>OX438603.1:1205000-2405000 GCA_949316135.1 Choreutis nemorana | reverse complement strand
AAATAAATGTGGTATATAAAAAGTGTCTGTACTTCTATATGGTCTGTTTATTTTCCGCTCCTGTATTTGAATCTTTATCGTTCGTGCGTCAAATTAAATAAGTGGGCACAAATTAGATTAATGTTTACTTTAATTAACCATTGGCATAATGTAGTTAAATTCTAATCTATTTAAGAACCTTATTATTTCAATTTGTTAAGGTTGTTTTTAAACTAGCAATTTTAAAGATTTAATATGTTTAGTTAATTTCGCCATCTTTGTCTAACTAAAATAATATGAAAACTATGTATATTGCAACAATATTTCGGAATAAGGAACTTATTTAAATATTTTTCATGGGTTTTAGAATTATTGCACATAAATTTTAAAATGTAAATAATTTTATAGATTTTATGTAATTAGTGTGAAAATTGTAAAATCTTAAGATGGAAATTGATCCAGTTAATCTAATAATATGAAATTATCCTGACCCAATACTGGACTTGATGGAACTATGATTACAGATCGGTTGATCGAATGCATATATGACTAAACTATTGTCTGTTGTTATTTTTCACGGAGCTATTGGTATATCTAAAGTATAGCTATTTGTCATTCGAATTACCGATCAAAAATAAACACTTTACCTCATGCTCCTTTGTGTCTTTTATTTTTACATTTATTTTATTTGGCTGTGTTACAAAAACAAGTTTTTATATTAGGGTAAGTACCTACCTTGGAAAAACATACAAATATATTTATACATATGCTCGTTATTGCAATAGGGAAGCCTTTGATAATGAGCTGTCCATGCATGTAGAAATACCTAGTTACTACAATACAAGAGATGAAAAGGTGGTGTACTATATGTTTTGAATAGGCAGGTTATTGTGGGTAAAATTCGATACCAGGGGCAAAATGAGGGAAAATACATTCCCATATATAAATGTTGCTTGTGTTAAAAAATATGATTTAAACCAAAACTGGAAATAATTCACCAGTCGGTAAAACTGGGACATCGTTTTTTACCAGTAGTCACCACTTAATTTACCACTGGGTACAGCTGGGACTTTTTCCCCATTTGTGTTCATTGGGTAAAACTGGGAATAAATTTAATTATTTTCGCTGTCCCATTTAAAATTCTGAAGCTAGCTTAGTGTGGTAAAACTATAAATTTTATATTTTATGGACATTATGAAAAAGGAAAACATGGAAAGTAAAAGTCAATTGATTTAAACTTTGTTTTTATTAATAACACAAAAATATACAATATCAATAAATACAATAGTCACATCGTCATCTATCACTTTTCGTTTATCATTTAAACTTTTCAGTTGTTTAACAACAAGATTGCTTACAGTAAAATCAATATATAAAATAGGCATACATAGTTACAGTTATAGAATAGACTTGTGCATTTAGTTTTGGGCCATCCATAGAACAAATAGCCAGAAATAGTTTGTTTTTATGGAAAATAAAGATACGTTATAGTACCATTATACATAATTCACAACAGTCAAAGTTTCTCACGATGTATTGCTTACTTTGAGCAACAATTAAATGTTTATTTGCTGTTGTATTTTTTTACTTACATTACTTGATATGGAGTATATATAGCTCGTTAAGTATTGTTTCATACTTTCAAATGAATAACATTTTTGTAAAACCGCCAGAATTGACTTACCTATATAAAATAATTTCGTTATTTCTTTATTAAACTGCGTTCTTATTTTCTTAGATTTTTTTGTTATTAAGCTATTTAGGTAGAAATAGTAACTAGCATTTGCAATTATTTAATTGTGAAGGATATAAGACTAAAGTGCGCGATTATAATAGAAGTAGATATTAGTGTCGTGAATAAAAATCACTGGCATCAAATCAACGATAGTAAAATTATAATGAATATAAAATGTACGCTTACAAAAACTACTTTATACTATTGTATTAACATTGTAAAGAAAACTTTTCAAAAAATTTAAATTAATACATTTATTTACTTAGGTTTTTTCTTTGCAGACATCTTTGCAGTGACAAAGCCTTCTACAATTCAGTTTGGAAGATCGCACAGTAAATCTATGCATATGTGGCATCATATTAATAAGCTCACAAAAAATAAAAAAATGATGGAAATAATTGTTTTTGCTCAATTGTTTCGTTTTTACCCATGTCAGAATAAAATTTCAAGAGTACATTTTGCAAAAAAAAAATCTAATTAAATACCAAATGTAACACTGGCGAAGAAGCGGGTAAAACCTATGAAATTTATAGAGGAGCTTTCCTTCTGGAATAATTTATATAGTTTCTTTAACCATAATTAAGTATTGATTAACGCTTTCGGCGTGAACGCTATTTACTATGTATTTATTTATGAAGTTATAGTTACAAAAGTCTTCAAAACTATGGACGTGCCCTGTCTGTGTGAATCATTCAGATTGTATAAGAATTTTTTCCTAGCTAATATCGAAAAATAATCTCAGTAATTGGTTTTTTAAATTTACAAAGTTAGGTTATTTACCGTTACTTAACTATTATTATTATTATTCGAAATTTGTACATCTCGATTGTTTGAGTAATGTGATATTAATTTGAAGATTAGCCTTTGTTGTGTTAAGCGAATTCAGAAATCAGCCTAAACAGGTTTTTATTAAATATGTATTAATTTTTATACTTAAAAAGTACAAGAAAATGCTTTTTTTCAACAGCTAAAATAAATAATAGCAAAACAGGCAGTGTTATTAGAAAATGTCTTTATAAATATAATTATTTTTGTTTTATCATCTAAGTACTTTAAAATTTATTTAGAAGAGCCAAAAAATTAAATTCGCTAAACTAAAACTAAAGACTGGTTGAAAAGTTCACTGGAAGATGTTGTTTTAAAGTTGGAAATTAATTTTTAATGATCTTGTTTTTGTTACTGAAAAAAAACTTGTTTTGTTTTTCGATTTTGTTTATGATTAATCGATATTTTTTAAATCGATGCTTTTGTTTCTCATAGTTATATTTACTAGTCAAAAACAGCACATGTCTGTTATGTTTCAATAGACTCGATTAATAGATTTTTACACGGGTCTTAAAATATAGTAACTAACTTTAAATCGATTTCTTTGTTTTTTCGAGAGTAGTAAATTTTTTCAATTTCCCTACAATGGTTTAGCAAAGGAAAAATTGGAGACATTTTTGTATTTCCTGCCTACTGCGGTATATCTTTATACAGTTTTGGAAGTTTTTTTTTTTGGTTGATTGACTTTTCCTTCTAAATGAATACAGCAGTAGTCGATGCTGTATTTTTTCGCGTACCATTTCCTAAAAAAATACTTTTATTTCTGAATCTAGAAACCATTTTTAAATGTCTCCAATTTTTCCTTAACGGTCTTTTATAATACCTACTGTAGTTTTTTATTGATTTCCCTGCTGCGGTTTAGCGAAGGAGAACCTGGGGAGGCTGATGCCGAACTTAGTCTCCAAGCCAGTGAGGACCGGCAGCGCCACCTGGTAGCCTCCGATATGGTGAGGTTTCTTCATTGTCTCCTCAATCGGAGTGGCTACGTGTAACTCCGAACCGGTCGGCCGACTGGAATGTTTAATAAGATTATTTTGTTTCTCCTCAGTATTCTGTTTATTATGAATAATAAAGCATGATAATATCATGAATATTCTTATTCATGCCTGCCTGTATAGATTTTTATAAAATTGGACATTCGATTCATCTCCATTTTTTACATACAATAATGAAAATACAATTTATTGCAGCCTTAGATCTATAAAGCAAAAATAAGATTTATTGATTTTTTTAAACCCTTTTGAAACCTAACCTGAACCGATCCATCTTTCAAAAGGGTTTAAAAATGTTAAGCATTGATTTTTAAATACGTTTCATCTAAAAAAGCAAGTAGTTTAAAAACATGAACCATCCAACCATAAAACCATCACACGGGCTAATCACATCCCTTATTCCCTTTGTGGTAGTCTGGTAATAATACGAAATATTCCCGAACGAAATCGCAGTCTGAAGCTAGTATCTGATGAAATACTTACGATCCTCCAAAGTCTACGAAGAACAGACGCTGCAATATCTCGTATGTAACTAACGTCACACCGAACTGTGGGGATGAACGGAACACACGAGCTGAAATAACCAAAAAACATATCAACATACGCAACAAAATATGAATATATAGAGAAATTCAATTCTGATATAGAATATTTGTTTCTCATAATGTTTTTTAATAAGAAGTAAAATTGTTCTCGCTAAAGAACAGCACTATAGTACGATTTTTATCTCCGTGCAGTCGGCGCCATGTCATAGCTCGGCTAGGGCGGTGCGTATGTAGCGCGGGCGCACCGTCATTATCGATAAAAACAAATGAGTCATAGAAAGCAGGTACACGGCGGAATTCATAATTCATCTTGATAACGATGAATCTGATGATTCTGATGTAGAATTTTAATGTAAAATAGTTTAAGGTTTTTTTTTAGATTTAACTTATTATCATCATTGTTAATTTCTTTTTATAGCTTTATATTAATGTAAAATTTTGAATGTAATTTTTTGCATATTATTTTCTTTTATTTTTTACAATTAACCCACACAATGACAAAACTATAAATACAATCGATAAAGCTTATCGACAACAAAAATGCGCATCACTATGCTCGCCCATAAGGCCCGTGAGTGGGAGAGAGAGCGAAATACTCGCTTCACTGCTCTGACGTTTTATGACCCTAACTGCACGGAGATAAAAATCGTACTATAGTGCATATTATATTTGTTACAATAAAATAACATAATTTGACATGTGCTTTTAGGTTTGAGATATGTTCATTATTAATATAACGGTAAAGCTCACAATCTGTAATGACAATATTTTTTATAATTAAATTACATTTCAGGCTAGATACTAGCGTTTCTTATTGTGAAATGTAATTAAAACAAGAACTCACCAATTGATCCCTTCCAGAACGCTCTGAATCCTTCTTCAGCGTATATTTTCCTTGTTGCGTCTATTAGGCCGTTGTATGTAGTCTGTCCCGATCTCGCCACCACCTGAAACGTTTTTGTCATAAGTTATTTTTGGTTAAGCACATTTGTAAACTAATTCGCCTGTGGCCTCCGATTCACCCGTCGCACTGCTGGGTGTTTACATCGACGACATACTTACATGTATGGATCAGATGTAAGAGTGTTATTTAATACAAACAAGCTTACGGTCCCGCTCGATGGTACGCAGTCATTACGCTTGGCCGAGCCGGTAAAAACCTTTTCACGCCCTTCTTGAATCTGTGTATGTGTATGTAGGCGTGTGTGTCTGTGTATGTAGGCGTGTGTGTCTGTGTATGTAGGCGTGTGTGTCTGTGTGTATCTGTACGTGCCTGCAGGCGTGTCTTGATGACGTCAGCGGGCGTGACGAGCGAGGCGGCGGGGATGCCGGCGATGGCGCCGGCCGCCAGTAACGACAGCGGGTGGTTGTAGCCGTTCTCGTCCGCGAACTTGGCCTAAAGAGCAAATAACACGGTACAATCAAGTTGTCAGCCAATTTATAGTACTAGGTGACCCACCTTAAATTAAAAAAAAATATGATATTCAAGCTAATTTCTGGTATATAAACTACCCCTCTTACAAATGTTGACATCATTTTCAAATATCAAATTGTTCTTAACCTATTCTATAAATTTTGTAACCGAAAAAGCAAAAACAATCAGACTACAAAACCTAAAAAATATTTCTTTTGTTTTTTATCCTACACAAATACAATAAACCATCAAAACTATACCAATGTTAAAAAAGTATTAAAGAAAAACAAGTATTATACCTTAACATGTGCGTACGCCGGGAAGTAAATAGCACTGAAGGGCACATCCCTGAGCAGGCAGGCCTTCGCCCCCTTGTACAATCCAAGGAGCCCTAAGTCCTTGACCACAGCCAGCGCTCGAACCTTGCCCCCGCCCGCGATTTCACCCGCCACTTGTAAACGAATCTTCACTATTTCTAACGGATTCGTGAATACCACTTGCGATGCGCCCGCCTGTAGGAATAATGTGGCTTAAAAGATCGGAGAAGATAAAGTGGTTTTATAAAGATGACTGGAGTTGATACAGCGATTTTAGTGATTTTTGGTAAATCAATATTTAAAAGAAAAAAATATGTCGGTTTGAAAGTGCTTACACACCCGCCACTCTGTCCCACCACTGCAACTCCTGTTTATCAGGATCAACAGTGGCGTCCTTTGATCGAATAATCAACGAATAATGCAGCTGTGCAGTGATGCACAGGCTGTGCCCGGACACCCTACCGGCTGTCTTGGGACCCGCAACGAACTTAATCAGAAGAAATAGGAGGTAGTAAGAAAGCGGTTTCAGACTTCCCTCCCAGCAAGGCGGAGACAGCAATTGAAATGGCCCAGAGGCCCAAAAATCTAAAGGGGAGACGGTCAGGAGACGCCTGACCGTCTAAACACCACGGTATGCCACTAACTAACAGGGGATAAATTAGATACTAACCTAAATCTTACACCAGTAATATTGGTGACAAAACTTTTTGAAGGCGTGGAAGTGAAAGTGCTTATTGTAATTCCATTTGAATAAAACATTTTGATTTTGACTTTGAAATAAAGATTTGTGTCTTTATTGTCCTACACATTTTATAAATCCCGGGCTTCAGAAAATCGATTCTATTAAAGGGTGATTGAAAAAGTTCATCCCAATAGTACTATAATATGTAGGATACAATAATTTTTGTATCAGTTAAATAAATTCAATTTTGATGAATAGTAACTAATATATTTTATTTATGAATAGTAACTAATATATTTTATTTTATATAGGTATATTCTTTTTGTTTTCGTTAAATTATTAATAAAGGCTTTCAGGCTATGGATATAGCCATAGGTATCAGGAACGAAATATATGTTGGAATGCCATCTTAAAAGCAGTAAACAATTATATAAGTACCTATAACAATTACATTTCAGAATCGATAAAATTATCATGCAATGTTAAACAATAAATATATTTCATTTTATTACTTTTATTTCGTTGCCTAGGTGACCAATAAAACTTGAATACTATTAAATTATAATAGTATTGGAATATAATGTGATTAATTCATAATGAGGACGCGGCACAAAAACGCTACCTATCGGCCAAAGCATTCAATATGAGAGGGAGGGCAGCTTGAACGCGTCACTTACTGGCAAACTGTCGGTCGACGCGGTTGTGTCGGATTTAAATATTCCATTGTACACTGTATTTGAATTGTAACGGCCGATTGTGTGATTTTAAATTTATTTCAATCTTTGATTGTTCAGAGTGTTTTTTTATTGCTTAATCTCAATTCTTATATGAAAATAGTTTTTAGCTAGTAAACTCATTCCGATTTCGGTTTTAAAGGAACAAAAATATCGAAGTCAAATATTTTTTTTATTAAAATTAAGTTTTTTTTAAAACGTCAAAATTCTTTAAAAACTACCATGACCATAGGAGTTGGCTAAATCCTGAGCCTTAAATCATTTCGCATAATATGCATACAATCTACCAGCCCAACTTTACCAATATCGATTCAGTAGTTTTTTTTAAATTAAAATAATGCAGTTAAACGTGTTATAACCACATCACTTACGACAAATCGGTTTTTACGAATCAATGGCCAAGTTCAGGCCGGCAGATTTATATACGAACCTTTAATCGGATAAAGCATCCATCCTTCAATGTCTTTATATCCGGATTCAACTGAATTTCTATTATGCAAGCAGCGTAATACTTACACATGCACCAGCAAGAATTTCCGAGTAAATCGATATATTCCCTTTTTTGTCCATGAACTTGTCGCGTACAAAGTCGTTGACCTAAAAACAGATAAGATGTTAGATAACATATTCGTACGTAATCAACAAATTATGTCACGTTTAATCTCTAACACAATCTCTTTATAACTTATTTTTGTATTATTTTGTAAGGCCAAATCAGAGTCTTTGGTTTCTAAAAAAATATATCTGGTCTGTTAGCAACTTGTTTGAACTCCTCAAATGGCTACAACATTGAGATTTAGTTGGTAGGTTATAGGAAGTCAAGCAAAAAAAGGCTTTTAAGACAAGACAAGGTATACATTCGAATTTATAATAACAGTAAACAATATCCACATCCTGCCCTGCACTAAGATATAATCTTGTATCGCAGGCACTAAGCAACGATATGTTATAAACTATAGATAAGAATACATCATCCAAGACCGGTAAGTGAAACAATGCATTTTGCAAATAACACAAAGTTCCACACCCGCCGGGATTCGAACCCTCGGGTAGCAGTCAGCTGATAATATTAGTATTCCATTAAAAATCATATTAATTATGGTGGCAAGTCACACAAATTACTATACAATTATTAAATCCCTCTAACTCTGCACTTTGTTCCAAAGTTTCGTTTGGGTGTTTCGCAACCGTCTCATAGACGCTCCCTTGGGGCTTACTATAGCCTAAAAAAATCATCTCATTATAGAATATCCTAATTATATAATACTGAATGGAAGAGTAAGACAAAGCTATAAAATTCCTTCGTAATTGGTTAATGACGTCATCGTAAACTGCCTGACTGCGAGCCTGGCTATTTTACGTTATTTTTATAATTATGTATATACAAACCGTAAGTTTGATAGCCTTTTCCGGTGCTACCCCAATCAGCTGTGGCACGAGACCTCTGTACAGTCCCAGGAAACCTTCGTGACGGATCACCTTCCTAAAGCAGTCGAAGGAATTCCTATAAGCCACTTCGCCTATGAAGGAGCCAGTTCGCTGATTCTGCATTCGAGTCTTCACTAAATCTATTGGGTATACGGCTGATGCTCCAACGGCTGGAATCGAGGAAAATAAACAATTTGAATACACATTGGAAACCTTTAAATCTGTTAATCTGCAGATCATAACATCTGTATGCCTTTATGGTATATTTTGATGGTTTACGAAAGATTTGACAAATGATTTATTATTATATCTGAGATCAACGAAATTGTTATTTCTTTTTTTTTACTTGCATATTTCTGAGGTGGGTTTTTTTTTTAAACTTTAATTTAAAAAAAAAACAAAAGCTTTCAAACTACACCCATTTTGTGTTAAAGGCACTTTTGTAGTAGCTTTGTCTTAACCGTAAAAATCTAAATATAATTTCTAAATACATACCACCAGCAATGGAACCAAGTGTGAATCTGTACGTGCTCTCCAATATTTGTATCAAAACGCTACGTTCTTCAGGGCTCTGGAACAATCGAATTACAACCTTATTTCCACCACTTTATGAACTTTTATAGGAAAATAAGTTTTATACCTTTATAACAGCCTAGTCAATATATACGCTTGCTGGCACAGCCTAGTTAATATATACTCTTTTAAGTTATTTTTTAAAATCTTTGAGTGCATTTCAAAGCACCATTAGGATTTAACTGTAGGTGTTCTGCATTGTTTTATTTATATTATATCATCAAGAAACTAGTGCTTACAAACTTGTAATTTGTTAAAATTAATTCAACGCGTATACTCGTCGACGTGAACAACACGTTATCTTGCCAGATCAAATAATTTTCCCTTACAAGTCTACCCACGCCGAAGTAAGTGGAATTTATCCTAAAAAATTATTCGTTGATCCTTAATAATTGCAGACTATTCTATCAAAGCACTTTATATGGTAAAAATAGGTAAAAGTAAAGAGTAATATAAAAGTGAAATCAAGATTATGGTAAGTGTAAGACATGATTTGAAAGAAAGAATGGCTTAACTTTCGGTTTACAAGAAAAATCGTTTCGGTAAAATATTCCTTTCAGTTTTCAAATCTCTGTACAGAAGCTGTCTTTCCCTAAACCACCGAAAATATGGCCCAGTATTGTGTTATGTAAAAACTTGTAGTTGTGTAAGTATGACAGTGTAAAGAGATGTTTAATAAGACATTTAAATCGACACAAACTCTAACTTTACTTAAAACCCCTAACTACGTGCATTATAATGATTTATAAATTTGCCTATTCATTTAAGCTTTTAACATAATTGCTTGAATTTACCCGACTACGGCTAAGCAAATAGGAGGGATATGATTTCAGTAGGATTTTATAGTTGTCTCGATTTAAGTCTTTGTAAAGAAAAAATAAAAGAAACATCATAACTCGAAACGAAACTTACCATGATTCGCCCCAAAAAGTCTACATATTGATTACCCCTTAACATATTTACCTCCTCCTTATCGGCAATGGAAGAGAAAAACACATAGCTGTAAGTTAGTGATGTTTCCGAAAGTGAGTCTTAGTTACAACCGAATAAGGACCATAATTGAAATATTAAGTTAACAACAAGCTTGGCTTAGACTTATTTGTTACCGTTTTTGTAAAACTGTTGCTATAAAAATAAAGTAATGATGTATACTATTTGCAAGTTACCGAAATTCAATTCGAGATCAAAAGAAACTTTATTTGTATATAAGTCTAAGCTAAGCTGAAATACAGACATAATTAAAAACCTATATCAGCTTGACGCAAAATTACACAAGTAACGCATTAATTAAAAAAAAACTATGGAATATTCATTACTACTTTCGCAGCATAGTAATTTTCAATAGTGTCACTTACGCCCTTTTCATAACCTCCTATGTTTAAAACACAACCAAATACAATTTCGTATTTTCCTACAAGTTTTTTCCCGTGTTAGAGTAGTCAAGCCTTATACGTTGACGTTTGTGTAAGAAAGAGAGGTGCATACTTACCGAGACTGCTTTGATTTCAGCCACTCTCCTTGTAACTTGTTTGAAGTACTGCTCGGGTGTGATCGAGTTTAAATCGTTGTATACTATTCGTCTGAAAGAAGCGATGAAAGAATTTAAGGAAACACTAGGTTTTAATATAAAATACAATTTTAAAATAGTATTCTATTATAATAAGTTTCATTACTTATATTATAATAGAAGTTTCAGTACTTTTATTATGATAGTAGGTAAATATATGCGTCCATTTAAGTTATTTCTTTATTAAATACTCTCTTGAGCAATTGCATTTTCATTCCCTATTTTCTTTGTTATAGGTCTGTACCTTACGGGTTTTGATTGAATTTGTGAATGTATGGGAAATGCGACAATATCTTTTGATTGCGTGGACATAAGAGGGTTGTTTTATGACAGCTCTAAGGGTACGCAGACCTCAGTATTTGGTATTCATTTCAACTTTACGCGAAACTGAGAAAAAGGGCTTGATCAGAATTGAAGAAATCAGACAGACAGACGGACAAAAAATGATCTTCTAAGGGTTTCTTTATTTTCTTTAGAGGTACGGAACACTAAAATACGTTACATGTATCTTAACACGGTATTGTTAATGAGCACCACACTCAAAAATGTAAAAAAATAACAAATCTTCCATACACAAGATTCTTCCATAGTTTAAATCTATATCAATTGTACTTGAAAACTATTAAAATATGTAATGAACCTACCCATTAGTGTGCTGTATCATATCGCAAAGCGTGAACAGTATGTCCACTTCCAACGGAGTTATTTGGCTCATCATCTGAGCTGAGTGGAGGAACTCTTCCTTCGTGACCTCCTGGGTTCGGTGCCCGTTGGTGGCGTTGAGGTAGACACGCTTGATCAGCTCCATGTTGTTCAGGAGGCTGTTGAACGCCATGTAGTATGGGAAGCTGATCTTACGCTCGCCGTGCGGAAAGCCTGATGCCTGGATTCGAAAAAAAAGTTTTAAATTCAAATAGTCTCACTATAAGTCCTTTTGAATAGTCAAAGGTCATGTTATATTGACCAGCTATTGACCATAATCTTACTTGATTGTGGCTGAGCGTAAGTGATCGAATTCTTGACAGTATATTTTTTACTAAGTAATTTTTTGTTTCTTTCAACATTTTTATTAATTAATCGAGCTTGATGTCTTTTGTATAGGCAAGCATTTGGTCATAATCTCACCTATTGTGACAATTTAGTCCAGGTGAAAATGCCTATTATTCTCGATTAAGAGATTCATAAAGATCCAAGTCGACAAATCCAAAATCACTTACGTTGATAACCCTGGTCTGCATATCCTTAGTGAGAAGGTGGTTTTTGACGGACAGCATGATGTCTTTGAAGTCGCCAGCGCTGATGAACCCTGAGCCGTCCTTGTCGCATTTCTTGAAGGCTTCCACTCCATACTCCTCGTGGAAGTCATGGAGGAACTGACTGAACTCAGGGTAGGTGACCAGACGCTTCTTGTCCTACAATCAATCAACCATTCGATGCTCAAATTACTTGTAAAATATTTAGTTTCTAATTACTAATACAAAGCCAAAACCATTAATAGTAAAAGCTGAAATTCGGCAGGTTAGTTAGTTTGCAGGAGATGTCAATTGTGGGAAATTTATTAGGCGGTAGATTTCAGACGGTATAAACAAGATTTTAAAGTAAAAAAGTATTAATTTCACATAAACATTTTCTCTCACTCAACAGTATTGCTTTGAAAAAAAATTACATTTGGCAAAGTTAACATTGTGAGTGACAGAAATGATTTACCTTGCCGAAGTATAGGCGCACAAAAGTGCTTTCCATGTTGAAAGGCAGTCTCTTGTGGAGCACAGTCCTCTGCATCACCTCTGCGAACTCCTCTGCAGATAAAATTTGGAAAATAAATAAATGCAACACATATAAAGACGATACAAGGAGTTTTTAGAAACACACTTTATCCCAAGGGGATTATTAACTATGTTATTAATTAGGAATAGTATCTTTTTAATGTTTCATAGTTTCTGCGACTTTGTATTAATTTTTTTATTACAATTATTACCACTACTGACCATAAGCCAAGGGTGCATTCTTATTGGTTCTTGTTTAAAAATGTACAAACACTACACAGACCAAAAGCCACGAATCCGTGTCCGTTGGCGTCTCAATAACAAAAAGAATTCTAAGCCTTAATACTGACCAAAAGCCACGAGTCCATTTCCGTTAGTGTCGAACAGCTGGAAGGCAGTCTTGTATAATGCGTCTGGCACGCACAATAGACCTTCAAACGCTTGGAACTCCGAGAACGAGATGAGCCCGTCCTTATCCATGTCAACAATGCCCGCGATGAGCTTGACTGACTCCTTGTTGTAGTCATCTGAGAATTAATTTGAAATTAATTATTTTAAAAATACAGATAACATAATTATAATAGCCACATTACGACACATTGACTCAGCCCTGCACTAATATATAATCTTGTATCGCAAGCACTAAGCAACGATATGGTATATATCGCATCGTTTTGCAAATAACACAAAGTCCCGCCCCCGCCGGGATTCCAAACCGGAACCTCTAGTGTAGCAGTCGGCTTTTTACACCACTGCGCCACCCAGGTCGATTATGGAAGTCTGTCGCTTTTGAGCAGCGTGACCGTCGTGCGAGTCTCGCTGCTACTGCCACGTAATGTGAAGGCGGCCTTATTTTCGTTTGATAGGGGCTTATTAAACAATAATCTAGATGGCGTTGTATGTTGTTTTCAAATTGAGAACTTCCTCCTTTCGTCGGTTGATAAAATTAATAAATACTATTTGTAGAATGAAAAGCGTAAATGAGAAAATATTGGTTTTTCTTAGAAAACATGCTGTTTTGTACTCGTACTACAAGATTGTGACTCGAAATTGAAGTTATGAATCAATTTTAAGTTTCATAAAACTTTTATCCGAAGCAAAAAATTCAATTTTGATTGAAGCCAAGAATACAATATTGCAGTCAATCTGATATTGATTTACTTATCATTATTTAATATTGCATGATTTACACGATTTCCTTAGTATACTACTTTACTATAAGACTTTAGTATGCAAAAATTGATAAGATATATTGTATTTGAAAGATTGACATAATACCAAGGATAAGATTGTATTTTTACATTTTTAAAAGGTGATGGTCTATTAAAATCCCCTGTGGAATCTATTTACACTGATATGTCTTCATTTATCCCCTGCAGGATCTTTTATATCTTCTTTAATCCCCCATTATGCCTTCAGTTAGTGGAAGGCAAACTTTGAAAACTAGAGGGTAAACAACTCCCATACATTATATATTGGTCCTATAAGCAACAGGCAAAGGCAGGCAACAGTCATAGGATAAAACCTTGCTACATGCCAACCTTACTTGCCAATATACCTTACCATGAGTTATGAATGCGATACACTACCAAAATATTGGGAAAAATAATTTCTGCCTAAATAAACAACATAATTATAAATCGTTATCTACTATAAGTACTAACTTCAGTTCTGTAATTTTTTTCAATGTAATTTAAATGTTTTAACAATACTAGGAATATAATATTGTAATTTTCCTGAAATGCTCAATTACATAAATAAACCTTACTTTGATCGAATAATCCAAGGAACTTTAATACAAAGTCTTCGCTGGTGATGTGCTTCTCTCCGTCTCTCTCTACTGTAGCGAACTTGAGGAAAATTTCATGGAGCCGATCTGTGTCCGCTCGCTTCAAGTAACCAGCCCCCTGAAACATTTAAAAAACATTATAAGTACGTACATACACATAAACATTAATAAAATATTTTTCTAATGTATTTCTTTTGTTGAAAGGTTATCCAGGAACTTTCACAGCAGATAAAATAAACCTAAACCTAAGCAATCAATTATAAGAAAAAGTATTTAATTTATAAAAATTACAAACATTATAAAATACAAAAGAGTTTACAATTAATCCAAATTAATCTGGTTTAGGTATATGGCTTCTTTGTTTTTTTTCTGTCCTACAGTAACATAGTTTTTGGTTCCATGATTTAAGTAGGTAATCTTGAAATACATAAAAGACAGTTATGTGTTTAAAATCAAAAATACATATTGTTCCTAAGACAAATTATTTTCACCTTACAAAAGATAACCAAAACTTCGTTTTCAATTGCACAAGAAGAAGTTAACCAGATAGTTTCAAAACATAGTTTTAGTCTCCGTAGGTGTATTTAGGTGAACTTAAGTGAGATAAAGACATAACTGTGTGCCTACCACAGTGTGTGTGTGTTTTACCTGCAATTGCCGATTGCAACTGCAGTTACAAATTTGAGCCTCTAACGGATTGTTGAGGAGTTAAGATTGACCATACAAAATCACTGTAGTAATCTATGATACCTGGCGTGTAGAAAAACTATAAGAAATCATGGTAGACACGCTGTTGACAATATTGTTATAGTAGTTACTGACTTCATCAACTTATTTAATGACCCAGTATTTACAGTACAGTACAGAGCATTTTTCATTTTATTTATTGTTAAATTTGCTTTGGCAAAATAACTCCTTTCATCACAGTTGACTCATTAACAGGTGGTAGCTAAATAAATTCAAATAAAGTGCATATTATTGCATAAATCTAACAAGTAGCAACTGTGAATTGAACGCGAAGAGTTTATAGTGAGTTTTTTATTGTTTTACTATCATTAATGAATTCAAAAATTTAGTTGTATGGCCTAACAAGCAATTAATGAATTTAAAAATTTAGCAAATTAAAAGTACCTCGGAACGTAACTGTTTTTTTGATATTCATATGTGATATTTGTATAATATAACAAACAATCTAATTTTAAGTATTTTTTTATGTTTTGGAATATACAGATATCTAGACAGTATACATATTAATATTTTGTCAAAAAACTTCGATGTAAATTTGCAAATTTGTGTATGCCATTCTGTTAATTCTAATAATAGTTAATATAATGTTAATTATATTCTGAATTTAGATTCCTTTGACTTCTATGCATTGTTTTAAGCTATAAACAAGTTTAACCTGATTGTAAATGGTTGTTTTCAAATACAAATAAAGACATTGTTTTATTTTTATCATGGTAAAGTGATTATTGTTAAAGTGACACATATTTAAAAAGCTGACAGTACCTAACATTTTCAACATTTTCTCAGAAAACATGAATATTATTAATAAACAGTAAACAATTTGAAACTTAGGTAAGTAAGATGTTTTTTTTTTGAAAGAAGATGAATTTGCTTATTCTTATTTTTATTGAGTGACAGATAAAAGTAGTGTGAACTGGTTTAACTGGATGTCCAGCAAAACTAATAAAAGACTTATTCATTTTTTTCTTTAAAGATCCCTTTTGGTGGTCAGTTTTGGTCAATTTACAGTACATTGTTTTGGTAATATTGATACATTGCAGGTTAGTGTAAAGAACATGTGTTACATGTACCACAAAGTTTTAAATACCTTCAGTACATAGAAATTAGTAGGAAATATGAAGAGTAAACATATCACCTTACCTTGAAAATGGTCTCTATTACATAAAACTAAGCAACAATAGCCTCTCATATAAGAAAAATATTTTTTTAAAGAAAATCACCAAACCTTGATAAGCTATCTGATACTTGAACATATGTATAACATCGTTTATATTCTCTTGGACATGATTTTATATATCAGAGAATTAGACACAAAAACAATAGGTTATGTAATGTTTTAAAAGAAGAAACCACATGAGAAGTTCTATAAAGAACACAATTAAGTATTTAAAAAAATTTGATTGTTCTTATTTTTCCAAAAAGACCCTTCAAATACAACCTCCACATCTCTATTTTACTGGCCACTTACACAAACAAGCTGTGTTTAAAAATAAAAGAACATCACTGTTTGTAAAAAACCAGAATCACTTTGAAAATTTGACACAGTAATGTTCAGTTACATATGTACATATTAAAATGGTTAAAAAAATAAGATAATTACCCGGCGAGAAAGAGTCATTTTGTTAAGGAGACTCCAATTGTACTGAATTGATAACTATTGGCTCAGTGTCAGTTCTACAGATAAGTTATCTTGTGTGCACATACAAGCAATACTGAGGTCTAATTACAAACTTGTTAGTGTCTTGGCTCCATGGAGGATTGACATGTTGATCTTGAATTTTTTTTAATGAAGATGTAGTGAGGTAAGATTAAATTTAAATTTAGAATACCTTTTTTTAGGTGCACTCAAGTGTTCTTTCAAAAATGTCTTTGTTATGTCATTTATTGTTAGTATGCAAATAACGCCGCATTATGTGACGTACTTTTCGGTTCAAGGGCGGACGTCTCAAGGGCAACTGAGATGTTTCACCAAAAAAATGATAGAATTATGCGAAAATACTAAATTCTGTCCTCCTCTTTTGATTGCTTTTTGTAAGACAAAACATTAATAAAACTTACCAACCTCTGATTGACAGCTGGCTTGAGTGATCAGAGAATTAAACAACGATTTATACATTACAGTGTTTTTAACAAATTAACGAAACCTTTTTAAAACGAAAAATTCGACACTGTTCAGATTCTGTCAAGTTCGCTCTGATAACCGCCACAATACGTAAAAATACTACTATTCTATTTTTAAATTTAAACACGTTCTCCACTCATGATTCCTTGCAGCCGGCTTTGATAAATCTAACTTTTCGTAGTTTTGTGTGACCTAACAAGTCAGGAATAACCTAAAACTACTGCGGCACTTTTTAGTTAATGAAATAATATCTTTAAGATTTTGATTGTAATATAAATATTTAAAAATAATCGCAGGAAATGTTGCAGGTAGGTACAATGTAGTGACAGACAGACAAAAGATGACAGTCTGTCTGGCTTTTATAGGGTCTACTATTTACAACTACACGAAAAGCAAAAAAAAACATTTTTTTAATAATTTAAACAATAAGAATTGTTACAGTCTGATTTGTTAAGATATTAAAATGCTAGATTTGTTGTTTTTAATTATATTTAAATATATAATGACAACAGTTGTTTTCTTCTTTATTTTTCATTCTGCAAATAAAGCAGAGACACCTGTTGTGCGTTGAGGGTAATCTGCCTTTGTCGTAAAATATTGAGAAACATGTCATGAACGGTTACATACACGGTAAAAATATCTTAAATTAAAAACAGATGGCTCTGTTAGCACACGATGGAATATATTTACTCAACTACGGCGAAGTCTACATGAAGGTTTCAAACATCCTGTATATTTTCAATTTTCATCTCAGGTTGTGTCCAATTAAAACATCTATTATTTGAACTAATCTATAAAAGCACACAGTTGCTGGAAGTTACCTAATTACTTATTAACTTACATAGTAAGGTAGTTGTTCTGTCTGGCCAAATATATGAATATTGTTTCAATGAATTAGATCACCTATAAATCTCAGCTATCATTTACTAATATATTTATACTCAAATTTTATTTTTATTCCTTAAAGAGTGTTGTGTATTCAGACGTGTTCAGTTTAATGTAGGTTTCTAGGTTTCTACCTGCCACCTTAGACAAGTACCATAATAACAAAAGCGTTAACGCCAACAGAAAATAAAAATCTATTGAAATGACATTTTCTCGCACTCGAGTTACGTCGTTGTTGTTCATGTTGTCTTTTCCATACATTTTAATATATTAAGTTTGTTAAATAATGGCACTTATCTAAGGGGCCTGTTGTATTCCTTCTGCTTAGTAGCATCACCAATTGGTTGGGATTTAGAAAATTTTTTGGTCAAAAACTTTTTCAGTTTGACTTTCTTTGTCTATGAACATACCCACCGTAAAAATTGTAAACACAAGCGGACATAATACGAAATTGAATAACCTCTTTCAAATAGAACACATAAATTGCAAGCGGTCGCTTCGAATTATGCTAGTTTTTGCTCACTAAGTAAGCATTATGCACTGTTCAAAGAAAAATTTAAATTCCCGGGTCCCGTAAGATGATCGCGTATCACCATTTTATTTCATGACAGCGTGAAAGTAGTTTTCTAGCTCGATTTTGTTAGCCCCTACTATTGGTTATAGACTATTGGAACGAGAAAAAGTAACAGAAACATTTTATATTTTAATATGTAGGTATGTAGACCTAATGTTTCGTTTGGATATTTTTTATTGATTCGTAGGTCATTTCCATTGAATCACGTTATTCTTATGTTTCTTTAATAATTAATGCCAACTTCTAGTCATCAAAAATAAGGTTTATCTATTTTAGGACTAAATATGTACCTTTACATGCATAAAGCTTCATATAAATGCCTGTAATTTAGAATTCACACGCTTAAAATTACAAATTTGTTCTTAAGTTATTTTTTCTTGATACCATAGTAGGGGCCTTAAGTACATTGTAAGCCGACTTCTGCACGCAATTTCCATAATAATATTCTGTAAACGGTACAAGGAGTTTGAGAATAAGCTCACAGTATCCACTACTAGACTACCAGGCGACTTGGTCTTAGCGGCTATTACCTACATACTCGTAACTATGAAATATAGTCTTATCTATGTAACGAAGTATTTACTTAATAATTTTATCTATGTAACTAAGTAGGTACTAACTGTTTAAGACTTAGGTAAAATCTTTATTCGTTCCTTTTCGACAATGTTCAAAACGGACTTCTAAATATTAAAATCTTACATTGCACCAATTAAGACTGAAGTTCCTGAATTTTCATGTAAAGAGGAACAGAAGCACTTACTATTAATTTGGTTTTAAGTAATGTAATTTTAGGAACAACTTATTTCGAAATGGGTTTTTGAAAAATCATTGTTGGGAGTGTTCGTAACTGGTTACGAATAAGGAATTTTTTCAATGTGTCATAACTAGTTATGAATTAAGTTTTTTTTTATGGTATTTTCATAACCAGAGCATATTAATGTATGGCATATTTAGAGTTTTTTAAATAAAATTGATGTCCAATGGACAATTAGATAAGATATGCACGAAAAGATATCTCCATTTTTAACTAAGCTACAGGTAGTTGACACAAGGGTGCACATTCTTCCGTCGTATCAAAAAAAATATCATGGCTTTTACCTTACAAATAAACAAAAACCGTTTTTCGGAAGAAAAAAAAACTGCAAATTACAAAAAATATTTAATTTTGATCAAATCTCAAGACGATTTAGCATCACCATGCGCTTTCAGCTTTAATCGGATTGAAAAATGAATGGCAACCTTAAATCTAATTCAATAAAAGTAATAAGATATATTACTAGAATAATTACACTCTCTAATGCAATATATTACGCGTAAAAATATCCGTCCAACTGTCTGTGAGCGGGTTGAATCGTAAAAATAATTACGTAAATCGTAAATAGTTGAAATTTTTATTATATCTACATATTTCTATTGCATCTCTTACAACAAATTATTCAATGAAGTACGTATAATAAAATCTGAACGATGATGTTACAGAATGCTTTGTGCGCGTGCGATTCGCACTTGGCCGGCATTAAAGTAAAGCAATAGCAATATTTCAAGCGAGCGTCGCAATGTCGAACGGATATAAGTGGCAAGTGAGTTGTTTTAAAGTATCTACAGACAAACCAAGTTGTAGCCTTTACTCCCCGTTCACACGGAGTCAACACTTTAGGTCAAGTTGTTATGGCTTTGTCTGCAAAATAAACAAAGGTCCAGTGTAACTTGAACAACGTACATAAACCGAATACGTTTTCACTGGGCTCTTATTATAATGGTTCCACACCCACCACTCTGTCCCAAAATTGCAACTCCTGATCATCATGATTAACAGTGGTGTCTTAAAATCGAATAATACAGCTGTGCAATGACGCTCAGGCTGTGCTCGGACACCCTACCGGCTGTCTTGGGACCCGCAACGAACGAAATCAGAAGAAATAGGAGGTATTAAGAAAGCGGTTTGAGACTTTTAATGGTTCCTAGTATTCCTTAACTTGGTAACTTGAACTCCAAAAATGTTTAGTTCAATGCCATGTGAACGCGGGGATACTATTTATTTCATGTAGATATACCAATAATATTGTATAAACCTCTTTAAATTTTAATTTATATAAATATGAAATTTTTATGGATTCTTCATTGCGAAGGCGGAGTTTAATATTTTCAATTTAATTATTATCAGTGTTTATCTGTGTCATCATAGTCACGGTGCTGTGGAGACCAATCATTAATCTATGAATGTCATCATGTTTTCTCATGAACTTCTTGCGTACAATATTGTCAATGTGATATTACTACTTCATTTGAAATGAAACGTTGGCATGACTGCCGCTGATGCTAACAAAAGTCGAATAGGGTGATCAAACTCTTCTACCCGGACTGTATTTTCAATTTATTCGCGTCAATTTAACTTTCAACTGCATTTTATATTAAATAGCTACTCGTATTTCCCATGCCTGACATGCTGAGCGATGCTTACAAGTGTGATTCCACCATTACTTTTCAATTTAATTTTCATTTTCTTTTAATGTATCAACAAGTTAAATACAAAGTAAATATATAAATAGTCACTTCCATTATGATGCTGTAACCCTTTTCAACACAGTTTTATACATATAGATAATTTGGTCGTAATGATAAAAAGGTAAAATTTCAATCAGCAAATTAGAAATGTGCTAAGCAAACATAATCCGACATTGTACGGAGAGACAAAACTCTCCGAGCTATATGTATAGGAACGCTGGTTTACAATTTACACTGGAACTTCCTTTGGTGCGAACTAAAAAGAAAGTTCCTAGCCACAGGAAGACACAAACAAAATTCGATTTATTTACTCTTTTCTCTCAGCACAGTAGCGACCTCCTTATAACTTCCCTGACTTATTACCTACTTCAACTTTGAAAATTGCTACAAGAGCAAAGACGTGTTCTTATAAAGTTAAGTTTGTTTTGTTTTGATCTATTTCTCCTGTTACGTAAGTTCTTGAAGTTTTGACGGGCATTGATTGAGAAATTTCGATAGCCGAGCATTTTTCCGATACCTACGTCTGTACCTTAATATTATGGTATGTCATGCCTGTGGCTAACGGATTCAGGAATAAAGTTTGGAGTGGGCTAGATAGTTGACCCTCTAACAAATCTGAAGACCTTTTTCGGGGTTTGAAATCGTTAGCTTTGGCTTCAAGTAAGCAAGGGCTATGCTATGCAGTGCAGTTTCATTTTTTACCTTTTGAAATGCTTCGTCCAGATTTTTCAGCTTTTCAGGCTCTTTTAAAATATTCATTTTGACAAGTGTAATATGCCAAGTAACGAAGCAACAGACTTGTAAAACTTTTAAAGTATTTTACTGTAGAACTTATTGTTTTGTTTGAGAGTTGAATCCTATGAATATAACTAACAGAGCGGCGCGGAAACTTACCTTCTCCACTTCCTTCTTCCACTTTCTTCTTCTTTGCCTTCTCTAATGCTCAAAAGTGATATTTTCAAGGGCAGGTTTGGAGTCGATAGATTTTGCAACCTGGTTTATTTTTTATGGGGATACTTAAAGTTTTCCAAAAGTCCTGGATAAGCTGAAGAACAATATTCCTGCTATTATTGCCAATACCCTCGCAAAATTGGTTCAAAACTTTATTCTTCTACTCTCTCAAGGTATTGGCCAGAACGGAGACTACCCTCAGGATATCGGTTTAAAAAAGCATTGAAAAAAACTTTAAATGTACCGCTGTCTGCACAAAAATATTGAAATGAAATACACAATACTTTTTGTTTTATATTTTTTTCAAATAAGGAAGTTTTCGCGCAGCACCCTTGACTATTGTATGATCATATGTTCAATAGTAACCCGATTTTAAATTCATGATAATTTTTGTTAATGCAATATCACAGATCAACTACCTACGGTTAATTACTACAACTAATTATGTGGTTATTCTTCGTCCTTTCAGACATAGTTTTAGGTGAGTAAATTAAAATAAGTAGATGCTTTTTATTTCTGCTATTGGAGAGCTAGCATACATAATTACAGAACAAGAGATCTCTATAACATCTTTACCTCCACATGACCAATTAGCGGTTCTCTTGGCGTTCTAAGACAACAAGAGCATCGTCGCGTAAATAGTCGTAATATCACTTCCAAATAGGCGAATCTTTGGCCGTGACGTTGAATAACTATAGCATAAAAAAAATAGGTAGTTAAGTTTACGGGGAGTCAGGAGGGTTTAAAAATAAATAAATAAAAGAACGTCTGTACACTATGACATTATCATAAGAAGAGTTTTTTATTAATTGATTACAATGCTTTTTATACTGAGTTAATACATTAGAATGTCTCTTAGAATTAAATTTGATACAAACGATTAAAATAAATGTGTTTTCATTGGACACCTTTATTGCATTATGCATACTCGGAAGCTAATATGGTTTCAGTGTGTGGTCTCCAGGTAAATCTAGGTATACATACATAACTAGGTATATCTAACATATTAAAACGCTTCCGTCATATATGTAAAACTTCTATAGAAACTCAGCATGTTTCTAAACACTCTGACAGCAGTCTACGAAAAAAAAAACGTCGTAAACATAGAGCTATAAGTGTTGAATGGCGTACAGTAACACGTGGAACGCCATTCTACCGCCACTTACCGACATAAAACCCTCAATGCATACAAAAAACTTCATTTTCAATATCCTCTCGACCCGGCAATATGTCCTTCGGGCTTAGAATTTCGTTACACACGATGTTATAAAGCGGAGCTGTTTTAAAATCGTCACGAAAATCAGGCTAGAAATAGCTAGGCTATGAATTAATCTTATAAAAGCAAAAAAAAATAAAAAATTATTGTCCATAACAACAACATGAATTTTCTGATATGACAACTCGAAAAAAAACAACAGAGTTTACTTTTGTATTAATATTACTAAATCACACGTTACCTACTTATCAATAGGTAGTATATTAAAAAAACAATGGGTAATTTTTAAACATTCAAGTCAAAGTCAAAATGTTTTTATTCGAATAGACTTAAAATAAGCATTTTCAAATAGAATTTTTTTATTACCACTATTATATAAAAATCTAAATTTATTAGAATAGAAAATTATTTTTTGACTTAAACGCAGCGGCAAAGGACCCTGTGCGTATAATCCTTTCAAACATATTTCACGCGAAAGTCGCGATCGCAAGGGTCACAGGACTCTCAGGGCAGTTTATGACTTGAATACCACGTAACCGAGTCACTCACACTGACCTAATTCTTACATCAGAAATATCTATTCATACAAATTTTATGGCGAAGACTTCTATTACGTAACAGCATTTTATTATGATTACGTTCAAGAGTTTTGTTCTGACAGCTTTATCCCTTACTAGCCTAAAAACTTAAACCTTTTTGATTCTAAGCTTTAAAACTGACGACGGAGTATGATTTGTGAGATAAAGTATGATGAAAAATCTCCAAAGGTATAAAAAATTTCTAAACCAGATGATGAAACAGTTGCATTGTTGTATGCGATTTTTATGTTTACTTAATCTTTAATAACATTTCAAAACAAAATATGAAATACCTATATGTGACATTATTTATAAACTACCGTTTTTAAAACTCCAAAGTAAAAATACTTGAAGGCATCGGGTAAGGTTACGTTAAAATAAAGTTTATAACATAGGGTGTAGTTTTCGACATTAAACGTTCATATCCTGTCTGTATTACCATATTTTATAGCTTTATTTAAGCACCATACAAATATTTTCTAATGTATTTTATCTCACAAACAGGGCCTAAATTTACTGCGTCTCAGACCCCTTGAGCATAATTTCTGGTATAACCCTGCGAACTATTTACGACGTGGAGGCTTAGAAGCTATCGGGACGTTCAAATTTATATTTCGCCTTGCCAACATTTTACGAAAAAGACTTTAACATGTCATTGATCTAAAGTCTTATGAAGTTAATAGAAATATTTTAAGTAAAAACATATTTTTTTTGCACCAAGTGATGCTATCAATAATCTTAATTTCAGAAGACAACATCCAAACAAGATGGAAAAAAGAATAATGGGACCTGAGGGCGTAGTGGTCACCCCTCACCACCTCGCCACACAAAGCGCTTTATCAATTCTCCGTGAAGGCGGAACAGCTATGGAAGCAACAATCGCTGCGGCAGCAACACTTTCTGTAGTGTTACCACATCAAAATAGTATCGGTGGAGATGGATTCTGGCTTATCATACCTCCCCACGGTGATCCACTTGTCATACAAGCATGTGGTCCAGCTGGAAGCTTAGCAAACCAAGAGTTTTTCAACGGCTACAAAAAGATTCCCTACACAGGTCCTAAATCGGCCGTCACAGTTGCTGGTGTGGTAGCAGGCTGGCAAGAAGCATTAGAATATGTAACAGAATGCGGCTATAACAGATGTTCAGCTGCTAGACTTTTGTCCGATTCCATAAACTATGCTGAAAATGGTTTTCCAGTTACGTCTCATTTTCTTAACAAACTCAAAAAATATAGATCTGAAGCTACAACTTCAAGACGTTTCAATGATTGTTTTTTGATAAATGGAAATGTACCAAAAGTCGGTGATAGATTTACTCAGAAGACACTAGCTAAATCTTTGGAACATCTAGCAGAAAATGGTTTTAATCATTTTTACAGAGGTGAATTTGCGTCAATTTTAGCAGAGGATTTTGCAAATACGGGTATACCTATAACTCAGTCGGATCTATCGGAATACAAAGCCGAAAGGAAAAATCCTTTAAGAATGCAACATAGTCAAGGCTTATTATTAAATATACCTCCACCATCTCAAGGTTTGACTCAACTTTGTTTACTCGGTATTTTAGACAGAGTTAAGAATTCATTAAAAACTGACGGAAATTTAATCCATACAGCCGTTGAAGGTGTAAAACAAGTATTTAAACTACGTGACAACTTTCTCACAGATCCTAAGTACATGAATGAAGACCCTCAATGGCTTATTGACAGTTCAAATATCTCAAAGTTTGTAAAGAATATTGACCCTAATCATGCTAAGAAAGCTGGTACAGGGAAAGGCCCAGCAGATACTGTTTGGCTGGGAGTGATGGACAATAAAGGATTTTCTGTATCATACATTCAAAGTATATACCATTGTTTTGGTAGTGGAGTAATTTTGCCAAAAACAGGAATTCTTTGGCAAAATAGGGGCGTATCTTTTAATTTAGATAAGAATTCCTTGTTATGTTTGAAGCCTGGTAAATTACCCCTTCATACATTGATGCCTGGTGCTGCCATACTTGATGATGGTAGAGTGATGGTTTATGGATCTCAAGGGGGAGATGGTCAGCCGCAATTTATGGCTTCGGTATTTCATAGATACGTGGTACAAGGGTTAAGTCTTCCTAAAGCGATATCAGCTCCCCGATGGCTTTTTGGAAGAATTTTTGGTGACATGGAAAACACGTTAACTGTTGAAGATGGGTTTAGTAAGGATACTGTCGAATATTTAAAAGAGAGAGGTCACGATGTCAATGTGGTTGAAGCATTTAATGTTGACATGGGTCATGCAGGGGTGCTCGTGAGGTATCCAAATGGAATGATTGAAGGTGTATCAGATCCAAGATGCGATGGTAGTGCTGCAGCATTTTGAATGTTGATAAGTAGATCTTTTTTTTGCAGTATCGAATATGAAATGTTAGTTTTAGTGTAATATTAATTAAGCAAAAGTTATTAAACATTTATGTGTATCATAAATTTAAAAATAATGTTATTATTATAAAATTTTCAGAGATCTGTCTTACGATATATTTTTTGATCCACTACGATATATCGATTCCCACAATAGGTTTCAAAGAAAAATCTGCTCTCAATTTACTAGTTCGTTTAAATTAAAAAGTATTGGAACAGTTTTAAATTAGACAATCTTTTTGAAATATACTCAAGCTTCCTGGGCAGTGAGGCTGCTAATAATTCACGTTTATTGGAAAGATAAGGCAACGAACAAAGAACGGACGCGGCGTAAATCAAAATCCGCCATTTTAAAATCATACCACAATCACTTGATATATCGTTAGGTTTTTTGGCGCGTAATGAAATCGTACCTTGTTATATTGTTGTACTCTTATAATCTACAATCTCGAATTTAGCTAAGCATTATTTAATCTTTTAATTAATAATATATCCTTACAGACTGAATTGATTTATTTAAGGGTTTTAGCCTTTTTTTTTAAGCTATTATATTTATTAGTAATCTAATAGGTATCTAGATATTTTTCTGTGTAATCTTAAAGGTAAAGGATTTATTTGCTTAATTGTAACAATTTTTACGTACTCTTAGAAACTTGTTTGTATCTTTCTATATTTTCTTATAAAACCAGATCTCTCAGAGTGGAATTTATTATTAAATAACTGTGTCTTTAAAGCAATAAATCTTTTGGAATTGCATATTAATTGAGTAAGACAGGATCCGTTAAACAAAATAAAAGTTAACAAATGAAAATTGCTAAATAGAAATACCTGAAAACTTGTCGGATCCAACAATGAAAGAAGCAACCGCTGCAATTTGTTTATTTTCGTATAAAAAAGCCATAAATCCACTAATTTGTCGCAAGTCTGTGCTAATGTTAACGAATGGTCGAAACAGTACAACTTCTAAATTAAACTCTCAGAATAATGAAGTGAGTACATTTGTCTCCATTTGCAGATGAATCCTCTTTATTAGTTTGCTATAAACAAACAGAACTGTACTCACCTTTAAGCCAGCAGTTTAAACGAATACGACGCTTATTACAAAGGAAGATACCGCATTTACCAGAACAATTAGGGTTTTAACTTAAATTCCTTTGACAATTGAGCGAATATTTCTAATTTATTCCAGACCCAATCCAAAAAATATGATTTTTCTGTTAGTTAGTAAGATTGCCAAAGTCCAATCCTTTCGTATTTTGCCGTTGAAATATCAGCTTGATTTTTCAGTGTAATATAAATTGTTATCCTTGTTTAAGAAATGTAGGAACGTAATTTCTAAATTTAAACATCTTATGGGTATTCTTCAGATAAATAGGTGATAAAAGATTTTGTTCCGGATTTGAAGGCTGTAATAGAAGTAGGTAAGTAAAGGGAGAAAAAGACAAAATCGAATCGGATTCATATCGAGACGCTACGTCTCCAAGGAAACCCTCTTATGTTTGCAATGGGCAATCTATAACCGATTGATAAAATCAATAATCAATTGATAATGAATGCTCAACTGCTAAATTGAGAGTTAATGGTCTTGAAATAGTTAGTAGCTAACTACAAAAAACATTACACGTTCTGAAAGTTTGTCAAAAACATTAAACCGAATTGAAAATCTCCTTCTTTTTGAAGTCGCTTAAAAATATGCCAAAACTCCACGTTTCCAAAATTAGGATTGCAGTAAGTAAAATAAAAATTCCACCACTGCCTCAGTCAGGTTCACTTTTGTTTTTGATGGTTTTTAAATAATTTATGAGATGCAAATGTAAAATATGAAAGAGATAATGAAACAATGGACCCGTTTTTAATGAAACATCTGAATTATTAAGTATTGTTAGATAAAAGTGTTCTGTGGAGAGTTTATTGTAATTACCAAGTCATTACACAGGCTATTACCTGGTGGGGGGAAAATTGTATTTTTATCTCTACAAATTAACTAGGGGTGGGGCTAAGATACTTTTCTCGCTTTAATTGGAGAATACAGACTAGGGCAGTACCATTTTTACCTTAAATACTGGCTGTGGGTACAGGAAAAAACAGTGGAAAAAAGGACTACAAAATCAAGTGGTTGATCTTCTTGCTAGGTCCTTCTATTTCTGACGTGGATCAGTTCACTGTGTTTCAGTTCGAAGAATTGGAGAGCCAGTGTAATTATTAGTCCGGAAGGCATAACATCTTCACCTCTACATGAGTAACGCATTGGCGGTGTTCTTGATGTTCACGTCAATAGGCAGCGGTATCACTTTCCTCCAGGTGAACCGTCAGCTGTTTACACATGATGTGGCAAAAAAAAAGTCTTGAAAGATTTTAGTTGCCATAATGATAAAGTTTATACAAATTTTCAAACCAACATTTTTATTATATAAGTGATAAGAAATGTATAATAAATGAAGGTGTATTTAAGTGCTCACACACCTATACTAACTCTCGTAAATACACAAACACACTCAAGTGAATTGCATATTTCTTCGTATTTACGTAACTAACTTACTCGTACATTTGTGTTTGTATGTCGTCTCCCGTGTTAATTTCCTGGATTGCGGTGTCTAAAATGTATGTTTTTATATGTGTTCTATTTTTTAATAGCTTTTGCCCGAGACATCGTCTACGTGGAATTATAAATAAATAATAAATAACCACATCCTCAGCCCTGCACTAAGTATCGTAAGAACTTGTATCGCAGGTGCTAAGCAACGATATGGTATATACTAAATAAATAAGAATACAACATCCAAGACCGGTAAGCGAAACAATGCGTCTTGCAAATAACACAAAGTCCCGCCCCCGCCGGGATTCGAACCAGGAACCTCTAGCGTAGCAGTCGGCTGTTTACACCACTGCGCCACCGAAGTCGAGGTCGAGGTTCGAAAATGGTTCTAATAGGATTTTTGATTACTTGACATTTATCGTTATATTTTGGACAATTCAAACATTATCTACGTAAATTATAGCCTGTATGTTATTCTGATATGTAAGCTATATTATAGTGAAGTTAAATAAAAATCCATTGAGTAGTTTTTGCGTGAAAGATTAACAAACATCCATTCATCCATACTTCCTTGCAAACTTTCGCGTTTATAACATTAGTAAGTATATAACAATATTGATTAAAGGTTCGTATAAACCATTAAATATTCTTACTCTCACTGTTTAAAAGCATAAAGTCAGACTTTAACTCTGAATAATTTAACGCTTTAACCACATGCAGGGAAACTTGAGTTATAACACGTAATATTGCAAAATTACTGTACAAATATGAATTTACAGTACATGATTTCTCTGATCTATTAAAATGGCTTTCCGCCACCACAGAGCTGCTAGTAATTTTATAAGAGCATCGATCTATTGATACACCATAGAGCAAAATAATAGATCATTTTTGTAGAAATTTTTTAATTACTCCCAAGAACTTTAGCTTAGGAAAATCGAGGATATTATCGAATAGCAACTTATTTAAATGTAATAAACTATAATTAAAAATAATAATAATAAACCACATCACGACACACACATTGACTCAGCCCTGGTAAGTGTCTTTAGAAAAAGTGCAAAGCAACGATATAGTATAAACTACGTAGATAAGAATACTACATCCAAGACTGGTAAGCGAAACAATGCGTCTTGCAAATAACACAACATTCTGCCCCCGCTGGGTTCGAACCCAGAACCTCTAATAAAGTTATGAGATGGTTCCATAAAATAATACTATTATCTTGCGAGTTAGTATTTTTTTTTCATGGGCAAACAAGCAAACAATTCACCAGATGGAAAGTAAAACCACCGCCTATTAACAAGACCATACCCTTGTGACGTTTTCTTCATAATTTTTATTTATTGGAATGAACATCTCTTTTTTAATTTTTTGAAGTGAGAGAGTTGTGCAGTTATTTTGCACTCGAGTGCAGTATGTTTTAGGAAACAAACTAAATTCGTACCTACCTCCTTAGTGCCTCTTTGGTGATTATGCAAAAGCACCATAGATAGCAAGAATTAAACAAAGTTTCCGTTTCACCTTGTAATTTAAGTTTCCAGAATGTGCAATCTAAGCAGTTTTAGAAGTCAGATTCCTCTAAACTGAACTACAGTTAGGTTTTGTGCCCAAAGATGTAACGTGGTAAGAGTCATTTCTTTTTCATTTATTGATATCCAATAGAAATTATATTTTCGGAACAAAAAGAAATCTTTAATGATACAAGCTTAATGCGTCGACGCATTTTGTATCAATTACAAGTCACTTTGAGTACCTATGATTTATTTATTATTACCATCTAGATCTTATTACCTGTTTTTTAATTTTTACACAAACAAGTTGGTTTTTACAGTGCCGGATACTGGGCGTTTGGAGCACTTTGTATTTATATACGTTTCCGTATATGAATCTCAAGCACTTCGCATGTCGTAAGAGGCATACCTATTGCTCCAGGAAAAAAAATACTTTTTTCAATGAAGCTTAATGTTAAACTTTTTACGTCCATCGGATACTTAAAATATTTATCAAAACATAAACAATAACAACCGATACCAAATATTTAGTTCTTTGTTTGAGAATTTACGGTTTTAGACAAAAATAGAACAGGAGGATTACGATCAAGACCTGGTTCTCGAAGTGGGCGCGGAACTTTCGAACACTAATAGCTACTTTACTCTATAAGTAACACGCCACCACTAAACTGAGTTTTGTTGAACTTCTTAACAGCTCTATCTGATGCAATAGATAAACTTTTCTTAGAGGAACGAATTAGTTCGGCAAAGAACTTCGTTCAAGGAAGCCTAACCGATTTGAATTGATTTAGCTTCGCAAATTTTTGTTTTATTTTTCTAAAATCAAGATGGATTCATGCTGCTACTAAAGTTAAAAGAAAATAAAGCTGTTAAGTATTTTTTTTTAGATAGAGAGAAGAAATCTAAGAAGAAACGGGTAAAAGCAAGTTTTAATTTGAACCTTTTTTTGGAAACCTTAAAACCGACGTAACATCTATTACGTTTCTCTCTACGTCCAAATGTTACTTTAACGTTAGGCGCTACCTGAGTTTGCACTCGCGTTTTATATTCTTCAAATGTCACGTAGAACAAAACTTTGTCGTCTCTTTTTCCTCAAATCCAAGTCGATGTTTCTAGAAAGCTACCTAAGAGATCACTCCTGGACCATTGTAAACTCTCGGACTATTGTAAACTTCAAACTCTGGACGGTTCAGAAACAATAGTAAGTGAATCAAGCGACGTCTGTTTCTATTTTCCGCTTAACTTTTTAGTTGAGAGAACAGAAAGCTTTTACCGAATTTAAATTCTCCGCTGGTCGAGAACTTTTATCAGACATTTTATAACACGTTCGAACAAAGGTACATTTATCTCACTTTCCGTTACCTTAAGTGATTTGTTTATCTTATTCCTCCTAAGTGAAAACAGAGTTTTATTCAATCATCTCTGTCAAAACTTGAATAACTCGGTTTGAATAAGAAATAATAGTAGTTTTTTTTTTTGTTAGTAATCGACGATTCAAAATAAGAACCTTTTTTGTGGGAACCTACACAGCGAAGTTTGATGATTAAACAATAAAAATATTTAAAGAAACTCGTTCAAGTATTTATTCGTTTATATTGTAAAAGCCTTAAGGTTAAACCAAAACAAAGGAAAACACAAAATAACCTAAAAACTTCAAGACTATATTCCTAAAATGTAATTTTCGAATTTTAGCATTTCTATTATATGAAATTCCAGTAAATAAGTATACAAGCGGAGAACATACCGTAACAGCATTGGATTTGGTGCAGCACTAACTTCTGTATTACCTATTCTAACTTACTTGTAGGTGCTCTTTGGAGATTTTTGCATTTTACCTTCTCACTTCACGCCTTGAACTACAATGTCTACTTGAATAGCTATACCACGTAAATAGATTTGGTTCGAATTATATTTATTGTATTTGTTATTGGGCGGCCTCCTACGAAGTGGCCGGACGATCTTGAGAAGGCTGCAGGGAGCAGCTGGATGCAAGCAGCCAAGGGTCGCTACGGAAATATTTGGGGGAGGCCAATGTCCAGCGGTCGTCTTACGGCTGATGATGATGAACTTATTTTTTTTCTATTAAGTTATTCAAAAAACCGCCCCGGTATCGGACTAGAGAAAAAAAAAATACTGAGTATTAATTAGTTAAACATTTGGTAATTATTTTTAACCCATAGCATAAGTACTTAAATTAAAATAAATGGCGCGCAATTTAGTTATGATAAACAATTGTCTGCTTTATTATGCTGGTGACTGCATGATTGATCGTGACATCTGTATGCCACAATGTAGAATGTTTTTACTATAATCAAATAAATTTTGACGCTATAGTTTTTGTAAAGAGACAATCCTATAACACGTTACGTGGTCAGTCCAAAAGTTCAGTACTCTGTAAGAGCCCCTTATTCCCACGTCTCATTTCTACTTTCGTTGTTTTATTTTGTAAAATATTTAATCTTTCGTATATTTTATACCAAGTCATTTTACTGTGTAAATGGTTTGCATTGCATGTGAATAGCTGAATTTACTTTGAAGATGTTCGAAAGGCTAAGTATTTTATCTCTTACAAGTTCCAATGAAGTTTTCTTTTGGAATTATTTTAACAATGACTAATATTTTCTTTGTGAACATAAAAGTTGGAGGGAATTTAATAAGTACAAGAAATAAGACGAAAGAATAAATCTGAATTTCCTTACGAGTGATTGTGAGCTTAATTTCTGGGAAACTGTTCATAAACCTGAAATGAAGGCACGAGCCTATAAATTTTTCACGTCAAATTCGAGAAGTTTCCCTTTCAGTAATAGCATGTTTCCCTTTGTCCGCAATGGAGAAAATTAAAAAAGTTACATGGCCTTTAACCCGATAGATAGGTAGAAATGTGCGAGTGTTTCGGTTTGTACGTTATTTATTACAGACATTAAGATATCTCGTTTTTGACCTCAAAAGGAGATTAATGCCCGTGAAAGGGTTGATATATTCGGCAAAAACAATGGATGTCTTCATTGTACGTTTTGAATAAGCTTTGAATAACAGTCTTTATGTCTTTTATGAGTTTTTGGATGTTGCTTTGTCGACAGATAACTGGCAAGTATGTTTTGACGACGTTTTTAACGAGCTGTCGTTGAATTTACAGGTTTTCTTTTTATCTTTCGTTTTGGTTTTCTCAGTGAAACATTGTCGCAGTTAGTTAAAATTTTTTGATTAAATTGTACTTTTTCGAAAACGTATTTATTTTAGGACTGGATTACTATGATTTTTTACATTTTAAACCAAACTTGCTTGCAAATAAATATTTTATATTTAATGCATTAAAAACCCCTGTAACAATTTTACGATCACAATGCTTCGTTAAATGAAGATTAATGTTTTTTTTATTAAACTAGTCCTTTATTAAGTATGTTTTTTTTTGCGTAAAGATGTTTCAAAGGCTTTTTTTGGTTTTGGATAACGCAGTTAATTTTACGATAATAGGTTAATGCATGTTATGGTCAATAGTTACTGCTAAAAAAGATAAAAAAATATTGTTTCGCGTTTATTTCATCATATTTATTAAGTGAGCAATTCTCTTAAAGATAATACAACAGTATTTTTTTGTAAAAAGTTTATTTAAAAATTAAATAAGTAATACAAAATCATAACTTTACAATCTTATGGAATTCCACAGTTCTACTAATTCAAACTGGACATAACAATTTAGTTAAGTTCTCGAAACATCTAAAATACCGGGAGAAGATCTCTCAGAAATGCAATAGTATGCAAATTTATATGTTCCAGGGTTTATTTTCTCAGAAAACCTAAGTTGAATCAAGTCTTGAGATTTACACCAGAAGCATTCCTAGAACCTTTATCACTGAAATCCTTTTAGTAAGTTTTCAACAAAATGTGTTCATAATTTAATTCGCCTTATTACCTATTAAATGTCCAAGGATATTTCATTATTACAAAAGTCCATTCAAAACGGTACAATTTTTACAACTGAACAGTTAATAAAATTCCAAAGAAACGCTGTAAAACATAATTACCTTGTAAAACCTCAGTGAAAACATAGGCCGCCATTTTGTTTTATTCCAATATAGCATAATACATCTGTAGAGTATACAATTTAACAAATGGCATTTAGCTTTAACTTAGAAGCGTAAAGTTTCTTATCCATTAGCAGATTAGTTAACTTGAACAAGAAACACGTATTATATATCTATATATTATGTTAATAGACTAAAGGTTTTGCTTTTGGAAATTCGACCTTTTGTAGACACAATAAAGACTGAATATAAATATATTTGTCTTGGCGTATGTAACATATGTTACAGGGAGAATTTACGACAAAGCAATGGCAAAAACATGTCTTTCTCTGAACGAAATCTGAAATCCCAATTCTAATCCAATTAATTACCAATATTACTAATAAGATTACGAGGTCAATTACTGAATCATTATTGATATAATAAAAGCATGGTTTTTGTAAAAAGAAAAAACTAAAAAAATCTGCCCTTGCCAACTTTTTAACAGGCTGCGGCAGAGTCGAATAGAAGAATATTATAGCAGTCTTTGTTCTTACCTGTATTTATGTATGTTCCACCGTTGTGCCAAAAATAATGAACCGATTTTGATGAGCGAGGTGTCAATCGATTCTAATTTGTTAGAACATAGGCTATAAGCCATGGGCCATCACCTTTTTGGTTTCCCATCAAATTCCATGAAAAAGTCTGTAAATACTGTTGTCTGCGTGTGTTTATCCTAGAGAAAATGTATGGTGATGTATTTGAATTTCAAAAATACCTAATTACTTGGAATCGAATATATTTAAATGGAATTTTCACTAAGTTATTTTTAATTATTGATGTTGACTTACAAAATCAAACGCCTATTTTTCTACCTATTGTATTCAATGTGGTTTTCAAATTAAAAACCTGTGTCGCAAACTTGGTATTTAATTGAAATTGTATACAAGAGTAAGAAAGCAAGCTTAGTCTTTTATATATATGACTCTGTCTTCACTTAGGTTCAAATTCCTATGGTACATATAATATTAATGGCGATGGATGAAATCCACGATATGCTCGTGACCGGGTGCTGTTTGTGTGGACTGGCTCATTTGGTTACACTATTTCTATCAGTGAATCCTTTTCAATCGCATTTTCCGTACATTGCATAATTTATTGCATCCTCTGTATTTAAAGCTATAGACTTAAATCATAAAAATCTTTGTAAATATTGTTATTAATTTGTTTATGTAGCAAATTGTTTTATATTCAATCATTAAAAAGCTAGGATTATTATGTTTTACGAATTGTAAGTTGTAATAGAAAATTATTGTAATTTGAATATTGAAAAAAAGCATTTGAATTCCCCGTAGAAATAGCATTCCGAACCGGTGGTAGTAAAAAAAAATATGACGATTTGAAAGTGCTTATTTTAAATCTATTCGGATTAAAAAAAAATTGACTTTTGAATAATAAATTATATAATTATTATTATACCGCTTTCTTACTACCTCCTATTTCTTCTGATTAAGTTCGTTGCGGGTCCCAAGACAGCCGGTAGGGTGTCCGGGCACAGCCTGTGCATCACTGCACAGCTGCATTATTCGTTGATTATTCGATCAAAGGACGCCACTGTTGATCCTGATAAACAGGAGTTGCAGTGGTGGGACAGAGTGGCGGGTGTGCCCCGAATAATTATTATTATATATGTTAATAGTAAATTACGAGTATGTGTGTTTTTTGTGTGAATTTCCTCAAGATATTATAATTGTTCTGCAAAATAAAATTACGGCCACTATTCGTTTATAATCATTTCACATTACCGTTATAATAATCCGATAGTTATCTATGCAAGCTAGAAGCATTTGGAAGTAATAGCTTTCAAAACATTCCTAATAGAGCATTATTACTTGCACTGACCATTTTTGGTCATTTCCATCGACACAGTGTAAAAAATTACATTTGAGCTGCAAAGGAAATACTCGGTATGGAACTTTCTAGGATTGGAAATTGTTAGACTGTGTCTGGATTTTAATTCGCATTCAAAACCGCAGTAGTATCATTTATTTTTATTATTTGGTTGGAGCTGGCCAGTGGCTATTAGGATGCGTACATACTAGGCAAAAAGGAATTCCGATTTTGAAAAAAAAAATGATTTACTTGAGTGATATATATTTTTCAGCCACGTACTCGTAGTTACAGAATTTCGCAGTTCAACTAAACTTTTTGTCAAGTCAATTAGTCTTAGATCTTAATTCGACGAGTTTTTAAAATGTTTAGACATTTTTTGTATAGCATCAACTTAAAAGAGTCCATTTTATAGAAAAGGAGATTGTATCAGGGATGTCAACATTTGACAATAATCTCTGGATAACGTTGGACTTGACTTTTAATGGTATTTTTAAAACGTTAAAATTCACCTCTTTAGAAAGCATGTTGTAAGGGAAAAAATGAGGTTTTTTTTCCTTGTATGTGTAACAAGTTTTTACTCGCAATTTCGTTTGTTAACATTTAGTTTTCTATTTCAGGTATGCATTCTCATGCATAGTATACTTTTATCCTGAACAAGTGTTTGATACCTGAAATAGTCTCCTATTTGAGTGCCAAATTTCAACCAAATCTCTTATGGCGTTTTTGCGTGATTGAGTAAAACATACAAAATCTAAACTTTGACATTTATAATAATAATAAATCAATACAGTCTCCTAGTTATTTTGAAAAAGTTGCGACGAAGCATAAATGAAATACAGTTTTGAACTAAAGTTTTCCATTCCGTTCCAGACCGCTCATTTGACCGGTGTGTACGCGGTTTTATAAAATCGGTTTAGAATAACCTCCAATGCAAACTGCAATGCATTCATTGTGATAGGCGAATGATTGCTAACGGTGCTTTGAGTTTAGGTATTTAGCCAAATGGATAAAAAAATTGAAAATTATTTTTCATATACTTACAATGAATTTGTTCAAAGGCTTAGTCTATCTTGGTTGTAATGTCAACATTTTATATAACCTGTTGACGAAGATGAAAAGTGATAACGCCGCCTATTGACACGACGATCTCAATGATGACTTCGAACGCCATAGCATATCCGAATCGTTGCCCATTTTGAGGTTAAGATGTTATGCCGGTAATTAAACTGGCTTTTCAATCCTTTGAAACGACACAATTGAAAGGAAGGTAGTACCAACTTAGTTGATCTTGCACCAAACTTGCAGGTCTAACACCAAACTAGATTTTTGGTTTAACTAGCTGATGACGTCAATTTGATGAGGAAGTTTAATCTTCAACTATTCTGTGGGTAACATGTATAGGAAATTATCGTCATCAGCTGTCAGAAGTTCACTGCAGGACACCACTTCCAATAGAAAGGTATTTGTGTTTGGTATTTTTAAATTGTCTAGAAGATACATCTAAAAAGGTAGAATACAGAAATCAGATGGACGATAAACACGCATTATTATTAGTTTGTATACTTCGATACCAAGTAGTCTTGAACATTCACTTGTTGAAATTCCGAAAATTGGCTAGTTGTTGTTTTATTGTGGACTTTATTTTACTAATAATAAAAAATATTAGCAAGACGTGCTCGCGTAATCCTTATTAACAACTGTATTTAAACTTTATAAAACAAAACAATTTCAAAAAACCATAAATAAAACTGTAAAAAGAGGTGTACATATTTCAGTACAGTATTTCTATATTGAAAATGGTAACAAAATTGGGCCGCTACATTAATTGCGAGCATCGCCACTAAATTGCAGCTCATTAATCAGCCGTCAAACGACTGATTGACAAACAGTTTGTCCTGGTAATTTCGCGAATCATCAAATTGATCAATGCGAGTATTGACAAGAGGGCAATCATTACCTCGGCAGGGTCTGGCGAACTTAACGCTCCACGTGGCGGAATCTCGAACTACAATTTGTTAATAATTTCCTGGTATTTTATGGACAGCTAGCGCCTGTTGCTGTTGACTAGATTATACGGTACGGCGGAGTCCACAGCGAAATTAATGAATTTCATCTACATGCATGAATAACGATCTAGATAGCACCGCCACAGTAAGAGAAATAATTATTTTGCTCCTTTTCGACTGTGAAATGAAGTCAACTCAATTTGTTATCGAGTGTTGCCAACTGAAAAATGTATCATGATTAAATAAAAGAATATTGGCTATAGTTGTGTTAAAATATCTTTAAATTTTGTTAAAGTATTTACTCCAATGTCGATTGTCTGTTTTTTAATAATCTTATCTTACTTTGGAAGCGGTTATTTTCCCTTTTCCCAAAAAACAGTACAGTATTATACAAAGTAATATCGACACATACATCGGCCCCAGCATTGATAATGTGTATTCAAAGATCATTATAGCACAGTTCCATTGCCACGCAAGAAAATGAGGAATGGGATTGGAAATGAGGAAGTTTTTAGTGTATCGTTGTTGGTATCCTATTTGGCATTAGAATGCTCTGCTACTATTGAACGAAGTCTTCAAATACACGCTCCTCGCAGCAATGTAGCTGCGCCATCTGATTAATACAGGACGTCTACTCTGTAGCGACAAAAAGCCATGTATCGGCCGAATGTTTCTTACTACGAAAGTCTTTCGGTCGGGTCAGTCTGGCTCGCAGAAATCAGTGTGTTTACCCCAAAGACGGTGTAAACACACTTATTTCGAAAGCAGTATTATCGTTGATTTTACGTTCGGTCGGTTTATCGGTCAGCTCGAAATTTCGGTGGCGGCATTTTAGAGTCCATGTCTAGGTGTTAGATCTACGTGCGAGATCGTCTGGGTTAGTACCACCCTCCTTTCTATTTCTGTCGTGAAACAGTTTATTGTGTTCGGTTCGAATGATAGAGAGCCAGTGTTATTAACGCCACAAGGGGTTTCTCAACTTTTATACCTACAGGGGCTGAGCACAACTTGGTCTTGGAGTTCTAAATCAAAGGTATCGTTGTTTTAATCATCATCATCAGCAGCTGGAAGACGTCCACTGCTACAAAGGCCTAACCCAAAATTTACTACTGGAAACTTTTTGTCATGTTTTTCCCATCAGGTGAACCGCCTTATTGTTTGCCCGTGGAGTTGAATTTAAAAGTTAATCAACGAAAATACTTTTTAAATATTAAAAGTATGGAAACGGCATGATTTATTTATCTACTGTTAACGTCATGTGTAGTTAAAACCCTGACTCGCACGTGTTTGCTTCACACCATACTTTCAGTTTTCCGTTCCGCCACAAACATGAGCCAATTTTTAAAACAAATGATAATATTCCAACGGAATTTCAGATACAATTTATTTTTAAAAGGGAGGTATATTTTTTACCTTTCTGTGATAACGTTATTTACAACATTATGTTTGATATATCTAAACTAACTTATTTAAGTATTTTATTTTAGTTGAAAAAAATGTATTTGTTTTTATGCTGGTGAAAATTGTGGTATACAAGAAATTGTATGAAAAGTAAAAGAATATTCATTGTTTTATTGCAATAATTTCATGGCAACACTATTCATCGGTATTTTTCCTTAATTTATTTAAATTATCCGGCGCTCCAGTTGTAAAATGTAATAATTTAATGCATTTGTAATTAAGCATAGTTCCGGGATGCACAATATTAATTATTTTTGTAAATCTGGTAACATTTCAGCACTCTGTTTTTACCGCACTTTTGAAGTATACCTTGTTTATTTTAGGTCAGTAAAATGGCATAGCATACTGCTTGCCTGATGGTAAGTCACCATAACCTATAAACGCTTGCAATACCAGGAGTATCACGAACGCGTTGCCAATACAAAAACTTGTTTTTGTCTTATATCGTCTTTTTCTTAGGCGCGCGTTTTCATTTCTTCAGTTTGAAAATCAATAAATAATTTAATGTATAACACTTATTAAGTGACAAATAAATATGTTACGTTTGCGATATTTTATGGGGCAATAAAATACAAATGAACATCAATAAGATGTTGATCTATCGTTTATGTTAAAATGAGGTCAGTTTTATCTCATGAATGATCGATTGAGAAATGTTTTTACATAAAAAATTTCAAACGTACAGACAAATATCTTTTTTATTTAAACGGTTTGATTTAGCTTAACCACTTTGTTTGGGTCTTTAGTGATTGAAATTTTACCAACATCCTGTTGACAGATCGACCTAATTTTTGGCACGCACTTTTAGTCCTGATAAACAATACAATATAATATATTCAGTATCATTGTATATCCAAGATGGCCGCCGCTACAAAATGGCGGACTTCATGTTTTTTCACAACCTTCTCAATATGGGTATCAAATGAAAGGGCTTGACTAGAAGAATGTAGTACACCATGAAAAAGAATGCAAAATGGTCGTCAAATAAAAAACCGAAAAAGATGATTATTTCAATAAAACCGTTTAACTTAAAACATTTTGTAAGATTGTGATTTGTGAATATTATTTAATATGACGTCTTAGCATTGGTTTATTGGGAGTTAAGACAGCTGCTATCCTGTTGTCTCAAAAAGTAAAAAAACACAATCATTCGTCATGCGTTTATATTACGTACCTTTATTTATTTCAAACATTTTTTTTTTACTTTATCATATTATATTTTTAAGGTGAATTATGAAACGCTACTACGAAGTACGTTCACAAGTATTTATGGAGTATGCGTTTTAATTACGGAATTCGCTTAATATGCTGACTTTATTAATTCAATTTAATTACAAAGAAAACCGAACGGTTCAAGTAGACGGTCCATGAGTCGATACTTGTCTAGAGTGGAATACGCTTCGACACTTTACACTTTTACACATTACTACTTTTACGAGTTGGTAGGAATATTAAATTAGTAATTTTTTTATTTTTTATTCAAGTTCACGGGCAAACAAGCAGATGATTCACCTGATGGAAAGTGATACCGCCGCCTATTAGCACGACGATGCCCTGAATGTCTTAGAACCCCATCTAATGTAGAGGTAAAAGATGTTATACCTCTCGTGCCTGTAATTACACTGGCTCTCTAATCCTTCTAACCGAAACACAACGAACTGCTTCACGTTGTAAATAGAAAGGAGGGTGGTACCAACCCAGACGATCTCGCACGTAGATCTACCACTTGTAAAGTGTAAGCTAAGTATATAGATCGTATGCGTATCTGCTATGACTGTTTGCCTCTTCTCTGTTACCTAGTTTAGCATTGTATGTTATGAGTCATTAGAAATACAACTTAATTATTATTTATTATTATACCTTCCTATTGTTAATTTATATCGTAAAATATATATCGTAAATTTAGACCTAAGAAAATTAAATAAAGATTATTATTATTATTATTTCAGTTTGTGAAAATATTGTGACACACAGTAATGTAGACCCAATATTGAATATGTGATTTATTATTATTATTATTTGAACTCCAATCAACCGTTGGGGTACCGCAGGGTTGCAGCGATGTTATTACTGTTTCGCTTGATTCGTTGAAATAACATGAATAATTCACATTGGTACCGTGACGTGGGATCGGTCATGGTGCCTTCGGTGAATACGTGGGTGTTTAGTACAAATAGGGATATAGGTGCTCATAGGCGTACGCTGTAATATATCGTAAGATACACAGCGGGAAATGCGTTTACAAACGGTCGCTACACTTATACATTGCGGCTATCAATATGTGTTTGTGTGATATCTTTCCGAACTACATAAAACATGACATAAACTCACGCCGTAATTATGTCTACAATTCAATTGATTCAAGAGGGGTAGGCAGAGTGTTAAACACCGCGTTTCGCATGTTTATGTTGAGTATCAGTATGACCAAACTAGCATTTCAGAAATAGCATTCCGAACCGGTAGTAGTAAAAAATAAGACGATTAGAAAGTGCTTATTTTAAGTCTGTTTAAATAAAAAACAAAAAAAACACAAAGAAGACTTATTTTAATAACTTTACCTAGATTTACAAATATAACAATTAGTAGTAGAAAAATTGTATGGAAAGTATTCTAACATTCATAGAGCGAGCTATGTATTCGGTTCATTTTCCCAACAGTGATTTTACTTTCTATCTATCTATCTTAATTCCCTCAATGTGCCAGCCTTGCTGGATAGATAATCTACATCAATTACTGTATATGCACGAATGCGACATAAGGGTGTGAGATAAAGGTCATCTCTTTCTTTTGGTCTTTGTTATGACAGAAAGAGAAGGATGTCGTCTCGCGGACTATATCGCATTTATTAAGCGTGCTAGGCAAGCAAGCGGCAATAGAATATAGAACTCAGGTGGAGAAACTGTTGATTATTTCAGTGCTGTGTTTTAATAAAACTTGCTAAAAAAATCGAGCATAATAATAATAAATAATAATAAACCACATCACGACACACACATTGACTCAGCCCTGCACTAAGTATCGTAAGAACTTGTATCGCAAGTGCTAAGTAACGATATGGTATATACTAAATATATATACAATATCCAAGACCGGTAAGCGAAACAATGTGTCTTGCAAGTAACACAAAGTCCCGAACCCAGAACCTCTACCGTAGCAGTCGGCAGTTTACACCACTGCGCCACCGAGGTCGTCAATAATGGTTTGAGTTTTCAAAGACCTTGATTATTGGTCCATCTTTATTTACTTATAAAGCAAAATATTCGGGTATATTGTATGTATTTAAATTCGGCCTTGTTTGGAGTTTTGCTGTCACATTTGGGATTGTTCAGCCAAGTATCAGCTAGCAGCTTTAGACTCTGTTGAAAAGCGAGCCCGAAGAATCATCGGGATTGAAGATAATATTGCTAACTTTCATGACCTCAGCCACCGCACAGACAGGTTTTTTACCCTAAAACATGGCCAAAAGCTAAATTTGCGAACTTTTATCTATATACCTGAGATTGTGTCCCTAAGTAGGTAGATAACCTGGCCACCCTTTGGTGGGGTTAGTACCTGAATTAGCCACTCCAGCGCGCGATACCACCAGTCGGAACCTAGCGCTTGTTCAATACGCACTTGTTCGCGACATCTCGAAAAAAACTGTGTTTTCAATGTTCTGTTTCTTTTGTCAGAAGTGGTTGTGGTCAACGAAGTTGATGTGGATGTGATCAAACAAGGTATGTAAAATATTTTAAGGTATAAATTTATTGATGTTTCAAACATTATTGATTAATAACGACTAGTATAAACTCCTACTTGAAAATTATTAACTTTTTACATACTTTTTGGTAATCTTTTGTGTTTTTGAACATGCTCTACTCGCCGCAACACCATCCGACTTACTATTTACAAAAGTTAATTATGTCTAGAATAAGTGTAACTATCAAAGTCGTTCACATGTTTTCACCTCCCAGAAAAAACCGTCATTAAAAACACCCCCTTAAAGTCGATTCCAAGTAACACATTTTTATATTGCTTCAGATATGGCTCCTACTTCCATGTCTATGAGCAGAAAACAACTACATGAGTTGGTTAGAGAAAGCTGACAACGATCGCTTGATGGAAAACTTCAAGATTTAGAGACAAAACTTGTGGATATAACTAAGTGTCCTCAAGAAAAAGTAGATGAACTTCATACAATTATCAAGGTTTTCAAAGCGGCCTATAAACGAAAATGGGTTGCCTGTCACAGTATAGAAACTCGTTTCCTGAAAAAGAACAATGAGTGGCTCAGGGAAGAGATTGCACTACCTGCTAGGCCAATTCCCGAAAATTGCAAAGGTCGCCCAAACAAAGAATTCGGGGAATCAAGTGACCGATCAAAGCGCCGCAAAACGATGGAAATTAGAAACAATGTGCCCGTTGAGAAACTAACATACGCGGCACAGATGAGCCAAAGAGCGGCAGGTAACATTTATGTTGCGAAAGTCATACAAGATGTGACCAAAACTCCTACCAGGGCTACGAAATTTCGAAAAGCAGCTGCAATTGGTAATAAAGCCTCTACTACCAAAAAACACACTCCAGAGGAAGCTTTGTGCATATATGTCGAAGCTAATTTGACTGTTAGTCAGTACGAGGTTATTCATCAGGCTGACAAAGATAGATATCCGTGTTATACATACGTACAAAAAGTCAAACAAGATTGCTACCCACCAAAAACCGTCAATGAGACAACAGCAGAAGTAAAGCTTCAAGATTTAGTGGATCACACAACATCGCGATTTTGCAAGTACTTGGAACCAGTGCTACAGCAGGTCTTCAAGACAAAAGACACAGTGTTAGAGCTTATATAAGTGGGGATGTGATGGATCTAAACAAAACAGATACAAGAAAAAGTTCGAAGATGACGGAAATAATGATGCAAACCTTTTTTTGAGTTCACTTGTGCCCCTTCGACTTTTGTGGAAACCAAGTTATTTGGCAGAACTTATTACATTCCTCACCAAGATGGTGTAGACCTATACGTATTAGATATATCAAGGAAGATAAGGATATAACAAATGAAGAAATTGAATACATCGAGAACCAGGCACAAAATCTTGAAGCCACCATAGTAAATGAACATACGTGTTAAACATACCCTGTTACCAACTATGGTGGATGGTAAAGTCTGCAATGCAGCCACAAACACGACTTCTGCACTGCGATGCTACATATGTGGAAAAACATAGAAAAATTTCAACAATTTAAAAGCCACAAATCCTAAGAATCCGGACACCTTCCGATTTGGCCTATCCATTTTACACGCTAGGATAAGGTTCTTTGAATTTTTAGTCAAACATGGCTACAAAATAAAGGCAGAAGTTCATAAAAGCCGCCTAAGCGAGAAAAGTGAGCGCGAGAAAGTTCAAGAAGCCAAAAAGATTGCACAAAAAGAGTTTCTTGAGATAATGGGCTTAATGGTGGATATTCCTAAAGTTGGATACGGCAATACCAATGATGGTCACACGTCAAGAAGATTTTTCAGTAACCCAGAGGAAGCCGCTGGCATCACAGGCGTGGATTTACAACTCATAAACAAAATTAAAATTATTCTAGAAGTCCTGTCCTCGGGCCTTGAAATAGATCTCAAAAAATTTGCCAAGTTTACAATGGATTCTGCTGAATACTACATTAATCTATATCCAGTGCAACCTATGTCACCTACTGTACACAAAATTCTTATCCACTCATCTAGTGTCAGTTTCTGTGTATAATATGTGATTTTTATATGTTTGTGTAATGTACTTGCTGAAGACGTCCCTAAATAAGTAAAATAAAATAAATAGTGTCATAGCTCATGCATTGTTGCCAATCGGCCAATTATCTGAAGAGGCTGCTGAAGCAAGGAACAAGTATTTTCGCTAGTATAGGGAGAGCTTTTCCCGGAAGTTTTCAAGATCGGCATGCAATGAAGACGTGCTAAATCGGCTATTGCTAACTTCGGACCCTTATCTTAGTTCGAGACCGAAAAGCAAGGCAAAAAAACAGTCCTTCTCAAAAGAAAGTCTGGAATTTTTCATCTTAAATAAGGATGATGATGATGACGATGATGATGAAATTTAAACGATAGGATTTGCATTCTTGATATTGAAGACAAACAACTGTATATTTTTTATGTACCTTTGTTTATTCACAATAAATAGAAATAGATAAGATTAAACCACGTTTTAGTCATTTGCTACCAATTTTTGATAGAAAATGTTCCAAGATATTTTTGGCCATGTTTTAAGGAAAAATACCTGTCTGTGCACCGCCGCGAAGTTGCGTGTCTATCGGTATTTTATAGGATACATTTCGGAGAGTGTGCGCAGGAATTGCACAATTTAATTCCACCGGCCCCCTTTTTATAATCGGAATACTAGACGTAGGCTGAAGTTGCATCCTTTTGTGGTAGATATTCCGACCATCCGGACTAAACGCTTCGATAGCTCCTTCATTATGCGTACTGCAAGGGTGTGGAATTCTTTGCCTGCCGATGTGATAACTGACTATAACTTGAGCCTCTGTAAGGCAAGAGTGAATAGGTTTCTCCTAGGCAGGCATGATCCACCTTTGACCTCAACGCCGCTTAACATCAGGCGGGTTTGGGGTCAAATGCCTGCCTGGTCTTGAATAAATGACAAAAAGTATCACATGTCCATTTTTTTATGAAACATCATTCAAAAAAGCTGACGGTTTACCAGATGGAAAGTGATGGCGCCGCTTAGGATACGACGACGCCGTTGTTGTCTGAGAATGCCAAGAGCGCCGCCAATGTGTTGCTCATATAAAGTGCCGGTAATTACACTGGCTGTCCTTTCCTTCAAACCTAAACAGCGAACTGCTTCACGGAAAAAATAGAAAGGAGGGTAGTACCAACCCAGACGATCTCGCACGTAGATCTACAAGTAAAAGATTGATATTTTCCTGTCCTGTAGATGTGCTTAAAAAACCGAAAGTTCTGTTCATTCAGCAAAGACTTTAGCAATATTTGTTTAAATCTAATTTTTAAGGATCATTGTCCAAAAACATTACAAATAGAACCTAGAAGTAAGAATCAAATATCAATAAGGTAATATTTGAGTAAGATGGCACATTTCACTCGAAAGTTTGAGTAAAACTGTGCAATTCGAGCAGTTTCTCTATGGTAACAATTCGTCGGCAACAAATTTGTTTCGAGTCAAAGGCGCAGACATATGAAAACCGAAATTCAATTTCGGTTCAAAGAAAATGAAATCAGACAATATTTCGATTTACAAACGACTCCTGACTCAAAACTTGAGTCTTTGTCTAGATGTTGGAAGTCAGTTTTAGGTTTTACATTATGTTTTGTTGCTGGTGTAAACACAAGATATGTAAATTAAATATAATATTTATTACTTATGATTGAAATGTTAATTTTAATTTCGCGTATTCTAATATAATTCTATACTTTATTAAAGTGTGTCTCTGAGTACTTAAAATACTCTATTAAAAATGGTTTTTTCGTTCTCTATTCCGTGACACTACGAAATAAATCCATATACTTAAACTATAATTTCATCAAATAAATTTTAATTCATAAGTAAATCGACTTCCACTAATTGAAAAAACAAGGCTAATTTTACAGAAAAGTATTTATACTTCAAAATTAATCAAGCTATTTCTTTTTTTTTTCTATGGTCTCTTACCCATTTAAAAACCTGCGAAAAAAGTCTATTATTGTTAAGATATATATTTGTCTCTGAAAATAAATAGTTTACTATTACTAGTTTTTGAGAGGACGTGGTAGTTCAGTTTGTTACGTGTTTTGGTTAACTGACCGACCAAACCTGACAGGTCGAGGGTTCAAATCTCGGGTTGCCGTAAATTGTAGCTGCACTGTTCCTCATTGTGCCCAGATAGTGGTGACAGATTCGCAACCTGTCACACTGGGATTCAACATGCGAAATGCGGTGTTTAACACCTCTGCCTACCCCTCTCGAGGAATTAATTACAGCGTGAATTTATTACTAGTTTTATACCCATAGTCATAACATCTCATTACGTAATTTTCAATTCAATTTGATTATTACAACTCTTATATAATTACTAAATTTATTGTAAATCTTTTACTAACTTAAATTAAATTATCTACGGCCTGTGTATACTTGTAATTTGGAGACATCAAATGTACTAACCATTTTGGTAATACATATACTTAAAAGATTTCATGTTGTGCTGTTAGTATGCCAAAATAAATAAATAAATGACGACCGTTTTACTACTAGGAGTTTCGTCAGGCATGCACATTGTTTCAGTATCCGTAACTTTGAGTTCGCTCAGTAAATTCGATATGCTTAATATAAAAATGTGCATATGCACGTCCAATCACATTATCTATCTATAACGATCGATCTGCTGAGATGAAATTACTATACTTGTATGGAGTTTTACAAGATATAATCTAGTTATTTAAAAGTTGTTCGTTTATTTTAACTTAAGACAATACAACCCTTTGATAATAAAGTACGAGTACATGGTAAAAATTTCTAAGCAGGTATGCATTTTTGTTTAAATTTAAACCCATATATTTTTACAAGGGTATTATTTAAAGGATAAGCATAATATTCATGTTTATGTGAGAAGAGAAATGTAATCGTTCAGAAGAAATTGATAATTGGTCAGCAAACCATGGCTAGAAAATATTATTAAATCAATCGGTAATTTCTGTCATTCTGGACGGCAGATTTAAAGTTTGCACATTAAGTATTTAAGTAAAAGTAGAAAGTAAGCAACTAATCAAATTTTGTGCGTAAATTAATTTCAAATTGTCGATTTTCGCACTCACCGGCTGCTGCCTCTGCTTACTCCGTTTTTTGGCTCGTGTCTTGTTATGGAAACAAAAGCTAAGCTACCCTAACCTAACCAATTGTAATTGACAAACTAATGAAATTTTGCTGACCAATCAAGAAATCTTCATGCAACCTTATAAGTCTGCATATTATCTTTTTTTTTGCGGATCTGTTTTATTGCAAATTAAATATTTGTTTGCTAACCAAATGATTTAAATGCTCCTTTTTGTGGCTGACCTAATATTATTTTTGATTAGCCATTTAATAACTTCTCTTACAAAAAGTTCTGGTTTAAACATGTCTTAGTCCATGTTTTATAATAAGATGGATTAGTCTTGTTACTAGCCAGTGTGCCCGCAACTTTAGGAAAAAATAATTTCAAACCGGTCATTACAATTGTCCCCGTAAGTTTTCAAATAGATATTCTTTAGATTAATTTTACTTTGACTTTAGTAATAAGTCGTAAAACAAAGCTTTCCAATCGCAAAAGTGATTGTAAAGTTATTTTGAAGGTACTTTTGTAAGTAATTGTTAGTTTAATTAAATACTAAATAAACTAAAAAATAATTAAAATAATAGCCTATTTACTCTTACTTTAAATATAAAGCAAGATTAAATAGGCCTCACCTGTTCCACTTCAGACTCCATCCCCGCTTAACATAAGGCGGGATTGGTCAAAAGCGGCCCTAGTTTTATTATATATAAAAAATGCGATCACTGGAAACCACGAGAGGCGACCACGTATTTAAAAAGCAGTAGAGATAACTGAGATTGATTTATTGATTGGATAAGGAAGATACTGGAGCGGTGACAACAGACCGGAAGGCGTAGTGTTGGACGGCCCCCTATGGGGAGGACTGAGAGTCTTGTAGGGGCTGTAAGGAGCCGCTGGATGTAAGCGGCTCAGGATCTATGCCCAGCAGTGGATGTCTTCCGCTAGATGATGATGATTGGCACTTATCTATCAACATTTCGTTAATTTCTGCGTTGATAGTCTAGAATGTATAATTTTCTGCCATTTTAAATTGTCTTTATATTACATAACTCAGGCCGTAATCCCTCGACAGGGGATAGCAGATGTGTTACTCATCGCATTTCACATGTTTAAGTTGAGTCCCAGTGTGAGAGGTCACGGTAACCCGAGACTCGAACCCTCGACCTGTCGGATCAGTTGGTTAACCAAGGAACGTAACAACTGAGCTATATACATATACTATAGTTATAATTCTACCCCGACGAGTTATCTTGCTTCTTTATTCGATGTCTTTTCGAATAAGCCTCATTACTGAATTTTATCCTTTATTATTGTTTGTTTTATACAAAATAACGATTGTATAAAACAAAGTATCATAATAATGAGTGTACTTATCCAAAATATCTAGATTAACACCTTGGTTCAGGAAAGCAGCTAATGGCCGATATCTCGTCCAACTAATGAACAATATAATGAAGCCTTTTATCTAGCATTTTGCAATGAAACCAACAGTAGAATTACGTTTAACAATAGCCCTGGGTGCACATAATTATCTGACTACGGCGAAGCGAAAAGGAGGGTTATGATTTTGACCAGTATGCATGTCTGTATGAGTGTATGTTCATCTGTTCCTTCATAACTTCTAAACTACTTATCATAAATTGGCAATTGAGGTATCGATAGATGTGGAATGACCGTCCGCTGGTTATAAGCTATATGACGTCAAATTTAATTGAGTAGAGCGCCCTCTATGGGACATAAAGTCATGAACAAAATTATTTTTTTCCTGTAATGTGATCGTGTTTGGTATCAAATTAAAGGGCTTAATAAGCACATTTCAAATATATACACTTTGTTAGCTTTTATTCACGGATTTGCTTGCATGCGACCAATAATTTATAAAAATTTCTAAAATCACGCCTAAGATGTGAATTTAACGTATATTCTCTCTAATCCTACCCAAAATACATAAATCACAAATACTTTTTATTACACATAACTCCAAAATAGTGAAAATAAAATAATTTTAAAAACTAAGACCCGACTACTGAAAACCGCGCTCTAAAATGTATGAAACAAGAAAATATTCTCATCTGAAATTGTGAAGTTAAGTATTCAATTTAGCCGTGGTCATATGCCTATACCAAACCTAATCTCAAATAACAAAATAATACAAGCGAGTAAGTTTGCCTGGTAGCATATCGGGTATTAGTTTTAAAAATAGGTTAATTAAATTGTAAGACGTTTGTTTCACGCATTTTCAAAAGAAGGTCTTTCGCATTGCTATTTTGAGGGATCTTGTAATTTTGCGACGCTATCAAACATCTTTGTGTACGATAGTCTACACTTTTTTTAAATTTATTATTTCCAGACCAGGAGAGTGTATTTAATATAAATTTTTACTTCTCCTACTGTACGTCCCTTTTAAGTATTAATAGCATAGAATTAGGTTGGTTGAGTGCTTGGTGTTATCTACAGGCGCAGCTTCGAATACAGCCGATGCCTACTGCTTACAAGGGCTTTCTTTGTGTTATTTAAGGGCAACTTACCTACGAAGCCATCTAATTAGCAATCATGATTATCATGATCTCGACGACCTCGGTGGCGCAGTGGTGTAAACCGTCGGTTCCAATCCCGGTGGCTGCGGAACTGTGTGTTATTTGCAAGACGCATTGTTTCGCTTACCGGTCTTGGATGTTGTATTCTTATTTAAGTAGTTGACACCATAATCGTTGCTTAATACCTGCGATACAAGATTATATCTTAGTGAAGGGCTGAGTCAATGTCTGTGTCGTAATGTGATTACTGTTATACTAATTTTGTATAAGGAATAAGAGTACTTGTCGATGCAAACTTTATAATTATGTTTTTAATCAATCAAGGCCGAGAGTACACAATACATATGCTTGTTAGTGGAACAAAATTATACCAGATACTGGTAAAAACGAGCTACTGGCATGTGTATAGTTGAGTGAGTAGCTCACGTGCCAGTTCATAGCTTGCCGATCGCGCTGATTATGTAACTTGCAATCGGCCTTCACTTCAGTTTTCAAACGTCAACTTCACGTACAAAAATGACACGATTGACAAATCAAATTTGTAAATTATGACCGGTAACAGGCGGTTGCGGGTTGGATAAATCAGGGGTCGCAAGTCGTTAGATTTCTCCTCTCGCGGGGAGCGGGGAGGGGACGTTGACACATTTGTAGCACGTCACTGACATGATGACGCTTGATTTTTTTTTCTATAGTAATATGTAGTAATAATATTCATTTTTTTGCTTGGATATTTTTTTTACATAAAGGTGTTACAGTCATGGATACACTTAGTGCCGCAAAGTGACATTGCGCAAATATTACGTATACATTAAAATAATGACGTTTAATGAGAGTTTTTTTTTTCGCCGACATGGTCATTCTAAAAATATTCTCACAAACCAATATAACAGCAGTGAGCTCTTGTCCAATATATCTTTTGCTACCCCAAAAAAAAGAACACGGCATACACCTTTTCTAAATACTCCAATGTCCTTGACTAATTCTGGCTCTAGGAGACCCTTAAGACGGATGTGCGACAGCTATAATACACATTTCTCTGATCTTGATATCATTTTCATTTCCATGTCTCATTTTAAGAAAGAAGTTTTGTTTCAACTCTCAAAAGTGTCATAACGGTTGTTTTATGTAATTGAATTTTATCAGTTTTTTTAATTTAAACATTTTTTATGGTTTTTCATTTTTTCGTATACCTTTTTTTTGCATTGGGATGGGAAGAGTAACAATGACGGTTTTCGCTCTAATATATTCATTGTTTTTTTGTGTTTTAATATGTCCTTGTATTCATGATTGTTCTTTTCTTCTATGTATGTAGCGTTATTTTGAGTATTTGTATATGGTGTTTTAGTGAGATATGTTCATGGTTGTCAGATTTATGTTTGTGACATGTTTTTCTTTTTTTTTGTATTATTATTTGCAATCTGTCCGAATAAAGAAATAAATAAATAAATTTTATAAAAGAAAAGAAAAAAGTATTAAACATTTAAAACATAATCAATTTCTGAGTAAATAGGATCAGGATATCAGCGATTTCGCTTCATTCAGCCATTTCAAGGAATACCAGTTATCTTCGTGTAAGTCCAGCACTTACTCGTAGCATGCAATTTACAGGTATGTGCATTATCGACTTAAGGAATATGATATTTATTTATGAAACGCGTTTAAGTATAATCTAGAAAATCAGTCAAATGTGAGTCGGACTCGGACATGAAGGGTTCCTTACAAGATTAAAGCAAATACAACAAGCAAAAAATTTCTAAAAATCACGTTTTTTGTTTCTTGAGGAGCCCCCTTTTAGTTTTAATTTCTTAATGTTCTTAGTATTTGTTTTTATAGCAGCTAAATAAATAACGGACGGACGGATAGCGGAAACTTAGTAATAATCCCGTTTTTTACTCTTTCTGTAAGGAATCCTACAAACTATCCATTTCCAAAGCTTTGAGTCATGAAAAAAAAAAACTCTATTGAATTGAACTGTAGTAAAGTTATTTACACGCACAATACACAAAGAAGGGTTGGTTTTCGATAAATTCGTGGAAGACATCAGCTGATTCTAATGTTCACATTCTATATATACAGAAAATATTTTTTCCGAAGGTCATCCTCTATTTTTTCCTGTCACTTTTTTTTTAATTAACACATATCGTACTTGCAAATGCCGATACTGATTGAATAAAAAGGAGGAGGTTCTCAAATCGTTTGCATATTTTTAGGGTTCCATACCCAAAGGGTGAAAAGGGAACCCTATCACTAAGACTTCGCTGTTGTCCGTCCGTTTGTCAGCGGGTTGTGTCTCATAAACCATAACAGCCAGACACTTAAAATTTTCACAGTATCACTATTTCTTTAGCTACTATAACAACAAATACTAAAAATAAAATAATGTGTAAAATATATTTTTGTTGTTGTTATTGTAATGTTTGTTACTTCAGAACTTGTTGATGTTGTTGTTAATAGGAAGTGGTTGCTCAGGTTGTTACATGCCTTGGTTAACCGACCGAACCAACCGATAGGGCGAGCGCTCGAGTCTCGGGTGGCCGTGAGTTGTAGCTACCATGTTCCTCATTGTGCCCGGATAGTGGCGACAGATACGCAACCTTTCATACTGGGACTCAACATAAACATGCGAAATGCGGTGCTTAATACCTCCTACCCACCCCTCTCGAGGGATTACTTACGGCTTGAGTTTATGTATGTATGTTTTTTTTGTTCTTTAAAACTTCATCATTTATAAACCGATTTTGAAAAATATTTTTTATCTGAAATTTTTATTTTATTTATTTTTTAACTAAATAATTAGATGCTTCTCGTGGTATATGTGAACAAAGTCACATGCAAAACCTAGCATGGTGTAATATAATAACTCTTCCATTTACATATATAACAATGAGTTGATTACAGTAAACGAGAAATTACCCTCGTTAAATAAATTTGCATAATAAATAGCTTTAAATTACGTATTCTATGAATATGTCATTAATAATTTTACTACATTTATTTTTTTTGAAATTTGTTTTCAAATTGTCTATTTCACTTATTTATTTACTAGCAAAATAATATTTGGAGTTTATATATACTTATGATTTTACAAAAAAAAACTTTTACGGGCTTAAAACGCTTTTCTGAAACGTCAAAAAACACCGTTAAATCATTTCAAAGTTTTTATATTCTTATTTTACTATATAAAAGTTTATCCAGGAACTTGTCTATAGAAGTAACAATTGTAACTTAAGATCTCAGCTTATAATATATAAATAAATATTTTGACGACAAAAAACATTAATAATGATCTTTCTTCATTTTAATTCAGTGTAACTAATGCTCTGACTTGAAAGTTTGCATGCTTGCTTAAAGTGAAGTATGTATAACTACCTATTTATAAAATTTAACACCTCCTGTGTGGTCATATTTTTTATATTATATTTTATATTATTTTTTTTTCTTCATAATAATACATAGTTGTTAGTGACACCTTTATATATAGAATTATTGTAAAGAAGATGAAAAACTGCATTAGAATGTACTTGAACTCTTCTTTTGCATAAAATAACGTGTTACTCGCCACAGCTTCGCTCTAGCCTTATTTAGATATTGACAACAATAAAATAATCCAATCTTTCATGTACTCTACAAAAACTTAAAATTGGTCTAGTGGTTTCAGAGATAAGCTTCATCTATTAAGAGACACACGGTTTTATACATAGAAAATTCGAATCACACTTTGGTGGTTGGGAATTTTTCGGAGGTAGCTTTATCATTAAATCCAAAAAGATGATCCGCATTTTCGCCGGTACGGAGTGAAATATTCATTTTCATAATCTTTATCGAAGATAAAAAGTATTTTTGTAACTTCAAAGCACTCCTGAGTAATCCATTATTCATCATATTGTTAATCTTAATGCGTGTGTGGATAACATTAAAAGTTACAGAACATTTATTTTTATTTTAAGCTTGTAATGTATTCAAAATAATAAAAAAACCAGACATATAACCTTCAACGCAAATCAATTACGACCTCTTTGAGTATTTCTTACTCCAAACTGGTAAAAAATGATGTTTATTTATTATTATTTATTAAAATAAATATTTTAGAGGATACAAGTACTTGCTACATTTATTTCGTAATATTATTTATGTTAATTTATCATCATCAGGAACATATGCCCGAAAATATAATATATCAAAGATCAAACACAGTGTTACGCGTTCGCACTAAGATTTCGCCTGTCAGGCAAACCCACATATTACGTCAAAACAGGACAAAGACGTTTTAGCAAGTATTGTCGTGGTAGAAGTGGCAAGAGGCGTGGATTTTTTTAATGCAATAACTTTGAGTGTTTGCCAATGTAAAGGAACATTTAGTTTCAAGATTTGTTGAGGAATTCGAGGATAACAGAAGGATGAAAATGAGAGATGGAATGATGAATCTGCCTACAGTAATATGCTAGTACGGTTATAAGCTTGGAAGATGACAAAAATTGCGGCCAAATCGTCACACACTACAGATATTCACTGGTTAAAACACTAGCAGTTTTCACAATAAATTTATCAAAAGAAAAGAAAATTAGAAGCAATTTTTATTTTCGTCCAATTTTTTCGGCAATTTTTTTATTTTTATTAATTGTTTTGTTGTGTTAAATTTAATACTTCATGGTGTGGTTTTAAACGTCAACTTACTAAAACTTTCTTAGATAATAATAATAATACTAAATAAATCGCATCATGACACACACATTGACTCAGTAAGTATCGCAGGTGCAAGTGTTGCAGGTGCAAGTGTTGTAGGTGCTAAGCTACGATATGGTATAAACTAAGTAGATAAGAATACTACATCCAAGACCGGTAAGCGAAACAATGCGTCTTGTAAATAACACAAAGTTCCGACCCCGCCGGGATTCGAACCCAGAACCTCCACCAAATATTTGTTTCTTTGTCCAAAAGCTGCTAAAATCATGAATTACACAATTAAAAATATAACAATAGACAGAAATAAAGATACTTAAGTTTTGTCTCTATGTATTTGAATAACACAACTAATCAGCAAAAAGCAATGGCTTATATAACTCTATGGAATTTTCCACACACTTCATTTATAACCTTCTCCAAGTCTCTTCATGTTTCTATCTCAGGATTACGAATGTATTATATTTAAGAATTACGAGTTTTATATTAAATCCAAGATTTTTCTTGTAATAATAATAATATAAAAATTTAGTTTCATTAATATTTGTTTGACCTATGAAGACTCTTTGAATTTTTGATTATGCTGCAGATTTATTTAGATGATTAACAATAAATTTAATTTATCTATTTTTGGATTTTGTATTTAATTTTTATCTTTTGTTAACTAGTAATAGGTAAATGAAATAAAAATACTATATATTCTAGTGACACTGTTTGTCTTTACAACTTTTTGCCTGCGACTTCGTCTGCGTAGACTACTTATGCGTCAAGTACCAAAATTAACTACGGAATAAAAAGTATTTGTGTAAATCAAGGTGATAAACGAACTGTATGCCAAATTCTATCGATATACCTTTAGCCGTGATTGAGTAACCAACATCGAGACTTTTACATTTATTTACCAGGATATTTTTTCAAATACCATAGTTCTCAAATCTTTTTAACCGCACAAAATGTTTAATTTATCGATTAATACACGACATAAAGTATTTAACTAATTTAAATTAATGATAGTCGTGATGTAGTGGTGTAGAGGACGTGGTAGCTCAATTTATTACGTAACTTGGTTAACCTACCGACCCGACACGATAGGTCGAGTGTTCGAGTCTCGGGTTGCCGTAAGTTGTCGCTTCCATGTTCCTCATTGTGCCTGGATAGTGGCGACAGACTCGCAACCTGCTAAACTTGTACTCGATATCAACATGCGAAATACGGTGTGGAATACCTCTGTCAACCTCTTTCGAGGGATTGCGGCGTGAGTTTATAAAACATATATAAAAATGAATGTAATAACTGATAAGACTACACAATTAATTTATAGAACACGTAACGGTTCAGTAACTGCAAATTCACTTCCACTTGATGGCGTTTTAAAGCGGGAAAACATTAAGATTTAAGATGGTCGTTCAAGTCTCAAATTCAAATCAATCACTTTTTCTTTCAGCAAGAAAAGATAGGGGCTTAGGCTGTAAAGTATCCATTTATCACATCTCATTATCCTCATCGGGGCTAATATAAGGGCTCCATCTCACTAATCCAGCCCTTAATGAAGGACCTAAACTGTAGGGCATAAAGCTCAGATTACGTTGCAGTCTGTGAAAATAAACATAGCATTTATAGTTAAAAGTTTCAATAGGATTAGTAGTCTAGGGTGACTGTGGCTCCACTAATGGCCTTTAAAACAGACTAACAGATAATGCATGGACTTAAGTTTGTTTTGCTATTCATATTTTAATTAGAGTCCAAATTGCTTTGTGAATTTGTAAGTAGAGCAAATTTAAAATCGCGTGATACATTTTGTCAGGCGATTTACACCTTGTTATTTTGGCCAAAAATGAATGAATGCATCTTACGCTAGTTCTAGAGTTCTAGATTCGAAACCCGGCTTGGGCGGAACATTGTGTTATTTACAAGACGCGTTGTTTCGTTTTCCGGTCTTGGATTTAGTACATGAATATGTAGTTTATATCATATCGCATAAGATAATATAATTGTTGTTTAGCTCTAGCGATACAAGATTCTTATACACAAGAGTCAATGTATGTGTCGTGATGTGGTTATTATCAAATGATCATGTAATTTTGTGTGCGGTTTAATAATTAAATCGGTGTGCGTTAGAATGTGGATAGAATGTTTTTGCGGGTTTGATGCCCGCTAGCTACAAACTGCTAATAAAACTTTGGACCTGTTAACCTGTTGATCCAAGTAGTGATCTCAACTTTTATAAAACACAAGATGACTTTGCTTGAGACTCCATATGTATTTAGATCCCGTTTTTTGTTTAGGAGTTGGATATGAAAATCGTCTTCGATTAATAAAATTAATGACTTATTAAATTCAGCTTTCTAAACTGGGTTCTTTTTGCTGTGCGTCAGAACAACTGGTTTTATAATTTTAGTAAGATTTCCCTTATTTTAAATCTGTTAATCGTTTAGTATCATAATTTGAACTAAAATCGAATTACAAACAGCTTATATTAATTCTAGTTATAGGAACATTATTAATTATAGTGTTGTCAAAATCTGTTTGCTCACAGATAATCCGTATTTAGTAGCACTTAGCGTTATTCATTCATATTAACATAATATTAAATCAATATGTTGTATAGTTAATTCATGTGGAATTGTATATGTACAGAGCATACTGTTACATAGTGAATATACAAGTGAAATCATTTGATAAGACTTTTGAATATGAAAGTTCCAGTTCAAATACGATCATACTTGAACATTTCAAATCATAATACAATAAAGAATTCTGCAGATGAACATTAAGTTGTAGTCTTGAATATTAAAAGTTTGCCAACAGCCATCCTACAAAACAATATAATATAACAAATAATAATAACAAGTATAAAAAGAGGTAAAGAGAAATAGGTAATATTATTATCGAAACTTCTCACCGAATATAAAAGTCTTACAAAAATATTCAGAAAGAACTTTTACAAAATTTGACCTTTGCCCGAATGTAAAATTTTGTTTTACAAAAATACCCTCTTACGGGAATTAAAGCTCATATCCATAAAAATATCATTTCATAAATAGATACAAAGTAGAGAAGCTAACGTCAAACAAAAAACTTATAACAATAACAATAGCAAAGTCAATAACAGAGAAGGAGTCAGCTTTTTAGTTTCCTATTGTTTCGGAGAAAAAACAACAATGTGACATTTTGAGAAAACAGTTTATAAACAAAATAGTGTTCCAGATCTCACCCCTGCCTCAGGGGCTCATCATCTTTAAACAGCCAGCTCTGCACTAATGAGAAAAATAATGAGGATCTGTTGGTAGTCAAAGAACACTGTACATGATTCACTGTAAGTTTACTTACGCTGGGGATTTTAAAGAGAGAAACGGATTTTTGCAGTAATCAATCAATCAATCATTAATTTGCTCATAACATGGTATATACAGTTCTTTACAAATATAAATACATATAGCTCATGTTTTTGCCTTTCTCATTAGACACGCAAAAGGGTGCTAACATGAAATTGATTGTTTAATAATAAAATAATTATGTTTTTGAGTTACTCGTTATTTTAATCATTAAAATTATGAAATATTTCAACAATCAAAACTGGTTTATTCAAGACAAATTTACCTGTGTTGGGAGACTCAAGACTCCAAATTAAAAACTAGAGTGATACAAAAATCTTTGATACTTGATTGATGAATTTTATAAATCTATATCTATACTCTATACTAATATTATAAAGAGGAAAGGTTGGATTTTTTGTTTGTTTGTTTGAATTGAATAGGCTCCGAAACTACTGAACAGATTTGAATAATTCTTTCACTGTTGGGAAGCTACATTTTTTGCTCTTTATTTGTACCTTATCAAAATAAATGATTTATTATTTAAGACTTCTTCAATACCTTTATGTTACTTTTTTAATTATTTGATTCTGACTTTCCATTCAAAAGATATCACGAAAAATCATCATTAAATAATAACAAAGAATTTAATTATTCTTGTTTTTTTTTAAATTACTCTTTTTAGGAGCTCGACGCAAAAAGGAGTGTATTTATGTGTTATATTATTATTATTATGAATGTGTTAAAATTAACAAATTTAAATGTAATGTTTTATATTTGATGATTGCATTGATTAGCAGAATACCAATAAACCATAGTAAAAAAATAAGTAACTTCTTATTGCACTTTCTGGTTTCAGAAATCAGGCAATTTTATATTATAGTCATTTCCTGATTTGTAGGTATTCGGTATTCTTGGAATACGCGGTACCAAAAACTGTCTATAAAGCTAAAAGCTAAGCACCTGTTCTTTAAGCGTTCCTGATTGGTACAGTAAGTGCGGTACAGATTCGGTACCGCACATAACAGGAACATTAAAGAAAATTGGGCGCTAAACCTTTTGTTCATTAGGTAGCTTTTGCTACCTCGTAAAGTTAGAATACCGATTCCGCACCGACGAAATAGGAAACGGGCTAAGAACTAAATAAAATAATATGATCAATTTACTCTTCTATCATAAGACAGAAAATATGTATTGTTGGATCTACTGTATAGTTGTTTATAAGCAAGATGTAATCAACACCTAGGCGCCTATTACAGGTATAACTACAACAGTTTTTCCTTTGACCCTCCTTTGTAATACTATTTGAAGGTTAACTTTAAAGATAATTATTTAAATATGAGTAAAAAACTAACACGTGGGATGGGATAGGTTTTTCGTTAAAAATCTAAATAAAATCTACTAGGAATATTATCAAATTTTATTTTTGTTTACAATCGTCTGTTTTTTTGCGAGTCTTTTTTTTTTTGCTTTCTCAATATTCATTATGTGACATAAACACGATGTACTTTTTCCGAAAATAAAAAATCAAACACATTCTAATTTCACGCAGCATGCATTAGAATTCAGTTCGAAATTTAAATTTTCATTTTCAATAGCGGAGAAACCAATATCTATTTTTGTGTTCATTTTGTCTATACTCGTATGCCTGTACAGTATCTCAGTGTTAATACTCAAAAAGGCTTGGTACATAAATCTGTAAAGTCCACAAGCCACGACAAAGGCTGGAAATAAGATAAATATAATGTGTACCTTTGTTCCATTTTAGCTTTCGACTTACTCTTACAGAACCCTAGTTTTGATGTCCAAGTGAGAATATTTAGCGATTTAAACTTATTTAATACTAATCGACCGCGTGAACTTTGAACAACGAGACCGTTACTTTAGGAAAATTTTCCCATGCTTTTTAAACCTTTAAATTATTAAAAAAAAAGAATCATTCAAATCGCTTCGATTGTCTTCGAGTTTAAGTCTTGGTCGTTTTCACCCGCCACCCGCGGCGGGTATCGGCTCAGCCTGCGGCGTCCATACTGTGTTTTTAAATGTTCGGAAAGGGCGGATCTCTCCCGCCATGTGCAACGTCCGTTCGCCGCCGGTGACCGACGCCTTCTGCCAGTCATTCGTTTGTTACTTTATTTCACTATTGATTTTATTAATAACAAATAACTGACTTACTTGAATGACCGATTATTTACAACTTATCAGACTGATCTGCGCGCCTGATAAAAGTAATGAGTATCTTTTTAGTAGATAAAACTATGAAAAAATGGTATTGTAGCCACAGTAACATCTACCTACGAAATGATAGACAAATCAATTTATTTACATTAAAAATACGAGAGCTACTCTAAAGCTTCTAACTCAAGCCCCGAGTTCAAAACTCGCGCAAGCATAGTAACTGCTACCCGAATCCCTTCGGTAAATCTCGTAAAAGGGATTTCCCCTTGTTCCTGCGTCGATTTACTATAGGAATACGTTCCATCTCATCTGCCCGTTACGATCTATGACCTTAATTTTTGGAACAGATTTGATTATGAGCTTCGGATATCGGATGATCGGCTTTCGGGAGAACTCGGGAATTTTAGATGGAATTCTTTTGTTTGCTCTAATTGTGAATTCTTGGAAGGTTTCGTAAAATTGTATTTGTTATTTATAAATAACAAAAAAAGCTGATAATGGACTGTCAATAGGATTTATACACGTTCCTTAGAGTGGAAGCTGTCTGTAGTTATATATTTGGGAACTAATTTTTTGATATCAAGGAAAATATTCTAATAAATATATAGTGAGTAAAATTCACTATTTTCTTTTATTTTATTAGGTAAGATTTAATAACATTTGCAAGTCTTAGAATATATACCTGATATTTTAGGTTTCACTCAGCGTTGACTGCTATTAATATTAAAGGCACGGATTCCCTCCATTTATAACTTAGTTCCGACATATGACAAGTACATTATCCTCTGCCACTGGCAAGAAATATGAAGCGGAAAATTTATGAACTAAAATTTTAATATCCACCTTTCGAATTGTAACTAGCGACAATTTTACCTTCGAAAAACTTGTGTTAAATCAGTCCGTCTTTTTTTCTTTCATCATTTATGTAAGTAAAAGAAAGGGATAGAGTGTTTTAGTATGTTGCTATGTGAAACACCAAGCAGTAGGAGCGTTGGCTTCGTAATGGATTTGTGACATTTTATGACGTCAGAATAAATGATAGATCGGTGTGATGCATTACCATCTGGGATTGATAGGCACGTAGGGTTATGTGTCTACATTATAATTCATATAATATAAAACAATAATATAGACACAAAATTTGAAACTAAAAAAAGGTTTTATGCATATACTGTGACATGCCTAAAATATATAAAAATTGGCACTTTAGTTCAGTTTTGTCACATGATGAGTTTTATCGATTAAACAATGTGATTCCAATGAATCCATGTCATTGACCTAACAGGTAATTGTGAACTGCTTCGAGTGTTATTTTTTTAAAGCTTATTAAGTTAGTATAATTAAATTTTTAGGTGCATTAGATATAATGTTCAAATTGATTCATATTATTTGGTAATTAAATCAATTATTCTATTCAAATTACATGTAAACTTTGAAGGACTAACTTTTTAAACACATCATGACTTCCGCTGACATGACGGTGAGATGACGGGCACGCTTACTAGGTGATTATTTGGAGGAGTCATTTAAACGAATGATTTAAATATGAATCATTATTGGGACTGCGCTAACGCATATAAAACATTTTTTTTTGCGAAATTTCGTAAGTTTACAATGTGACGATTTTCATAACCTTATCTGCCAATACGTCGGGGCAACACTTGATGCCCCAAACGGTACATAAAAATAGTAGGTGTTACGTTTTTAAAAAGATTAGACGACTTAAATACATTATAATGAAAGAGACGTCAATCAACTAAAATATTACTGGAAGCCTCATCTAAACTTCCCATTTAAAAGACAAAAAGGTTTTAATTAGGGCTCTTTCAGAAATTAATCAATATTCAAATTGTAACCAACAATACGTCATATCATATTTTGAGGCTTATTAATTTCAAAAGCCCGTGTCTAAATTCATTACGACTCCGGGACTAACATGGGTTCCACTATGATTTACATTACAAAATTTTATATATATAACTTAACATAATTTTGTCACTTTTTGCAACCTCCGTGGCGTAGCTGTCAAAGTCACCGCTTTGACATGAGGGTTTGATTTTCTGCGCTGGTATTTGTCTGATGAAAAGTCGTTTGTCAAGGTCATTGAAGTTTTCGATATCGCTTCTTTCTAAATAAAATTTGGTTAATTACACATGAATGAGTCGCTCCATCATTCAAGTGTTTTAATAATACATACACACTTTACACACACACACATGTACTCACGCCGTTATTACTTGAAAGGGTTAGGCAGAGGTGTTTACACCGCATTTCGCATGTTTATGTTGAGTCCCAGTCCCAACAACTTACCCGAGACTCGAACCCTCGACCTGTCGAGTCAGATCGGTCGGTTAACAAAGGCACGTAACAAACTGAGCTACCACTTCGTGTTTTTAATCATATATATTGTACAGGTAAATATCTCTTAAGGAACTTAGCGAAATGAGCATACTTTCCTCTGATATCAAACAGTTATTACTTTTATATTCTTGCATTAACAGAAGTGTAACTTATCGTTACGTGCGTTCCAGCGATCCTTCAACACTTATTGAGCTTCATATTTCTTGTATCAATGTAACATAATGTATCGTGAAACATTTGCATGCTATGACACAACAAAACATGTGAATGTAACAATTTCTAACGCATTTTTACCAAACTTACAATGTAAGTAAACGAATCTATCATTTTCAGCTTTTTATTAAATGAAACCCTTACTGTTTCTAAGCAATCTAATACGAGTAAGTTATATTGTTGTTACGAACGATGACCGTTCCAGTAGTGGACCCCTGTTAGCAATGTTTACACTGTAGCCATAAGCCAGTGTCGCATCATACCCAAGGGCGAATAGATACTAATTAATAAGGGACGGTTACTTTGCCCGGGGAGCCATTGCTGAATTTTATTAACCTACCCTACAGTAAGGCGAAAATTTTAACGATAGTTTATTGTTTAGTTAAAATAATATTCCGGGCGCTGACTCAATGTTAGCGTTTTGTATTGTTCGATAAATTGTCTCGGATAGTTGTTAGTTAGTGATGACAGATATTTGGGAAGTTTAACACTGTTCTAATAATTGTTTTATTAATCATTATTAGTAGAGTAATTAACAGCTCTACATGTGATTTAATTATGTTCGAAGCCAATGAAGCAGTGTTTGTATGATTTATTTACTGAAATATATTCATACAATACAGTCTTATTTGGAAAAATTAAACTTAAAAACATTTTTATGGACACTGTGTCTGTTTTAAGTGACTTAATCAAATGAAAATTTTTAAGAAACAAAAAATACTTAATTAAATTAATTAAGAAAAACAGTTAATAATTTCGCTTGAATATTTAAACGAGTAGTTAGAGATAAAAATAAAACGACTCTCAAATCCATCTCGGGATAAATATTTTACTGAAACGGCAATTCCAATGAGAACATTTTAATTAAAACTAGAACCGACACGTGCGGGCTTACAAGTTTTTTAATTACAGTCGTTTTTATGATCTCTTAAAAATATTAATAAAATCTCTCATTCTGCACCGAGCTTAGGTAGTTACTAAACGTAACTAGACTCTTTTTATTTATGGTTTGAAATGTTGGAATTTGTATTGCTACGGGCGTAGCATTGGAGACTACGCCGTAGCTAGCATACTACGGAAGGACATAATATGCTACGGTGAAATATTAGTTTGAGATATTTTAATGGAATTTTATTTTTCATGGTCTCAGTTAAAGCATTTGAATATGTAAGTATTTGTGAGTTAAGGTAAAATTAAATAGATTCTAAAAACCTACATAGGTTACAAATGCATATTTAGGCAACCTTAACTGTTAAATTGTAGTTATTTTAATAAAATCATCCCTCCTATTTCACTAACAAATATTAATATTTTAATTATTTTTTTTAGGTTAGTTTACTCTCATAATATCTGGTTTGGAACAATAAGTTTTATATTAGTTTCCTAGTCAGTTCCTTACGCTTAACCTTGTTTTCCTCTGCCAAAAACAATAACAGTTTTAATATCTCGGGCGGTTGCCTGCGGGCGGCCTTATAATCTTAATAACGTTATACCTACGCCCGCACACGACTTTGTTTACATCCCCTATGTTTTTCTCCTCCCCTGACTTAATATTATTAATTGTTTTCCTTCAAGTACCTAAGGTTGTTTTAGCAAATACAAATAAAAGAGAGAAATATATTGCTTCTGTGTTTTTATTGATTAAGTTTGAAGTTTTAACCATATTAAGATAAAAATGGTTCTTATAATAAAATGACTTTTTAGCGCATCCCTCGCAAATGAATAATTTGGTACCATTTAATTTTTTTGATATTTTTCGATAATTTATTTAACATCTTCTGACAGAGCGAAAGTTTGTGCTAAATTTAAATAGAAACGTCACCAAACAAAAAAAAAACAAACAAGTTTTAAGAATTTTAACAGAGAATTAAAAGTTTACTGCAATTTAAATTATTAATATACCGTTTTGCTTTTTTCTCAACATGAAGACGACTAATGAAGCAAGTCGTAGGGGTTGGGAGGGATGCAACACTGCGTTAATGAAAAAGTAATGAATTTCAGTCCGTAAGACGACGGGGCAGATACTTGTCAGATTCCTGGAGTTATAAAATTGCATACTAGCATGGATGCGGTTTAATTAATTTCATTATATAAATTTAAAGTTATTTTAGATATTAAAATAAATTAAATAAGGTGTTTGATGGGCTTTAACATGGTTATAGGAATTAATATTCTTATAATAATATTGCGATAAAAATCGTACCTACATTTCCCATTGACAAATTACAGCTATAATGAACTAAAAAATCAGTAATAATAATAACCGCATCACGACACACACATTGACTCAGCCCTGTAATAAGTATCGTAAGAATTTGTGTCACAGGAACTAAGCAACGATATAGTATAAACTACATAAATAAGAATACAACATCCAAGACCGGTAAGCGAAACAAAAATATGTATCCATCAGCTTAGTCGGTTTTTAACAAAATGAACATGCTGAAATGTATTTTTAAAGGGACTTTTTCAGTACTTCCTCCAACATTAATTTGATTTATTAATCTTTATTCGATTCGAAATCCTGATTCACGGAAACAATACACCTAGGAATAACTGTGCTTGTTTTATGCCTTACAATTTTGGATGGTAAAAAAGTATGATCAAAGATCGTGCATGTAATTTCAGTATGCGCTATGCAAAAGTTTCTCTAACAAGCATCTCTCATTACTTTCTGGTGGTTTAGTGTACAAATTACCGTTGCCTAGGTATTTCTTATGAAAGAGAAGTTAATTCTCAACGTTCCTGTAAAAGACGCTCCACTTTTGCCTTCTTTAACACCTTGCCTTTGTATTTTGTATATTAAAAACTGTTTCTTTGATGAAGCCGGGATATTTTGGGGAATTAATTAAGGCATCCCCATGTTCAGGTAAATTTTGCGGGGAAATGTTTAAGGTACGGTTGATTAGGTGAAATATTTAATGAAGAATAGGACGAAAAGGAAAACCTTAGGTTAACATTGAAAAATTTTTGATGCTGTTTTATTAAATTTCACTCTTGATTGACCGCAATCAGAGAAAATTGATGCATATGCTGCATGAATGATAACTGTGTGTGTGTTTGTGTGTCTCGATTTGTTTTGTTATAAAATTAATAATACGCCATACCTTTAATCGAAAAATTTATATTTCCTTGAAAGCATTATGACAATTATTGAACTAAGGATAAGAACGCGAGCAATAAAATAAATATCACTGTTTTTCATTAAAACAGACAAAAAATCTCCTGTAACATCAATTTTAGATCAATTTAATAAAATGCATCTGAAATGTGACATTGATCTCTTCAATACCATCAAAAGAAGGAATTAAGGGGAAAAATGTAATTTTAGTTTTATTTTATTAGCCATTTATATTTATGAATTGAATTATGTATTATAGTTACTGTGATGTTTTTTATATTACCAAGTTACCTTTCTATTAATATTTCATCTTTTATTATTAATTGTCTGTATTTTGAAAATTTTAAACTAATTTGAAATAAGCATGCAGTGTATACTAATAAAAGAAAAATGTTGGGCTAACCTATAATTTAGAAGTACGTATAACAATCATCATATTTATTAAAATATGATTGTATGTAATGCAAGTTGTACTGTCTAGTTGGATAGCCTAATAAATAAATAAAACCATAATTAGTTAAGTTAAGAGTTAAGTTAGCATAGGTGAAGTAAAATTCTACAAATATTACAAATAGCAGTAACTATGTGAAATTCAATCGTAATTTTTGCTACTTAGATATTTTTCTTTGAAGATAAAACAAGTACACTCATTTGTAATAAAACGAATAATTTTTAAGCATATACATTTTTCACATCTCGTTGAACGCACAATTCAGTCTCGCGCAATAAAAAAAACCCTTGTAAAGTCAAACCTCTATCCAAACAAAGGACAATCCCTCATAATAATATTACCTCGTATCTTGGGACAGTGCACAATCAACATACCTTTCGATTTGTAACCCTATTGCCACGGCCATAAAAGTGTGTTTACGACCAAAAAAGTTAAGCTTACGCCTTTCCTCCGTTAATACCAGCCCAAATTTTCGCTGATTTTACGCGTAAGCACTTTTTATACGTAATGGAATTTATTTAAAATTTATTACGATGTTGAATTTGTATGTAAAAGCTAAGCAAGAAGAGGCAGCAAAAATTCATTTAGTCAATCATTTTATGGATTGTCAAAGATAAGCTTTTATTATTCTATGAAAATTCGCTGTTGTGTTTTCCTATAATAATTAATCGTAACTTAAGTTTCAAATAAGATTTCTTTATTTAATACTAGTGCTACGTCGAAAAAAGAGCTCACCAAAACGTATTATTGTGACACATGTAAGGAATTATTATTATTAAAAGTAATTCAATATTCAAGGAATTATTTCAAATAAAACATATTTCAAGCTAAACCAATCTATCAAGAACTATAATGCATATTAATTGAAAAACATAGTTAATCTTTTAACCAATTTTGGGATTCGAAAAATAGAATTACAAAGTAAAGTAACAAGGCGAGGACGGTTCAATATTAATTTTCATAGTTTGGATTATTGTGATATAATAGGGAATATGAATGACTTTTTTAAATTTATTAATTATGATTTCAGACCACATACATACAAAAATCCGTCGGATTTTCTCAAATATCTGACTTCTTAACAAAGTTATAAAGTTTTAAAGTCGTTAGTTAGACACAGAGATCCGATATGTACAATGACGTCAAAGTTCACGGGCGCTATACAACTTCCATAGAAAAGGTTGTTCTGATGAGCGAGATAGATATATTTACTTTTAATGGGTATATCTCCCTGGTTTATCGTTCAATTATAATTCTGTTTCACTTTAAATATACAATTTCCACATACAAATTATATTTCATGCAGATTCCCTACTTATGTGATCATTGTATAAAGTAGAAAGGGTAATCTATCTTGAAGAATTTTTAAAGCCAAAACCATAAAAAGTTTAAATGGAGCCAATTTCAATCTCGTTTCAATTCAGTGTCGTTCGTAATTGTAAGTAATTTAAACTGCATTAAAATAAATTTCTGATTTAGCTTATCAAGCTAAGATAAAATTAGTTGTCATGCTATAATGTATGGGGAATATCCATTTAATCAAAGACCTGTTTTACTATATAACAGTAATAAATGGCACCAAAGCTAATCCAGTTTTTATAGGGCCACAAGTTACTGCTACAGTCTTCGAAGAAATATAAAAATCGGACAAAAAAAGTGATTATTCATCTAGTAAAGATAAATTAAATAACAAATTCAAAAAACTCACAATGGTCACCCTCACTTTCACCACCCATAACTTCTGAATAAAAAAAAAAAAAAAACCACTTCACGACACACACATTGACTCAGCCCTGCATTAAGTATCGTAAGAACTTGTATCGCAGGTGCTAAGCAACGACATGGTATATACTAAATAAATAAGAATAGAAAAATGATGAAACCAATATCAATCAAACAGCGCACTTACAATAACGTGTTTCACTTTGATTCCGAAGCTGCCACTGACATATTCACTAACTCTAAGAGTCACTTTAGGCATCAAATCGTTAAACTTCTTCAGACGAATAATTTGATACGCACACACAAATATACACACACGTTCTCACACACCCACATCTATATACACCTACACTTATCTACCAATAGTAGTAAAATTAATGTCGTGAGTCGTTCACCCGTTTGCTCTGTCAAATAAACCTGTTATTTGCCTATGTGTTAGTTATAAGTTATATTTTTTTGTATACTTGTTTGTGCCATTGGTTTTGTAATTAAAAATCAATAAAATAATAAAAATTTCTTTTAACACGCTCGATTAAGTCACCAATCAATAATATTCTTTTGATTTTGAGTTTGCTTTTGTTTCTATTCCAAATAGTATTTTGTATTTTATTTATATATGTGTTCCATTTTTATGTGTGTGTATGTCTATGTGTTCTTTACTGTTATGAATAAGAATATTTATTGTGTAATCTTTACAGTTGGGAGAATTGAGATTAAATTACAACATTCGTAAATCAAATCATACAAAAAAATTATGATAGAAAAACTGCAAAAACCCACACATCCAGACAGACTCGGCAGTAAACTGTTTTAATCATATCGCTTTATGACTGATAGATTCACTTTATGACTATACGACACTGTAAAGTGTAATGAAAGTTTTACTGGATGCAATATTGAACATTACCTTACTGATCTTAAGGGTCATAATGGACTGCTCCCATTTCAAACATAAAATGAACTGAAAGTAGAAAAAACATGTTATAAGATTGAAAATATAATTAATTGGAGCTAGAATTAATTATATTTTGGATAGCTCAACGGTCGTTATTGTTTTAGTATACAAATAATGATATAATATGATTTGACGACCTCCGTGGCGATGTGGTGTAAACAACCGACTGCTACGCTAGAGGTTCTGGGTTCGAATCCTGGCGGTGGCGGAACTTTGTGTAGTTTCCAAGACGCAACATTTCGCTTGCTGGTCATGGATGTAGTATTCTTATCTATGTAGTTTATACCATATCGTTGCTTAGGACCTGCGACACAAGTTATTACGATACTTACTGCAGGGCCGAGTCAATTTGTGTGTCGTGATGAAATATATATAAATCAAAGAATAGTTGAAAGTCATAAAGTAGTTAATATTGACTTTCAAAATAAGACCAGTCAATTACAAAACGATTTCAATAAGAAAACACATGCGGTCATTAAAAATAACTCCATCTCAACAACATGGGATCATTATTATCTTCTTTAAACTTCGTTTTATTAAAAGTGTTTTTAATGCTTTACTTTCAGAATTCCTACCTATAGAGTTGTATTTTAAAGGGAAAGCTGTATATATAACTGAAACTTGTTAGTTTTTCCTTATTGTGTTGAATCAACCTATTAAAATCTACATTTTACCTTCACCTATCTGTCGACATGTCTCAATTTGTTTTGTGATCTTGTTTTTCAAATAAAATCAAATAAAATTGCTTGAATGTTGGTAACAAAAGATGGTACACAGTCATGCAAGTTCCTTAATAATTTACCTCTACAAATTATCAAAATGTTAGATAATTAATAAAGTTAAAATACCATCACAGTTAAATAGCATAAAGTCAAACACGAATGGACAAAGAACTTACAAAACATTGTGCTATCATAGATTGTCACTGAAACTGACACTCAGTCACTCACATCCTTACAGAATACATCATATCCTTACACACACACACATTCACACATCCTGACAGTAAACACATCCTTAGAAATTTTATTAATTTTTTCTTGAATGTTGATAAAAATCTGGTCTCAAATCACATGTCACGTTTAAAAACACCTTTTCAAATGAAAATGTATTTTTAATTGAAAAAAGCTTTATCTTTTAAGCGTTCGAAAACTGCAAAATATTAATGGGCAAGTTAAACCCCAAAGGCAATTAGACTAGTGGTTTTTGATTCACACAGTTTTATTAATACGTTCTATGATAAGCTGTTACTGTAACTAGAAAATCAGCTTTAAGCTTTTACGCTTAGGTCGAATTTTCTTTGACGGCTTATGTTTTTAAAGTAAACGAGTTGCATAGTTAATGTTGGTAATTGCAGGAATAAAAGAGCTGAGTGAAGTTACAATTACAGGCCAGGGAGTTTTAGATTAATTTATAATGATTGATAATTGCGATAAATTTCACAGTTGAATTCCTATGAATGAAAACTCATTTAAAAATTTATTTTCTAGGTAAGCATTTGACCTCTGATCCCGCCTGATGTTAAGTGGTCATAGAGTCTAAGGTGGAACATGGCTACCCGGGAGAAGCCTTTTCATTCTTGCCTTAAAGAGCCTAAGGTTACATCTAATGACGATTATGAACATTTGCAAGGACCTGCTATGACTACACTTTTTTATTTTCCGGAGCAATATTATACATGAAAATGTTTGTGTATATTTCTATTTATGTAACTTTGGAGGTTATTTTTGGAACGTTATCCTAATTCATAAAGTCTTTTACCAATATGGACTTACTTTTATAGAATTCACGTTGGCAATATAAAAAAAGATTAAGGATTCAACGAAATTGCGGGAAAATGCTAGTCTTTATAAAAATAAAGTTAAATGATGTGTCGTAAATGATCTTTACTGTAAAAATCATGAAATCATGACAAGTTTAATATTTTGGAACAGCTCATATTTTGTGGACACGTTGCTACCCTTATCATTATTATGTTGTTTAATTTTTAATTGTTTCGCTTTCTGGTTTTGGATGTAGTATTCTTATCTATGTAGTTACCATATCGTTGCCTATGCCTGCCATAGAAGTTTGTGTGTTAGTGCAGGGCTGAATCAATGTGTGTGTCTTTATTTGTTTTTTTTTTCATCTCGACTATCACACTAATTGCTATCTCTACCCTTATTAATTAAAGGTATTCCGTGATTTCTGTTTGAAAAAATAAATCGTTTTTGTCAATGGAAAAATATTGTTGTTTTGGCGTGCAAACATAATGATGAATTTACTTTAACAATAGCAGATTCCACGTATTCGTCTAGTTAATTTTTTAATTAAATTTCCTACGTGTTTCTCTGATCGGGTTGGGTCGATTTTATTTATTGTAAAAGCTATTTCCAATATTTTGCATTTAATTAAACCAGAATATGAACACGTAGTCTTAGATAAGATAATCCAAACACGGATTCGTTTAATACTGCATCCATGACACGAGAAACGGAAATGTGGTAATGACAAAATTGACTCATAGGGAATTGACGTCGATAATGGTGTCGTAAAATCATTGTGACGACTTGATAATAAAGTCATAGAAATCCATAATAATGATAGATTTGTGAAGTATTTTTATTGGTCTCTGTTTTCCACCTACAAGTATAAAAGAAAAAAAAATTGAGACGAAAATCTAATGGAAATGAAAAGCAAAAAAATTTACCTATTTCGTATTTTTTAATACGCGTGTTGTAAATTTAATGTGTGTAGCTATGTGTCTGTGCCATCGTAGCTCCCAGAAGAATGGACTGATTTTGATTGTTTCCCGGCGGGGCGGGACTTTGTGTTATCTGCAAGACGCATTGTTTCGCTTACCGGTGTTGGATGTTGTATTCTTATTTATTTGGTATACACCTTAGTTACAAGTTCTTACGATACTTAGTGCAGGGCTGAGTCAATGTGTGTGTCGTGATGTAGTTATTATTATTATTATTAAAAGTTGTATCAAGATAGTTCTTAGCTATCATTTATACAGATCAAGCCATCCGTTTGAAGATCACCATCTCATTTAATAGTCGATGAATAGATGAAAAGAAATAACTTCCACATGACCGACTGATTTTAAATTTGGTGCTACAGCTACTTCGGCCTTGTTGCAGAGATGTATGATAAAGTTAATTTGTTTAACATTCGTTTGTTAATTAATTTTGTTTATCAAATACCAAAACAAATGACTAAAGCGGATAGGACGAGTGGTGGTAAGCAACTATGGAGTTACCGTAACTTATAAATACTTGTAATCTCATGAAAATTTTAAAAATAAAAGCTGTAGGTACACTTCAACGTTTCTTAAGTTTTATTAAAAACATAGGAAAACTGACGTCGGGTCAGAACTGTTTTAATATTTTGTTTTATGACTGATAGGTTCGGTTTACGACTTAACGACACTGTAAAGAGTAATGAAAGTTTAACTTCATTCAATGTTAACCATTATGGTTCTAAACTTAAGGTCTAAAATCAATTTTCTTGAGTTTAAACTGGAATGGACGCAGAAATATATGTGTTTTATATCATTGGTGTGTTTTATAGATAACAATTAGTAGGTAGATAACAATTAATTAATTTTAACTTGTTTTTTCTTACTTTTGAATGAGCGAATCAGAAAAAAAAATGTTTTAACAAACTGCATTTATATTTCAGTTAAGTTTGCGTAATTGTTTGTAGAATGGTTTTAATTAGAGAAATTTAATCGAAAGCGACGAAAAATTATTTCGCCGAAGACAAGCTCAAAAACAATATTTTCATATTTACTGTTACTTCATCTCTGCCTTTTCTTTACTAACCAACAAACAATATTATAGCCAAATGTTGTTTATGTATATTATATACTAATTAAAGTTATGTAAAATCATTACTAATTAAACGGATTGTTTCGCTTACCGGGTCTTGGATTTATCTATGTAGTATATACCATATCGCTGCTTCGTGCCTGCTAGACAAGATTATTTAAGTGCAGGGCTGAGTCAATGTGTGTGTCGTAGTGGGTTATTATTATTAGTAAATTTTTGTATAGGGAGGTAATTTTCGGTCTCATTGACAGCAAATAAACCTGGCCACTCGACACTTCTAAATTCTATTTCCGCACTTACATCTAACGATGACCAATAGAATGAGCGTGTAACAAAAAATTTAAACGATTACGAGTTTTATCGTAAAATAATGTCAACTAGCATTGTAATAAAGCAGGAAACACAATGGCAACATTTTTCTTGGTTTTTGCTAGTTCGCGTTTAAAGTTCTGGGCTTTCGAAAAAAATTATTAATCCAATATTTATAGAAGACTTTCAGGGTTCGACTTCAGCTAAATTTTGTGAAAAAAAAAACACTAAAAAACAAAGAGTGAACAGAATGACATGGCGTGATTTACATATTAAAATTAACTGTCAATAAAATTCGAGATGTCTTATATTGATTTAGTGTATTTTTTAAACGTTTCTGTCTATGACCACGTAAAAATTAGGTATTTGTTCTTAATTTTAGTTACTTAAGTGCCCTGAGCAAAATTCTTCGAATACCTTCGGTGACCTATTCACGTGTTATTAGATGCATAGCAAAACGCTACCGTTTCCATTGTTAATTATGAAATAAGGATTTGTAAAATGAAATAACACTACGAAGGCGTCGTGAGAACAATTTAAACTGATTAAATAATTGTAACACTTTGTACAGTCGTACTGTCGAAAGCAAATTTGTTTATTATTGCTAATAAAGAATCTGAAAATGTTTCAAATTCCAGTTTTTTTATTTTTTATTTGGTGGCCATATTGTAATTATATTTTCATGGTTTACCATATTCTTCTAGTCAAACCCTTACATTTGATAATCATATTGATGGGGTTGTGAAAAAACCTGTAGTCCGCCATTTTGTAGCGGCGGCCATCTTAGATATACAATGATACTGAATATATTATATTGTATAGTCAACAATATTAAAGGCTTAAAATCAAATCGATCTGTCATCAGGAAGGGGGTAAAATTTCAATCACTAAATTTGACCCCAACGAACTAACCACCAAGCTAGCCATCATTGTTGGTACTAGTTGTAGTGGTGGGACAGAGTATGTCCTCAAGAAAAAAACTAAATACATTAAGATTTTTGGTTGATGTTTTGAAGGAACCAAAGGTAGATTTCAAATAATTTTGGACGATTTCAAAGCATTTATTTTAAGCCCATCAAATCAAATGGTTTACTTTGACTTTGGTGATTTATTTGAAGGAAACGAAAAGAAGATATAAACACTTTTACACTGTGATCGTACTTTAGTATTACCTTTTATACGAGTATAAAAATAAATTAGTCAAATTCATTGCAAAACCAGTTTGTTTAAGACAAAAATAAAAATGGTAAATTTTAAAAAGCTAATTCAGAAGCTTTCAAAAACTGTCGGAGAAAGAAATGAAGTTGACGAAATATTGACACTAGCGACTGCTGTCCAAAGAGTTTTAGGGCAGCAAATACTCGATCCTGATTGGACCTGGAAATCGTTCTATCAGTACCAAGTTGCGGCACTGCTCTTGTATATATACTTCTTTTTAGGAACTTAGGAGGTATTTCGGAGTTCCACAGATCTGGGATTAAAAGCCGAAGCCAGCTATTTCTTAGTACTAATCCCGATGTCCTTCATCAAACTGAACCTGTTTATTCAAAATAGATCTAAGATTCAACAGCTGTATCTCACTGCTAAAACAACTTTATATGATGCCGTCAAAAGGGAGTCCCTGTATAAGGCGAAAATTGTTTTAGAAGAAGCGAATACGTTGGTGTATTCTTTGTGTGGTATGGTCATCCCTCCATTTGCCACTTACCAGGTGATAGCACTGTGGCATTATGTTAATGGGGACAGGATTTTTTTGTCTGCTTCGACGGCAACCCTTATGCCCATGTCTTCACCTTATTATGAAATAGGCTGGTTTCTTCATACAGTTGTGATAATGCACTTGGCAGCTACCCATATTGTTATAGATGTGTGGTTTGTTTTTTTCATGTTCTTTTTTTGCGTGGCCAGCGACAGTTTGGTAAATATTTTGAAAATCGATGGTAAAAGTCGTGATGAGAGTCAAGATTTGTATGCTGAGAGATTGAATGAAACTTTGAAAAAGTTTTACTGCAGCCATGTTGAGCAAATCGAGTAAGTATTGACTCAGCTCTGCATTAAGATATAATCTTGTATCGCAGGCACTAAGCAACGTTATGGTATATACAAAATAGATAAGAATACAACTTCCAAGACCGGTAAGCGAAACAATGCGTCTTGCAAATAACACAAACACCCGCGCCCGCCGGGATTCGAACCCGGAACCTCTACCTTACCTTTACCTTTATCTCTACCTTTTGCTACCTTAGTTTTGTTATGAAAATTATTCTCGTATCGTTGATTTTATTTACTCCATATTTGTAATCTTGTTTCTAATTCTAGAATTTTCTTGATATTGCCTGTGACTAAAGGAAGAACAAGCAAACAAACTAACTATTTCGTAAAGAATATAGTTTTTATAATTTCAGGTATTTGAAAACTCTGAACAAAACTTCAAGATGGCTTGGTTTGGTACCGCCATTGAATATTGTTATGTGCTTCTGCATTATACTTCTTGTCATTAGTAAGGTAAATTATTATCCACAGTAAATAATTTAAAAATTAAATTTGTAGATAGGAGCAAACGTTACAAAAAAACACATCGTATGTTTTATTTCCCTCTATTTAGAATCGACTTTAATACGTTGTATGCATGTCGCTTACGCCCATTTTTTACTCCACTTGATTTCCGATTTAGATACAAATAATTTTATTTCTTTTATATCATGTCAGTAGCTTCACAGATTACATCATAATTAAAACCATTTTAAGACAAGTACAATAATGAATCTTTGATTTATGTATCTATATTTTTACATTTTATACAGGAATTTAATATGAAGTTTGCGCTGCAAACTGTACCGACATCCGCTGAAATAGTTGCATATTGTTGGTTCGGAGAAAAAGTAAAATCCAAGGTAATATATATATATGTTTAAAATTTTAATAACACAGATTTTCTTTAACTTTTAAGTACAATATTTTGGTAATATTACTTATTCAGTTTTTGCTTTTTTTCAGATGATTTGTTATTTTTTTTTCAGAACAGTTGCAAGGGCAAGCACGCTTAGTAAATGATAAAAACATATCTATCTCACATGGATATATCGCTGTCTCCCTTTAGTTTCCCTGGCTAGCTTGCCTATATAGCTATGCCCTGCTGGAAAAACAGCTCTTTATAGAAACAGATTAAAACTTCTTCGTTTTAATTAATAATAATAATAATAAAATAAAAAAATAATTTAAACGACACTTTTTACGATCCCGGTAGTATAAATGGTGGTTATGGTAGGCCTAATCTGAATGCCTTCATTCGACAGCTTGACAACTAGTCAGAACACCAATCATTTTTAAATTGATCATTTTCTTCTCATAATGTGATATTGCTATTATTATCGTCCGATATGATTGTCCCCATAAAATAAGAATAGAATTGGAATGCCTATTTACGGAGAAGAATCCGGCAAGAAACCTCCGTAGTTGCTCTTTTAAAAAATGTACAAGAATTCTGTATCACTATTTGTAAAACTTATCAAAAATGTATATTTTAAGGTACATGATATTTCAGGCCAGCAGTGTCAAGCAAGCTTTGTTGGAATTTGACTGGATAAATATGAACAAGAAAGGGAAGGGAAGAAATCATATTTTAATGTCATTTCGTGCATGTCCCAGGACTATTCAATCAAAACTGCTACCGGTTTCGATCTATCGATGGTTTTATTGAGCTCTGTAAGTAATAGCTGGCGTAAACGTAGTTAAAAACGTAGGAATCCTATGGTTTGTGGAAATATCGTTATAATAAAAATCGTTGACTGGGATTCTCGGAAAAAATCTAAATTAAAGTATTTGCTTGCGATTTTTTAAGCAGTCCTGTTTTTGCAATAATACTACGACATTCCTCTTCACGAGCAAAAGTAAAATAAGGTTAAATCAGTTTTTTGCAAGGTTTTTTTTCAAATTGTAATCTTTTCGCACGTTACATAAAAAACTGTTCAATAAAAAATAATCTATTCAAATTATTCTATGAAAAGGAAAACTGATGTTGATTACAGAAATTCATCCAAGGATTATTTTAACATTGAATTTAAAAATACATTCTTAATGGAATATACGAAAATAATCCGATAGCCTTTAATACATTTCTGGAAATTTATCAGCTCAATTTTTTACAATTTAGGTGATCAACTGGACGTAGTTAAACAGAAAGCAACCAAAGCTATGTTTTCGTAAAATTAGTTTTTGATATTTTAAAAAACTAGGTTTTTATCTATAATCTGCTGAAACAAATATATTTTAATGTATTTTGTTTAATTAAATCTTCAAAATTGTTCAAAGTGAACATTTTAATTTTGATTTATAATAATTTATTTATTTTATTTCAGTAAAAATACAGTTTTTTCCATTTTCTGTTAATGGAGGCCTTCTTTTAAGTATAAAAATACCTGTGTCAGAAGGTCTCGCTCTTCCATAGCTATATTCCAAATATATAATTTACAGAAACAAAAAAAAAAATTAAATAACAAAATAAAAAGCCGTAATGAACTTTTACAAAAATGAATACAATTCACAAGCATGCAAGAAATGTAATTTTGTCTGAGTGAGCGTGTGAGTGTGTGTGAATGAGTGTGTGTGTGGGATTGAAGGTGAGAACTGTGGATATATTAAACATGTAGCAAAATTCTGATCATGAAATTAAAAATAAAATGATTTCAATTATACACTTGCATATGTAATTCATCTGTATTTTAAGTATTTTATTTACTATATACTTATTATTATCTTAACCAGTACAAATATATAATTAAGATAGTTAATTTATCCTTTAAATTGTAGGTTTGAGTATATTCTCTGTTTCTTGATAATCAAGTTGCTTTAGCCAGATTGTTAAAGCTTTTTTACAGTCATAAAGAGTTTTGGGATAAATTTCAATAATTCTATTAATTATAAAGTATTTTTGATTTATAAATCATTTATTATTGATTTATAAAGTAGTCAAATTTGCGAGTTGGTCTGTTTTAGTATTTCGTTTTTTTATTAGATTTTTTTTTATTCAACAGATGACGACTATGCCTATTTTATTAAATTCTTTGAAATTGCATATTAATGGTTTTCCTTATAACAATTATTTGGCTGAGTTTTGTGAAACATATTCTATGTAATATTTTATCTACTAGCAATTTGGTCTAGTTTGATAAAATAAGGTGTTATCAGAATCAGTCAATATTATATTATGAAGTCCTTGTTAAAAAACATTTAATTGATTAAGTATTGGTTATCTGAGGTTTTGAGGTTGAGTGTTGGTTGAGGTCTGAGGTTTGAGGTTTTTGAGGTTTGAATGTTGTATTGTTATCTATTTAGTATATACCATATCGTTGCTTAGTTCCTGTGACACAAGTTCTTACGATACTTACTACAGGGCTGAGTCAATGTGTGTGTCGTGATGTGGTTATTATTATTATTATATATTTCTTTATTAAATCAATTTTTTCTAGTTTTTGGTCTAAATACCTAATATGTATTTTTGAAACCAAATCTATTTAGCTATAAACTTCTTACAATTGTTAAAACCAGAAAAATATGACTAAAGCATAGTCGCGTTAGTTTAAATCAGTTTGCAAAGAAATTATTATTATTATTATTATTATTAGCCATTTATTTCCCAAAAAAACATTACAATAATTTAATTTTTATATATTAAAAAATTCTAGAAAATTACGTTTAATTATTTTAGTATAGTTTAATTCATTCACATTAGAAATAGTCTATAGAAAACGACTTTTATCTTTAAAATTGATTTTGTAGATGAATATTGTAATTATATGTTTTAAATTGGTTGAATATGCTTCCTTATAGTAAATACTTTCAGATTACACAAATAATATTTTTAGAAAAACCAAATTCCAAATATATATATTTTTGGCGCTGGTCTCTTTCTGTTTAACCACGGTTAATTTATATCGTTCCAGGTATTGAAAGGGAGCTATCAAGTTTTTGCAGTTTAAAATCAACGGAAAACTGATCAGATTTATAATCTACATTTTATATGATCGCCTCGCTTCAGTTTAAATTATTGCAATTATTTTAAAGCTCACACACATCTTGTTGGACCTTGTCATATCACAAAATAAATAATTAATCACTGTAATAATATAATTATGAAATAATTAAACAGTATTAACTAAGGATTTTGTTTTATTTTGTTAAAAATAAATAAATGAAATTGTATTATTTTTTTTAATTTCAGCAAATGTTTAAAGAATACTTATCTTGGGTAACGAATGCAATATTACATATGTTTTATAAGATTGTTGTTAAATCTTCTACATTGGTGCAATTTGATTAATATTTAGTGAGTTGGGATGTGTAGTATTAATAAATTAAACTCACTATTAAAATCCTGAGTTGTGGGACGTATATTTGAATCACACAAGTCACAACATACACTCAAACCAGTTCTGACACAGCAATCCGAATCACAGGCAATAACAATAGTCCAGTAATTAAAGCAGGGTTAGAAATTAATATAAGGAGTAAAACATATAAAACAATAAAATATAGTGCGTCGCGCGTCGGTTAAGTATCGACTAAAGATCTCTTTTCAATCTGTTATGGTTCGATTTCGGCGTCAATATCCTAATATGCGGTAGATCTAAAACTTCCTCGCAGAAATGCAGGGACGACCAGGCGGTTCACCGCATTAACAGATGTGTTCGGATACGCCGTGACAAGATGTAATATGATATCATAAATAAATATATTAATTTATTTAGTTGTTTTGTTATGTGTGTATATATATATATATATATAAGATGTATTTATCTAATGTTTTTTTGTATTTATTAAAAGTTGAAAATGTAATTTTTTCTTTTAAATAAATTTAGTAAAATATTTTTCTGATAAGAATAAATTAGTATAAGTGTGTAAATAAATAAAAATAAATAATGTAGGTTCCCTACAAATAAATGTCATTTTTGACGAAACCACATAAGAAATAATCAAATGGCGTGATAACATGCGATCTTGATCTCTACCGATCAAATTTTGTTCGAAAAACTCAACTCAAAATTCAAATCTTATTTCTGAGTTCTTCTTTGAACTATTTTAACAATATTCCATTACAGAATGTTTTTCTTGTGATTTATTATTTACAAACGAGAATTATTTTTTGTATAGGTTCGATTCCTGGTTATTTAGGAAAAAAAAATTGAATGCAATGGCATAAAATTAAAATGTTCATTGAATCTGAAATCAACGCCATGATTCCTAAGAACAGATGTAGTTATCTCTCATAGTTTCAAACTTTTCCATACTGACCTATTTGGATTAATCACCCTGGGTAAGATTATTAGTTGAACTAAAATATTTGTTTTTAAAAGGGATGAAAGTAAAACTTTTATAGATGGTAAGATTAATACAAAGTAGTTCTATATTTGAACAATTTTAAATATCCAGTAAATGGCGAAATATGCACTAAATATAGTGTATTAAAATAATATTTATCATTCAATTCAGGTTTATTTTTACAAAAAAAAAATAGAAATGAATATGAAAAAAGAGATTCAGATATTTTTCTAGAGTAATCTTGTGTCATTTGGCAATTAATAAAAACTAGCGAGTGAAATTATTTATGTTTACATGAACAACTGTAGTTTGTATTAATGTTTATTCGACAATAACTCGAATTGTGAAATTTGTTAGGTAAGTCGATGAGACTTAAATATTTTTTAGTTTCTAGTGTACGAACACAAACGAACAACCTCTGTGGCACAGTCCTGTAAACAGCCTTGTTACGCTAGAGGTGTGTCTCTAGAGGGTTCGTTCTGGGTTCAAATCCCGGCGGGGCGGTACTTTGTGTTATTTTCAAGGCGCATTGTTTTCCTTACCTGTCTTGAATGTTGTATTCTTGTCTCTATAATTTATACCATAACGTTGCTTAGCACCTGTGTTACAAGTTCTTTCGATATTTAATGTATCGTGATGTGGTTTATTTATTTATTTTATTATCTCGTTCATCGCAAGGTCATAATTCAGGGCAAACCACTAATGGTAAGTAATTTTTAAGTTAAAAATAACCTCTCTACATCAACTGACTGAAATTTGGTTACAGCTCTGTGGGAATATTTTCCGGCAGTGCCTTCAGTGCGCTTGCAGAGTGCGTGTGAGGCCCGTCACTGGCTGCGGCTTGCCAGTTTCCGCATAATACAACACGCCTCAATCATTTAACTAGTGCAATTTACTATCAATAAAGAAGTACTAAATATGCTGTAAGACCGAAAAAAATACATTTGAAAACATTCGCAGGAAAATAGTTCCAATTCTTAGCATCACGCAAAATGAAAGTCTAGGAGAAAATGTTGGACAAAATATCGCGATGCAAATAAGTAGATGCATTATGAGTTGCAAATTTAATGAAGGTAATTGTTGTGGCAATTGCAGAGTATTGTGAAGTAACAGGACTAGGGCGTTATGTGATCAATTTACTTTAATTGGATAATCATGATACTTTGTACTGCCGAATGCAAACTAATTTGGATTAAGGTATATAAAGATTCAGCAACGGAAAAAGTCACGAAGAATAATCGAATTAATTTTCATAAAAGGCTTTGTTTTTTTTTTGTTTTAGTGAGGTATCACCAAAATTGTCAGCAACCATAAGTTTTAAACCAAACAAAACATTTTATTCAGAACTTTGAAAAACTCGTTGTAACTGTACTTAGTTCTGACCTTTTATTCATACAGCTATGGACTTCGCTAAAACAGCTTGAGTCATACGGAAAAATGATAAACGCTTTAAAGAAAATTCTACAAAAGTGCTCGAAGACTGTCGGGAAGAAAAATGAAATTGACGAAATAATGACGCTTGCGTTAGCTATACAAAGACTTCTTGGTCAGCATATACTCGATCCCGATTGGTCCTGGCGATCGTTCCTGCACTATCATATCCTGATTCTTCTTATAAACATCTACGTTTTCTTCGGCACTTTGGAAGTGTTCCAAAACTCAACAGAGTTACAGCTAACTGCTGAAGCCAGCTACACTTTCGTTCTGATCGCAATGTCCCCAATGAAACTCCTACTGTTTATCCAAAACAGGGATAAATTTCGAAAGCTATATGTTTCAGCTAAAACAACTCTGTTCAATAGTATCAAGAGGGAGTCCGAAGCCAAAGCAAAACATGTTCTAAGACAGGTGAATAAGTTGGTTTATGCTTTGTGTGGAATGGTATTACCCCCAGTTATTTCTTATCAGGTAGTAGCTTTGTGGAACTATTTGAATGGAACCAGAGTTTTTCTGTCCCGTTCGACTTCAACTTTGATGCCCATGACTTCACCATATTACGAAATAGCCTGGTTTGTTCACAACATGTTCCTAATCCAATTAGCCGCTACTCTTATTATAGTAGACATGTGGTTCGTTTTCCAAATGTTCTTGATTTGTGAAGCGAGCGACAGTTTGGCAAATGTTTTGAAAATTGACAGTAAAGGTAGAGAGGAGAGTCAAGCTTCGTACGCTGAGAGATTGAACGAGGCTCTGAAGTTTTTTTACAGCGGCCATGTGGAACAGGTTGAGTAAGTATTTTTGATATTTTTTTCCTTTGAAAGTTGCCCACGATATTGATGGAGCTAAACAACGAAATTCGATCTTTTAGATTTGTTTTTAACCTTGATAATGCATTTTTTAGGAGAAGGCACTCTATTAGATACATTCTTATTTGAAGCTCAAATTAAATATATCGATTTTGTAAGAGCTTTTCATAATTTTAATGACAGATATAGAACTGAAATGAGAATGAACGTTGCAGTAGAGTAATAGGTTTTAATCAGCATACAGCCTCTGCGTGCTGGTGATCACAAAACCAAGTAATGTTTAGAAATTGAATACAGGAAGACAGTTTATTTTGGAATGGACTTTATTGTCCGGTGATAGAGTTGCTTTTAAACGATGTAATATTAGTTATTTGAATGCGGCTAGTCCACAGGCCACAAATCGTTGCGTTCCGCATTGGACCTACGTTTTGTCGGTCGCATGCCTATTCTATATCAGAAGTCGAAATGTTTATCAAAACGGATTTATTCAAGGCACCATATTAATAATGACGAGAGGTGGCAGAGAAGTCAGAATTCGACAAAAGAGTTTAAATAAACCTCTTCTCAACTATAAACAAAGTCATGTCAGATTAAATTTTACACGTGACTCAAACTCAAAATATATTTTCGGGGGTTGCTTGGCGGGAACAAGAAATGTCAGTTGATTTTTATTTCATTTCCTCTTCTTGTGTATCAGTAATAAATAAAATGTTATTTTTGAACCAATGAATATCTGTCAGTGTTGTACAAGTGTGGAGAAAGAGATATACGACGATGTGGCTGCTCTTTTCGTCTCCCAAGTAACCTTCGAGAGCCTACAGTAACCGTACTAGCATGTTACTGTAGGTACTCGTAGATTCATTATTCCATCTATAATTATTTATCTCTTCATCATTGAATTTCTCAGCAAAACTTGAAAATTAATGTTGACACTAGCAGAATACTTAAAATTATTGCCATGATGATGGTAACGCTTTCAACAGAAACTTAAAGCAAGTACTTTTAAATCGTCATATTTTTAACTACCACTGGTTCGGAATGCTAATTCTTTGGGAGATATCCGGCAAGATAGTTTGTGAAACGAGGCTTATGTTTATTTGACGGATGAATATAAAATGTTAGTTTTCTGCACCAATCCTTTATAAAAAAAGGTTTACGGAGGGTTTTTTTACGTATTAATGTTATGGTAAGATAAGTTTCTTAGTGATTGACACGAATTAAGTTTCGAGATCGCTCATATAAAGCTAAGCTGAGTTTTAACAGACAAGAAAATAAAAAAATATCTTCTTGTATTAATCTTTTTGCGTGTATGCATGTATTTTAACGACCTCGGTGGCGCAGCGGTGTAAACCGCCGACTGCTACGCTAGAGGTTCCGGGTTCGAATCCCGGCGGGGGCGGGACTTTGCGTTATTTGCAAGACGCATTGTTTCGCTTGCCGGTCTTGGATGTTGTATTCTTATCTATGTAGTATATACCGTATCGTTGCTTAGCACCTGCGACACAAGTTCTTACGATATTTACTGTAGGGCTGAGTATGTGTCCTGATGTGGTTATTATTATTATTACTATGCACGTTATGTAGCATGCGCGTGTACACGCACAAAGAAGTTAAGAGCGATGTCATCCAGTCCTTTCCTTCAACGGCATGCTGCCTAATTGTATTTCGGTAAACAGTGATTCGACAAATTTACCGCAAATCTCTCTTAAGGTTATTAAAAAAGATGCAGTTTAGTTTGTTAAGCTACAAGCAAGACTTAGTAAGAAAATAAATACATAGACAACTCTAGGGACAATAAACTGACAATGTTTGTTTCAGAAATTGAAAATTTCGATAGCTAACGATTTATTTACTTTTTTATTATTTGTCCCTTTACAAAATGTAACTAAATCCACTTTACCCATTCGATATAGATTCAAAAACAACAAATCAGAATAGTCTCCCTTGCATTGATATTTGGCAAAGCACTGGAAATTTACATCGAAGCGACAAATGAAAATGGACCCTGTCTTTTTTTGTAAGAGTCAGTTTTCGTCTGTCTCTGAATCGTGATAAATCTTTTAAAAGGGGAATTTTTCTATTTCAGGTATTTAAATACACTGAACAAGATGTACAGATGGCTCGGTTTGGTGCCACTATTGAATGTAGCGCTGTGTCTTTGTATCATACTTTTAGTTATCAGCAAGGTAGGTTGGATAAAAAAAACAAAGCTTTTTTCATTACCATCCTAAGTTTAACATGATCATGGATTATGTTATGTTTGATACATGAATTGTTCTACCTAATTAAAAGCAAAAAATTCAGCCCCGGGCCCAGTTTAGTGCGGGTTCAGTTGATGAAACCCACTACAACACAAAATGACAAAATTAAGATTAGGAATCCATCTTGTTTTATCATAATATGCAATAATGAATGGTCATTAAAATGTCTTGATTTTTACAATGAATGGTCATTAAAATGTCTTGATTTTTACAATGAATGGTCATTAAAATGTCTTGATTTTTGTCTTGACTTGATTTTTTGTGGTTCAAAGTTCGAATGGAGGTTACTCAAGTAAAACTGTGGCGTGTCGTCTAACAGCAAAATACCACTTACACAATAAACACATCACGACACACAGATCGACTAAGCCCTGCACTAAGATAATCTTGTATCACAGGCACTAAGTAACGATATGGTATATACTACATAGAAAATAATACAACATTCAAACCGGTAAGCGAAACAATGCGTCTTGCAAATAACACAAAGTTCCGACCCTGGATTCGAACCCAGAACCTCTGGTGTAGCAGTCGGCTGTTTACACAACTGCGCCATCGAGGTAGTCAAAAGAACCGTTCAATTGTTTTTGTGTATGATTAATTGTAATGTATTTGTGTAGGTTAATGATTTAATTGTATATGTTGATGCTTTTTTTTAATTTGATTCAGGAATTCAGTCTGAGGTTTGCTCTACAAGCGTTACCAACAATCGCCGAAATATTCGCTTACTGTTGGTTTGGGGAACAAATCAAAATGAAGGTTAGTTACTTAATCACTTTAAAAAAATATATATAAAAATCCGTAAGACGGTGGACTGGTATCTAGCGTTTGGTAAGTTTATTGTAGAATAAATAAATGAAATTTTGTAGGCAAACAAAATAAAGATGGCGTTATTGGAATTTGACTGGACTAATTTGAACCAAAAGGACAAGAAGTCATACTTTAATATCATCGCGTACATGTCGAAGGAGTATTCGATAGCTACTGTTGCTGGTATTGATCTGTCGATGATCACAATGAGCTCTGTAAGTAATCATCTTTATTTGTAGAAACGGGTACAGAACATGGATGTTTAGGATAAAATAAGATTCTTCGAGTCCTGCTCTATTAGCAGATCCCATTCCTAGGCAGTTGTTAAGACAGCCTTTTCAACGGATTAAAAGCATATTAATGGCATGGTAAATAGAACAGTGAGACAAGGCTATACTAAAAATTTTCGGTAAATGGTTTTTAACAGACTGGGTTCGAGCCTTGCTAATAAAAGCTTATAGTACGAAAGTTTCTTGCAGTTCAAATTTTGCCCAGCTATAAGAGGTTATAGTAGGCACCCTTTCAAATATAAATATACAAAATATATCTAGAATTCAAGCCCAATTAAAATTAAAATGAGGAAAATATCAATGTAACTTGTTACATTAATTACATGTTTTATAATAAATTAAATTACAATTACATTTTTGGCACATTCATTTGTATTGGTAGATCCATGAGGAAGTCATTGAGATGCTAAGGTGATTGGAAGGTATTAAACTGTTCACCATCATGGTCCGGTAGACACCATTATGGTGATTAACCGGTAGACGTCTACAGAATACAGAACGAATTGGCCTTCCAAAATTATTAGCAACCGCACCAATCCTGGGTAACTTACATCCAGCGACTCCCTGCGGTTCTTTGCAAGATCTTCCGATCAACTTATTGAGGATCAGTGGGAGACATTGGGGTGCAAATTTAGCGTTAAAAATTTCATATGCATTTTTTGTATCTGTAGGCAAGCAAACATTGAGTTTTGTTGTCTTCATTCATGATTGTAGATACATAGTTAATATATTTACTTATGTGTGTGTGTTTTTTTAAGCGATCAAACTATTCGGCTTTGCCAAAATAAAACGCTGTACGCCAATTCTAATTTTTACAACGATTTTAAACGATTATTGTCATTTTAGATGAAATTATTTTATATTGATCATATGAAAATGCATCTTATTATACATTACATTTAATATAACAAATAATAACAAAACAAAATACAACAATAATGAAATACACATCAACATATACGTTTAAATTATTTAACAACTAATCACAGTATTTAGGTGAAAACTCGTGACTTACAATTTTTTTTCATGGCGCATTCATTGTTTTATTTAAGGCAGCTGTGCTGTGCTGAGCTATGAATGCGTATGTGTTTACCAACTTGCTGATAAAATGAAGCCATTGTTCGTAATATCCCAATTACTACTATGGGGTAGTGCGGCCGAAACAGCTATAGCTGTAGCTTTGTATAACTTAAAGCCGCGACATTAATTACGTCAATTATTTAAGGAAATTGAAATACTCACCTTGCCGTCCCTATATTTTTCAAAATATTATGTATGTATGGAAAAATCTAAATGAGTTTTTGAGAAATAATGATAAATTCCTTATCCCTACAGTTAGATTAACAAAAACTACATAAGTCATTTATTGGAAATTGTGTCCGTTTTTACAATAAAATACCAAGAAATGTAACTGTAAATGTAAATGCAATATGTTAAACAAATTTGAATTAAGAAGGCTTACTATAAATTCAAAATGATGTAGTTGATGAAGATATATAGAAGTAATTTAATTAGCTGCACAGGTTTATCTTACGACAGTTGGAAGTGTGGCTAGAATTATTAAATATCATTCCGAACCGGTGGTAATAAAAAAATGACGATTTGAAAGTGCTTATTTTAAAGTCTATTCAAATAAAATACATTTTGACTTTCACGTTCACTTTGACAATATTTTTTCTTTTAGTTCAGGTAACTAAAATCACAGGTGTAGTAAACATTTCTACAGTTAATTAAGTAAATTTAAATCAAAGTGAATAAAAACATTCAATCTGAGTATTTTAATTTAAGTTTTTTTTTTTGTATTTTTGCAGGTCTTGAAAGGAAGTTATCAAGTATTTGCAGTTTTGAAAACGATGGAAAACTAATTAGTACTTATTATTATAATCTCCGTAAAATGGTAAAAAACCTGACAGCTATAAGTGTTTGGGGCTAGAGCAGAGGGGAACTAACCATTTTGCTTGCGGTATTATGAGTTCAATGGAAGGAAGTGAGGTAAATCCGAGGTCATCAATATAGGTGTAAGGTGTTTTATCATTTTACGGGGATTACACTGCACGATATTTATAATTTTAATGCACTAATTTTATTACATTCATCACACAAATAGCACTAACGCTTACAATTCCTTCAGAGATGCATATTTTTTAAAAAAAAAGAACAAAATCCAAAGCTCTTACAGATAATACAAAAGTACTTATGGTAAAAACTGACAGCCAATAATGAATTTTACTAATCCATCATACAATATATTAAAGTTACTTAGTATAATATGAAATTATTGTAATTCAAAATAGGTATCACTTTCATAATGTAAATATGTAATAATAAATATGCAAAGTTGTACGTCATTAGATGTTTATTAAGTACATAAAAATTTCATATTGAATTATTGTGATACGTTGACAAGTTACCAGTCCATTGTTCATAGAACCAAGATTCCATGAAGGATTTTATCTCTTCATCACCTCCTAACCGATTTACAATCTTATCTTTCTTACTCCGAATCCCAGAGAGAAAACTACTTTTATATTTCGTATCAATTAATCTTACTTATCACTGTTGCAATACAAAAGTCAAATGATTTAAAATTTTAATTAATTAAAAGTTGATAAACATATACGAGTATATAAAAATATAAAAGTTTTTTTTAAATAGTAAATGTGAAAAGCCATGGTTGTTTTTCCAAAGTTTCTGAATCGAAAACCTCTTTTTATCTGTTAAGTAAAAAATATGTATTTATATGCAATTTCAAGCACTGAAGACAATTAGAGGAATGGTTTGTGATTCACGTAATTTTAATAAATATGTACGTTCTATGATCTTGTATTGTATTATTTAAAACCAGTTTTAATTTAAATCGATAAGGTCCAGTTTTCTTTGATGGGGTTCGTTTTTAAGGTGTTATTATTTCAAAGTAAAAAGCAACCGAGTTTTATGCAATTATGGGAATTTAGGAGTATAGCGAATAAGAAGGCGTTTGCTAATTTATATCATGACTTGATTGGATAATTGTGGTTCTTTTAAAGCTGTACTGTTGCATACAAAATTCTTTGATCTTAAAATATGTAGTTTTAAAAGAGGTTAACAGATTTTTTTTCTGTGCGATAGGTTGTCACAATTAAAAAAAAATTAATTAAAGCAAAACTTATCCTTTAATGACCAGAACTCTTTAAAGTTTGTATGAAACAAAAAGCACAAAATATTTATTTACTATAAAATCAATGTTGTCACAGATAAAAAGTCTGTTGTATCAATATATTTTTTTTAATTTGTTTGTTAGACAAGTAACATTCCACATCATTTTGTTTTTACTGCCAAAAGTCCCAAAAATACCATACCATATGGTATGGGTTGGTACCAACCTCCTTTCTGTTTCTGTCGTGAAGCAGTTCACTGTGTTTTGGTACGAAGGTTTGGAAAGCCAATGTAATTACCAGCATGAGGTATAACATCTTTTTCTTTATATGGTGGTTCCAGACATCAAGGGCGTCATCGCGTTTCCCTCAGGTGAATCATCTACTTGTTTGCCCTTAACGATGCTCAAAATATTAAATATTATATTTTTTTTTACTCGGCATTTACTGTAATATTTATAAACATATTTATGTATTTAATTTATGATTGTTCAACATGACTATTACATAATAATTATTTGACTATATTATGTACTTAGACAATTTTATGTGGTAATATTATGTTTTAGATATAGTCACTTCCAGACACGATTGTTATAAATTGTTAATGAATAAATGAAATGAAATGAAATAAAAATATTAATGAAGGTATTTAAAACTTGAGTAAGGTAACAGTACTTTGGCCTCACCTTAATTCATAAACCGTCTAGCACTTTCCTCGAAAGGAGTTAGAATTGCAAAAAAAAAGTTACGAAGAATTGTATTAACTTTTTTCATAAATCAAGAGTAGGTATATTTTTGAGGACGTGGTAGCTCAGTGCGAGGGTTCAAGTCGCTGGTTGTCGTAAGTTTTAGCTACCATATTCCGCATTGTGCCCGGATGATTCGCAACAGATTCCAGGCAGAAATTGACAGACTCGCAACCTGTCACACTGGAACTAAACATAAACATGCGAAATGCGGTGTGTAACACCTCTGCCAACCCCTCTCGAGGGATTACGGCGTGAGTTTATGTTATGTTGTTATGTGTAGGTATGTTTTCAAGATTTCAAGGTGAAGAGGTATTTTAAATCTAGTTTAAGATTCCTCCCGCAAACGCTCTAGTTGTGTAATGTACAGACATGGTTTTTCCTAGAGATGATAGCTTGGAGAACTTTCAAAAGGGCGCTAAAAAGTTTATGTAGCATCCTGAACGTTTACTTGCTGGTTGCAAGCGTCTATAGGCTAGTGCACTGGCTTAGCTTAGTGTCATGCTGGCCGCAAAATTGTTGGCCTTCTTTCAAATTCAAATTTTTTCCACTTCACAAAACAAAAGGTTAAATGTATTTGTAATGTGGTGAGAATTTCAAAAGAATATTGAAAACTCAAAGAGTAAAATTTAAAAAAAGAGTCGTGACCGTAACGCTGGTCAGCAATTCGCTCAAAGGTTGAGCATCGCTATGCAGCGTGGAAATGCAGCCACTGCTATAGGCACACTCCATTGTAGATATGATTTTTATTAGGTTTTAATTTATTGTATATTCAATTTCTTTTTAATGAATTTGCAATAACATCCTTCAAACAATTCCCAAAGGCATATTCCCTGGCTACTCTATGCAGGTGTGGTTCTGAAATTTACTCTGCATATAATTTAAAATTTTATTTAAGTACGATATGTTATGTAGTTTAAGGCTTATTTTATGTAAGTAAGGGAGAAGTGCTTTGAACGAGCCAGTTCACTAAAGTAAAATAAAAAATTTAATGAAAGAACTGATGATTATTTAATGAAAAAAATAGAACTATAGTTATTCCTAAAGTTAAATTAAAAATTATTCCCAAAGTGCGCCACCGAGGTGTTAATTAGACTTCCAGGGGTCCACCGGGGACTTGACGGGGTTTTTCTAAAAAGATATGAATTCACATGTTCACTAAGTTTTTTTTTATTCATGACCAGGCAGACATTTGACCCCAAACCCGCCTGATGTTAAGCGGCGATGAGGTCTAAGGTGGATTATGCCTGCCTAGGAGAAACCTATTCACTCTTGCCTTAAAGAGGCCCAAGTTATATTGGTCAGGGAACAAATCGGCAGGCAAAGAATTCCACACCCTTGCCGTACGCATTATGAAGGAGCTATCGAAGCGCTTAGTCCGGATGGTCGGAATATCTACCACAAAAGGATGCAACTTCAGCCTACGTCTTGCATTCCGATTATAAAAGGGGGCCGGTGGAATTAAATTGTGCAATTCCTGCGCACACTCTCCGAAATGTATCCTATAAAATACCAATAGACACGCAACTTCACGGCGGTGGCTGAGGTCATGAAAGTTAGCAATATCATCGTCAATCCCGATGATTCTTCGGGCTCGCTTTTCAACAGAGTCTGAAGCTGCTAGCTGAATTAAAAAAAAATTTTTTTAGAGAAGTGAATAAACATTGGTTTTAATCACGCTCGGTAAACTGTGGGTTATGAAGGGATTTCAATTCAAAATGACAATCTTTGCTATCGCCTAATCGGTACAAAAGCTTAAGAAATTCGGATTCGGAGAAATCAAATCTCCCTGTCTAACTGCAGATGTATAGATTTCGTACTTTGGTCCCTTTACGATCTCCTGTAAATGGATTAACATAGTAAGGCTCTATACAAGCACTTCAACACTTCGATGTAAAGGTAGTCGATGCGGTACCTCTGAGGGACCTAGGTCTCGATTGAATCAAAGGCTTTGTCTTAGCACGCTAGGCTGGTCGATTATATTCGTTATATGGTAAATATTGTTACTAACTGCTATGGATCTTTTGGGTCAGTTTTTTTTTTTTACCCGCCTTTTTTTTTTGTTTAAACAGACACATACCACCATAAGTGGCGATTAAGGATTCCTTTTCTTCCTTTTGAGGTTCGGTACCCTAAAGTAGGTCGAGTAAATTTTTTTAATGCTAAAATTTTATTAGCTTCTTTTTCATTTATGACGATTCAAAGTACTTTTATAAAGTTATATTTTATTAATGATTAATTTAACTTGGTACAGAAGTACTACAATATATAGGTAAATAACACATTTAAAATCTTAACAGTCACAATGTTACATCTACATCATTCTATTTACATATATGTCAATGAAAGGTATAAACAAAACTAACGCAGAAACCTTTTCGCAATGTAACCCTATATAAATCTCTGCAGGTTGGTTGTAAATAAACCGTTAAATGAACTATACGTGTATCGATCTAACTTGCGGGCCTACAAAGGCCTCTTTGGCAGAATCGTATTTGGATCACAATATGAAGCACATTTCAAAAAGTGAAATGTTATGTTAAACTTAGTTGTCGATACATTTTAGATCTGCTTGTAAATTAAACTGTTGGAGTGGCCGTCTTACAAAAAAGAGGAAGTGTTATCTATGATCGGTCGACGAATTCGTACAGGGATTTTTTAAAGAATTTGCAAACGGTCATTTTAGATCCCCCGGATAAATACAGTAGACCGTGAAAATGCTTGACGATCATTGCCACCCCGGGCATTTACTGCCGGTTTAAAATTCTCACTAGTTTTAGAATGTTACTCAGCAACGCCACTACTATTTGAAATTATTCGGATTTATTGACTTAATATCATGAGAAAAATCTATTAATCTCACTGTGTATATATTATTAGAGGTACAATTAATCAATTGTGACAGCTGACTGTTAAGCAAGAGGTTTCAGGTTCAAATCCCGACGGGCTCGGATCTTTGTAATTTACAATACGCATCGTTTCGATTTCTGGATCTCTTGGATGTAGTATTTTAATCTATGTAGTTCATACCATATAGTTGCTTAGCAGCTGCGACACAAGATAAAACAATCTCAATGCAGAGCTGAGTCGATGTGTGTGTTGTGATGTGGTGATTATTATTTTTTTGTATTTTTGATAGCACGCCCAATATCAAATGTTCCTTGGTAGGGGAAGGTAATCCTCGGGCGGTAAGCTCAGTAATTCAACACTCCAGCCGTTCGGTTCCCGCTCTGTAAATATATACCTGACATACATAGCCCTCATATATCCAGGTATATACCTGAAGAGAACACCTTTCCTTAGAACTTAGAACTTGTAAGCAGATTTCCCTTTTTAAGTACTTGTTATGACGAATATGGATAGTTATTTATGCGTAATTTTTAAACTTTAATCTAATAAGAATTTAGATCTTTTTCTTTTGTAAAGTAAAGAATCGAATGTCCTATAAGGACAAGTAATTTTATATTTTTGTGTGTTACTTTTTTTGATGTGTTTATGAACATAATTTAGATTATAATGCTGAACTTGCAAAGTTATCAAAGTGTCACAAGCAGGGCACGTTACGTTAACAGAAAAAAATCAGTATAAAACAAACTTACACTAAAAGGGTTTCGTAGATTCGGTTAATTTTTTTCTATGAAACGAAGATTTTTAAACAAAAAAATAAATAACAGGATTATTTGATTTCACTGGCTGTTAAATATAGAGATGTCACAAAAAAATCTCCTTTTCAAACTTTGTCACCCTATTATAGCTCGTATGCTATTGTTTTCGGCGTCATCCTTTCGGTAGGTCAAAATATATAAAAAATACTTATTGGTACCCATTTAGTCCATATCGAATCAACGTTTTTGGTTCATCAATTTTCGTACGATCCCAACTATTTGGGCCATAAAGATATATCTATTACTTTTTGCAAACATTTCCGTTGAAATTGGTAATCCTTGATAGAAACAGCTACCAAAGACCCATAAAACTATTTCACACGGAACCCCAAACTGGGAAGCCCCGAGACTGGAATCATTAAAAGTAAAATGTATTTTTGTTTCTGCTTCTGGACACAGAGTTGCGACTCTGTCCTTTTGTTTCTACACACGGCCATGCATCAACCTGGCCTGTTTGGACTTTGTACCGTTAAGTGGTACAGCATAAGGATTGATATTGCACATGTTCAAAGCTTTACGTGTGGCCGCCTGTACCGAGAACTCCACCGATTACGAACACGTTGTCAAAAAGCAGAAAGCTAAATGAAAAAAGGAACGGAAACTTCATAAACGTGCATTCAGAATACGTTCCGTTTTACATCTGTTTTTCAGAACGCGAAACGGTTGGAATAAATCCAACCGGATCGGGGACCAAGGTTTTCTGCTTAATTCAAAGGCTTGAACTTTTTGCTTCCAGACGGGAAGGTGGAAATAAAAATAAGACTAACCGTTTTTTGTGGTTGGCTTAAAACACGATCGCAATGACTAATATGATACTCGTAAGCAACATGCTTATTACTGTGGAAATACGGTTGTAATTAAAATAATTTTCCCAAAGGGCACAAAACTTTTTTTGCAAATTGATTCCATATACCTATACCACATAACATTTAATATATTTTTTGCTAACTTTCGAAATCCAATTGAGGATATAACATTTGAAAATTTCTCAATTAATGAATGTACTAAATAAATATTGAAAATCCAATTTGTTTATTCATTTTGGGTATACCGAATTCGGGTAAATATTTGCCTTTGCCGAATTAAATTATTAATAAGACTGTTAATTTACTACAAACGGTATAGAAAATGACGACCGCTGAGAAACTTTTATACTACTTCACGAGCAAACAAGCAGATAGTTCACCTGATGGAGAGTGATCACCACCGCCTACTGACAAGACGATATGTAGTATTTATATAATTCCTTTCTTCCTTCTTTCTTCATTCTTTCTTTCTTCCTTTTGCAAATTATTTAAAACATATATTGTAAATTTAGACCTAAGAAAATTCAATAAAAATTATTATTATTATGACTTGAATTATTTTGGATAGCTAATCAACCATTCAATTTAAATTTAGTTGTGAATCGGAATTCAAAACATTTGGACCCTCGGGAGTCTTACTTACATACTTAAACGAGTATATATATACGAGTATATATTTTACGTTGCCAATTTCAATTAACATGTAGCTTCGTTAAAAGGCTTGAGTGATCCATTAACAACTGAATATTATAAAAATAAAAGCTTCAGAAAAAAAGTAGCCGAGCAAAATTGCAAGCGACAAAGAGTAATAAAATTAACAGCCTCCAAGTTTTGTTAATTTCAGTAGCTGAAGTTTTAACAACTGCAAACATTTTACGTCACAAAGTCGCTAGCACCTGGGCTTTCTGACTCAAGTCCAAGAAAATTCCGAGATGTATCATAATTTTTTATTTCAGTTAGGTACTGAGAGGAAAGGAAACTTTTTAAATTCTTATCGCATGTTTACTTAAAATATTTCTATCCGTGTACGGTGTTACACAGGTAGTTTTTTAATCTAGTTTAATCACTCTTCCATTTCTTTTTTAAGGAAAATGGTTGGATACGCACATGTATGCATATAAAAAGTAAATAGTTTCCTGTACTTATTTACCAGAAAACTTGCAAAGTGAATGTTCTATCAAGCTCTGCGAATCCAATTTTGTGGTCTGCTACATTTGGAAAGGAGATTTTAATCATCTTTTTGCATTTCGCTTTGAATTACTAGTCGCCAATACGAAACGTTAAATTATTTAGTTATTTACCTTTCTAAAGTTTCGGAGGTGTTACGCCAAAAAAGCATTATATATTTTTATTTACCTACAATCGGAAATTTAAAGTAGGAAAAAGATTGCATAATTTATGAAAAAAGTTGTTAAGACTCGTACGGCTTACTTTAAATTTATTGCAGACAATATCGACAGTTATAAATAATTTTTATTAGGATAATTTATCACATAAAAAATTAAAAATATGATTATTATTAAGCTTTTCTCTAGGCTCCATACAAAGACCTCAATTCATCAATAAATAGAATGAGTAGGCTCTATAACATTATTCCTAAATCACTAGACATCGATTTATTTAACTATAGCGTAATTGTTACGTGATGTCATGGTAAATGTTGTTACACATCTTACACCTTACACCTTACAGGACTGTCATTTTTGGTAATAAATGTAAAAAGTTTTGTCACCAATATTACTGGTGTAAGATTTAGGTTAAGTTTTTTTTAAATAAGTTTTTTCAATCTATAGACTCTGTTGGTCCGTATCTTTTTTGATGTATGTATTTATTTTTATTTTGTTAATATTTTGTTGCTCCGCAAGAGCTCGCTACTTATGAGTAAAGCAGGAAGCTTCGATGTTCGGCAAAAATAGTATATGATAATTCCTTAAAACTATAGTGTTATGGATTTTTTTTTTGTATTGAGAATATGTTTGTATTTTATATTTATTTTATTTTAGTGTGGACAGTGTTCTTTTTTCAGTTTTTTAGTGGCATACCGTGGTGTTTAGACGGTCAGGCGTCTCCTGACCGTCTCCCCTTCAGATTTTTGGGCCTCAGGGCCATTTCAATTGCTGTCTCCGCTTTGCTGGGAGGGAAGTCTGAAACCGCTTTCTTACTACCTCCTATTTCTTCTGATTAAGTTCGTTGCGAGTCCCAAGACAGCCGGTAGGGCGTCCGGTCACAGTATGTGCGTCATTGTACAGCTGCATTATTTGTTGATTATTCGATCAAAGGACGCCACTGTGGATCCTGATAAACAGGAGTTGCAGTGGTGGGACAGAGTGGCGGGTGTGCCCCGAGGGTAATCAATTTAACACCTACAATTGTAATACCTGTAAGGCGTTGATGTGTCTAATAAAAAAATAGCATAAGTAGATTTTCAGCTAAGTTATTTAAGTATTTCTGCAATTTGTCATTTTAATGTAATTTTATTCCGGCACCTGCTATTTTAATTAATGTTTGTAACTTTTTTAAATTTTACTGTATAACCACAAATTTTACCATTAAAATTTATATATAAATTAAATTTCATTTTCTTCTATCGTGTGCTAATTGGGACAATTAGAATTTGTGTTTTTTCTTTTATTATATTGTAAGAAAGCGAAGTAAGTGTGGTTACTTGTAACCTTAGTGGATAAAGACAGTGAATTATTTTCGTCCGTAAGTTGTGTTGCATGCAAATGTATTATTCGTTGTAAATCGAAATACATAATTAATAATAAAGTGTTAAGAAAAGATTAAATTTTCCTTGTTTTCTTATTAAGTGACAACCATTAGAGGAGATGCTGTGGTCAAATGACTAATATCCGTGAAATATCTTCTGTTAATCTTACTGTATTCTCTAGATTAAATTCATGGCAAGTCTCAAGAATCTTAACACGCACTTGTCGCTTTAAACTCAGCTGTTTGTACTGGTAACTTAAAAAAAATTAAAGCAGTAGCCAATCCTTTATAAAGTGTCTTTTTTATAAAATTTCAATAAGCTAATGGTTCATCTGATGGAAAGTGAGACGTTGCAACTAATGTTGCACCGCCTATGCGTTACCCATGTAGAGGTAAAGATGTTATACCTTTCGTGCCGATAGTTACACTGGCTCTCCAATCTTTTGATCCGAAACACAGCGAATGGAAAGTGGTACCAACGCAGACGAGAGATTATAGGTCTGAACTGAATTACTCGTATTATGTTTTAACTAAATTAGTATATTTCATTTCATTTATTAATTTGATCTTAAAAGCTAACAGATAAAAACATCCAAAGCGCTTACAAGATTAATTATTATTTACTTATCAACAATTTAATTAAACATATCTGAAAATATCTCACATGCTCGTCAAATTATACTATATTATATTGTTAATTTAAAATATTGTATGAAATAACAAAATGTCAAATTTAATAGATGATAATAACACAAAATTAGAACGATTAATATATAGATGAATAAAATTTTCCGTTGATCTTCAACTCATAAACATAATGAATAATAATAAAATATTGTGTCATAGTAATTATAAGTCAGATAAGGGTTAATTCATTAAGTACGCAGTATGTCATTTTATGTGATGGCAGCGTTTTTGTATTTTATTTTCGTACATAAAAGGCTTCAATTATTTTCTGAATAATTTGTTAAATTTTATTTAATTTAGACATCCGTAGATTTATTTATATACATAGGAGCATATAGAAGAATTTCAGTTCATTAATGTGAATACGAAAAAGATAAAATAAAATAAAAAATAACACAAAAACTTGAATTTTTTTAATGTTAAATACTTTGAAGAATCGTGATTAAATACTTTTCGTGATGTAAAAATAGTTTTTTATGAGGATCGTAAAAAATCAGTTTATAATTACTTAAATTTGTACATTTACATCACTCTAATGTCATTTTAACAATTCTGGTAGTTAATTGTACGACCTCGGTGGCGCAGTGGTGTAATCAGTCGACTGCTACGCTAGAGGTTCCGGGTCAGAATATCGGCGGCGGCGGCGGAACTTTGTGATATTTGCAAGACGCATTGTTTCGCATACCAGTCTTAGGTGTTGTATTCTTTTCTATGTAATTTATACCATATCGTCGCTTAGTGCCTGCGATACAAGATTATAAGTAAGTGCAGGGCTGAGTCAATGTGTGTGTGTCGTAATGGGGTTATTATTATTATTTCATAAAAATAATTGTATAAGTGTATGTGTTTGTGTTGTTGTAATGGATATTTTAGTATTATAATGTACTTTAGCATATTCTATAACGACTACCTCCTATTTCTTCTGATTAAGTTCCTTGCCGATCCCAAGACAGCCGGTAAGGTGTCCGTGGACGCCACTGTTGATCCTGATACACAGGAGTTGCAGTGGTGGGTCAGAGTGGGAGTTGTGCCCCGAAAAAATGCCTCTAAGGACCTCTATCAAAAACCTGACATTTTGATTAAACCAAGATAGAGAGGTTTAAATAATAATCCATGATGGTAATTGAAATCGACTTGACACATGATACTCCAAAGGATATGCATAGAATGTTCGATTAGAATCAGAATAAACGTTTGTTACGTTCACAGCCGCCGCGTTTCTCGTCCTAGTGCGTAACCTGAAAATCTCCGGGTGACAAGCGTCAACATTTATCAGCGTCAAGCGACAAACGACGCCAATTAACATTCCTAAGCATTGTTAGTAGAGCTCGCATTTACCGACTTGCAGAGCTTTTGTGCTGTTCCGCTAAATTATGCATGTTGGTACACGTGGAACTTACTAGAATTTGTGTACCTTTTTTAACCGACGACGAAAAAGGTCCGAGCCAACCCGTTCTTTTTTTGTTTTGGCTCCGACTCAACTCAATTGAGCATAGATTAATAAAAATTTATCGTCGGGTAATATTTTGTTTCTTAAGCTTTAAAGTACTTTTTGTAAATATTACCGAGAACTGTGTTCAGATTACCTTTTTACATGTCAGATGCAATAGTAGCGATTTTGATATCTCATTTACCCAGTAAAAGCGCTACGGAAAGGTTCGTACAAGAAAACTGCAGTCGCTTGTGTCTGTATTACAGAACTTACATACAGACTTATATCATTGAATTAAAAAGAACTTTGATACAGACTGCACTGATTTAATTAACAGCCTTAAGTTATAAGATGTGTTGTAAGTGTGAGTGATAAGTGTAGCAAGATGATAAAAATTTAATATACGTCCGGCTCCAGTTAGGCTGCGTTCCATTGCGCACAACAATAGTAAAAACACTTAACACATACTCGTATTTTTATATAATTCACTATGTACATTTTCACTGTCAAAACGTCCAGAAAAGCGTCAACTAAAGTTTGAGGTAACACCTATACAATTTGCCATATGGTTTGACAATTTAAGGGTGATGATTAATAATAAAAAATAATAAACCACATCACGACACACACATTGACTCAGCCCTGCAGTAAGCATTTTAAGAACTCGTGTATAATAAGTAACGATATGCTATAATCTACAAACATAAGAATACAAAATCCAAGACTGGTAAGCGAAAAAATGCGTCTTGCAATAAACAAAAGGTTTCACCCGAGCCGGGATTCGAACCCAGAACCTCTAACGTAGCAGTCGGCTTATTAAAACACAGCGCCACAGAGGTCGTCAACATTATGATTATGAATGAGTCGGAACTTCCAATGAAGAAAGTTAAGTATCAATTCTTGTTCATTGTGTGTCTTTCGGTACTCATTATTCATGGATTTTTATTCATATTTTCACTAGCCAGCTCGCAGTAGGTTTTGGCCCACTTAATTTGTACCCTTGATTCTAGAGACATTGTAGTTTATATGTCAATCAAATGTAACCAAAATAATAGCTTTTATCCAAATGATTCAATAAAATGTCTGATTAGGTCTTTTCCTTGAAAAAGTATGAAAGCGATGTCGAAATGAATTATACGAAATCAGTTTCAATCCTATATTTCACTAAGACATGTCAAGTTGCTCTACAGTTTCATATATATCACGAAATAAATCATTATTTACCTAGTATGAGTGCGGTCCCGGCTTTTTCACTACTTTCTCTTATATTTACCTGATGTGTTGACATGCCTTGAAAGTTTACTAGCCATTATAATCCAGGAGCCTTGCTTTTTAAATAAACTATTTTTTTTAATCCGCTCCCTTTTGATTGAGAACAGAACAGAACAAATCTAGAATAAAACTTTAAAACAAATATTTTTGTGTAAACAAAATATTTTTTCATCAAAAGTTTTTTTTTTTTTTAAATATGGCTCTAACTTTATGAAATGTAAATAAATACGCGGTGGTTTTTGAAAGGTTTAATATTTTATGTTTTTGTTATTGCTTGATAATCGAATCAGAGAGCGTGGAAGTCAGACGTTTTCTACTTCACAGATTATCGCAGTAGATATATACCTACGTATCACATATGCCTGAATAAGATCAATAGATTTAATTTTTTATAACCACTACTACGCATAATGAAGGCTGTATGGTTTAAGAAATAAATATATAAAACAAGGAATAAATAAAAGAAAAGCTGAGAACAAATTAGAGGAACGAGGAAATATTATTATTAATAAGATCCTAAAATACATAACTCTGCAAGAAAATAACATTATTTATCAACAAAATCCTCTGAATCGTTGCCAAGTAAATACTGAAATATATTAACAAAATTGAAGTCTATTACGGATTTATATCATAATACTCTGTAACAGGTAATTTTTTTATCAAACTGACAATTTTTATCAAAAGGTTCTTTCCTTGTAAAAGGAAAAAAAGATGATCACGTTATTCAAAAACAACCACTAACTCCCAGACCTGTGAACTTGAAGGGGTAAATGTCTCCAACTCTCCCCGCTTTGCCCCCCACTGTGGGGCCACACCCCCATTCACTTTAGGGCGCGAAACACCAGAACTCCATTACTTTTGTCATGCCGACGCGACCTTCGTCTTCAGCTAAGCCCACGGGATATTAATAGTCATATGACATTATTTCACGTGCCAAATTGTTTATGGGTCAAATATTCTAGCTGATGCGACAGGGCGTTAGTTGCGAGTTTTTGCAGCGAGCACTTTGTACTGTTCTATATTTTTCATAGAGTATCTTTAAAGAAAAAATATTTCATTTGCAAGGACAAGTGAAGAATAAAAAAGATCATCCGGGCTTCGAGAAATCTTTTCTAATGCGTACTGCATAGGGGTGGATTTCTTTGCCTGCCATTGTATTCTCTGATAAATATAACCTGAGGCTCTTTAAAGCATGGGTAGGCATGAACCTTAGACTCCATCGCCGCTTAACATCAGGCGGGATTGAGGTCAAATGCTTGTCTAGTAGTAGTAAAAAAAGAACGGGTAGAGCTTACATAATACCTTTCTTGTTTCTATCTGTTTAAGTCTAGTTCTTTACGGTGTTGTTGTAAGATGTAGACTTAGCTAGACATTTAGACGACCCGGCCCGGACTTCAGAAGTACAGGAATAATTTTGATGTTAGTTCCAGTACAAACTGCATACTTTAGGATGGGAAAACTATTATAATTACATTTGATTTTATTAGCGTGGTTTCAACACTAGTTGAGCTACTTAATGGGAACGGCAAGTGAAGGTATTTTTTTTTTTTATTGTCTTTTAAATGTTTTAACCAGTGAATATCAGTGAATGTGTGTGTCATCTCCTAAGTAAATTAATAAATTCTACCGTAACAGTACTGGCGTGTTACTGTAGGCAGGTCCATAATTTTTCATCCTTTTGTTATTCATCACTCTATCACTTGAAGCGGTAAAGTAGTCAAAGTTATTGCCATGAAGATGCCTAAACGATTTATTTTTAGTCCACATTATCAGAAGGCTAGTGTGAAGTCTGAATCAATTTTTAAGGAGCTAAATAAAAAAGCTAATGTCACATATTGCGGTCGCAATTTATTATCTCAGTGTAAACTTTTTTGCAATTTTTAGGAAGAGTTTATCTTTGATAATTCCTAAATGTTTTTGCTTATGCTCTAGACGAAATATAGGAAATTATATCTTACGTGGATTAATGATTGGACGTGATGTGGATTTGACGACCTCGGTGGCGTAGTGGTGTAAACAGCCGACTGCTACGCTAGAGGTTCCGGGTTCGAATCCCGGCGGGGGCGGGACTTTGTGTTATTTGCAAGACGCATTGTTTCGCTTACCGGTCTTGGATGTTGTATTCTTATTTATTTGGTATATACCATATCGTTGTTTAGCACCTGCGACACAAGTTCTTACGATACTTACTGCAGGGCTAAGTCAATGTGTGTGTCGTGATGTGGTTATTATTATTAATAGAATTGTATTCAAAATTGTTAAAGTTATATTTTATTAATTGCCTGCCTAACTTATATGATTCAATTAATATAAGTTAAGGTCCCTAAAGCACAAGTTTACGTAGTTATAATATAATTGATCAATTCAAAAGAGCCTTGTTAAATTATTTCATGAACTAAATTTATCAAGTTGGCATTCATACGAAATAACAAGCAACAGTTACTCTAGCTCACGATGAAGGTTTGGCTATGGTTGTGATATAACATGTAAATGCACTAAGCTATAGTGTGCGATGCCTCTTTACTGAGCAATCGCGATTCACACTAACACAATCTGCATGTACGTACACGCCTGTAGTCAAACAGTCTTCGTGAAATAGAATAACTGTTTTAGAAACTATTGCTTCTTGTTATAATGTGAAGTTAGATAACTTTGACAGTAGAAACAAAAAGGTTGACTTTATTAGTGGATGTATATCATTACTAATTAACAATGGACATAGATATAAATGTACAGATAAACTTATTACTGAAAGGGTATGTTTATTAGCATGCTTAAGGTCTTATTCGCTCAAACGCTTTCAACACGCGTCAAAAAAGCGTTTAAATGAAAGTGTTAGAGCTAATGAGACTCTATGGTGCAACGCTTAATGCTAGAAATCCAGCAGCAAAAAACCATTTTAAAAAGCGCTGTTCTTTGAACAAATTCTTCAGTTTCATTTGAATAGTTTTTAATCGCGCGTTGTAAAAGCGTTCGTGCTAATGGGCTTAGAAAGATCATGCTAACTTGCTTCGCTTAAAAGCGTACTCTTTTCGTTCACATACTAGAATAATTTAGACACGGTCGATTTTATGGCATGCTAATATCGAGCATGCTTTTTTCTTGCTAAGTGCTTATGTTAAGTGGCAACTGCTTATAAAAAGCTGTCCTTTAAACGTTTTGAATTCAATAAGTAATATTCTTTAATTTTTAAAATGACGTCATATCATTAATTAAAAATAAGTTACAAACAACCGATAATTTGTCCAACGTAATTGTAAAAAGATATCATAGTTGTGTTTTAGTATGCCTATTACTTGATACATTAATAATTTAAAGTAAACATGCAAACAAAGAACTACATGAAAACGAAATAAATTGATAATATTTAGGTAAACATCACCTAACAATATTGTGATTAACTAAACAAAATCACTTTATTTACTAACTGTAATCTTATATTTATTTATTTATGGTTTTTGCCCGGAACTTGGTGTTTGTTGAATTTGTATTTTGTTCAAATAAAATGTAGCCTATCCCATCTGAAACTATTGTAAATAAAGGTTAAATAATCATCGGAATCGGATACGAGGCTTGAACTGTTGGTTTGAAATCCCACAAACGTTTTATATTTATTTTGGTTTAATTTTAAAAATAGTTTCTCTGTGTTAAAATCGTTTTATTTAGTACTTTAGTTAGGGCGACAATGACAACAGTTTTGCTCTATTATTGTTTTCTGTTTTTGGGCCAGTAAATAAATACTACCCAAACGCCAAAGTAGATATATATGGCAGAAAGAATTAAAGGCAGAACATTTTAAAGTATATGAAATTCAGTACAGAACACAACTTAAAGGGGAATTGTCTCAATTTGTCTGAACTGAAAAGCTAGAGTAGTGAGGTATCAGTGTAACAAAGAAAATAAGTATAGTTGACATTTAGTAGCGCCCTCCAGTGGCTGGGTAAGACAACTTTGTAGAAGAATAAACGCCAGATATAATGGCTTTTTGTTACGCTAAAAGAACTTCTTGTCTCTGAAATAAAAGGTATTTACATTACAATAGCTGGATCCGTATTGTTTTGTAGTTTTCATTTTACTAACCTTAAGTAAGACAAGTACATCTTTATTTACAAGTCTCAGGTATTTATCTGCCTGGAGTGTAACAAATCTTCGACTTAAATGTTTATTTTTATTTATGATTTGTCCAACATACAAAATAATGTTAATAAAACTAAATATAAATGAATCTATTTCTAGGCTAAATGGTTAGAAGTATGTGCTAGGTAGTGCTACAGGCGTTCCATGACATCACTGGCAACATCGTGTTATTTGGCCGCGGTGACACTATCCATCAGTTGAACCGTTTGCCTTTGTCGCTATTTAAAAAAAAAGATACTTTTACCATAAAATTTATCTTAGTTCTAAGCTTCTTTAACATAATTTATAAAACAAAATAAACAACTTAGTCTAGGTTTTTGTTGACGGTAAAACCAAAATTGGAGGCATCCCTTTTTTAACTCTATCTAGAATTCAAGCGCAGGTACTGTAAGTAAAGAAACGGAGCAACACAAAGCGAATCTTGTGAACTCCTTCATTTACAGGGCGTGCAAATTGCTCCCGACCGTACATAGTTTCTAACTTAATCAAGTGATTTACAATTTATTGCCTTAAGTCTAGGCAGACACATACTCCCGATCCCAATAAACATATTACCCATGCGATTAAAGTTTCAGTGTCTATCGCTTCCCAAACTTTCCTGAGTGTTGTTAATAATAAAATAAGTAACTTTACGTCATACATTTAGGATCAGTAATTAAAATTGATGGGTGTAGTTCAGATTATACTGTGACATTTAGGAAGAAATCATCAATAAATATACCACACTTTCAATGAAGCTATGTTAAATAGCTAGAGGTTCCGGGTTCTAATCGCGGTGGGGACGGAACTTAGTGTTATTTGAAAGAAGCATTGTCTCGCTTTACGGTCTGTGATGTAGTATTCTTGTTATATCGTTGATAAGTGCCTGCGATACAAGATTATATCTTAGTGCAGGGCTGAATCAATGTGTGTGTCGTGATGTGGTTATTATTATTATCATTAAGATGTATGCTAATCGAGCTACTTAAAATATTATTTTCGATCTGTCATTTTTGGCTTAAATCTCACTGGATAGCAAATGAAGAATAATAAATAAAAAGTAAATGAAATATTTCTTCTCTTCGGAAGAAATATTATATTCTTAAGATTAGACAATGTTTGCTTAGAAAATAATCAGAGAACTAATATGTACTGGATTACTATAAATCAGAATGTTTATTTCTTCAGCAGAAATAGCTTTACATCGTTGCTTTGGAAAAGATATATTATTTCGAGGGATTAAATGTCGTTCGTCTGAAGTCTGTTTATACGTTAATTAACCTTTTAATTGCAATCAAAAGATTCATTTATCAACAATTTCTTTTTGTGACAATAAAATCTTTCAACAATTCTCATTTTAGTGCATTATTTCAAACCTTTGAAGGAACCTGAGGTAGACAATGCTAATAACCTTTAACTTCAAAATTCTACTCTCGACTTACAGCTTCAGGTCTTATGGGACCGTCTATGTATGACGGTACTGTCAGTTAGGATTGAGGCATCTTGCAATTAAACATTTAGTGGCAACGCCAGTGTTTTCAACTGACTTTAATTATTAAATTACCTCTGAACGACTTGAAGCTTCGTGTTTAAAGTCGTAGGTTATGCAACTATTATTAACGTGCTATGTCTATAAATTGACCACAGATATTAACCATGAAAAAGTCATGTCATTGAAAATTTTACATTTGTTTATTATGTATTTATCATGTTTTTTCATGATTTTGTTTCTTCTAAACTACCTTTTTCTTTTAAATAAAAATATCAGTTTTCTGCACTCAATTTCAATAAAAACCATACGACTGTGCAATGAGTATGATTATGCTCCTCCATCGCGTAATTTTTGTAAAAGGGTACAAATCTTTTACTTCACGTATTAATCTTATGTTTTAATAGGTGAAACCTTGTTTAGGCTGAAGGTAGCTACTGGACAGCAGTAGGTGACTTCCGGCTGACAATGAATAGTAATAAGAATGAATCAGAAACAACACAAGCAAATGTGTTTTAGTTATTCAAATTTAAATACTGAGTCGTTATTTCGTTTAACAATGTAATTAATTAATAAACAAACTGTAACTTAATAAAGATGCAAGATTAGTTCCACTCACAAATAAACAGATAAAGAAATCCTTGTTATCAGGCTTATAGTTCAACATGCGGTCAATCTGAAAACCATCTTTATCTAAATCCCTATTTAAATTTAGGAAAAAAACAGTATAAATTCTAGCGTTTTTTTTTATTTTCTCTTTACTTGTGCCTTGCCTTCATGTTGTTGTTTTAAGTCCTCGGCTTTGACATCAGACGGACATCTAGTACCATAAGGCTGCCATTTTCTTTTAAAGTCCTAAAAACGCTGATGAAATGCAAATCAAGCGTCGAACATTTGCTCATAGCGCTGTCAGCGGGATCCAAAGGAAAATAAACAAAACCAGCGAGCGTGCACACTGAAGTTGTACGGCTGCAAAGCGCTTTATTCCCACTCACCTATGCACGAGCAAACTAAAGTGCCCCACATAAATTTCCAGTGGTGTAAGTTTAAGCGGCAGACGTGGATATAAAGCGCTGGAAGCGCTGAATTAATTAGCTCCATAAAAACTAAATAAAATCCTTTTTTTCAAATCAATTTATGTGTTTAAATAAAACAATTTAGTAAGATTATTTCATTTTTATAGTTTTATTCGAATTGCTGGTGTTGACTTGACTTGAATTTGATACTGTTTAACACACTAAGTTTAAAAAAAAAATGTATTTATTTTATAGACATACATATAATGATCCAAACCATATTTAATTAATATATTTAATTATACCATTAGCCATAAAGCAGCCTACAATCAAGACATTTCTAACGATACCTCATTTGTCAAATTAGAGTAATTAATTTAAAAATTATGGGGGAACAAAAAAACAAGCTTACTGACATACGTAGCATACAAACCATCCGTTAGTCTCCTCCGGTACTTGGGAAACCGCACGTCAATATTCAGCATGAACACGTGTGACGAGAAGCGTTTCTAATTAATTTATGTCTGGTGACAACTTTTCCCCGAAGGCATATATTTCTCTATAGCGTGTCCCGAACTCTAATAAAGTGGTCTCAGTCGAAGCAAGATTAACAGCGGTACGTTATTGTTGTTTGTGTTAAGAGGTCTCACATTGCCACTGGTTGTGTTGGCACTAAGAATTATACTACACAAATTATAATATACAATAATTTAGTTAGTATACAATTTCTAACCCCGTCATTCAAGAAAATTGGCAAGCTATTGCACTTCTCTACTTAAAATGACGAAACAAAGCTATTTTGGCTACTCAAATTTAACATTGAAAGAATCAACAATAGCAAGAACAACACGCAAATACGCGAAACAATACATACGCAAAATGAATGTTTTTGTGTGATACATACACGCCTAGGTCTACACTGGCTTATTAATTTTTTTAGAAAAAATGGCTCTAAATTTTATCTATACTAAAAAATATGTGGCCTTGCAATAACAATACGCGTTATCATTCCAGAAACCTTCTTCAGATTTGGTGGACTCAAAGCCGTCAACCGAGCAAAACATAATTATTGGAACACTTGACTCCTGTATAGTTTTAAACTGCCAGTAGACATCAAACAGAAAAGTCGGAAAAAATACCCCAAACATAACAAAAAAAGCACAAAAATGTAGCTGAAATAATCAAAAACCCATAAAACAGTTTTACTACTTTGGTCCGTAAAGTAATTCTTTTATTGAACAAAGTCAGATGGCAAGGTCTCGGTGGTGTAATAAAAACGATTGGAACAAAATGTTACGACGATATTGTTTCTGGCTAAATTAATGTTACAACTTTAGTAATGGTATCAAAAAGAACCAGGGTTTATTTCGAAAGAGGCTGCTTTTGACTCTTTTAAAATTTCAATTAGGGGCAAATAGGCAGGTTGACCATCATAAATCATACCAACACCCATGGACACCTGCAGGCAAAATATGTTAGCAGATGCGTTGCCGATTTTTTAAAAGTATGAATGCTATGTGAATTTTAAAACTAATTATCATGCAAATATCCATCAAAAATAATAAGGATGCAGAGCGTCATTACTTCAGGAATATCAAAATTTAACCTTGAGCTTACCCGGAATCTGTAGAATCAAGCTCTTTTAAGAAGGTACATTAACTTCTGTTTACCTCTTTATTAAGTAGATCAATTTAATTAATGATTATGTCATGTAATGCTGTTAGTATGCCAAATAAATAAATCAAATCAAATAGATTTATTTGTGAACATAAAATATTTACATGCAGATGTTGTTACATTAGGCAGTCCATATGTTGAGCCAGTCACTAGGCATTATTATCTGTATATCTTATTTATCGTGTCAGAAAAATATAGCAATAGTCATTATGCACATAGAAACTATAGTAGTGGAACTCACAAACTAATTTAGCGTGTTTGGATTTGGTTTTTTGCTGTAGCAGCAGTAAACAAATCTGACGTTTCGGCTATCAAGTATTTTATCTATCAAATATTATCTTTAAAGAAGTCATTTAAATTATAATAGCATATTTGAATTAAATATTTTTAAGATAGAAAAATAAAATAATATTAATTAAGTAGAGTATACCAATTAGTTATTTCCATTTAAAAGCAAGTAATGTTAAACTAAATATTATATATTTTAAAGTTATTTCTCTATGAAATATTTGTTTAGCAATTGTTTGTTTCTCCAGATTCCAATCTGAGACTGAACAGTTCACACATTGGTTAATAATTTCAATATGAAACGTCAACAGACTTACAAGTTAAACAAACACAGAACTAACTAAATAGCTCACCTAGCTTACAAGACAAATTGCAAGCGGCTTGACATAGCAATTGCAACCCTACCCCATTGAGATAGAGTCCTGGTGAATTTCAAGCTTTGGTGTCTAAGGTACTATCAAGGCACTTTGTGACTCTTGAGCGAATTCGCCCAACCAAAATACTTGGTAGGTACATTAGTACACAAACAATTGAAACTGGGTCTGAAGCCCCCTGGGAAATTCACAGGCAGGTGGTCTGGGAATCTAAATAATTTCCCATCTGAAACTAATATTGTAAACCTGGAATTCAGTTGCACAAAATACAGTGTTGTGGTTATTGAGTTATTTAATTCATTTATATTGTACTCGTAATAAAAGTAAACTCGTATACAAAGTCTGTAAAATTATTAATTTGTCATTCCCAGTATGCAAGTCACGCAGATCTACAATTTCATATTTGTTTTCAATTTACTTTGTTTAAAACCTCAGACACTCCAATGTAGTGATTGCGTGGTATTGTTAGAAAATTTTGGAGTGTCTATAAAACACTACATTACAACAATATGTGTAGAAATATAAAAAGGAAATACTATCTATAGTAGAGGCTCGAGTTGATCTCATACACGAAACGTTTTGTACTATTGTATAAGATTTAACAAAAGAAGATATAAACGGGATATATTTATCTGTTGGTTCAACAGCAAAAGAAATGCATATTTTGTGAAAACACACCATTTAATAGATGGACGAACACATGAATAGCGGATTCTTTGCAGCTCTTTGTACAAGAAATTCTATGAATTGTCTTTTCTAACACTCTGCAGTACATAGCTGGTTAAAACGATTAAAAACTTAAATAAAATTATATACACATTGAAATTGGTATCTAATCTTCAACGTACTTTATAAGGTACCCGATGAGTCCCAAAAGACCTAAATCTCGAGTGAGTGAGTGAGTTAAGAAACTTTACGATGAGATTCACTTGGGACATCTTCATACAAATGAAGCTAAGAACAGACGTGGGCAAGAATTTATCATCAATTCTATGACTAGAATATTCGATATAAAATACGATGGTATTTTATACTAGACGAACATTTACAGGTTTAAATACCCCTGGGATATTTTTAAATTGCCTTCGTTATTTGTCGCAGTTAATTAAATTATAATAATTTACATAAAATTATATATTAACGTATACGAGTATAGTATTAATATTAATATTTAAATATAACAATTGTAGTAAATACTTTTTATGTTTCGTAAGTCACAGAATTAATGTTTAATTATGACAATTTCGGTAAAAGAAATAAAGTTCCATAAAAATAGGTGCCAAATAAGCCTCAGCTTTCCATTCGTCTGTCTGTCTGAATGCTTTTGTACACGAACAGTAACAAGTAGAAATTTGATTTTGTAGTATCTAAGACGAAACGTCGCCTCTATCCACCCAAAAGTCCATTGTTTTATAGATTATTTTTTTACTAACGGATAAGCAGTAGCAGCTCAAAATTTTATTCATAACATACACATGACATAAACTCACGACATAATTAATCCTTCGACTATGCATATCTTGCAGAGTTAAACACCGTATCTCGCATGTTTACGTTGAGTCCCAGTTTGACAGGTTGCGAATCTGTCGCCACTATCTGGACACAACGAGGAACATAGCAGCTACAATGTATGGCAACCCGAAATTCGAACACTCGACTTGTCGGGACAGGCCGGTTGGTTAAACAAGGCACGTCACAAACTGAGCGACCACGTCAACCCCATCATTAATCTACGACCCAAAATAATATTTTCCTGCGACTTACTGTTGCTAGTATATAAATAAGAACCTACGTAGTATTAAGACGACTTGTTAGTCTTTTTAACTTTTGAATCAAAGAGAGGGCAAACCTCAATCTCTAGGCTCTTGGATTCAATTAAAACTCAATTCCAAGTTTGACGATATTTTGACAAGAGAATACTCTTGAGGGTACTGGCATAACTATTTAAATTCAACTGTCTCAATATAAAACAAATTATCGATCAAAAATATATGAGTAGGGCTTGCTTTTTTTGACAATGGCAAACAAAAAAACAGATGATTCTGCCGATGGAAACTGATAGCCGCCTATTGACATGCTTGCCTATTGCATGTCCAATGAGGAAGGCAAAAACATGAGCACTATGTATTTATATTTGTAAAGAACTTTATATACCATGTTTTAAGCAAAAAAATGATTGATTGATTGATTGACAAGACGATGCCCCTGATATAGTGAAACATCAAGACCACCGCCTATGCGTTGCCCATGCATAGGTAAAGATGTTATACCTCTCGTACCGGTGATAACACTAGCTGTCCAATCTTTCGAACCGAAACACAGCGAACTGCTTTACGGCAGAAATAGTAGGGAGAGTCATACCAACCCAGACGATCTTGAAATGAAATGAAATTTATTTGCTTGAATGTTGATCTACCACCTGTTGACTTAGAAGAAGGTAATAACAGGAGATCCAAGTTCTAAATCTCGACAATTTCGACGGAAGAGAGTTTCATTCCTTAGCAGTGAGAAACTTGCTGCAAACCGCTTTGTGTGCACTGGTAGTATGTAAGAATGGAACCCCAGCTTCTTGTTTGACAGAGTGACAACTCGTTGTTAACAGGGTGGCAGATCGGAATAAACCGATGGTTCGAGGATAGGAAAATCAGTTAAAATAATTCCATTGCAGACTCCATTTGAGAGTGTTTATTAGAACCTGTTGATGCCTACTGTCTACTTTTTCTTCTGATAAAATTGTTTTGGGTTCTAAGAAAGCCGAAAAAATGTCCGGGCACGTAGCCTTTGCTTAATTGCATTATTCGCTCCCGCAAATCTTTTCAAATTACATTACTGGTGATTCTGGTTAACAAAAGCTGCACTAGTGTGACAAAGAAGTAGATGTGCCATGAAAACCTGGAATACTTGATGTAGCCTATCTGTGTTTCATGTTTCACTCAAAGCCGCTTAACGGTTAACGCATGATTGAGTAACAAACATCTTAACGTGTCGGCACAAAGTTTCATGTTTATTACGTTAGAAGGTATTTTTTATTATTTTTATGATATAATAGACTTTTAAGTTAAAAATCAGTACTGTAAATATTACAACAAAAACGATACGGCAGGCAAAGCCACAAACGTTACAAACCGTTTCATCAACCAAAAAAAATTGAGTTTTTTTAAATCTTTATATAAATAGCTTAGAACAACTTGAGAATTGGATGTGCCATGAAAACCTGTAGTACTTACAACAGCATTGGATTGCGCCAATATCCAACACCAATAAATTCCTCAGAAAGTAATTGCGTCTCTACTTACTTACGATTATAAAGACAGGTACAAATTTTTAAAAGGATTTTCTTTTTACCCGACTACAGCGAAGCAAAAACGAGGGTTATGATTTTTTTAATGTATGTATGTATGAATGTTCACCTGCTCCCGCATAACTCCTAAACTAATTATCATGAAGTAACAATTGAGATATCGATAGATGTGAAATGATCGTCCGTTGGTCATATATGTGTACTTTATGATGTCGCATTAAATTGAGTAGGGCGCCCTTTATGGGACATAAAGTCATGATTTTTTTTTTGTGTAAAGTGATCGTGTTTGGTATCAGATTAAAGGACTTAATAAGCAAACCTCGACCTCGGTGGCGCATTGGTGTAAACAGCCGACTGCTACGCTAGAGGTTCCGGGTTCGAATAACGGCGGGGGCGGGACTTTGTGTTATTTGCAAGACGCATTGTCTCGCTTACCGGTCTTGGATGTTGTATTCTTATTTATTTAGTATATACCATATCGTTGCTTAGCACCTGCGATACAAGTTCTTAAGATACTTAGTGCAGGGCTGAGTCAATGTGTGTGTCGTGATGTGGTTATTTATTTATTTTATTTAAATTTCAAATATATACATTGTTTGCTTTTACTTGCGGATTTGCTTGCATGAGACTGATAATTGAGAAAAATTCTAAAATCACGCCTAACTTGTGTATTAAACGTATATTCCCTCTAATCCTACCTAAAATACATAAACCAGAAATACTTTTTCATTGAAGATTATACAAAAATAGTGAAAATAAAAATAAAAAGTTTAAAAACTAAAATCTAACTACTGAAAACCGCGCTGTAAAATGTAAGAAACAAAAAAAAATTCTCATCTGAAATTGTGAAGTTAAGTATTTAATTTAGCCGTGGTCAAATGCCTTCAAACCTAATCTGACATAGCAAAATTATAAAAGTGAGTAAGTTTTCCTTTTAGCAAAGGCGGCATGTGACCACAGCTAAATTGAATACCTAACTTCACAATTTCAGATGAGATTTTTTTCTTGTTTCTTACATTTTACAGCGCGGCTTTCAGTAGTCGGATTTTAATTTTTAAACTTATTTTTTTAGTAATTTAGGACTAGTAAGTAGGTAGGTGCATTGGACATTTATATTACTTTTCATTAAAAGCTTCTTAAAAATTTAAGAACCGGTAATAAATCCAGTTTTTGTTTAATGTTATTAATTTTATCATCAGATAAAAGAGGGGTTGGATTCATTTAGTCTCATCAAAACCTTTCCTTAAATAATTTGATTATGCGATAAACTGTAACAATACCTTATTACTAATTTGAGAGTTCAAAGGCTCATTGTTATTTGCTTGGTTCGGTGAGTGGAAAAACTTTGAACCCTGAAGGGAATAATTTTAGAAATTCATTGGATCCGCTTTTGAAAACGTAAAACTTATTTTATTTCGTGTGATTATTTTGTGAGATATTAATCAATAATGCTTGATCGCCAATAGTGGCAGCCTATTTTTTAGCCCAGGACGCAAAAATATGGGTGTTATTAAATTGGAGTGTTTGTCTGTCTGTGGCATTATAACTCTCGAACAAATGAAGAGATTTGATTTGATTTTGTTTTTTTATTTCAAAGGTCACTTAATCGAGCATTTCTTAGCTATGTTTGATTAATATCGGTTTACCCTTCCGAAAGTTAAGATGGGTGGAATTTTGGATGAACAATCGAATGTACGCAAATGTCCAAGCGGGAGTTTTTTTTAATTTATAATTTATATGTAGTTTTAAGAGGTGAAAATCCTAGATTTGATGTTCAAGTTTAGTATTACTGCGTAAATAACATTCGTCAATTTCAGAACTATTTTCTAGATTAAGAAAACTAAATTCGTAGGTGGCTAGGTCATAACTCCCAACGTTAGGAAGGTTTAACAGGCTAGTGGTTAGAGGCTATAAAGCGAGAATACATTTTATATACCTCTTTTAAAAATAAAACGACCGTAACCAAATAAACATAATGTAATGTATACGCAATACATCACATATGGTTAGGGTGGATTGCGGTGTTTTACATGAAAAAGGAACGGGGTAGAGAAAAGCAATATCGTGTTTGGCTTTTTGTTTTGGTACAAGATACAAGCGATGGGATTTAATATGGGATACCGTCGTTCGTTACAAGAAAAAGCATACGATAATTTGTTTATGTAAATTCATTTTTTTTCCTTTCTGAAACGTTTTCCTATTGAATCAAATCTAAACCTTTGTTTTTCAAATATTTGTGTGAAGTTTTTTTAAAGTCGATACTGTGGATTTTAGTGCAACTCCGCGTAACTGACTATAGACACTACCGCGTAAAATAAATAAATTAAATTATTTGATTTTTTAGGAATAACAAAAACAAATGAATTAACGACTCTCATCTCATTAATAGTGATGAACCGATAAGTTTTTTTATAGTTCCGCGGTTTCTACCACTGTCAGTTACGTGAAGTTACACCATCACTGACGATATTTTCATCGAATTGTTTAAAGACAAACTAAGTTTTTTTTTTTCACTAAACGAACACAGATTTGTTTCACGCAATGAACGGAATTAGGCTTTCTTCATTTAAAATCCGGTAATTTTAGATCCAACTTGAATCTGACTTCGAGTTATAAAATACTTTCCGAATATACTCGTAACTTTTTAAGGAATAAAGTATAATCGACTAAAGATTGAACACGGAAATTTCATTAATCTCCTCTTTCCTCCTTGGTAAAGAGGGTTCCTTTATTTATTTTTTAAATATATCTACTCGTCCAAAGAGACCAATTTTTTTTTATATTCTACCATTCTTCAGAACGCTACCAATTAAGATTCGTCTATGGTTCCATTCGACCATACAAGTAAAAACAAGTTAAAACTTGATTGTTGGCTTATCTTTAGTATATAAAATATTGATATGTCACACTGGATTCAACATGCGAAAACGGTGTGTAGCAAGCACCTCTGCCAACCCCTGTCGAGGGAACACAGCGTGAGTTTAAGTTGTCGTTGGTCGAAAATCGTTTATTTTTATTTGTATAAATAGTATGTATGTTAGTTGAAATAATTATATTATCTTATCTATATTAGATTTTTTTATGTTAGAACCGTTACTAGTCTATGCCTACGATTTCGTATGCACAACCAACGAGAATGGTGTTTTTTTCGGGATAGACATTTTCTACGCGCAAATCCAGGATGTAGCCTATGTATGTTTCAAGTTTCACGCAAAGCCGCTTAACGGTTAACGTATGATTGAGTAACAAACGTCTTAACGTATCGGCATAAAGTTTTAGGTACGTTTATGACGTTAGTAGGTGTTCCGTGTATTTTTAATATTTTTATGCTATATAGACTTACACACACAAACCATTAGATTAGATGGAAAAAAAAACTTGAGTTGTATTTATATATTTTCGTTTCCATTTGAGTTTTGTGAGCTAAATATAGTGAACTGTACGTAGGTAGTAAATAGGAATAGTAAGAAAATAACAGTACGTTGGGTCATCATTAAAAAACCGGTCAAGTATGAGTCGGACAAGGGTACGATACTATTGTAAGATAAAACGATATGAAATTTTAGATAATTTCGTAAAAGGAACAAGAACATGTAAAAAAGGACAAAAAAAGTTTCTTATATAGAAGCCCCCTTTAATTTACAATTTAATTATGTTTTCTGCATTGGTTGTTATAGCGGCAACAGAAATAGGTGTTATCTGAAAATTTCAAGAGTCTAGCTGTTATGGTTCATGATATACAGCCTGCTGACAAATGGACGGATGGACAGCCGAGGCTTCGTAATAGGGTCCCGTTTAAACCCTTCGAGTCCGTTTACCCTTTGAGTACGGAACCCTAAAAAACGATTAAACAAAGAAAGAAAACAATCGTACAAACAAAACTGACGTAGTATTTAGAAAATGACATAAAAACAGAAGTCATAACTGAAGAGTGGTAACAGAATCTCGTTTATCCGAGTAATGATCAACCAAAAGCTAAACTTTTGAAATGGTTTACTCTTTATAAATATATTTTTATACAATACACCCGCTACATTGCCTCAAGCAGCAAAACAAAGATACGGATTAACAAACTTAATTCTGTATTAACAGGAATCAAGAACTACAACTTTGCAAAGGAGTTCTTGTGAATTTTTTAAACTGTACGTCATCTAGCGCCGTTTGAAGATCATGGGGGTTTTGTAGATACAAAAGTACGGTTTCCTTTAATTCTACCAGCAAAATGAAAGTAACAAAATTGTTTATTTGTTTGTTTGTTCGAGTCAAACTGGTATCAAGTAACCTCGAGGGCTTGTCGCGCTAAAATATAATCTTTGAAATGAAAATGTGTTACATTTGCTGTGGCTTTCCGAAAATCAAGAGAACTAATCTTATTAAATTACTCTGTTGGTTCTCAGAAAAACTTTTAAAAGTTCGTAGCTTCTCAATTTTTGTGTTGTTTCTTTTATTAAGATAATTCTCTTGATATTTGTTTTCGTTTTCTTGACGTGCCAGTGTAATTGTTATAAAAGAAATCTTGCTAAAAGAATCATTCTGTTTTAACCAATGACAAGCTTCCAGAATTTTGTTTCGCTAAAATAAACTCATTGTAAAAAATGGTATTATATAACTAAAGTATATTAATAATTTATTGAATAAATTTAATATTAAAATTATAAAAAGGTAGCTAAAGTTTTTAAGTCCCTGTACAACATACTTAAATATAAAAAAAATAGAATAATGTTTTTGGAGATTTTCCAAATTTTGTCTTTTTACATATGTACAAAGTACAAGTTTTATGTAGACAAAGTCACAGTCGAAAACTATTTGTTAGTAAATTTGAAAAAATAACGATTTTTTTATATAAAGCTATCAGAAAAACGCATGACCCAAGCCATAATTATTGAAAAAAAAAATTGACTAGAAAAAAGAATTGACAAAGACAAAAAAAAAAATATTTACAAATGAAGTTCAGTACAATATTATTAAATCCCGCCCGAAATCAGTACAAATAAACCGCGTACCAAATAAAATTATGAATTAATTAGCCCATTGGATATAAAATGATTTCTGTGCGATACGAAACGTGGATTGTGCTATGTATTAGCGGGAATTCAAATTTTGCGGCCTGCGGCTTTAAACCACGTCATTTGCAACTGCTACCGGTATGGGTGACCCGTATTTTTGTGGTGGCCTTTATTATGCAACATTTTCACCGTGACCGCTCCGAAATGCCTATTTGTGTTCGTTTTTGGTTTATAAAAGATTGCACTCGACTTCGTTCGCGGAGGATTGTTTTTATGAGATACAATTTAGTTGTTGGTGTATTCTTGAATTGTATGATTTGGCAGTTTTCCTCCTATATAAAATCACAAACTTAAAACTTCGAGAATCTAATTATATACTAGCCAAAACAAAGTAAGGGCCATAACGTTTATTGCAGGCGATAATATATTTTAATGCATTCTCATTTGGCTCATTCTTGTTTGCTGTTACCTTACATCTTAACACACATTGTGAGATCATTATAATTATAATGAACTTTATTTATTTCATTTCAGTAACTAGAATAGTAGTTTGCGGTCATCGTAAATTAAAATAATCGATAAATTAACATACCAACTAACAATAAAAATGATATCCAAATGAGTTAATAAATTAATAAAATAAAATTGATAAACAGAAATTGACTATGTGACTATTTCGTAATGTGGATAAGATTGACTATGTGACTATTTCGTAATGTGGATAAGATTGAATTTTTTGTAAACATATTTTAAGCTGTATCTTTGAGTCATTCAGAGATTGGACTTAAGAATGCACTAAAAATATTATACAGACCGAAATACTGAAAAACGTAAGTTTCCCTTAATTTTGTTTTGGCTGCTAGAAATAAAACAAATTTGGTTTATTTACTTCATTAATAACTCGAGAAAGGCTGGACCGATATCTCTTTATATCTGATTTTTCTTTGTCCCGAATAGCAGAACAAGTATAAAATATATTTATATATAAAATATCGGAAAATACACGAAAAAAACCAAGTGAGCCAAACGAAGCAAAAGCTAGTATTAAATATAATGTTAGTACTCGTAGGTTTCTATTTCTTACTACTATAATACAATTTGACGTTTGCGATTCTGAAAGTACTAAGATTTATTTAACTATACGTCTAAGATGTATAGAAAAAAAGCATTTTGATGTAAAGTAAAAAGGAAGTGAAGAAATTACTTTAAAATATATTTTAAATAAAAATACTAATAAGATGACAGCTGAGTTTTAAAATAAGATGATTTTTAATAATGTAAACAAACAACATTAGACTTCAAACATGTATTTAATAACCCCTGTTTCACGTAGTCGAAGGCATTTATTTTGGGGCCGATGTTCGAAATTACTCAACGAACGAGAATTTTGTGCGGGTGTTAGACAGAGAGGGCAATACCCTCTTGTGACGTCATACGTGGGTAGCGTCAATCCATCGAAAGATTGGACCAGCTTGCCTCGGGATCAGATTTTTTAAATTGAGTTTTATTTTTCCCGTAAATAAGTGAAGCTTAAATTTAAAAAGCGAATAATAATTTAGTTTTAAAAAGTCACTTACTTTTTTCATGTTTCATGAATTTAATAACAAGTAAAGTTGTAGTCTACTCTCGCCGTAGTCGGGGAACCTTTATTTAAAAAAAACCTCTTTGTAATATTTGTCTCGTAGGTTAGACAAAAAGTTTTCATAGTGTGGCCACCACAAACAGTAAATTGTAACCTAATAAGGGATAAACTAAACACAAATGTGAGTTGCCAGATGCTTTATTGCCGTTAGTTATTTAATTATGGAACATTAATTTTCATTGGTCAGTTACAACTATTGTAACAAAGCGCTCTGATTGGACAAAATAATTAAGTTATTGACCACTATAATCTTCTATGTGGTAAATACCATTGGGATTGCAACACTGATTGCAAAGCCATTCTCATTTAACGGATTGGGGGTTTGTTTTGATAATTAAAACCTCAAAAACCTATTAAGCTTCAATTCCAACTCACTAAGACGGGTCGTAGGTAGTTGTGATTAGACAAGTACATGCCCATTGTTCTTGTGTGTGTATCGTCTTTACTGAGCGAGATTATGCACATGAAAAGCATGTACGCTCTGTCGACCAGTCGCCGGAAGGTCCGATCTGCAGTGAATCAAAACATAGGCAACTAGGTGGGAGAACAATAATTATTCACATGTAACCTAGATGTACGCTAGAGGTTTCGGGTTCGACTCCCGGCGGGACGATACTTTGTGTTATTTGCAAGACGCAATGTTTCGCTTACCGGTCTTGGATGTTGTATTCATATCTATATATTTTATACCATATCGTTGCTTAGTGCCTGCGATACAAAATGATCTTAGTGCAGGAATAAGTCAATGTGGGTGTCGTGATGTTTTATTATTATGTATATTTGTGCAGAAATGACGTCGAAAAAGTGGCAACAGTAGCCTGACGTTTACGTTTGTTTTCACCTAACAAAAGCCTGGGCCACCTTTGTGCATGACGGCCAGACGCGTCGACCGTCACCTGCCTGCTTTGTATGTTTGTCCTAGAAACTTTATAAAGTAACGGTCGCCGGGAGACTAGTCGCGCGACTGGTCGACAGTGTGTACCGTACATAAACATAACTCATAAAGTCACGCTGTAATTAATCCCTCGAGTCGAGAGTGGTAGGCAGAGGTGTTACTCACCGCATTTCGATTATTTATGTTGAGTCTCAATGTGACAGGTTGCGAATCTGTCGCCATCATGGCAGCTATAACGTACGGCAACCCAAGACTCGAACCCTTGACCTGTCCGATCGGGTCGGTCGGTTAACCAAGGCATGTAACAAACTTAGCTACCACGTACACCCCTGATTAAACTAATATCAACATGGGACGAGGGCATTGTAATTACATATGAATTGTTATTAGTGTATGATATTCCGATTGATCATAAAGTATTATGTAATTTATGATTGTTTTTCACTAATCTTATCAAAAACCTAATCGTTAAAGATTTTACACTAATCTTATCCTAATAGCGAAAAAAATCTAATATCAGGATCGTTTTTCGGGAACGGGATGTCAGTTGAAATTTTCTTATTTTGTTTTGTTTTCTCGTATATCAGCAGTATTTCATGCGTAAATTGCAAGTGTTATAACCAGTGAATATCAGTACAAGTGTGGACAAAGTGAAATAAAACGATTTGGCTGCTCTTTTCATCATCTCCCAGATAACCTGTTAAAGCATACAGTAACCGTACTTGCATGTTACTCTAGGCAGATTCATTAATCCATCTATCATTATTCATCATTTTATTCCTCATCAACACTTTGTATTAAATATTACTTGATTTACGCAGAATACTTAAATTATTACTATCAAAAGAAAACAATCTAGCTATGGATATGTAATATGATATAAAATGATCTATTAATTTTCTATCTGACTCATTTGTCACATTCGTACGTGACAAACGAATTTCTAATTAAAAAACAGTACTTGAACAAAATACATTGCATTGCTGAAGCAGAAAAGAATCCTATAATCAAAATATTGTTATTAAAATTAAAACCGTACATGACGGACAGGAGAACTAAGCCTCTTCGACGAAATTGTCAGCAGAAAGGGTCTTATAAAACATAAACCCATGACAAAAATAAAATACGTAATCATTCATACATATTTTCCATACGGTTACTTTGTGTGTGTAATATACAAACAACAGTAAGTCACGAGAAAATATTCTTTAGGGTCGGAGATTAATGATGGTGGTGACGTGGTAGCTCAGTTTGTTACGTGCCTTGGTTAACCGACCGACCCGGCCCGACAGGTCGAGGGCTCGATCTGGGTTGCCGTACATTGTGGCGACAGATTCGCAACCTGTCACACTGGGACTCAAATTAGACCTCTGCTTACTCCTCTCGAGGTATTAATTACGGCGTGAGTTTATATTTTTTGTATGTAAATAAATGATTTCTCTGTACCGATATTGTTTATCCACATTATAGGCTTTGAAGTATTAATATTTCAAGAGTAAACTTAAACCAACCAAACCAACAATAGTATAATTTTCCTGCTTTTCATTAAAATTTATTTAATGATATAAAGAAAACTTTCTGATTTGTACATTAAATGTCGTCTTAGATTAAATTTGTATAAAGCAGTATTTAATACGAATTTTAAAGGTTCCGTGAAATAAATAAACAAAAAAATAGATAACTAAAATAAATAAATCTATTGTTACTCTCGCTTAAGTTTAACATTTTCTTGTTAACAGACATTTTAAAATTGATTTTAATCGTGGTGGAGCCTAGTTTCACCACATACGATTTCGCATATAAATACGCAAAGTCGTTTAATACTTTGATACGTGAATCATAATTTTTGCACGTATAACTCACTGGTAGAACACAAATGAACTCAGAAGCGTTTTTAATTAAAATAGTTCGTACGAATATTGCTAGAGCAACGCTAAGGCGGGTTAACTTGTCTGATATTTTTGTATTCCAATACATGTGCAAACGATCAAGTGGTCCACCAGAATAGAAGTGAAAAAACAAAACATTTCATTCGACGTCTTAGAATGATTAGAGCATCGCTAATGCAAAGGTTGTTATAACAGTTCAGTTCAAATAATTGGACAGCTAGTGAAATTACAAGCACAGGGCAGGTGCCTGAGCTAGCTCTCTAATTCTTAGAACTGAAACACAGTGAATACGGCAAAAGATATAAAGAAAATATAAGCTTTTTTTCTTGCTGTCGTGTGTTGCGGCCCGGAAACCTTAGCAGGTTTACTGTGGCTATACTTTAGGCTTTCGTTTCCTAAGCAATCGATCAGCAGGCATTATCTTTATAAATACATCACAAAACCGAAGGCATGGGGTACCGTCATACCTGTTTGTCATTGATATCTTTTGCGTAGGTATAGTACATCTCTCAAGGAAAAATTAAGGAAAGAATAGACACCATACATTCAATGTATACACCGAGTCTATGCGCGAGCTATAGTATCTCTAATTTCTATTAAATTTATTGTAACATCATTATAAGTGTCGCATATCAGTGTGAAAAATAAATAAATTTGTGTCTGCCATTTGTGTCGCTATATTTCGAATTCTAAACTCACCTCCACACTCTGTGTCGGATCTACTGTACAGAATTACGTACACTTTGCATCTATCGTCTAGGTAGGCGCCTCGGATCAAAGACTTTGCTTTTGCGCTATAAAGGTTTATCTTCTTGTATCTAAACCCATATACAAAAACGTTTGAGTATTAACGAAATTGTGAACGCTCTTTTCAGATTGCTAAAAATAATATTGCTTTTACGAGAGGATTTATTATTACTTTTTTGTTTTTGTTTTGTTTTTTAGTTTTGCAATAATTACTCATTCCCTACAGTCGTTAAAAAAAACAGATAAAAAACCAGTTGGACTCAAGTCGGATTCGCAAACAAAGGGATCTGGACCGAGGGACGAACTTTGGGGTCTCGTGACACGTCTCCCTTTGGGTATATAACAATCTAAACAGCTTAAGTAAATGTACGATACTAAAAATGAATTCATGTGAAACATTGTACAAGATTAGGTAAAGCTTATCGCGCGAGTGAACTACATTGTTATTCAGATTATATCATGTTGTAACGTGTTAACAATTACTTTAATCTCCTTTGATCTTTCACTATCAAAACACTAAATGGATTTCGTTCACAAGATGCTTAGATGAGCGACACTAAGCACCTACATTTAGTCTTTGATGTCTAATACTGAAAGCATGGTTCTTAGATTAAATTTTCGCCAAGACAAGTAACAAGTTTAAGTGGAGTTTTCAATATACTGGAAATTAATTTCCGATAAAATTAAGCAATTGTATGGAATGGATTAGCCGAATTTTGGATTAACAAGCGTAATAGTTTCTGAAATATCGATGATCTGGGATATACTGTACCGCAGTGGTGTAAATAGCCGACTGCTACGCTAGAGGTTCTGAGTTCGAATCCCGGCGGTTGTGGAACTTTGTGTTATTTGCAAGACTCATTGTTTTGACGCGGTATTGGATGTTGTTTATATATGTAGTTTATCACAAATCGTTTCTTAGTCCCTGTGATACAAGATTATATCTTAGTGCAGGGCTGAGTCAATGTGTGTGTCGTGATTTGGTTATTATTATTTTATTAAGGAAGTGGTATTTTGCTGTTAGACGACCCGCCACAGTTTTACTTGAGTAATCTCCATACGAACTTTGAACCCACATCTTTCTCACTAACAACAGTAAAGAAAAATCAAGATAATTTTCAACTTTTTTGACATTAGATTTGCACTTTAATGATCATTTATTTTTGCTTATGACATTATTGTGCAAGATGGATTTCTTATTAACTAGTTTATAATGCTTGTAGCATTATTAAAAAGATGAATTTTCACTTTAAAATCTTTATTTAACTAATATAAAAATTAATTAATCAATCAAGCTATGAACCTGAATTAAATTAATAATAAAATAGGTTATTTTTAAGTAGCAGAATTAAAGCTGTTTAAAAGCTGAACTAAAGATTAACTTAATCCTGTTCACAATTAGACGAAAAAAAAAGCGCTGTCTAAAACGGGGGCGTTAAGCAGGGAATTCTTGAAAAAACATATTTTTTTCTTCAATTTATTTACAGGATTATACGAATGGAAGTTAAATCGTTTTTATTTTAATAAAATATTCCTTTATCAAGATATTTAATCTTTTAGATTTTTTTTTCGGGTATTTACAGGAAAAAAATCCTAGATGCATTTTTTTTAGATTAAAATAAAAAAAAACTGACAGGATAAAATATAAAAATTTATATATATATTTAAGAAAACTACAACCAAAAATCATTTTTACATTTTTTAAACCAACATTTTACACACTCCACTTTCATATTAAAAACAAGCTAAAATACTTACATTCTAAGTGAGATAAATATAGGTAGTTATAAGCAAACACATTATACAACAATAATAGCTCACTAAACACGTACAAAATTACAACAAAGAAAAAAATATAGTCTTGTATATTTCAGTCGACAAACTTCAAACCGAAGGAGTATTATTACACAAAACCTCTGCAAACGAAAGTAATATGTCTTTACTAACAGCCATGACGGGTTTTGATCTCTGATCTACCACTACATCCAATTTATACATGTAACGAATTTGAACCTGTACCTAGAAACAGAATACCATTGAGAGGTTAACCAGTTAACCAGATCCTTGAAGGGAATCCTGGTAACAAGTGGCGCTAGCTATCAATTAGTTAACTGGAACTGTAGGGGTGGATTTTAGTTTGTAATTCCACCACTTGCAGGGTAGCTTTTGCGTGCAGAGGGGGGATGTGAAAGACTTGGCATTTGTCACCGTCAGGCATCAAATAGCAGCCATTAACAACAGTAAAAGGAGAAGGAGCTTTTACGATTGTCGTGAGACACACGAGCGGTTGGTTCGACGAGCCAAGTTAATTGAGATGTCATTAGGTAATCAATTGATCGAAAAAGCCAGACATTTTTGTGAAGTTATTGATAATGAGCTTAAAAAAACTCAATTCAAGCCAGGAGTTATTATAAATAGAAATTTTAGGATGTCGCCATTGTTTAAATATTTTTTCAGAGTTTTTATAATTCATATATTGCTAAACTCTATTAAAACCTTGATAAAAATCATTTGAAAGTTAAATTATAAATAATTATTTGGGAACATCTTAAATTAATTGTCACGATGATTATTTTTCGTTCCTTAGTGTTTTAAAATAAATTCCATTTTACCAACAGCACCGTCGTATACCACATTTGGTTATGTTTGGTTGATATTTTTTGTGTTATATTTTTTCATTACATAAACCCTTATCAATGACCAAAGGTTATTCGATTTGCTCGTCAAACTTCCGAGCAGTGTGTCCGCAACGGTGTGTTACGCTCGTACGAGAGGTTATTTTGCTGAGATTCCTTCAGAAAGATTGCATCTTTACATAAATTAATGTGGGGTTTTGATAACGGTGTATTTATCACTATTCATTTAGGATAAATTGTTTTAACGATAGTTAAATGTGCTTCCATTTTTCCTCTATTGGTTTTACCTACACCTTTAAAATGTATATGCGATAAGTTAAACTATAAGAATCCTGATTTTGGAAACAGATTTTTATCAATTAATAGTTATTTAAATTATTCAGACCGGAAGATATTTTTTAGGGTTCCTTAAGCAAAGGATAAAAAAGGGACCCTTTTACTAAGCTTCCGTTGTCCGTCTGTCAGCGGGTCGTATCTTATAAACCATAATAGCTAGGACTCTTGAAACTTTCAGAGAATGTTAAGGTCTGTTGCCGCTATAGCAAATACTAAAAATATATAATAAAATTAAGGGGGCACCCACAAAAGAAACGTGATTATATATGACATTTCTTACTTGCTCTTGCATATTTTATGAAATTATCTAACTTAAAAATATATTTTATCTTAAAAGATGGTACGGAACCCATCGTGTGCGAATCCGACTCACACTTGACCGGTTTACACTTTCACAAAACCTTTTCATCTCCCTTCAAAATTTATAATTGTTGATCGCATGATAACAACTCCTTGTCATCAGAATATTGCATTGGTTTTTGCCTCTTTACAAGATGTCTAAACGCGAGAATGCATGAGGACACTACACCGTACACTCAATGTATACACCGAGTGTGATAGCGACATTTGATTATAATAATAACCACATCACGACACACACATTGACTCAGCCCTGCGCTAAGTATCGTTAGAACATGAATCGCAGGTGCTTAGCAACGATATGGTATATACTAAATAAATAAGAATACAACATCCAAGACTGTAAAGTGAAAATTGAAAATAAGTTCTAGTTAAAATCTTTGAGTAATTTCTAGAATTCCTTCCACAAACAAGGAATTTAAGGAATACTGTTTAACGTTTAAGCTTTATTTTATGGAATACCTTATTAAGTTATATTTAGATCTGTTTATCTTTAATATAAATCCAGACATTTTTGAATTCCCAAGTAATTATGCCTCCGTAAGATGGTATTAACAGCTGATTGAAACGGAATAGGTTACGGGAACGAATCCCGCCGGGTGCGGAACTTTGTATTTGCAAGACGCATCGTTTCGGTTACCGGTCTTGGATATAGTATTCTTATCTATTTAGTTGTTGCTTAGCAACTGCGTCACAAGATTTTTGAAACTTACTGTAGGGCTGAGTCAATGTATGTGACGTGATGTGGCTATTTATTATGGTTAAATTAATACTTTGGAATATTAATTAATTATTTATGTATTTTATATGTTATTATGATTGACACTTCCTCTTCAATAAAAAATAGTATACATACTGCAATTTGTCTATTTTATTTCACATTTACTTTAACGATCGTATAAAGTAGAAGAATTTGTAGTTAAAGTTAAAACAAAATGCTGTTTTTGTCCTCTCAAAAGAATTTTCACTTTAGAATTGTGTTCCCTTTTATCAATCAGTCTGTATTTTGGAGATCCTTCTAACTAAACTTACAATTTTTTTTTGTACTAATGTATTATTATTAAAAAAAGGTTAGGTACATTAATATTATTTGTTGAATTAAGATGCTATGAACGTATTTTTCATTGATTAGATGTAACCAGAAAAAATGAATTAATTCAATGTTTAATTAAATTTTAATGTTGGAAAATAATATGTATAGGATTCATATACGATAATACTTATATCAATAAATTTAATATATGTTTTCAGAAAACAATCTGTACCTAAAAGAAAAGTTTTAATCGTTAAATGTTGGGCAAAAATAGACGGGTTTGAAAATCGAGACAGAGGGTTTGACGTCGACCCACGTGTGACGTCACAAGTAGGTAGCGTCAGTTTAATAAAGAGACAGAGATAGATATATAGACAGAGACAAAGATATGTATTTGAAACATTTTAAATATCATACAAAAAGAACTTTTTTTTTCATAGATCTTTTTTTAGAAACGTATATTTTAGATAATATAAATACAATCGTAATATCGTATAGTAGTTCGATCCCCAATTCACCTTATTTCTACCATACCTAATACATCGAGTCAGCGAGATTATAGCACTTTGTACTTTAATCACTATCTCTCTGAACTTTCACTTTTGAAACTGTACGGAACCTTTTGAAATAAAGACAAATAACAAGATATGAGTCAGTTTATTTTGTGTTGTGTCGAAGTCGCGTGCTGGTAGTTTTTTTTGCTTCTTCTTGACTTGACATTTGTTTCCATTTCCCCTTTCTATTCAGATTTCGATTCCAGGAAGTGAGGAATTGTTTTCGAAACATCGCTTGGAATAAAGGATTGCAATAATAGGTTTTTCCATGTCGAAATTAATTTTAGGACCTAAAAAAATCCAGTTAATTCATTTCCTTCTTTTTCTAACGCATGTAGGTAAAATTGATAATATTGATAGATTTTAAAAGTAATATTAATAATCAATGTTACACCTATACTAATTACATGCATTAGTAAAAAGAGTAAATAGTAAATTGTGGTAGATATGTGTGCGAGAGCGTCTGGGTTGGTACCACCCTCCTATCTATTTCTACCACGAAGCCGTCATGCCATGTTTCGGTTCGAAGGATTGGAGAGCCGATTAAATAACCGGCACGATAGGTATAACATTTAACCTTTACATGAGCAACGCATTGGCAGTGTTCTTTGCCTTCCAGACCAGCCGACGGTTTTACTTTCCATCAGGTAAAGCGTCCGCTTCTTTGTCCATAACGTTGTAAAAATGTTAATTCGTTACATAAATACACTATAATATTGGACTGGTAGTTAAAATCGATATACAAATTGTAACTAATACAGTAGTTAAACATTACGATCTAAGATGTCTTAACGCTACCACGTAGTTATAAACATCTTTCTCAGGTTGATGTCTCTTAACATATTTTATTCCTGTAATAATTTTTAACAAGTAACTGCATTTGTATTACGGACGTAAACCAGTGTATCTTGGTATGCATTAGCTACGTATGAGGTGGTAAACTTGTTTCATGTTATGATGGCTAACGTGAAGATTTAAGATTTTAACTTTATTGAAAACTTTTTAAGTTTTAAGCTTTAGTTCGAACGCGTCACTAGATATTGTGCATTAAAAAAGGTATCCTCCTTTGTCTAAAGTTTCATCCTAATCGGCTCAACGGTTTAAGTGTTTTTGTGTAACAAACACGCGAATATCTTCACAAATGTCACTTTTATATACGATGGATTTCTATCCTAGAAACTATAATAGTATGACACTTTTCTCGTTTATTGATTTTACAAATAACAAAAAAATGGACTTTGGCATTGGACGGAAGAGAGTGAAATGATGAAGGTAAATAGTTTTAAATTGATACATATATTTCTATATTATGTTAATTAAGTTTTTTAACTATTAATATCTTAGTCTAATTTCTGAACATAACGGTCTTACCGGTAACTTCTTACCCAAAAATCTAAACTACATAGGCATGCTTAATTACAATCATCTACATATACGACGTTACAAGTCTTTAAGCAGTAAAAAACGGTTCAGTGTTCACCTGTTTCAAATTTTAAGATACATTTTTCTTTGAAATTTGATATTTCAAAAATTATTCCGTCAATTATATGGACCAATTTTCAACATACTTTCGTTATCACTAAGTAGACCTTTATCAATGCTTTGTTGGGAGTTAGGCTGTTCTTGTCTTAAACAGTGTCTAGTGTATTTGGAAGGCCACACATCTCCGTGAGATAGAACGGCCGTATCTGGCTAATAGCCCATTACGTTGCCGCGGCACGGGGCGACAACGTTGGGATTGTGTTGGTATTTATCGTTGCCCGTAAGATTTTTGGCCCCGAAACCGACGATCTTTGAAAGCTTATTATAGAATGTATTGAGCTCGCTACAAGAGCTACAAGCTACTGGAGCTCGAAGCAGTGGACTAGCACATAATGTGACACAACGTACGAAAATCACCTAGATGCAAAACGTCAAATATTCTTATTTTATTGTCCGCATCCGATATCATGCATGTATTATGTATATATAACTTCCTCTTGAATCACTTTATCTATGTAAAAAACCTACAAGAATAAAAAGATAAAACGCCGATTTCCAAAGTCGGGCGCCAATTACACAAAGCCGCTGACACATGTAACTATAACATTTACTTAAATAAATAAAAAAATCTCAATTTTATCTTACATTGTCTCCGTTTAATCGGATAATTTCGTGCATAGCGAAACTTTTTTGGAGGTATAGTACGAGTCAAGCATAGTAGGACTAGAGCATTGGGGACTAACAAAAAAAACGTATCGAAATCGGTTGCGTAGTTTTAAAAATCTAAGCATACATAGAGACAGACAACGGGAAGCGACTTTGTTTTATACTATAAAGTGATTACAATTTTCACTACTTCAGCTCTCTGACGCGAGAAAATTGCAGTCGTAGATAAATGATTGGTAATTGCGGCAGCGGAGACCACAAATTAATCTAAAATTACAGTAATACTTCCCACTCAGGTTCGACTTTTATTTGCCTACGTTGACTGTATTAAATTTGTTTGTTTTACCGACATTTCAAAGCACACGGATATAGCATTTACAAGCCATATTAAGTGTCTAAATCACTTACACAAAGAACAAATTATTCGAAAGCAAAAAGAAGAATAATCGATTATGGTAACAAACTTTTGAGAATGAAGAAAATACAAATTTTAGCTCATTATTTATTATTAACAATGTTCACAGTATTACCATAGTATATCGCTTTAGTTTCAAAAAAGTCAATGTGGGCGATTAAATGAAAGATTTAGTTTATGGAAATATAATGGATCAGGTGATAGGAATCGCTTTTATAAATAATAAACGAATCAGTTTACATGTCACTGTTGTTTTGATTGACTTTCGTATGAATACATGAAGATATATTTAATGTAAATTGCTTTGTTATTAACCTTAGGTCAATAATTCAATGTTAATTTAAAATACAATTTTAAATTTGGGTAAGAAATTCAAAGCAAAATTATTGCATAATTAAAGCCCTGCGCTGACCACCGTCACAGCATAATGCTAAGGTATGCCTCAGCATGCGAAAGCATGCTGAGGCGTCTATTAGCACGTCGGCTTTATAAAGGAAAACCGATTTTGCATCACGTAACATGCAGCGACGCACTATTGCACGCTTTGACATGACACGATAGGCTTAAGAGATACTGAAGTAAGTTTGAAAAGGATTAAAGGTTGCTTTTACTAAATAGGTAGAAGGTACACTCTAAAGATAATTAAAATAAAGTTGTAAATTATTTATTTAGGACTACATGCTATGGAAAGCAATGACGACGGCAAGCGCCTTTTGCAATTCAACAGGTATTTTAAATCGAAATTGCATTATTGACTTAAGGTAAGGTATTTCATCTTAATATTATGAACGAGCCCTCGCCCGTTTTAATTTCTTCCATAATATACCAGCGACCTGCCCCGGCTTCGCTCGGATAAACATTCGGACAAACATATAAACATTCTTCTTGATAGATTCTCTCGATTATTCTTTTTTTTCTGTTTCCCACTACAAACGAAAACTATCGAAAACAACTACTAACGATTCTATACACGAATCAACTACTTAATTTGTTACTATAAAATAGGGTTCTGAGTCTTTTCAAGCTATAATACAAACTACTACGCTACGCTAGAGGTTCCGGGTTCGAATCCCGGCGGGGGCGGGACTTTGTGTTATTTGCAGGACGCATTGTTTCGCTTACCGGTCTTGGATGTTGTATTCTTATTTATTTAGTATATACCATATCGTTGCTTAGCACCTGCGACACAAGTTCTTACGATACTTAATGCAGGGCTGAGTCAATGTGTGTGTCGTGATGTGATTTGTGTGGTTTTTTAAACGAAAATATTGTAACTACTATTAACTTAATATTTAAATCTATAAGAATAAAAAGATAAAACGCCACTATCACAAAGCCGCTTACACATATATTACTGTAATAATTTTTACTTAAATTTAGAAACTTTTTTTCTCAATTTTGTCTTCCATTGTCTCCGTTTAATCGGATAACTTCGTGCATAGGGAAACTTTTTTGGAGGTTTATTACGAGTCAAGCATAGTAGGACTAGAGCATTAGGGACTAACGGACAGGCGGACAGCAGGAAGCGACTTTGTTTAATACTATGTAGTCATAAAGAGGCAGTTTGTATGTTTGGAAGTTTTGTTAACGAAAACTGTAGTACTCATCAGATTAAAAAAAAAAACTTTAAGCAATATTTAGAATGGACCATCGGGGTTGATAGCGGAGCCACTATAATAGAAAATAAATATTCTGAGCGTATCGAATCGTGGACGAAATTAAAAAAATATTCACTCGCCTTAGTGGAAAGAAATATCTGATAAAAAATTTACACTTAAAATTTAAAGTTAAATCAGTTCTAATGGCCCAACTGTTAAGATTTACGAACTATCGGTACATGAATGATGTTCAGACACACAGCTCTTGTCTCTCTGATGTTTAAGTGCCAAATACATAGCCTGTACCATGTAATATGAACTATACATGTAGAGTAGTACTAGAGGTATATTAATTCTTACAAATAATATAAACGCGAAAGTTTTTAATGATGTATTGATGAATAGATGTTTATTACTTTTTCACGCAAAAACAACTAAATGGATTTTAATGAAACTTTACAATAATATAGCTTAGATTTAAAAAAAAAACACATAGGCTAAGATTTATTAAGATATTATGAGGATTGTTCAAAAATTGTCCACGCAGACGAAATTGCGGGCAAAGGCTAGTTCAAACAAAATACAAGGAACAGTAGAAACTGTCGGTAAATTTTAAACTTAGCTAATATCCTATTTAGATGTTCTATATCGCTTCTGACAAATAATTTAACGCATTTGCGGTGCTTATAGCGTTCAAAGGCATCGTATTTGTATAGGCGGCGGTGTCAATTCCCATAAGGTGAATAGTTTCCTTGTTTGCTCATATTTTTTGTATCAAAAGAAAAAGCCAAGGCGGCTTCTTCTAATGGATTTTTTTTTTCTTTTAAATGTTTTTACTTTTAGAAACTAATCCGGTATAGTTAATGAATTTAATGTGACCTATGCTAGGTTTTCATTGTTTTGAATTAAGTTAACTTTGAAGTTAATTAAGTTCATATAGTTTTTGGCGGGTCACATAATGGTAAATGATTAGATGTCCATTGACACGACCATAGCCTTGATATCTGATATCTGGAAAGCCCAAAGCATGCAATGCGTTGCCTTGTAGAGGTAAAAAGTTAGACCTCTCATGCCAATAATAATACTGGCTCTCCAATCCTTCATCACACCTTACTGCTGCACGACAGAAATAACTCTGACGATCTCGCACGTAGATCTACCACTATTATGGTTGACATATTCGATTGGACTAAAAAACTGAATGGTTTCAGGTATCCGATTACGGAACCCTAAATAAAGGGATTGTTTTAAAATATATATTTCAAGTCAGTAACAGTCATGTGAAGTTGACATCTACAAAGGAATCTACAATCGACAAAATGTCCGGTTCACATCAGATTAGTTACTGTGACAGTGAGTCAAAAACCGTAAGGAACAATTGTACTGTCTCTTCTCTCATTTATTAGTTAACACCTGTTATAACAACATTTTTTTGCTGTTGAAATTGCATGAAGAATCTTCTGTCTATGATTTTCCATTTTACTGACAACTGTTACTGAATACTAAACTTAGCTATATTAACTAAGCGTTTTATTTTTAGATAAATGATTATAAATAAACAAGTTTTTCGTACATCTTCATGGACAAACAAGCAAACGGTTCACCTGATGGAAAGTGATACCGCCTATTACCACGAAGATGTCCCGGTTGTCGTGAAACATGACAAGAGCAGCCTCTTAGCGTTGCCCATGTTGAGGTAAAGTTGCTATACCTCTCGTGCCGGTAATTACACCAGCTCTTCATTCCTTAAGATTCTTTTTAGATCTTTCGCTTCTTCGACAATTTTTATAAACATGTTATATTTTAAAAGTCCGCCATAACTAAGTGAACATGCAAGTAATGCTAGAATATAATTAATTGAATGCTGTTACTACTACAATGTTCATACATTTATTACTGGTTTCGTGAGAAAAGTTTCTAAAAGTTTGTCAATATCGTAGCAATCCAATGCGACCCGCCCGACGCACGTTCCGAAACATCGCATATCAACATCGAAAAGTGCTGTGACGTATTCAAGAGCTTGTTAAAATTCAATAAAGATAGGTTTTTGACTTTTCAAAAATAATTGGAACTGCTCGCCTTCTGACTTTTGTGACTTTTAATTTGTAACTGACAATTTTCTGATAGCCTTGTGAAAAATAAGGCTTTTTCCGTTCTTTTTTCGTATATTCTCCTGACGTTTTTAAATTTTCTCAATGGCTAATTTTTAGAGCTCTGTTTGAAAAAAAACAATTGATATTCATTTAATGTATTTTAATTAGTTAGCATTTTAGTTGGCTTTCTAAACCATTATGAAAATATTTTGAATGAAAATCAACTATGCCTTTTAGACATTTGTATGCATTATTATTTTATAAGAGTTATTTTTATTAGAAATCATAAATATTATTTATTTACTCAAGAGTAAGATTCCTTTGTATGTAAGTTTATTGTTGTTCAGTAAAATCTGTATATTTTATCAATAGTTTTCAGTTATAACATGATCCTACGAACTAGGCTTTATATTAAATCCTCTTTAAATTGTTACATGGTATTATTCTGTGAAATAGATTTTTATTTTATTTCTAAAAATCGCAACCTTTGTGCATAATAAAAAAACATTTATTCGACTACATAATTTAACACCGTATCTGTTCCAATACAACAACCCTGTTTAGCCAAAAAAAACTGAATCCATTGGCAAACCCCGATCGTCGATTCTGGTTATATGTAACATGAACAGAATATCATTTTTCTGGATAAAATTCCTGATCTCTAGATATATCCTTTCCATTGGTTTTACAAGCCATGAAACCGGTTTATATCTTATTGGGAAATTTACCGTGAACCGCGAACGACTCGCAAACCAGGCATCCGTATTATCCAGCCTTTGGATGCTTCTTGTATAATACCTTCATATTACGTCTTAAGTTATTAGTAGTATAATGTCTTGCATTGTCGTAATAAGTAAAGTTTTATACCACATCACGGGCAATTAAAGCAGACGTCTCATCTGATAGAATGTGATAAGGCCTATTGTCACGACGATGCCCATGATGTCTGGAACGTCAAGAGCACCGCCAAATGCGTTGTCCATGTAGATTTAAATTCGGACCGGTAATTAAACTAGCACTCCAATCTGTCGAACCGAAACACAGCGAACTTCACGGTATAAATAGAAAGGAGGGTGGTATTAATCCAGACGATCTCACACCTTGTAACTTGTATTGTAGCTTTATTAATCAAAATCATAAATCAATTTACAAAGTACTACTATGTACTTATACCTAAAACGATACCTCTTCAGCGATTTGTGTTTATAGGGTTTTTTTTTGTAGAAATTTAATACATTTGAAAAGCTATTCATTTGTATTTGATTTAAATTAACATAACGAGTAATATTAATAATAATAATAACCACATCACAACACACACATTGACTCAGCCCTACACTAAGTATCGTAAGAACTTGTATCGCAGGTGCTAAGCAACGACATATCGTTACACCATATACCATATATATACCATACCATATATCGTATATACCATAGTATATACTAAATAAATAAGAATACAAATCCAAGACCGGTAAGCGAAACAATGCGTCTTGCAAATAACACAAAGTCCCGCCCCCGCCGGGATTCGAACCCGGAACCTCTAGCGTAGCAGTCGGCTGTTTACACCACTGCGCCACCGAGGTCGTCAAAAGTAAGTAAGTGTCGGTTGTTATTTTTTTTATTATTTTCTTTTGCTATGTGGCATATGACCACGTTTACATAATGAAATACTTAACTTACTTAATAAATTGTTTTTCATGTACTTTTAATTAACATGTAGAGAAAATAAGTTTGGTTCACATTAGAGACGTTATATTAAAAAGCGGTGGAAACGACTAATACAATGCTTATTTCAAATCCCTTTCATTTGATACCAAACACGGTATCATTATCCAAAAAAATAGTCCTCATTTAGTTTAATTCGGCATCAGCTTGCCCATAAACATCGGACGTTGAATTCACTTCTAACGGTATCTCTTTTGTCTAATGGTGATAAATACTTTAAAAGTTATGAGGGAACAGAACATTTGAACGTACACACATATCAGTAAAATCATAACCTTCCCTTTTGATTCGCGAAAATAGTAAAATTATTACACGACACACAGAATTTTTGATGCCGCGTCTGTTAATGTCGGCCGAGGCATAATTTTCACTTTTCCGCAGCTAATTATAATGTAACATTGTGCAATATAACACAATTATGGGATTATATCATTTGCTCGGCATGTATCCCTATTTTAATTGACAGATTTTTTTCCACGTCACATCTGCTATATTAAATTTTGACAACAAAATGTACCATGCTGATGTCTCCTAGAGCAAATAGAAATCGACTGACACCTCATTCATCAAAATCGGTTAATTAGTTTAGGAGCTATGGTGGAACACATAATCATTTCCAAGAATCATTTCCCTTCCTTTCGGCTCTGCCAGGCGTAGTTTGGTAAAAAATATTCTCTGAGCGGAAAAAATATCGCATGAAAGTTCACATGGTGATCTTGATAAATGACACAATGGCGTCTATTTAAAGAGTAATATTTATTATTACTTTAAGCAGTGTATTTCTGAGTGGAACGACCCGCACTGCCAACTCCTAATGACTGAACAAAGTTGGAATCATCACCGCGCCGTCATAAATATTAAGTATTTTGTCATTTATATTCAACTGCGCTTGATGACAAATGCGGGGCTGAAAAGGCCTTTATGGCATCATTGTATTTGAATCTAAATATGATTCATATGTCAAATTGTAAATGGTAACTTACTGCTTCGGTATTGACAAATTTTCCGTGATATATGAAAAAAAAGGAATGCTTTCAGAAGAACTGCTTGAAGCGTCTGTTTTAGCTTCGCTCTTTGAGGTTATAATATTGGTCAGTCGGTTTCATATTTTATTGATGGGTTATAATTACTTAACATAAATGTTAACATGTTTATACACATACGCATTTATTAACTTTGCCGGTATGGTTGTAACTAAATTTTGGAACATGATTTTCATCCACTTTAAAACTTTGATCTCAAAAAATAAGTTACACTGTAAGTATAATCAATAAGTTTGCTTTGAAGGGACTTCGTAATAGAACCTTGATTCCTTTTGAAGGTACTTTAAAAGTATTTATTACATAACATAAACTCACGCCGTAATACCTCGAGACGGGTTGGCAGAGTGTTAAACACCGCATTTCGTATATTTATGTCGAATCCCAGTGTGACATCATGTGATCAGGTTGCGAATCTGTCGCAACTTTCCGGTCACAATGAGGAACATGGAAGCTATATCTTACGGCAATCTGAAACTCGAACCCTCGACCGGTCAGGCCAAAACTATTTTACCTTTACTAATTAAAGTTGTCCATTCACATCAAACTTGAACGTGCGGTGAATACTTATTTTTACAAAAGTGGATAACATTAAAACATTTGAATATCAATTGATATTATTTTAGTGTTGTCTATGCAAGATTTTCTACACCACAAAATGGGAATAGATGTAAAACTTTTTCAAATTGAATTATTGGATATTGTACTATACTGTTCCCAGGGTGCCGATACCATTAACTGGATATTGCACTAAAAGCAGCCGTGTTCTTGATGAAGAATACTAAATAATAAGTATGCAGTATAAACTTTATTTCATGAAAGCATCGTGGATGAGGCATCATTAAATCTATGCAGCCTTAACAAATAGAATTCACTGCGTTAGACCGAAACATAACTGACCTAATACTATCCAGGCAGGCTTTTGTTTATCTACCATTGGCGTTTAATTTACGATATAGGATAAGTATGTATAATTACTACGTAACTACGGTAACTACGGTGGTTTCTTGGATTCTTCCCCGTAGAGATAGCGTTTCGAACAGGCGGTAGTATAAAAGTATGACGAATTAAAAGTTCTTATTTTAAGTCTATTTGAATAAAAAATATTTTGGCTTTGACCTTTTATTTCAAATTGCCAATCTATTTCTGACTCATAAGTTTTTAAGACTCTTACGAGGAATTAGAAAGGATTTTACGAAATTCAACCTTTAAGATGGTGAAAAGGAGTTAAACTTTGTATGGACGTCTGTATTTTGAAGCTAGATCTATGTCATCCTAAATTAAATCGAGCGAAGCTGCTGGCAAAAGCTAAATTACCAATGTATTTCAAAAGATTATCAGCAATGATTTATTTCCTATTCTTACTACGCTTTATCTACCTTAAGTAGGCGTGGTAAAAGGCCCATATCACTCTACTTATTATATACATACAACTATGATCCGACTGGGAAATTAAACACAGGTGCAATAGATCACGCGATCCAATAGCCGCATGTGCTGTGATCCGATGCAACCACCAACGAATCTTAGGAATCGTTGGAATAACCCATTGAATCAATAATTATATTAGCACTCGTCGACTATTTAATGATGTTATAAGAGATGTTTCACCTCAGTCGTTTGGTACACAAAAAGGCGGTTATAAGAAATTGGTGAAAAATAAAAACAAGGATTGGAAATTTGTGATTAAAATCTTTAAAATGAATCACAGTGGCGAATTTGTCAAAAAACTGAATTTGGCCGCCATTTTTTCTAAAAATGTTGCGACGCTACGCGAAAATATGACGTGGTTTAGTTAAAATTCGGAAATAGCTCACCAAAATCTATAAACCACAAAGTTTGAAGTACCTGGAATACCTTCCAGGCAAAGTTACTAAATCAATTGGCACAAAAATAATCAAAGAAACTACCAAGTCGTACGTGTTAATTTTGTCTTCAAAATAAATAAATTTACTCTAAAATCGTATAACACTCATGAAGATTTCTGCTTCACAACTCTTCATCTGATTCAAGGACAGAATGCGGGTGTAATCGTTCCAGTTCCCAGATACAACCACAGATTAGCAGTTTGTGCTCTGACAACAATTGGACCTTTTAAACTGGGTGAAATTGTTGCCGAGTTAATGATATAATCCGCTGAAAAGATACAACCTTTTTCCATATCAGCCATGACATGTACTGAAAACTGAATTTTTGTCCCAACTAAAATTCAATTTAATTAAAAAAATATGAATGAAAAAAACCAACTTCAAAAAGATCAAAATCTTATTATCTTTAGGAATTATAGTGTGGTTACAAGGAAATCAGCTCATAGGTAAGACATTAGCTACATAAAATATTTTAATTTTTGATTTTGGTGCCACGGTATCGATAAGTATTTAGCCATAGTTTGAGTGAAGGTGTGTACAAAGTACTCTAGCTATGCATGGAACTTCTCTGCCAGCCGATGTGTTCCTTGGACAAAACTTTGACCTCTTAAAATCCATTATATAAAATATATACTCTTGTATATAGGCTATTTCAACAAATTACTCTTACAGTCACATCGTCACTTACCGTTAGTTTTAAAACCCTAATAAGAAAGTAAGCAAGTAAGAATTTTGTTTACAAAATAACACAGCATCTCACATCACAGTGTTTCAAACATATATATGTAGATAAATGCTTTCGTATTTTACATAAAAATACTTCTTACTCAATAGCTGCAGTTTTATAAAAAAAGAGGTGAAACTTTCTTATTCATATGTTCAACTGAAAAATAACATTCACCCGCCCTTCCATCTCTGGAGATGTGACAGGCATTTGGTAAAGTAACACTTTAACTCGTATAGAGAAGTAACATTAATTTTAGGTAAAATGTGTTTGTTCCGAATATATTTGCTGAATATTGTTCAAACATTAAACAATTTATATCCATCATGTAACAGGATGACACGATTAGAAACTGTTTGGTACAAGAATATCTGAGACTGTGTTAAGACAAAAATAATTCAATGTACCTTTTCTAAAAGTTACCGGAATAAAGTTATTTTAATTTATTGTATCGAGTTATTCTTTAAAAGTCTGTACGCCTTGTTTACAAGTCGCTAAGCGAATATTCAACACTGCGAATCATTCGACGGCGACATAAAAGTGGCACAGGAAACTAGTTAACAATGTGGATATGCTATCAAAGGGGGTTTGTTAGTTCATATAGTATAAGTTTTCTTCGTTAAGTACTGATCGAAGATTTAGAAAATTCTCAGGCATATTACTAATAGGCCCACGGGTTTTTCAACATAGAAGTCGCATTTTTTTATAACTTTTAGAAAGAAAACTTTCATTCTAAAAATAACAGGATTTTTTCAACCGAAAAAGTAATTTTGAAGATTTCCTACTATGGCCTCTGTATACGAACTTACAAATTTGGCATTTTTGGTATATACTTATATTAAGTATGCCAAATTTATAAGTTCAATTTTTAAGATACAGTAACAATTTAAAACAACAATATAATATCAAAAATCTTGTCACTTGCACCAATGAACATCTGTAAATATTACTAGCGCGAGGCACTGTCTTCCAGAATATACAACTATATCCCACACAAGTATAAACTTTAATACACACCTACACATAGCATGAACGGTATATTTAGCATAATGTATGAGGATAATCCTGAATATTAATAAGTTTTGTGGTCGACATTTTCATTTACAAGTTTGCTTCCGTAGTAAAAACTTGCCAAGTGCGAGTTCGACTCGTGGAGAGGATTCCGTATAAATAAGTGTATTTTCAAATCTAAACGAATTCAATTTTAGATTTGATTATTAAAAGCACAAAGTTTCATGCATTTATCAAACATATTGTTTCAATAATTATAAATGCTAGAATTAATGTGTTTTACAAATTGTAAGTTGTAATAGAAAATTATTGTATTTTGAAGATTGAATAAAGCAACTACGGAGGTTTCTTACCGTAGAAATAACGTTCCGAACCGGTGGTATTAAAAAAATTATTACGATTTGACAGTGCCAATTTTAAGTCTATTCGGATAAAAAACATTTTGGCTTATAATTTTGAAACAAAGTTATTATTTTATGACTTTTGGGTATTGGTCCTAGGGAGATCGTGACTAAACTTAGAGCTGGAAAACAATAGAAATCAAGGGCTAAGAATAAGATGTGGAATATAGAACGATCTGAGGAAGGCCTTTCCCAAAGAAATTACTGCTGAGGGAGGCATTTTAAAACAACCATAGGACCACCTGATGGTTAGCAGTCCTTAGCCTATGAACGTTTGCAATACCAGGGGCATCACGCGTTCAACCTTTTACCGAACTTCTTGAAGTATCCAATGCTGTATTTACAAGAGAAAGCTATGCTAGAGAGTTCACTACACTGCCTGTTCGTCGAGGAAGGAAACTTCTTTGAAAGTAAAACAAAGACAAATTTAGTTCCCTAATAGACGCAAACGATAGGCGGATAAAAATGTGAAGCCTATGGCTGTATTTAATTGGTCGGTAAAGGGAATTGCTTTTGGTTTATTAGCCGCTAATTTGATTTTATGTCCACCCACTGCGGCGGCCGGCCTCGTGACTGGAAAAGCAAACGAATAAGTATTTGTTGGAATCACGCACTGGGTTGGCTAAACGTGCGTTTAGTTGTAAAACGATATGACGGATGATCTTGTAAGGACCGCTCTGATTGAACAATTTGGAAGATGCCTTTGTTTTTTTCTGTCTGAAATGATGACGATTATCAATTTGCGGTCCGCCAGACGTAAGGAAATTCTTGTAGTCAACTGGGAGATAGTCTTTCAAATTAAAAAAATACGTAATTGTAAAAATATTACGTTAGACATATATTATGATAATAACATTATGATACACGCAGCAATTCAGCCCCACAGTCAGAATAAATAATTTTGTGTCGCAGGTGTTGTGCAACAATATTGTATCGTTGACTATAAAGATAAGAATTTTACATTCAAGATCGGCAAGCGAAACACCGGGGTTCGTACCCGGAACCTCGTAGCAGTCGGCTTATTACACCACTGCGCCACAGAGGCCGTTAATTAGGAAGATGCCTTTGTTTTTCTGGCTGCGATGTTGACGGAATAACAAACGGACAGACGGATGTATTTGCGACCCGCCAGATATAAGTCAATTCCAGTAGTCAACTGAAATTTTAAAAAAATAAACATCATTGTATAAATATTACATATCCATTTTATGATATATATGGCAGAAAGTATTCATTTTTTTATCTAATTTAATAGTTCGTGAAGAGGGTCGATGTCAGTTATTCGTGCATATATATCGGGTTCTAGAACTTTCTAATCTTATCAAGGGTCAATTCGACAATTTGATCAGGTGGCAGAAACAACGGTAGGTTACCGAATATTTGGTATCAGGTGTTTTTAACCAACCTTTTTTAAGAAGATACTTATTTTTACTGTTTGGTTACTCTAGTTTAAGGATAGTAACAAGTAAGCCTTCTTTTAGAATATTTAGGATGTGTTAATAGAGAATCTAATTTCGATTCCAGCTGTTTTTGTCTTTTTTTATTATTATTTGTTTTCTACTAATTTCACTCTTTCAGTTTTTTTTTTTGTGATGTGATTATGTATTAATTAAAATTATACGTTTTTGCCTGTTAAGTTCCAAAAACAAACAAATTTTACCAGAAAAAGCATGATAAAATACCCGTTCAATATTGTAAGAAGGTATCTGCAACTTTTGAAATAGCCGCAGCGGCTTCCAGCACCAGTGCGTTTGTTAAGCACTTTTATTTAGTTCAGTATACGTGCGAATCTGCCCATTCGAGTTTCAATGTAATGGGTTTTGTAGAGCAAAACCAGTAAAAACTTAGTCCATTGGGCTTGTACAGAACAAAATTTTCTTTTGTTTTTGCAACATTTTCACAGCGGAATAGTGCTGAAACAGTTTTGGTATACGCACTTCATACCTTTTTTTATCATCTGAAACGTCACAGCCGCAAAATATTGCGTTCGGTCGATTGCAAATTCAAAATCAAAATAACTTTGTTCCATAACTTTAAATAAAGAACTTTGAATCGTCAAATGATTTTTTTATACGACTCGACCACCGTTTCGAAAAATGTATGTAGGGGAAGATACCGGCAAGAAACCCCAGATTCTCTAATTTGTTATATGAACATGTTTTATACTATACTTACAGCCACTAATACATCTTACAGTCTTGGGTGAGATACTGCGATAAAGCTCATGTCACAATATATGAATTAAAATGAAATGATTTACAAATTACGTCTTGTAGTGATATAACAAATATGTACCGTACTAGCTCGTAACATACATGCTACTCACTTAGAACAAGTTATTATATGAGCAGCATGCATGAACCGCCAATTGTTCGGATCTTGTTTAAACGAATTTATTGTTTATTATGTTTTATTCTGAGTATAAAATGAAAATAAAAAAGTTTGTAGGCAAAAAGCGAAATCACAGCACTCTTTTTCAATTTGGTTAGTTGCCTTAGGGCGCTTTTACATTATCATTTATTCATGATATTGAAATGATTTAATATCTGTCAAATTTTGTAACCGTCGTGTGCGTATGAGGAGATGCATAGATGTGGAGGAAGCGAGAGATGTATGTAAGGATTGTTGCGTATGTCGAACCATTGTCTTTGCATAACCCTTTGAGTCAAAGGCGTGTGTGCGTGTGCGTGTATCTATCAAATTAAATAATCATATTTGTATGGTGTTGTTCTTTTAGACACATAAGATCCACCTGTGAACATTTAAATGTCTTACATAATCAAGATAGACAAAGATTTATCCGCTTTTTCTGTTGCTACGAGTGCAATTCTATTAATTGCAATTAAGAAAAATAAATGACGTATTTGTTATTTGATTATGGTATAATATGTACACCTATCTTACCTTATCTGATATATCTTATATATCTTTTATGTATAGTATATACACTCGTTTTCCTCGTAAATGTTTATTCATATTTTCCGTGTTTCGATATTCCAATGTATTCCATAAATTTTAGCGTTTTTCGAGACGAAATTTTTTAAGGTTTGACGCTATGATCATAATTGTACGCATCCTGTCGAATAGGATTCCTTTCTCTAATCTTTGATCATAGACAATACTTATTATATCTATAAATTAAATGACAATTTAATTCATTAAAAAATTATATTAAAAATTTGTTTTACTATAATTTTAAACATATTTTATATATTTTAAATTGTCATTTAATTTAAAGGTATGATATGATATGAGGTTCCTTTTACATAAAAATGACTCCTATATCTTTGATCATATTGATTGACTAAGGCCAACAATATCATCATCAACAGCTTAGAGGTCTATTGCTTAACAAAACCTCCAAATATTTCGCGTCCATTCTAGGCCCTTTATATGTTGCGTTTCAAGTTAATCACGCTTAACAACTAGTTTTGATGACTTAGCTACATTCCATTTGCGGATTCATATTCATTTGATACCACAAGTCAACGAGCCAGGTAGAAACTTCGTCATTCATTTGCGATAACTGTGTAACTTCAAAATTTTGTTCTGTATTCTTAAAAAAAAAATACTGCAGTATCTTTAGAAATAAATAGGGTTTTATTTCAGAACCGTCTCAAAAAAAGTTTTAACTACAAAGGATCACGGGATAGGATCTACTTGAAATACTAAACCACAGTCGAATACTTGACTCACAACTAAATGTTCTTCCAAAAACTTGTCAAACAAGAAGAACACTGATATTTTCCAATGATTTTTTATAATTTATTCACTTTTGTTAAACTTTTATAATATTAATTATTACTTTTAATTTTATGCATTAAATATTAATACTATGTAGTTACTCTTTGAGTGGACCTTTTTCGATGTTAAGATTTATGGCTTGATTGTCAAAATTACTTTTTACTTATTTTTTTTCTTTCTCTATATAATGATAAAACCGGTCAAATGCAAGTCACACAGTTCAGTTCAGTGTCCGTACAGTTTGTTCATCACGACATCGTATTTTTTCCCCGATCATGTTGTACTTATTGTAACGTAACTAAATGTTTGCGATTCTCAGTTTTATTCCTATACTTGTACTCTAGGTCAAAGGGAGGCACCATACAGGTTTTGTTTCTCCCGAGAATACCAAAATTAACGGAAAAAATCGTAGCATAAACGGTCGTATAATTTGATTGCGTTGTTTGAAGTTTTATTTGTTCACTGCTCTTCTCTAAAAATCTGATAGAATTTAAGTTTGATACCTCAACACGTTCCTGTGAAAAACGATGCTGACAGACAGATGGACAAAAAAAAAATCCCAAAAGGGTTCCGTTTTTTCATTGGGACGAAAGGAACCTAAAAATGAATTCGTAAGAACCTAAAAACTCGAATATAGCTGGTCCGATTTGAGTATTTATTTTACGCAGTGTAAAATAATACAACGTAATGTAATGTAATACAGGGATGGTTTAAAAGGCAAAAATTTGATTTTTTTACTGTTATGAACGTTAACTGTAAAAAAAATGTGTGGAATGCTAGTTTGGTATCACGTGCCACCCTTATTAAGGGGCAGCTGGCTGAGGTTGACTCAGCCACTCACAAATGTCACAAGACAAATAAATTATACTGAATACCGCATGAAACCTTTTCAGGATTTCACTGGATGACCCTTAAATTTATATTTCCTGTTCATTCTCCGATTATAGCGTTAAAATAATACGTTTTGTAATGAAACGAACTAATATTTTAATTGAGTTTTGTTGTCGGCAAGTAAACTGTTAATTTTTGTTAAACTCAACAAGTTTGTAAGTTTTTATCTTGTTTTTAAAATTTATGCTAACATCATTGTTTCGTCTTAATTAATTCGGAATATCTGGAATTAATAAGGCTAGATCTTAAATACGATTGTTTCTTTTAGAAATTTATCCGTAAAATTTTATTCCACTCAAATTATCATGAAAGTTTCATACTAAAGGAATCAAATAGCATTTTTTTTCGTAGAACATCATCGAGAAATGGCATTTAAAGAAAACCGATATTGAATCTGTTTTGTCCATTAATATTATCTATGGAAATTTAATTATTTATTGGTAATATCCATATGCCTTGCAATATTGGGATTACATGCTTGCTTGGGATTCCTATCAAAGTAATCTTCATGGTAATTTTAAGGTAGCTTAAACACAGATTATCAGAGGTAATCTAATTTATATTTGGGTCAAGTTAATGAAGTGGTTACGAAACCGGCCTTTCCTTAGCCATTAGGCACCTAATTTAATAATGGCTGAAAAGTCCACGTTTCCATGGGAACCGCATCGTGGGCGGAATCACATTATTTCAGCTAAGAATTAAATTTTCACGACGGGTCAGTTGGTTAAATGGTCTAATATAATAAACATGAGGAGGTTGGCTAAATGTAAGCAAGCCCCGTTTCTATGAAATTTATAAACGGTATTGAATAATGCAATTTCCAGGATCCGGAGGAAGGATTTGATTATGCTCCGAACGGGGTTACGGTCAGTGGAAAAGGCTGAGATAGTTAAAAACTGGTTCTCAAAAAAAAAAAACAACGAACAGTTTCAAACGACATTTTTGAGGAAATTAAAAAAATTCTCAAGAAAGAATTCGCATAGAGTAATTTGTGTATGTTTCATACTTTATGTAGTCACAATTATTGAGAGCAACAAAAAAAATATGACGCATTAAAAATTTGTTTTATTACATTAATTCCATCCACCTTATTTTGAGTCTGCAAATAAACTGGGATTCAAACCATCAAATGTCATTAAAAAGGCAGCTTCCCACCGGAAAGTTTCCATTTTTGTACTGAAACTAATTTCGAAATTCGAAAATAGTCCCGGACTTAAAAGTTCCGGCTTCGTCTACGTCTGAAAGGCGGTATAATTTTATAAAAATGTATCAATTTATATGCGAGAAATGTTTTAAAATATTAAGTAAATGAGTCAAGGGAGAATAAATCCACGATGAAAGAGGCGACAGTTATCTGTGAATCAGTTTTTTGCTAACCCAACGTTTTTCAAAATATCTCAACTAACAATAAATATGTCAGGAGCGTCACTCTTCAAATGGAAGGAAGAGAAAAGGACGGAAAGAAAAAACCCGGAAGGGAATAATGACAAAGAGCTCCTTTGAAAGTGTACCATACAGAAAAATATATTTTCAAAGTGCTTTCTCGTAGAAATGTAACTTTTTGTTGGAATTGATTTATGAGACAAGCTCGTACTGTTTTTAGATCACAATTAAAAGCCGCTTCCGTAATAGAAGTGATATAAAAAGTTAAAATGGTTAATTATTTACATAACGACCTCTGTGGCGCAGTGGTGTAAACCGCCGACTGCAACGCTAGAGGTTCCGGGTTCGAATCCCGGCGGGAGTGGAACTTTGTGTTATTTGCAAAACCAGTCTTGGATGTTATATTCTTATCTATGCAGTTTATACCATATCGTTGCTTAGTGCTTGCCATAAAAGATTATATCTTAGTGCAGGGCTAAATCAATATGTGTGTGGTGATGTTGTTATTATTATTATGACAACATTTTACAGATAAAATATTCCATACGTGGGGTGAAATTTATCTGAATTTGAAGTTTTTTTTTTTTTTGGGAATTGCCAAAAATAACAAGTTAGCTGGTAATGAATAGCAAATAATTGAAATGTCGAATATAATAAAATCATCTATTAGTTTATTTTTAATTCAATAGCATTGAGTTTTTGTTACGGTTACTGTATTCAGTTTCTAGGTCTACTTGATGTCGAATAAATAGTAAAAAAAAGTTGTCGTATGTATTTGTTATTTTTTTTTACTGTTTATAAATATGTATATATATAAACTTATGGAAGCTTATATATTATTATGGTTGTAATAGAAGCTACCTCTTTTACGTAATATTTTAATTTATACTACAAAATAATAATAAAAAATAATAATTTATTTTCGATAATTTCTTCGCGTCCTTTTCTCTTCCTTCCATTTGAAGAGTGACGCTCCTGACATATTTATTGTTAGTTGAGATATTTTGAAAAACGTTGGGTTAACAAAAAAACTGATTCACAGATAACTGTCGCCTCTTTCGTCGTGGATTTATTCTCCCTTGACTCATTTACTTAATATTTTAAAACACTTATCGCATATAAACTGATACATTTTTTATTATACCGCCTTTTACAAAATTATCGCTAAAATACTTAATCGTCAAATATGTATTTCATATAATTAGATGCAAATACTTAGGTGTCCTTCTATTTTTAACACCAATCCATTTCGGAATGTAGGTATATACTGTCTTTTTACTGATTGCTTGCTTGCGTGATGGATCTATTCGCCTTTCTATCAAACGAAATATAAGTTAAAAATTTACACCTAAATAAAATAACGTAATTATATATAGCTAACATGTCACATACTCGTAATATACGCAGGATCATCGGAAAAACGAATTATCAAAAAATCTTACAATTTTCGCAAAATCACGGAAAATTACAAACAAAAACGAAATATACCAATAATTCTAGAGTTTTTACGAAAATCACGTTAATTTCCCGGCGTGTCAATACAGTGGTATCACTTTCCCTCAGGTAAAACGTTTGCTTGTTGGATAAAAGTTTTCATTGGTTATTCGATGATTAGGTCAGGTTTGGTTAGGTATTGTGACGACATAAGCAAAACATAAAACAATGGTCGCTTATAAGAAATTGTGTTGTTTTACGAAGAAAGTAGAGTGTAGCAAACATTTAATTACATACAAACATAGGATGGACTTGGTATATGATTACTGCATCTCACGAAAAACGTTCGACTAAGATTCTATTAGTTTTGACCGACGCTCTTCTTCTTGTTTTAATTCTTCCCTTTTGTCGGCAAAGGCAAAGAACTTTAGCCCATACAGCACAGTTCTTCCTTGTTATAATTTTCTTCTTTCTTAATTGTTTCTACAGTAACATGCTAGTAATGTTATTGTAGAAAACTGCCTTTTCTGAGTTACTTGGGAGATGACGAAGAGCCAAATCGTCGTATTTCACTTTCTTCACACTTGTACAGCAGTAAAGATGTTCACTGGTTAAAACACGGGCATTTTACACATTATAGTCTGCTGATACACAAGAAAAGACAATAAAATAAGAAAATTTTAACCACCAGTCCCCGTTCCCGCCAAGTAACTCTTTTGACAGAGGTGTTCATGTATATTGTTTCAGTGTGCGTTACCGAGACGAGTTTGCTCAGTAAAGAGATTACACACACTAGTTAGATGTGCATGTACACGTCACACCTACACGTCATATCACAACCATAGCCGAATCTTCTTCGTTAGATACAATATCTATGGCCTAACTGTAATTTATTATTTATATTCTAGAATATATACATAGTTATGGACTTAAATGTGATATAAATTTGATTTATTGGATTTAAATTTATAGAAAAATTAGATTTAAAATTAGAAAACTGTATTTTATTTACAAATTGTAATGGAAATTGATTTATTGTACCAATTTATTTTAAAAAAAGCAACTACGTAGGTTGCTTGCCGGTTTTTCCCTTAGAAATAGCGTTTCGATTGGGTAGTATTAAAAAAATACGATTTAAAAGTACTTAGTCTGTTTGAATTGGAATATTTTGATTTTTACAGCATAATTACGTAGTATTATTGAGATGGTATAAATAAGTACTTACTTATGATATTTCGGTGACCTATTTATATATCTGCTGCCTTTATAGATTTGCCAAGTAACAATTGATACATATTACCAAATTAGCTTTGAAGGACCGACGAACTTGTAGTTTTATCTCATGGTTTTAGCAAAACAAATGTAGCAGATAAAATAATTAATAAATGAATATTCTTCCCAATTTTTTTTTCGTAAAGCTGTTAGTTAATAATAGGTAAAACAAAAACCAAAATGACCAACACCAAAATTTGGGTTTGACCGAAATTAAAATCTGTGTCCACATAACTCAGCGTTGTGAAGAAAAATGTGCTCGCCTTGCTTTAGCTGAAAAATACTTTTTTTTTGACAAAATTAAAAATCAACAGTATTGTAAAATTCAAGTACCTAACTTCTATCAGCCACCACACAACACGTCTGAGCCATTGATCATCTTGATCCCACATTATGCTGATCTTTACAAAGGACCCTGTAAAGTGACGTACCCTTTCATAGTTCTCTATTCAACCAAAAATACTGGCAAGCATTTCGCCACTTTTTGTAAGCGAACTTAAACCCTTTCCTTATATCGAAATGTATTCATAAGGCATCAAGACTTGCCACCAGTTTAAATTGATCCCAGGCTCACGTTCTAACCACCCCCACCGCGTCCAGGCCACGAGGGATTAAAAGGGGCGAAAGAGGCCTCCGAATTCTGGTGACACATTTTCAGCTTTCAAGAAAGGTTTACTACGACCCACTTCGCCTCTTTTCGGATCACCCCATAGAAAAATACTCTTAAGAAAACGCCGAAACGTGCATAAACATTGCGTTTAGTTTCTACTTGAATACGTTTGATGTTACAGCAATATGAGCAATAGGTACTCGCATGTTCGTATGTGGATTTTGGAAAGAATCGCTTTGTTAATGCATTGTTTGGTAACAATAGGACGGTATCTTTTGTTCTCGGCATATATGAAACAATATTTTTTGCGCTTTATCTGGGTTTTTAATTTTCTTCCCTTTAAGCCCACTGATGTTGACGCGACCATAACATATAGAATATAAAAAGTACTTATTTTAATTAATATTAATGAATAAAACAAGGCAGTTCATAAACGATTCATTTTATTTTCTTACACTTATTATATACAAGTTTTACATATCACAATCAAATTAGCGACGAGAATTTGCTTACATAACAGATACATGTTACATCAATGGATAGGCAAAATTTCAAGAATAAATTTACTATTTCGCAAAACTAAAGCTTTCCTTTTACCTATATACACCTCTTGAAAAATATTTTTACGCCAACCCTCAATTCATTTTCATTTCTGAAAACAGTTATTTTTTAATTTGAAAGGAAATCTATTAATCTGATTATTATAAAACACAGGAATTAAAACACTGGTTTGGTTGCACATGTCAACTTTACGATGAGATCAGAATCAAAATGGCGTAAAGCAAGATGGCGGCCGAGTTGTGCGGCGCGCGCGACGCTAGTGCCGACGCTGGATTGCGGACGCACGAGCGAAACTCATGGTAGTCCGCGCGAGTTATAGCGCAGAAGTGGAAATGCACGCATGCCACGTCACATTCCGACACATCTGTGGAATGACGGACGCGGAGAGCTGTCAGGTACCTGTGGTTGACAAATTATAGAAATCAATTTTCTTTATGACATCACCATGACATGGGAAACTGAACCTTCACTATCAGAAGCATACAATTTTTTAATACTCCCAGAATTAGAGTCTTATAGACTATAATCTCAGGCACTTGAAATGAATGCAATAGAGCCTTCGAGACGAGATACTTCTTTCCCTGTCATATCCAATACCAAAAGAAAGAGATAGTCTGTATGTCGCCCTCGCGTCTCTCTCGTCTTAGTGTACTAGCCCTGCAGGCTGGTACAAGCTTCAATGACACCCAAGTTATTTATAAAAAACTATGTACAGTTACTCTGGATGTTGATTTGAAAAAGCAATTATAAATTAGTATACAAAATTTTTGATTGCTATTCAAACTTAGTAGTATGTCGCCTAATCCAACTATACTTCATCAAAGGTATGTCAAGTAATTAAATCCCTTTCCTGTCAGTATCAACGAAAGGTACTGCTTTATTTTGATATGAAGGCACCTTATATGAATATGTCTGCTGGATCTCTCAATGAACTTAAACCAAGAGGATTCTGTTTATATAATTAAAAAGTGAAAATGGCATAAGAAGAACCATGATGGGCATGTAAAACATCTCCAGAAATGTTTTGTGTGGATTATAAAAAAACAGACAAATAAGAGCTTAACTGGTATACTAGAGCAAACTGGTAGGTAAAAAAAAGGTAACTCACTTGGTAAAATAGTTCTTATCTTGGTAATTCCTGATTCTCTCTGCGAGTCCGTCCAATGAAGTTGCGGACACTTCCCTTAGCCCATAATACTGCGTCAGATTGTACTCCACCGCCCAGTGGACGTCACCACGGTTATTGTTTACATCTAAATAATACTGGGTATAGTCCAACACCTGCAAACAAAAAGCTTTTAAGAATTCGTTTGATGACTTGCCTCCCAAGTTTTCCAGAAGTCTCTAATTTTTTGTCCAGTTTGACCCCCAAGAAAGCTCGACTCCAAGCTGTTTTCACTCCACTATACACTCTGATCCCTCAAGGGACATATTTTTTTTTAATGCTACTTTATACTTGACAATTTTTCGTTTTTGAATTTGAGTCGATTTTTTGCACACTCATGTAGAAAATATTAATTTGGGGGTGGGGTTAGACATTCAGAGGTATGAGATGTGATATCAACTATGAACTGAAACTTGCTTATATCAGAATTCAAACATAGGTGCCGTCACAGTATTATGCCTGCGACTTGACACTGTAATTTTAAAATTAGTACGGATATTTTCGATTAGGTAAAGTGTTTTATATACCATAATACTATTTACCTTTCCAGTATTGGAGTCAAACTTGTATAGCCTCAGTCCAGGGTTGTTGGTGACTCCAGCGCCACGAGGCGTCAGGGAAGGAGCCAGGAATGCCCAGGATACAGGCCGCCCTAAATAAATACATGTTAATAAATATACATTTTTTTAAAATATTTATTATATTATAAATCAGGCAACACTAAAAAGGGCCTGTTAACATTCAAATTACGACAAATTTAATTGTAAACCTATTAACAATGTATAACATTTTTAAAAATAAAAATCAACGCCTACAACTGTCGCCTTAATTTGTCACTTGACATTTTTAGCAAGTTTTTGGCAATATTTTTTTACATAAAATTGCTAGTAAGGCTAAAATCAGAAGCCGTCTTAAGCTTAAAGTATTTGGCAAAGTGACAACCTACGTAGGCAAAATTTTCACGTAGAAATAAGCTTAGTTAAGGTTATAAGATATTCAATATTTTGTACGTTTCCCCAGTCTGGGATTCACAAAGAGCAGGGAAATCATTTCCCGTTTATATTGAGCATCAATTTGCTATATAATTTTGGAGATTATACTGAGAACTAATATCGATCAGATTATATATAATATTCAGTATTTTAATATATATATTATTTTTATTTTTTAGGACTTGGTCGCTCAGGTTGTAACGTGCCTTGGATAACCGACCGACCCGACCTGACAGGTCGAGGGTTCGAGTCTTGGGTTGCTTAAAGTTGTAGCTACCATGTTTCTCAATGTGCCCGGATAGTGGTGACAGATTTGCAATCTGTTACACTGGGACTCAACATAAACATGCGAAAAGCGGTGAGTAGCAAGCACCTCTACCAACCCCTCTCGAGGGACTAGGGCGTGAGTTTATGTTATGTTATATTTGTGTGATTATTTTATATTTATCAACAGATTTAAGCATTTGGATGCAGCTTTGTAAAATTCAGTCTTGAGAACGTTGACTTTACAAACAATAATAAATTTACAGTAACATTTCCGACCTTTTGCGCTACAGTTTTTGTAGTTACTACGGTCCACTACTACATACTATGATAGTAAAAACCTTCCATTCAACACACTGATAAGTTTAAATGAATAATAATAATAATAGACAAACACGTTGACTAAACTCTGCATTAATATATAATCTTGTGTCACAGGTATTAAGCAAGGATATGGTATATAATATAATATCAAGACCAGTAAGCGAAACAGTGCGTCTTGTAAACAACACACAGTTCCTCCCCAGCCAGAATTTAGACCCGGAACATCTAGTATATTAGTCGGCTGTTTACACAACTGCGCCACCGAATCCTCAATGATGCGTTGTCCTATTTAAAACCGTAAACTTTCAAGAATTCCAATACAGTCACAATGGCTCAGTTAAGCAGAGCTCTTAATAAAATAGACCTCACCTTTTCTAATAGCATAACCAATAACACCTGAACTTTCTTACCGTCGCTATAAATTAATCTGAACGTATCCGCGTGCCTGTGCCCGTAGAACTGTCCAGCGATGACGTCGCTGAACGCTCGGATGACGTGCAGCAGTCGAGCGTTGGCTGTGGGAGTGAGCTCGCCCCCGCCAGCAGCTGCAGCGCTGCCGGCGTTATGCCTCTCCTCAACACCCGGCCCGGCGTGAGCTACAAGGAAAACCTGAAGAAAATTTATTTAGATTAAAGGCTTGATTTTTTTCTTAGTATCTGCAAGTTTAAAAATCAGAATTGAAAAGCTCTCTTAGCATTTTCAATCGATTTAAAAGAAAAATCCATAATATATTTGTACAGGTTTCGATAGGTTTTTTGCTCCTCTGAAAAAACGTTAAACATTCTTACACCCTTGCGTCGGAAGTGAGAAATAAGCCTATATTAATAATTAATAAAAAATATCGATTATTATTAAATACTAGCGGCCCGTCCCGGGTTTGCGCGGGTACAACTACGGGTATTTTACTTTTTTGAAAATATTTTACTGCCTATGTTCATTAGGGATAATGTAGGATTCTGATGGTGAAAGATTTTTTTAAATCGAACCAGTAGTTTCGGAAATGCAAACAATCAACTGGTGTCTTCTTATAATTTAATATATAAGTGTAAATTCAAATTAGTTTCGTAGTAAATCTTCGTAAAAAACGGAATCATTAAAAAATAAAATGCATTTTTTTTTTGTGTAAAACTGAAAAACACGTAATTTAACATCTCGCTAAAAGTGATTGGAATCATGATATTGACGTTAATGATGACTGATTAAACACTAAATATAACGCAACGTATTTTCCTATTGTATTAAAATGAACCTACCATTTGTCTCGATGGACTAACGAACCAATTTACCGGTATTTATAACAATGTACCTATTTGCGGATAAAATTACTGTTCGGGCAAAATTCGAAATTTAACCAACGAAAATGTTTTTGTTGCAACATAAATACACACACACAGACCACGTTTTAATTTTTCTAATGTAAACGAGAATATTGAATTTATTATGTCTAGAAGATTAATTTCTATTAAATACTCATTCGTAAATAGCTAATGTTATATTAAATTTATCTTATTCAAAATATTGTGAAATGTTTTGTGAATAAGATAAATAAACATGTTATTAAAATTTATTTCTTACAAAATATATTTTGACAGTGTTTTTAGGATTGTACAATTCAAAAATCAAAAAAATTATACAGAATCAAAAAAATATTGATTACAGATTGAGTATTTTATATTTCATGATTTATTTGATGGAAGTAATTGATCGTCTAGAGTGTAGGTTGTAACGACCCCTTTTTTCAATTTCTTCCATGAAGCAGATTTTCTTTGAAGACAGTAGACAGCCAATGTAATAACCGGCACGAGAGGTATTATATTTTAAACCTTTACATGGTTAACTTATCGGCCGATTTTATGGTGTGCTAAGTCATCAAAAGCATCATCGTATTAAAAGGCAGCGGTAATCACCTAAAGCCTTTTTCCTAACTTTTCGGTGCGGTTCTAAAAAGTACCTTAAAGCTAATGGATAAGAGCTATTTTTCTATCAAAAGTCCTTGATTGGTACAGTACAAATGCCATTATTTCGCAAACACTAACGCCAATATAAAATTAAAATGTATGAATATGACATAATAGTGACGTAACTTGAGCGCGAGGAAATGTCACTTCTGTACATTTTTATTTTCTGTTGCCGTTAACGATTGCGGAATAATAGCATTTGCCTAAGGGGGCAGGATCGCTCCAAGGAAATATTAGGCCTTTAGCTTTCAAATAGCTTTTGGTACCGCGTGTACCAAAAAATTCCGATACCGTATCGACAAATCTGGAAATGGGTTCAATCGGGTTAACCGCCGATGGCTTGTTTGACCATAACATTAACAAACAAAAGTATACTAATTAAATATACTTTTCTTAAAATACCAACTAGCATTATCTGATTGAGTGACGTCTTACCTAGCCTTACATAGAATTAGTAATATTCTTTACGCAAGGCCCAGCGATACCTCTCAACGTGCTATGCCCAGAGATAGAGCAGAAGATGAAGAAGATCCAGATATAATAATTTCCTATCAATAAGACGACAGCTTCCAATGATATTGGTCCAATGGTGTTAAATTCCCGTTATTAAAGTTACCGTGGATCCTAAATTTGATCATCCAAATTTATTACCTTTGTATAGTTACCGTAAAAAGGAAAAATGCTATAATATTATACGCTCCTGAAAAACAAAAACTCCTGCACCAAATGAACAGTGGTCACTTAAACAATTATATCAATAAATTAATTAATAAACAGATGTATATCTTTGAGACTTAATTTAACATGTAAGCTTTGATATAAGACTTATATAAACTAACAATTAGTTTAAGGTTTTACTGTTTCCTACTGAATTTGATGTATAAAATCATTATTTTGTGTAGTAAAGATTATTATTTTAATTTAAATTTCGAAAATTGTTTGTGAAAGCATAATAAAATATCATTTCTATATGAAATGGAATAATTATTCTCATATTCCCATCATTTCCCTCGAAACATGATCCAACCCATATGAGAGCTCGTTACTCTTTAATATCAATTTCCAAAATTTAAAAACTCACTTTACAACAGTCGTTTATTCTAGTATTAAAACGCTTCGATAGCTCCTTCTTAATGCGTACTGCAAGGTTGTGGAATTCTTTGCCTGCCGGTGTGTTCCCTGACCAATATAACTTGGGCCTCTTTAAGGCAAGAGTGAATAGGTTTTTCCTAGGTAGGCATAGTCCACGTTAGACCTCATCGCCGCTTAACGTCAGGCGGGTTTGGGGTCAAATGCCTGCCTGGTCTTGTAACTGTACGTTTTTATGTAGCAGGTTATCTTCAAAAATACTCTATGGATTTCGAACAATTCATTCTTCAATATTCGGAATGAACTTTTTGAATGGACAAAGGCAACATTTTGTGAAAAAACATTTCAAATCCAACACAGGCATGTTGAAGGCTTCTGAATAAAAATACTACATGAGTGTAACGTAATTAACTTCGATTAATAATTACTTCATTTGTCATTCAAAACACAAGTTATCGATTGTTATAAATGACTTAATTATAAGTAAGTGGTGTCGATATCTTTCTACGATTCAATAATCTTTCTATGGTTTAAAGAAAATGTTGCCTATTCGGTCGAAATTATTTAATTTCTTGGGAAAAAAATACATGGTTCACCTGATAGAAAATGATGTACATACATACATGATTAACCATTTTGATAGGAATATCCTTACAGTACGGGAACCACTTTCTTACTACTTCCTATTTCTTCTGATTTGCGGGTTGCGTTGCGGGTCTCAAGACAGCCGGTAGGGATTCCAGGCACAGCCCGTGTGTCATTACTGCATTATTCATTGATTATTCGATCAAAGGACGCCACTGTTGATCCTCATGAACAGGAGCTACAGTGGTGGGACAGAGTGGCGGGTGTGCCGCGAAGGAAGATGGCCTTAATATTTTAAAACGAAAAGTGTAAAGTAACCAGTACATTGCCCAGATAAAGGTCAAATGTGTTTCACCTCGAAAACAGTTAATAAAATTCTGTAATATTGTAATAAATTTCAATACAAAGGTGCGAACATTTTACCGCATATTTCAACGAATATTATTCCTGACGCTTATATTTATTTAGTACATACGTGGAAACTATTGAAGCTTCATATTCTGCGTTCGGTTTTAAATTCTGATCGATTTGTTAAACTTTTCTGTTGGCTTAGTTTTTAGTATTCCATTAAGCAAAAATAATTCCCCCAAACGGCAACCAGTACAAGATGCGTTGAATCATTTTCTGCGTTCTTTCTTCCTTTCATACTTGATACCTTCTTGTTTTATTTTTATTCGCAGCGTAGTCGCTACCAAAATCTTCCCTTCGTTTCGTCAGTTTTCAAACTTGCTTATCTATTCATTATGCTATCTATTATGAAGATAACTTACCACAAAATGACAACCGGTGATATCTCCTGGTACGTTACTGTTCCACATTGCACAGCTGCATTATTAGTTTCAAAAGGACCTGATGTTCACTTACCATTTCACTTTTCCTCCTGGCCTTGCTCAGCACGTGTTCGAGCCACTCCCATTGCGCGCGACCCCGGTGTGGCCCGTCTGTCCTGGCAGCCCCACCGGCCCACAACACGCTGTTCAACACCACGATCCTTAGTTTACTGTGTGACTGCTCTATGGTGTAGTAGCCACCTGTTGGAATTAAAAAGAACGTTGAAACATTGAGATGTATTTGTTCCATACATATTGCAAACTGACTTTTTGTACCGCTAAAGATGAGTGGATTTTAGCATCTTTGACTAGTATGTTTTGGACACTTGCTAGATGCTTTATAGTCCTAAGCTATTATGCCCTTCATGTAAACTAATTAGTTGAAGTTTGTATTCTGTACCTAACTTAAGCCTTTTTGAGTAGTCTGTGGCTTATGTAGGTTCAGGCGCACCCTTTCTGTTTTAGATGGCTGTTCTAGTACGTCGTAAATATATCTTCAATACGTTGAAACAAGTTTTTTAAAGCGAAACGCTGTGTGTCAGGAAGAAAGAACTTGTAGCTGTCTCAAAGATTTCTATTGTTAGGGCAAAAGGTAATTGTCAACTGTCAGGCGTACTGTAGAAACACATTATATAAAAGAAAAAATACTATACTTCAAAACTTGGTTTCAGTACTTGATATTAGAGAATAACATACATTTTTTACGCATTAAATATAACTTATATTATTGTTTCCCATAAATAAATTAAAAAAGGATACGCTATTTGTTGGTAAGATTCATCGTATTTTTTTTTATCTGCATCAAAAATAAACTGGATAATATTTTTCTTCTTATTCTTTTATTCAATTAAATATAATACTTTTACAAACTACTATCGTAAACTATAAATCATGCTCTCTTCTCTCTTTAAAACATGCTAGTAGTATTATATAATTGGTTTTCCAGCAACAAGTGTAAAGTTTATTAAAATTCAAGGTAAATACACACAACGCTTCTGTTACTTTGTGTTTACTTTTAACCGAGTATTTTTCACTTTTTAATTTTTTTTTAACAAACAGATATATTGATATTTTTTTCAATACAAACAAGTAATCATTACAGAGACAGTAATAAATCTGGATATACTTATACTATATTACTATGATGTAATGAATAATCTCTACAAAATTTGTAAAAGTTAAGAGTAAGCAGAAGTTGTCACTATCTCCAGCCGTCACCAATAATATCTCGTACGATTTAGAAAAAGTAATACATTGAAACGACTCTCGACTTTTATTGGATGGTAGAAAAGAGCGTTATTGTTTAATAGGTATTTACAATTATTATCTTTTCGTTGTGGATATTCAAACCGTCCGGACTAAACGCTCAGCAAACTCTTTAATAACGCAAACTGCAAAGAAGTGGAATTCTTCGCCTGATCAATAAAACCTCGGGCTCTTTCAGGCAAGAGAAAATAAGCTTCTCATGGGTAGGTAGGTATGTTTAATTTTAAACTTCATCGCCGCTTAACATCAGGCGTTATTGGGGTCAAATGCTTGCCTTGTTTTAAATTTAAAAAAAATGTTTGATGTTTAGGAGCAAATGATTGAATGATGATGATAAAATTATGATTCTTTACCAGTTTCAAAGGTTTGCAAAGCTTCAGTCGGGAGCCACTGCATCCACATGTCTACCAGTTTCCTTGATGGTGGGGGGTCGTTGTGTCCAAGAGCCGGGAAGACGAACTGACTGCTGAACGTCCTCCCGAGGATGTCTGTCACATTCCTCACTGCCTCCAGCTTAAATTCCTCGCTCAGGTGCTCCATTGATGATGATAGGATGTCACTGTCAAAAAAAACACATTGCAACACACATTGACTCAGCCCTGCGCTAAGATCTAATCCTGTATTGCGGGCACCAAGAAACAATAATAAATATACTCCATGTATAACAAAACAATATCCAAAACCAGAAAGCGAAACAATGCGTCTTGCAAATAACACAAATTTCCGCCCCCGTCAAGATTCGATCCCGGAACATTTTTGCAGTAGCCAGCTATTACACCGCCGTGCGACAGATGCCCTTCAATATGAAGTACAGTGAGTCCATCCTACGAAAACCATTTGAATTTGGTTGTTATTTCCGTCAGGCGTACGTGCACATTGTTTCAGTTTGCATTTATATCACAAGTTCTCCAGTAAAGACGATTTGCACACTAGAAGAATTTACATAACTTTGCACGTCTTAACACAACTATAGCTAAAGAGATAGCTTTAGCTGGTAGAAGATTACACTGGTATTAACATTTGTTGGTATCTGTATAACAGTGTTTCGACAACTCAAAGAAAAAGTTGATGAGCTGGTTAACGATTTATTCCGAGAAAAAAAAAATCCTTTAGTGTTTTTTTTTCGTTTAGTTACATAAATAGTTAGTAACTTAATTAATTAATAGTACCAAAAAACCTAACACTGAGGGCGTTCAATTATAATTAAAATTAAATTTGAAAAAAAAAATACAAATTATATGTCAATTTTAAAATGCCAATTAAAACAATGAAAATTAGTAATATAAAATAAAATCTGATCCAAGTTAAATTACAATAAAATAAAATCCATCGTTAATTGTGATTAGTTATTGAAGTTGCCATAGTAAATATTCCAAGCCTTTTTCAGCTTTATTCACAATATATAACAAAACTCCACTTTTCATTTCAAGATTATTTGTATGAAGACTATAATTAAATTTGTGTTTACGAACTTTTTAAAAAAGAAGAGAAAACGATTAAGTAGGCCATTCTGAAAAGCGGCGCTTAATTATTTCAACTTCAACTTACAGTTGTTCACAGTTTTCCTTAAATAAAACATTTGTACAGCTTTTGTCGAGTTCTGTCGACATTTTATTTATCCGACTTTAAACCTACAAATCATCAGACACAAAGGCATTGCCAGAGTAGTTTTGCAGGCAAAAAATCATGAGAACTGCACCCGTTTGTTGGTGTTGCCAACGGACATTTTTCAATTTCACTTCGGACTAACGCAAAACCTGAGGTATCCAGGGAACGCCAGACGCTACAGTAAGCAAATGTACATTACAAATGTCTGACATTAATTGCGAAACTTTGTTATGTATCCGCTACAATAAAAAATTGAATGTTCGAAATTAAATCATTTAGTTTTGAATATAATACGTGTAAATTCCCTTTTCAATATTAAAGTAAATTTTTAAACCGATAAATTTTGTTATTTGTTGTTCAATTAAATGTGTATTTTGAACGTTTACGAAGGGATTTTGGTCATTTTCACACCTTGAACTTCATGTAAAGGCTTTTCATTTATTTTAACAAAATGTTTGCATTTTAAAGATTTGTCAATAGTCACGCTTACAAATGGGAGTCTAATGCACTCATTTGAACGTAAAATCAGTTGGCCTGCCTGATGCCGCTGACCGATTTTTTTGTGAAAAAATAAAACGTGCTGATTATAATAGTGGAATGCTCGCGTCATTATACAATCGACCAAAACTGTCAATGAGAGCAAGAGGAAAAATTGGCCCGATTATCGGCCCTACAGAAAATTTGTCGTGGGCGTCAAATTTATTAGAATTTCGTAGTATATTTCTCTAAACGCTAGTAATTATTAACTACTTTGATATTTGATCAGTTAACCACAATGGTTTAAGTTTATTAAATCTGTCTTTTACTAAGATATTTGAAGCTTACTGTTCCTACAATTTTTCCAACTAAAATTGGCCTTTTTTAATAAGAAAAGATTAAATTGAAATAATTTTAAACTCGGCTTAAAAATTAAAATATACGACATTGTACTCTAAAATGCACTATTTCAAAATTAATACTTCAATGTTTTATGAATTGCTATTTTCGGACACAAGCCTTTGAACGAGAGACGTTTGAAATTCAGAAATCATTCATCCTACATACACCTGATGAATATTACTGACAGAAACCCAAGAGGAATGCTTTTGTTCGAATTCGGGGCTCAGAATTATATAGAGATATCAAATTACATGAGTACAAGTGTTCATTTTACTCTATATTGTAGTTTATTGTAGTAAAACGAATACTTGTAGTGATAAAATATTTTATACGTATAGCAGGTAGTAGGTAGGTTTTCCGGGGGGGGGGGGGTTAATTAAGGTAAGAGATCGTCTGGATTGTCACCTTTCTATTTCTGTTACGGTTCGAAGGATTGGAGAGGCAGTGTCATTTACATTGGCAACGCATTAGCGGTGCTCTTGGCGTTAAATAATCAAGGGCATTGTTGTGTCAATAGGCGGCGGTAGCACTTTCCATTAGGTGAACCGTCTGCTGATGTTTGCCCATGACCTTGTAATAAACTACACAAACACTAGTGAACGATCTCACCTTCTTATTTTAAAGTAAAAATAAATAGGTATTAGTAAAAATTGGAGGTTTCATTCAGACTGAAGAATTAACAACTGCATAGAAAACAGCAGAATTTGTAAGAACATTTATAAGAAATAAGCTATGTATCGCATTTAACCGTTCCGTTCCTTTGTTTGTTGCTTTTTTTTGTTCACCACCTCATTTCTTTACACAATTTTATTTGTTTCCTTTTTATGTAAAACTTTTTCAATAGAGCAAAATGAGCGGCAGGAATTCTATAAAAATATCTTTTAAAATTCTCTAAACCTTTCATTTTATTTCAGGGTAACTTCTATCATTTCTTTATTGAAATCCGATTGTTACGGTCCAATTAAAAATTTTGCTTTCCAAGAGTCTGCCTTTAGAATAGAGTTGTTATAAAACCTTCGCTAGAACTGTACATTTTTCATTTTATCACTGATTTATTGAACGATAGCGGCCCGCTCCGGCTTCGCATGGTATATATAGGATTTTAACATTTATGAAAATATTCTATCGACTTTGTTCATCAGGGATAATTTTACGTAATGGTGAAAGAATGGTTCAAATCGGTCCAGTAATTTCGGAGCTTACTCAATGCGAAAAACAATTGAATCTTTCCTCCTTATAATGTTAAATATTGTGATTATTATATTATTACAAGTTTTGATGTAAATAGTGTATAGGTGCAGATATGCAGATGCAGTTTGTTTTATATCAAAGTACTATTTTGTTATTTTGTACTATTACAAAATGTATTGAAGTGCAATACCCTATATGCTTTTTCTCATATGGTCAGTTATGACCTCGTGATGTTTTAATGCACAATGATAAATTATTAAAAGGCACTAAGCGGATATATTGGCGGGATCGGCAACGCGCACGTTATACCTTTGTCGTCAATAGGCTACGGTAACTTACCATCTGCTAGAACGTATGCTTGTTTGCCACAGAAGTGATACAATTTAAAAAAAAAAAAACGTCTACCAAAATTAAAATTAATTAATGAAATACGACTGTCATAGTACCATTTTCACGGTAAATCCGCGGCTTTAATTGAATTCGTCATAAGCTTTGTCGGTTACAGAAAGAAACACGGTTAACAAGACTTTGTTTTAACATTTTTCTTTTAAATTTCTTTCTTAACTTTTACGTTCGATTATTTTATTACATTTGCAAGAAACCATACAATTTATGACTCATTCTATCTCATACTAGTCATCTAGTTTGAATCAAAACTAAGCTAGAATTGAAATTTATTTATTAAACAATGATAGAAAATATGACCCAAAAGTAAATATCTATTCTTCGCGTGTATAGTCAAACAATCTTAGAATACAACATCAAAGGTAAAAGGCACCTAATGTCGACTAATGGAAAGTGATACTACCCCCTATTGACACGACTATGCCCTCGATGTTTATTACCAAGAGCACCGCCATCGCGCTTTACACAAACATTTTAGATACACCGCACACTTAGTATTAGAAATCGACCGACTTAATCATATTCAAAGTCAAAATATTTTGTAATTAAATAGACTTAAAATAAGTACTTTTAAATCGACATCTTTTTATACTACTACAGGTTCGAAACGCTATTTCTACGGGGAAGAATCCGGCAAGAAACCTCCGTAGCTGCTTTTTCAAAATAACTAGGTACAATAATTTATATTACAATTTGTAAATAAAATGTAAAAAAACAATTTTCTAATTAATTATAAAACAAATTTTTCTGTACATTTTAGTTTAATAAACCAAATTTTATATAATTTTAAAGTCGTTGACCAAGTCTACATTCTAAAAAAAATTACATGAATTACAAAGGATGCAATGAATGTTACTTGTGAGATATGCGATCAATATTGACAATGATAGACGAGACGACTTTAGAAAAGTATTGCTGTTAGTACCTATACATATATAAGTGCGATCATGGGATCTTACACTAAAATAACCAAATTCAAGGCAGTCTTACCCAGTCCACAGCACGAACTCCAAGGTCTCTGGGTGCCGTTCAGCCATGAAGGATGCAGCGCTTTGTATGAGGGGCCAGGAGCTGTCACACGAGTGGTCTCGATGGCGACCATTGCGGTGCCCGTGATCCGTGTTCCCGCGGTTGTGTCTGCACCCTGAGAACAAACATTGTACGAAAGTTCTCAGGCGAAAATATAATTTGAGGACTCCATGGGGTTTTCTGAACATTTTCATAACAGCCATTTTTTTAGATAAAGATATCTTTACATTTATCTAAAAAAATGGCGTACACACACATCTTAATAACAAAAAAAACAATTTTGATTTGTCTGACTTTTGTGTAATCAAGATCTTAGTTATTGTTAGTTAAGTTACGTGATTTACAATAAAGTGTCAACAAAAATGTACCATGCAAGCGTACAAATGTCAGTGGGACGTAGTATTATTCATTTAAATTGCATTGTAACAAATTATTAAGTATCTATACAGTTATAATTAGAATATGGATTCTTAATGGTATGTCATTTATCAACAATAATATAATTTGCTCTATTATCGTGTTCGGTCTTGAGTGTAACATGTCTATACTAATATTATTATGTCAAAAAATGTGTCTGTTTATTTGTAGTCATCTAATGTATAAATTGTTTTAATAATACAAATAAATACAATGCATTTTTTACGCCTTAACAGATTTCGAAAACACGTGACATTAAGTTAAATCGTATTCTTTGTATTCTAAGAAAGAAAACAGGCTAAAAAACATTGCAAGATTAAACATTCCAATAGTTTTGCTAAAAATATAATTTTGCCAAACTAGTTTAGTAGGTCTACAAGTACATATATATAGATAATTTTATACTTTTAAAATATTCTCAATAGCTTTAATTTAATGATTCTTGATCCTTGTTTAAATCAGTTAATCAAGTTTTTGATTTTATAATTTTTTTAACTTTAATGTTTTCTGACGGATTAATTGCGCCCGCAATTATTTATGTTCCATTAAAAAAATACAGATAAAACTTTTTTGAAATACCGCAGCAACAACAGCGCACGCAACAGAATCGAAGGTGAGAGTGAAAAATGGGGGGACCATTTCATCTCAGAAGCCATTAATCAGCTGCTTGCTTCTGGGCTTGTCCTTTCAAAGATTTTTGATGGGGATATAGTCAGCGGAATTGTCGCCGAAAATGTCACGGTCGTTGGACATAACGACGTAATCTTCCTTTTTTTCTCGAAGCTCATTAGCTTGCGAGAATCGCGAAAAAAGACACCTATCTTGAAAATTGTCCCTACTTATTTTCGTGTTGGCCGGGGCGTGATTATTCGAGACGTCGTGTAATGCCCTATTACATTACGCCCTGGGATGTACTCCATTTCATGTAATGGCGACTTGTTAGTCACTTTCCCTTATTACTTGGGACCTTAGGCTTTTAAATCAACTAACTTCAGACCCTCGTGCAGACCTAATGTGTAATTACTTGAACAATGTCCCTAGAAAAATAAAAGCTTGCTTTCAAATGCTTTTGTTTTAATACCAACTGTAAGTTACCACTGCACATTGTATATTATTGTGTTTAAATTAATGTAATATGTTTTGTATTAGGGACATAGAAACTATGGTTTCTACTATGTTGGTATGCCGTATCCGACACAAAACACACGATTGCGCAGTGCCTAACTACTACGAACACACATCAAATTCGTCATTTGTTTGGTGATTTTTTACCTACAATATATAATAACCACATAACAACACACATTGACTCAGCCCTGGAGTTAGTTTGTAAAATATTGTATCGCAGATGCTGATCATCGATTTGGTATAAACCCAATAGACAAGAAAATTTCATCCAAGGCCGGTAAGCAAAAGAATGTGTCTTGCAAATAACAGTTCTGTCGCCGCCGGGATTCAAACCCAGGACAAGTTGCGTAGCAGTCAGCTGGTACATAACTGCGCCACAGAGGCCGTAACAAAACTTACTTTTTCTTTTAATGGTAATATCTCCCTGGTTTATCGTTCAATTCTGTTTTCACAAAAAAAATACTATTTCCACAATCGATTGATTGAATAATCAAATAAAAATAATAATAATAATAATAAAAAATGCACATTCCTTATTACCAAAAAAACTCACCTCTGTGATACTCCGGTGAATTATGGAAAGGGTCATAGTGTAGGTCGGTGATGTGCCAGAAGTAACCTGCGAACAAAATGCCAACTTAATGTCCCTGGTACTAGATTTTTATGACCGCACTTACAACGTCAGGTAAGGCCTAAGTCCTCACCTGAGAATAATGGGGCTATCAATATGAGACAACTATGCTTTACTTCAAAACCTGCCTACATTTTCCGATTGCTTGTGAACGGTATGATAAAAACCGATTTTACTTAAGTCATTCGCAGTAACATTGTTAAAATGGCTGCTCATTTACAAAGGTAGAGTTAAAAAAACATATGACTTTTTACCTACATTCATCGTCATCTCAATACAAAAATACTTCCTGCAGGATTAGTACAATAAGAAGCAATATCTTTTGCCTAAATGATTGCTGGTAAAAAGTAATTTTCGTAACCAACCTCAAAGTCCTAAAATATCTTTAACTTGACCAGCACATAAAACACAACGGTTAAACTGATTGAGATAACAAAATTTCGTAGCACAATCTTTCTGTGACATATGATACTAAAATAAATTAAAACCGAGAAATTATTTAAATCAAATATTCTCTTTTCCTTAACCGAGAAATTATTTTAATCAAATGTTCTCTATTCTTCTTTTTCGTCTTACACTCTTGGCAGAGTGGTCGCACTCTGCTGAGGGTAAGACGGTTGTCATGACATTGTCAGCAACCGTTTGGACTCGCCGCACCGCCTCCCGCCACCTCTGCCTGCTATCCGTCATACGGGTGCACTCATGAAGAGGGGCACCAACAGCCGCCTTTATTTGGTCCATTCAGAGCAAATTTATAAAAATAATTAAAACTAAAAAAAAAACATATGGTGTCGTAACGTATCGTTAACATTAATGGGTTTTATTTGATTGAAAGTTTATTTTCTTTTCTTGACAGCATCTAAATAAAAGTTTGCTTTAAAATTAATTTTCTTCTACAAAAAAATAAAAAAAATCACTATTTACTGTAGTAGTAATAATTTTGGGATAGGTATTGAATTTGTCTGACGAAACTCAATTTTCATACAAACTGGAGAACTAAATAATTATATCATCTGTCTGGCTAGACACCACAAGGCTTTGTGATGGCACTCACTGTTACAATGAAGACAGAATAAATACTTTAAAATATCAAGCAAATAAAATTGAATTTTAAAAGCACTGACATTAAGTTTAAAATAAATATTAGGTTAGCTTTTGTTATTTTAGAAGTTATATTGACTGACTTTTACGTTAGCTACTGAATATACTCAAGAAAATATGTTTGTATTTCTGAAAAAGCGGATAGTTTATCAAAAAAGTAGGTCGAGGCTTATGGTGTCAAAGGAAGAAAGGAAGGGACTTCATAAAACTTTAACATCCTGACCAAACGGCATTCAAACATGTCATAAATATTTAGTTTCCCAATGTCAGCAGTTAACACAGGCCAGGAATACTGGTCCTTGGTACAGAAATAGAACAAAAATATTGTCTTTCAAATATTTTGTTTTGATTCGAATGTGTTATTTTACTCGATAAAGTGATTTTTGCCTTGAGTAAATTAATAAATGGACATTCTAATTAATCAAACTATTTATTACCAATCTGAACAACGCTGTTCAAATTAAATAATAGAATAAAAATGTATTCCTCATTCTGTATGTCCAATTTCTGATACAACCAAATAATAAAGCCTCGTATCCTAGGCAACAATTGATGCGCAACACGCGACGCTCAACATGATCGCCAACGTTGCACAACAACGCGCGACGTTGCCAACATGACGTTTACATGTTGCGTAATGTTGCCTAGTGGATCCGACATTGAAATGGCAAAAAATACACTAACAACATATCTGTTGATACACACTCATACAAAATACATACCGATTTTAGCGTCAGTGAGGTTAAGCCACAGAAGGCATGTTATGTAAACTATAAAGTTGGCAGGACTCATATTAGTTGGTACATGGCTTCTGGTACCGAAGTTCCACTACGGTGACCATCCTTCAATTGTGTCTGTGGACAAAAGAAAAATTGAAATTAATAAATAAAAAATCTTTGGTCGCTAATATTCCTACTTTTGTAGTAGATACCACCTTATCTGTATTTCTGCTGTGAAGCAGTTCGTGGTGTTTTATGGATTGGAGAGCCAGCGCAATTACAAGGACCTTTACCTCTACAATGACAACGCATTGGCGGTGCTCTTGGCGTTAGACATCAATGGCATTTCTGGGCACACCCGCTACTCTGTCCCATCACTGCAACTCCTGTTTATCAGGATCAACAGTGGCGTTATTTGATCGAATAATCAACTAATAATCAGGCTGTACTGGACACCCTACCAACATCAATGGCATGTCGTGTCAATAGCCAGAGGTATCACTTTCCATCAAGAGACCAAAATGTTTTGTCTCTAGATGTCACTAACGTAAGATAATACCTACGGATCAAACATCAACAAACATAATATCAACGTTTGATCGCAACCATAGAGATAAACATAATTAATTAATTTGAACCTTAGTTATTCATTAAAACTAAGAATTAGTATCCATTTTTGTTTTTATTTGTTTTCTACTAGACTAAACATAATTACGGCTGTACTAATTAGCCTAGGGGCATTGTAACACCAAATATGACGATTGTATTGTATCTATGATCTATCTCGTTATTTTATTGCCCAAATAAATGTTGCAAACTTACTCAAAAATCAATGTAACTATAATAATAATGCGATGGATTTATAATAAGATAAAGGAAAGGAATTCTTTGCCTGCCGATATCTGTGCTGATATTTGTGTGAATATTCTTATCTATGCAGTTTATACCATATCTTTGCTTAGTGCCTGTGACACAAGTTATTACGATACTCACTGTAGGGCTGGGTCAATGTGTGTGTCGTAATATGGTTGATTATTATTTATTTAAAAATGAAACCTGGGGTTATTTAAGCCAAGAGTGTAAAGGCTTCTCATGGGTAAACATTTCGCACCTTAGAATCCATCGCCGCTTAACATAAGGTGGGATAGGTAGAAATGCTTGCCTAGTTAAAAAACTGCTAGAAATGTATGTACTGCAATTCAAGAGAAAAAAGTTCGACTTATCTTTAATCTATAATGTTAATTATAAGTCCCGGCCATTTTAAGTAAGTCTACACACTGCAATTAATTTAACAGTTCACGCAGCTGAATCCCTAAGGCCTTTAATAAATAAGAGTACTAAATGAGGGTTGGGCCAGTTTAAAAGTGTACATAAAGGCCTAAAACGCGGCCTGCTCAGCTCAGGTCTTTATTTTATTACTGTTTAGTAACTCTAGAAAAAATACAAAGCCAGGTGGATACACCCAAATTTTATTGTTGTGCAGTCTTGAAAAAAATGTGACTTCAACAGAGGGAAATTTTGAGTAAGACAGTAATTTTTAATGAATGGAGAAGTTTACTGATATTGAAAATGCTATATTAAACGTTATCGCGGTAAACTATAAATTTAAAGTAATAAATCGGCGCGAAAAATTTTGAAATCCATCAATAAATTAAAGAGTTATTGGACTTTAAAGTTGCGCTTCCAAAAATAGTTCGACCTCCGCGGTGAGCGAGCTAGTCACCTCATACGACTCATGTGCCTTAGAATTATATGGACGAAACATTCATTTTTTTAATACGTTGTAAGTGTTGAGGTTATAATAATAACCACATCACGACACACACATTGACTCAGCCCTGCAGTTAGTATCGTAAGAACTTGTGTCACAGGAACTAAGCATTATGGTATATACTACATAGATAAGAATACAACATCCAAGACCGGTAAGCGAAACAACGCGTCTTGCAGATAACACAAAGCCCGCCCCCGCCCCAACCGGGATTCGAACCCGGAACCTTTAGCGTAGCGTAGGTTTAACCTTAAATATCAAGGCTGCACCAATTAGGGCCTACGACGTATTTTCTTCGCTGCCACAACTCGTTGTCGGCGTATTTATTAGAGCCATATCACGAAATCCGTGATTGTGATAAAATGTTTATACTGCAGAAAAGAAGCAGTGCGCTTTTTATCGCTCTATGATCATTTTTGTTCTTGAATAAAACCATTTGCTGGACAAAGTGTATAGAAAAAAAAATCCCCAGAAACATCGGATATTTATTACACTCATGCTAAGCTAAGGTCTATAGTACATGTATGATCCATTGATTTCAGTTGCTAAACAAACGAAGAAGATCGAAAGAAAATGTACTTGCATTACCTCTGTCCCGTTAATAATACTTTTATTAAATAGTTGGACGCCTTAGTCCATATTTCTACTGTTTTGAAACCCATGATAAATTATATAAAGAAGTCATTTAATTCTCCTCCTAGTCTAGGGACTGGAGGAAATTTTACCAATTTAAAGCAATTAGGTCAATATTACAAATAATAAAATACCAGCTTGCACTTTATTAAAATTTCATGCTCAAAGTTTATAACCACTAATATAATCTGCTATCCTAGTTTATCCAAACAAGACAAATATCATTTTAAAAGCTGATATATCAGAGATAGCAGATAAAAAATAAGGCACTTCTCAAGCCAAGCTGGCTTTAAAACTTTTAAGCCTTTTTCTTACACTTGCCACAAAATATATGAAAGAGTGAATGGCAGTTAAAGTAACATTCCTCCGCCATTGGAGCGCTCTGCTCGCATTTAGATCGTTCACTTATTCATTCAATGGCCATCATTCATTCAACGTACTGACTCCCTTTTATTTAACCCCAAGCAAAGCGCAAGTTTGTTCAAGCATCACATATTTATTGCTACGAGTATCTCTAAACGTTTCCAGCACAATGAAAATAATCACAAAACGTCTAATAAGTCCCATCAAAAGTGGGTATTTTAAAGCCATGTTTCTGGCTTTGATCTTGTCAATCAAGATCAGAAAAGACGTTTCAGTAATGAATTAATTAATAGTCTAATTATAAGTTTACACTATTTGAACATTATGAACAGTATTTTTTTAACTTAACAATTAAAATCTAATATGATTGAATTTCAAAAACGAATAAAAAATGAACTAAAAATATTTTCAATCATTACAAATGAAACAAAATTTTGACAAACAAAAAACACTTTAGATTAGGTTAGAAAATTATTCCATAATACTTCTTACACCCGACACATTATCCTCTAAGTGGTATGGCAAGGGACAAAAACACAGATGTGACCGGGAAATATTAGTCCAAAATAATTGCGGTGGCCCACCCAACTTCCTCGTCCTTTTAAAGAAAACATGGCCGAAAAACTTCTCCGCCGCCGGGATAACCTAACGAGAATATGTCTTGTCACGTACTTAAGTAAATAAATCAAGGCAATTGATAAAACGAAGTTAGAATCGGAAAGGTGTGATTGGTGTTTTGTTATGTGGCTCTTAGGTTGACCTTTGTGTACTGAAATGGTTTATCTAGCTGACCCAAATAACACTACCTACAGAAATAAACAGAAAAATGTATCACTTATTTCATGTAATATTAATGGCAGTAGATCTGAATAAGTAGTGGTCGTCTCAGATGGGAGATAATAGATGAAGAGTACTAATGAAATTTAAGCAATATTTTAAACAAATTTTAATTAAGAAGGCTCACTATAAAATTCAAAATTATGTTAAGGATAAAGATATATGGAAGTAGTTTAATTAGCTGTACAGGTTTATCTTATTGACAGTTAGAGTGTAGCTAGAATTATTACGTTGAAAAATTGTAAGAGAAAATGTCTTATTTGAATATTGAAAATAAAACAACTACGAAGGTTTCTTCCCCGTAGAAATAGCATTCCGAACCGGTGGAAGTAAAAAAAATGATGATTGAAAGTGCTTATTTTAAGTCTATTCGAATAAAAACATTTTGATTTTGACTTTGAATTAAAGCAAAGTAAAGTGTGTCAATAAAGTTATGGCGAGTGAGCTGGCTTAATAATCCTGCCCAGACTATTCATTTTTGGGGTTCCGTATCCAAAGGGTAAAAACGGGATCCTGTCACGAAGAATTCTCTGTTCGTCAGTCCGTCCATCTATTTGTTAGCAGGCTGTAGCGCATGAACCATAATAGCGAGACTTTTGAATCTTTCAGGGAATGTCTATTTCTGTTGCCGCTACAATAGAAAACATAAATAAATTAAAAATTAATGGTGGTTTTAATCCAATACAAGAAAACATAAGATTTTTGACATTTTCGGTTTACTCTTGTTTCTTTTGCGATTTCATCTATAAAGTACAAAATGTTTAATCTTACAAAATTATATGGAACCCATCATGTGTGAGTCCGAATCGACTGTTTTTTTTCTTCACTCATACCAGACGCATTCAATTCAATTTCTAACCTTATTTCATCAACATGTCCCACTCACTCTAACAATGCTCTAGTTTCTGTTCTTTTTTTGCGATTTGATAATACTTATTAAATGTCACCAACAAGGCATCACTAATTTTCGAAACATGTTTAATCATGTTACATAATATGTATCATTTCATCGAAAGTAAATCAATATATATATACATCAGAACTTTTCTAGACACCTGAATTTACATATAATTTATATCTTCGAAATCGCTATTACAATAACTAATAAATAAAAATGTAAACACCAGAAAATTTATTTACAGAAAATGTCATAGCTTAGATTTTAATAAAATTATTATGTAAACCCTAATATCAATTAATCAATCATTTAATTAAGCTACATTTTTCTTAATACAGTCTAAAATAACTTTAAATTTAAAGATGTTCGGTTGTAAAATAAGTTTCTGAAATAATATCGAGGTTTGAAGATTTCTTAGTAATTTAACTCCAGTCACCTTTCAAGTGTTGAAAGTCCCTGGAGAGCGATTCTTAATCTAATTAATTTTCAAATTAATTTTTTTATTATTTCTTAGGCGAAAAATTTACAAATAAAAGAGTCAAGTTTAAACAGTTTTAACTTTATTTACTACTAAAAAACGACGACAAATCAAGTTATAATGTTTATCTTTGTTTGGGTGGACGTGGTAGCGCAGTTTGTTACGGGCCTTGGTTAACCGACCGACGCGACCCGACAGGTCGAGGATTCGAGTCTTGGATTGATACGTTGTAGCTGCTATGTTCCTCATCGTGCCCGGATCTACCTATCAAACTGGTACTCAATATAATGCGGTATTTAACATCTCTACCTACCCCTATTGAAGGATTAATGACTGCGTGAGTTAATGTTATATATGTAATAAAATGTGTTTCCATTTTTTTTGTTATGTGGTAAAATTAAAGTTATATAACATATCGGATAGTGTCGACAGATTCGCAAACTGTCACACTGGGACTTAACATAAACATGCGAAATGCGGTGTTTAACACCTCTGCCAACCTCTCGAGGGATTGCGGCTTGAGTTTATGAGTTTATTTGTGTTTTATCTTCAATATTATTGTGTTTTTAATGACATCAAGTTACGCTGTTTAACATTCGAAACGTGCAGTTGTACTGTGTAAATATAGGCGTTTGTTATCTATACTTACTTATTTACTGACTTCTGAATGTTCGTAAACATCTACAAAAAAGTTACTTATATACCTATTGATCAATATAATTTACTTTCTGTGTGTTAAATTACGTCTACATAAATTCGTTCAAGTGAGTACCGAACATCCAATCTTTCACATAGGTAAATTAAATGACTAAGGTTAAAAAATCGTATAAAAAATGACGTAAAATTTAAACCTGGTGGTCCAAGAATATTAACTTGGTAGTCCAATAATTGGCCCCCGACCTTTTAATTTCTGCAGATTGAAAGTAAACTATTTACGAAACCAAGAACACCATTTCATTTTCCATCTTCAGAAGAGTCCTTTTTACAAAGAAAACAGTGAAAAAAGTCAAGAGAGATTAGCTCTCGGGTCGAGTGTTCCGTATACTTGCCTCCGTAGTTTTAAATAAGACTTTTAAAGTAAAACACTTGTTGCCACGATCCAAGATGGCGGTTTGCTAACGAGATATTTTGTTTGTTGTAAATTTCTGAAACGTTTTAAAGATATTCTTGTGTAAATACACGGTTATTACTGATTGTTTGAGATAATAAAGCTAAGGGGTTTGATAAATCCTAGGAATATTTTTGATAATAATAATAATAACCACATCACGACACACACATTGACTCAGCCCTGCAGAAAGTATCGTAAGAACTTGCGTCACAGGTGAATTACGATTATTTGACTGCCCTGCCCAAGTAACTCAATAAAGCCTACTAGCATGTTACTGAGGGCAGATTCATCATTTTATCTATTATTTTCATAATTCATCGCTTAATCATTTCATTCCTCATCAAAACTTTAGAACAAATATTACTTGTAACTGGCAAAATACTAAAAGTGATTGCCATAAAAAGAAAAAAAGAAATAGTTAATATCTGTTGAGGCACTAACATACCTATATGCAAAAAGCAAGATTTATAAATATACAGTTATACAGAGCCTCTAGTTGTTCCTCGACTAAATTTTTTATAAAATATTTCTTTCACCTCATTAAACTCCTCGTATTTTAATTTAGGGTTGCATTGAAAATAAATATTGATGAGGATTGCCAATAACTTTTGACAGTTGTGTAGCATCAAAGCTAGTTAGTAATATTAACCTAACCGACTGCCTGTGAACACTTTTATACAGTAAATATATGGACAGTTAGCGTTTGCCTCATTAGTCGTAAATCAACAAGTAACAATTATACATCATGATTACATAAAGCCTTCTAATTGACGTAACAATAGCTTAACAGTTGACATTTCACTGACACGAGTGATTCATTGAATAATATCGATTGATAATTATCTAACTTTAGAATAATTAGTACTAAACTCTGTAGACTAGGGGTTGTTACACACATCAACACTAGTTGACGAAATGAGTTAAACATTTTTGTATGAACTTCTTTTTTCAACGCATAATTATAGGAATCATGGCCTTCGAAATCGTGTGGTCTCGATTTAAAAGTGAATACCTCGAAAAGGCGATACGTTATCGTTCCATTTTCAAATAAGAATTAGTAGTTAACCACATCATGACACACACATTGACTCAGCCCTGCAGTAAGTATCGTAAGAACTTGTGTCACAGGAACTAAGCAACGATATGGTATATACTAAATAGATAAGAATACAACATCCAAGACCGGTAAGCGAAACAAGGCGTCTTGCAGATAACACAAAGTACTGCCCCCGCCGGGATTTGAACCCGTAGCCTTTAGCGTAACAGACGGCTGTTTACACCACTGCAACACCGAGGTCCTCGTTTATGAGAAGATGTCTCTTATATTATTCTTCTTCTATTTAATCTGCTACGTTAGCCATATATATCTACTATGTCTTATTTTATTGGAGCAAGATTGCAACTGATGCAAGATGCATGATGCAAACTTTGAGATGTCTGTAAAAAATATTCAGGCACAGAAAAAAGGTTCGTCGAAAAAAATCGTTCGTTTCATCAATTTCTTAAAATCCTTTAAAATCCACTATAATATATAGTACAAATACATTCAAAGGTGTTTTGAATCATTTATTACCTCTTCGCAGCTAAATACAGAAATAGGTGAGATATTATGCACTTTGTGATTCGAAAATATATTTCTTAAACTCTATTCACTTGAAATAAAATAAGGTATACTAAGAAAGTACTCGTAAGTAATGATAATAACTGTTGAGAATTTCAATTCATTAGTTTGTTAATATGGTTTGTACAGATATTGGGGAAACATAGTATAAATATAATTTTAGTCATATTGTTAAGATTTGATTAGAATCGGTTGCGAACCAACTAATTAAAAAAGATTGTATGATCCATTCAAGCCTCGTTTTATTATTGCAATGCTATGATTTATTTTTATAAAATCAATAATAAATAAGAACCATTTAAATCATACCAAAAAATATTTCTCGTATCCCGAAAGTCCATAGGTGGGTCATTCCTTTTGAAATATGGGAGCTACTTATCATAATTCTCACTGAACCCAAACATGAGTCCCGTACGCAATACCAAGTACCTACCAGTAAACATATAGGTCCTCTTTTATTTCGTCGGGAGTAAACATAAATAGCCTTTATTTCGGCAGAAGTATATAGGTGGCATTTGTTGCGGAGTTTTCCGTTGAATTCCTTTCATGCCCGGATTGTAATCAGCTAAGAGGCTCTAAGGTATTGTCTTTGAGTATTAAGAAGTGTGAATGAGATTCCGGTTCTAGTCTATTTACATTATTAGAACGTTGGAGGTAATTACTGGTTTTTTTCCGGTAAATTTTGGCAATTCTTTGTTTGGATTTCCTTGGATCGGACCTGAAAAGGTTGTAGATTTTTTTTTTATTAGCTACTGTTTATTACAATACAACAGCAATGTTTTGACTGTTATTTTCTATGTTTTGACAAAGCTATACGCATTTTGTCACCGCCGAAATTGTATACATTTTGATTTGGCCGTTACTGCAGTAACCAGCGACTGGTTGACAGTTGTGTAGGCTTTTTAATTTCGTGATGTAGTCTTGATTCCGGGTTGTATCTTTGTAGTTAAATATCGAGCCTGGGCCAACCCACACTTAAAATTTATGATAAATATTTATTTATATCGGAACGTTTTTTTTTTTTCTATTTAGATAGCCATGTCAAAGTTTAACATTTTTGTATTAGTTTGCAATGAATATACAAGTGATGACGATAAAAAATGTACAGTTATTCTCTACTCAAAAGGACTGCTTTGAAGCGCGCAATAGATTATAATTTAAATTAAAGTTAATTACTACGCAGACAAAACGCTCACGAAACAAAGCAATCAAGTGAATACTTCGAAATCCAGACCTAACTGAAGCAATTTCTACGTTCACTTAAATCAAGTACCTGAACCTAGCGGTATTCTATTTACTTGTGCTTTGTAATTAGTACATCAAAATTTCAATTAATTATCTCTGACATGAATCCCTGTATATAATATTTCAAATGAAAATATACCTAAGAACAAACAAGCAATATGGAAAGTTTTTTTGCTTTTAAACACTAAAGGTGTCAGGTATCTTTAGTTGTTTGCGAACTAAACCACTCGTCAAAACATTATTTAACTGAAGCCTTTTAAACAAAACATACTTCTATGAGTCTGGGCACTTTATGGCACTATCAAATCATATTTTGACAGTGTCAAGTAATATTTATGATGAGATTAATAATAAAAGGATAAAAATGATAGATGGAATGATGAATCTGCCTACAGTAACATGCTTGTACATACCGTTACTACACTAACATACTAGTTCTGTTACTGTGGAGAAGACGAAAAGAGCAGCCAAATCGTCGTAGTTCACGTTCTCCACACATTTACATCACTACAGATATTCGCCGGTTAGTACACTAGCATTTTTCATAGAATTCTGCTGATTACAAGAAAAGACAATAAAATAACAACAATATAACTGCCATTTCCCGGTGCCTCCAAGTAACTTATTTGGCTACTAAGATTTGACCAAATCCAGCTCAATTCTCTAACTACCTACCTAAGGCTTATTCAAGTTAGACGTTGTCAGCCGTCTGTCTAACACTAGTCGTCCTGCCCCCTTGGACAAATGCCATTTTCCACAAGCGTTTCCGCTGAAAAAAATAAAAATGTATGGAAACGACGTTTCCTCACGCTCACGTCAGCTCACCTCACGTCATTTCCATACATTTTTATTTTCTGTTAACGTAAACGCTTATGAAAACCGTTATTTATTGTTGTCTAAAGGGGCTGCTAACTGTCGCTTTTTTCATACAACTCGTCGTTTTGTCGCACGTTTGTCGCTCCACACGTTTTGTATGAAAAAGCTTTCCTCCGTACCAATGCCACTAACGCACGGCTTCAGCACCGTTACCGGCCGACAACAAACGACTTAATTGAAAGATACTTAAAAAAAAACACCTAAGAAGAAAACACAGAAATTTTAATCACAAAACTCATTTTTCAAAATCCCACAAAAACCAATCCAATTAATAGAATCGCATTGTTTCTGATTAAAACAAAAGCCTGAAAAAGCTTCTGCGAAACTTGACAAGAATACAAAATTAAAACTGGCTGCGTACAAACCGCTCAAAATCCTTTATATGTAGGTACTGTATTCGACTATGTTGTTCAAATACTTTACATTGTGTCGAATAACAATGCCAATACCCGAGATAGGGTAAACCCTTGATTCTTACTCATTCAGGCTGAACAAGCGTTTTATTGTTAGGGGAATGTACGGAATACTTACCTTCTGTGTATACCGAATGATATTTGCACAAGCTGTACCACATAGGCATTATGGCACGAAATACAGCGTTTGTAACATTCAAATGTGCCTATCATTTGCGTTTTTATAAAGCCACTTGATCGGGTTTGAGTTGTATCGATGTGATTCTGTTTTTATTTTAAATACATTCGAGAAACTTTTCTGAATGGTTAGTAAATGAATGCTATTTTAAATTTAAAGTAAAGATTAAAATATTAAATCATTTTTTTTCTGAAGTAACCACAAATTTTCGGTTTTGACATTTTTTCTTTGTGACTTTGTGAGTGTGGGAAGTAAAGTATGGATTTTGATTCCCTTGAGAATATCAAAATGTGTGACATACGCGGCCGTATCTTTTGATTGCGATGACTTAGAATTTATCTTCAACGATCTAAGGGCTTGCAGACCTAAGTATTTGATTTCTGAGAAAAAGAGTCTTGACAACCCCACGGACGAACAGACAAACAACGAAGTGATCATATTAGGGTTTCGTATTTTTATAATCATAATCGGCAAAACGGGAAAAATTTTGAGACTAAATTACCGTGATAAACGAAATATTTAAACACTCGTAACGCTAGTTTGACTTGACAGGTTTTTTAAGTAAGATCAATTTGCAATTAACATTTGGTTTTTATGTGTGTTTCTGGAAACAAAATTTTATGGATATTGTATGGAATTGTATATCTACAAAAATAAGAGATCAATGGCTGTAACCCACTTTTATGTTAGTACAGAATGACATATGATCAGACAAGTGAACTCTGACTGCTGGAACATTAGAATGGCAGTCACGTGCGACTGAGGCTTGAGGACTGATGGAAGAACCCTTTGTGGTGACCGCATTCTGCCAAATTTAAGCTTTCGTATTGACTTTAAGGACAATTTGGATATCTACATCAAAATCCGTTAAATTATTTTGGTCCCGTCACGAGAACGCTAAACTTGACCTAGTAGAAAATATTAGGAATTATTAGTAAAAAACTAAAATCTAAAAAATAAAAATTGCGCTTTGAAACATTTTGATGATAACTTGTTAAATCTATTTTCATTTTTAAAATAAGTTTGATTTGATTTTATTTTGATGACTGTGTTGTTCAGAAGATGTGAGTGTGAAGTTATGGACTGACGAGATGTACTTGAATACATATGGACAAAATCATACTCCCTACTCCCTACTTTTTTATATTCTCTACAGTCGAGTAAAAATATTGATACAAAATGAGACTTGAAGATAAAACTAAGGTTTCTCTAAAATTTAATTAATTAAATAAAAACTATAGGCAGACAAAATCAAAGATCCAACTTAAAAAGTAATCAAAACAATGGAACCGTTATAAATACTCAAATACCTACAGAAAGACCACATAAACAAAACTAAAGAGAGAATAAGAGAATAGATAATATTAAACATTAACATAAATATTCGCAAACCTTCGAAGCAGCTGCGGCCAACATCGTCAAAACCTAACGAGCCATTGTTATGTCCGAATCCGGATTAACAGAGCCCTGGGTTCGGATGTTAATCAAAACAAATACATGGACGGTTCCAGTAGGAGTGGTGCTTGTAGCCCAGTGCGATGGACAAATGACTCTTCAACGTTTCTCTAAGTACTAGCCAGTCTGTGGTCCAAGGAAAGCGCGGACAAAACGGAGTTTCTGTAATAATTCTAACTTTTTTCTATCGGTTTTTCTATAGATGCTATAAAATACATCTTTGAATTCTTTTGTAATTTAAGTAACTGTAATTATTTAACCTAGGGCTCGAGTTATACCACAGTGGCGTGGCGGAGGCCTGTCGCGGATGGCTAGTAAGTAAACCTTAGTTACAAAGCACTGGGTCGGATATAGCAGAGAACAGTGACGTACGACCTGGTGGCGGTGGCGTGGCAGTGACGTGACGATGACGTGGTGGTGGGATGGCGATGGCTTCTGTGAAAAAAGCGCGCCCAGGCCTCCATGTTATTGACCACCACGCCACCGCCATGCCCCCGCCACGCCAGCGCTACGCTACCTCAGCGGAGAAAAAGCGTGTCTGCACCGCGTCTCCAAACAACGAACGCCATTGCCATGCCAACGTAAGGCAACATCTTTGTAACTCGCACCTAGGGATAACCATTCAAAAATAGAAGAACTAAAACGAAGCGAATAATAATTGATATTTTTTGTACACAATCACACATAAAGCCAACCACTAAGCAAAATTAAACCTTATAGTGTACTTCATAAGGACGTTACATATCCTAAACAACCTGAGTGGTTGTGTACTGTAATTGCTCGGATTGCACCCTTAATATCAGAGTACCCAATAACTGAAGTGCTTCACCTCCTCGTACGAATACCAAGCGAATTCAAACAGGAAAGTAAATTATGGCTCATAGCCTACAATAATTCCCGAAATACTCGTGTAATGAATGTAAAAACGGAATCTTTAACATTTCATAATAAGTCCATACCACTATAATGTGGTTAAAATTGTATGTAGGGAGTAGATTTGGAATTCCTTAGAATAGAAGCCCCGTCAAATGGTAATGCGCTTGGCGGCCATTTTGGTTACGCCAAAATCACATTGAACTCATCGCATTGAAAAAACAGCATCACATTGAACTCATATTATCAAACTCTGTACTTTTATCATTAGATGCTGTCATTTGAAGGCTAATCTGACATGGGCTTGTAGTTGTTTTATTCAATATTTAAATTAAACTAACAAATGGTAACAAAACAAGACAAAACAGGTTTTTACTTGTGCAAAGTCGCCGTCAAAATCTTGATTAAGATATTTAAAAAGTTGACATGTATTGAGTTTGAGCATACGTTGCAGTTTTTAAACTACCTGATTTTTCTACTACCTAATTTGAATTAGAATTCGACTTTAACAGTAACTGCACAAGTTACTCTTAAAGTTGCCTTTTACTGAAAAGGTTTATGAAAAACAGTTACACGCCATGAATAACAAAATAAGTCATACACTAACTATTTAATCAAGAGAAGTATGTTTTAATTAAGAGGTTAATTCATTTTACAATTAAAAATTCAATACAGCCCGATGGTATTGTTCACACAATGTTGATGTATATTTATCTTGTAATTTGAATAACAGTGAATTGGATTTTTGTTTTATTTCATCATAAATATTTAATTTATTTGATATGACAGTCAAATTAATCAGTCCGTTACTAGTTACAAAAATCTCAGATTAGTGACTTACTGTTTTGTCTTTTTCCATCGATCACCAATAAAGTTGCATTTAACAAAGACCAGTTTTTAGGGTACCGTAAGTCCGAATAAAAAGCGATGCCCTATCACTATATTTTCCGAACGTCCGTCCGTGCGTCAAGAAATGTTTTTTAAGAACGCGTGAAGGTATTTAGCTAAAATTTATATCAAATACTTATGTCTGTAATGTATTGAAGCACTTATAAAATCAAACTTCACAGTCCACGCATTCAAAAGATACGGCCGTTTTAGCCACACTCAGCGATAGTGTCAAGGAAATCAAAACCTACAGGTTGCCTACCTACTTCCTGTTGACATATAATCATGAAATTTTACAAAAAACTCTGTCATAGAGTATAAAATATAACATAACAAACATCGAGACTCAATTTTCGTGATGAATGAACTAATTGCATACTTACAAGTGTTTACGGAACCCTCGTTGTGACCGGTTTTATTTTTATTATCCTTGTCAAAAGGACGGAATATTATAAACTGGAATTTGACGTTAAGAATGGTTCAACTTGCACTCAAATCAATTTTTCTTTACTCGAATAATATAGGTGGAGATGCTCTTAAATACAGAAGCCGCTTATAACTTTGTCCCTAAGCATCTCAGGCGCCGACGCTCCGAGATTGACGTACAAATGTTTGGTCTTCATTCGAGTGCAAATGAGGGTTCCCTGCTAGTTGACCGAGCGGCATTTGTTTAGTTTTTCCTACAGGGGGCGCTGCACTCAGCTGTTAACATGGTGTACGGGATCCCTGCGAGCACTTAATGAACTCGAAGGATCTTCATTGTTACAGGCCATTAACTGGGGTTTATGTCAAAATGTTCAGATTTTTTTCTTATAATGTTGCTATCTCTTAATTTAAGGGTGTGTTGTTTTGATTAACTACTTGATATTTATTTAAATTGGATGCAGTTAAGAGTTTGAAAAAAAAAAGATAAAATCAATCAGTGATATAGTAGCATTGGTTTAGTGATAGAACAAACATGACCTTTGTAATATAGATTTATAAATTGGTATCTAGTTTAAAACTATTCTTTATGTTGGTATTATTAGATGCTCCAAGGTTAAATGTAAGCATTAATTTTCCCCACTTTAACCTTCATATTAACAAAAATGCGAAATCACGCTTATGAATAAGCTAAAAAAGAATAAAGTATCTTTTTAATAAATAAACAAGTTTAACCAAGGTCAAGTCAAAACCTAGTATAATTGTTGTGAAAATGCCTAATAAACGTTAAAAAAAATGAGAACCACACCTGGAAGACCTGTTAACCAGGATCAAAAATGGCGTCCTTTGAAATGAGGCACAAGCTACTAGTCAGGACATACCTACACATGTCTCGCAACATCATTATAATTGTAATAACTGTAATAAGAAATAAACAACATCACGACACACACATTGACTCAGCCCCGCAGTAAGTATCGTAAGAACTTGTGTAACTAAGCAGCGATATGGTATATACTACATAGAGAGATTACTACATCGAAGACCGGTAAGCGAAACAATGCGTAATTTCAATCAGTATTAAACAAAATATAGTAAAAACGTTTGTCCTTGAATAAATAGGACTGTGAAATTTTTGGTAGATTTAAATTCGAAAGTAACCAAAGGAAAGTATTCAAAAACGACGATAACCCCCAAATTAATTTAAATGCAAGCGTTCAAATCCATTTTCCTAAACCGGTTCAGTTAATTGACGCATAATGATTTAAATATTCACTTAGATGATTGTTATATCGACTGTACAATTTCAGATTCATTCCAATAATTCCAATTAAAAGTTCTAAACCGGAGAAAATAGAATTCTTTTATACTTGAAATTGAATTGAGAAGGGAATTTTTATTCGGAAATCTCTACCGCGTTTCGTGCTGGAACTTTTAACTTGGCGAGTTTTGGAAGTTTTTGAGGTCCTCCAGTTATCAATATTGTTATTTTGTAAAGCGAAAAGATAAACAGTTTAAGTGCCTAAAAAGCTAACAGTATTTTTGTTAAAATTATTTCTTACGACTACCAATGCACAATGGCACATATAAAGCATATAAAGTATGTAAAGTATATAGTGTAGTAAGGTAACATTTGGCATATCAGGAAATAGATAAGGCTTTTTACATTGAATAAAAGTGATGCACGTATGACGATTTTTTTAAATTTTTATTCAAGACCAGGCAGGCATTTGATCTCAAATCCGCCTGATGTTAAGCGGCGATGAGGTCTAAAGTGGACCATGCCTGCCTAGGAGAAACCTATTCACTCTTGCCTTAAAGAGGCCAAGTTATATTATCTTACCTTTTGTTTTATAAAATCATGGACAAACAAGCAGAAGGGTCAACTGATGGAAAGTGATAACGCCGCGATGATTTCCTAAATGTCTGGAACGCATCGATAATGCGTTGCACATGTAGAGGTAAAGATGTTATTTCACTCATGCCGGTAACTACACTGGCTCTCCAGTCCTTCCAATCGAAACACAGCGAACTGCTTCACGGCAGAAATAGAAAGGAGGGTGGTGCCAATTAACCACCTCGCATATACTCGTAGATCTAGCACCTGTAGTACCAGCTGACCCTAGTCATCTAAATAGACACCTAATGTTATAAATTGAAGTCACTAATTGGATCAGAACGACAAAACTCATTAACAAATTATTGATCTAGTTACATGGCAACGATAATATATTATTCTATTGGAGTACTATTTCGTCGTTCATCGATTTCTTTACCACTTAAATAAGTAAAATCCTTACAGAGGGTAACCTTTCACGCGATCACTAACTATAGATCATTTTCAAACCAATAATTATGGTATGCTTAATAAATCAAGGGGAAGCAATCAAGATTGATTGATGTCTTTTAATTTTGGTAACATCAATCCTATTTCGATAATTATTTTCGATTTATTCCGTACGACCTGTTACTAAATTGATCAGATAGATATAATCCAGTCAAAAAATTAATGTGGATGGGAAAGTGAAAAAAGGTCATTATTTGTAATATTTAGGAGATAAGCATATTAAAAGTCCCAACCCCTCGGAGGTGAGAAGTAAGGGAGGGGGGAGAAGCTCAAAGAAGGACCTTTTTTTTGTGTTTATCTCGAAAACAATGGTTCTTAGGAATTTTTGTTGGTTTTTAATATTAAATCTAATATAATTCTCTACAACTTTGATTCTACAACTTTTTACCCATTCCCAATTGTTGTCTAGATATGAGCTTGGAAGAGCGTAAATTTTCCAAAAACTTTTAATTTAAAACTTACAAACGGTTCACCTGAGAAAAAGAGCCACATAATAAAACTTGTAGTGGATCGAATTTTCTCCTTAAATGTAACCTATACTCAAATGTAATGTATAATTGAAAAGTTTTATCATTTTAAAGAATTTTGAAAAATTAAAATTTATATTTGACCACCTCGGTGGACGCATTGGTGTAAACAGCCGACTGCTACGCTAGAGGTTCCGGGTTCAAATCCCGGCGAGGGCGGGACTTTGTGCTATTTGCAAGACGCATTGTTTCGCTTACCGTTCTTGGATGTTGTATTCTTATTTATTTAGTATATACCATATCGTTGCTTAGTTCCTGTGACGCAAGTTCTTACAATGTGTGTGTCGTGATGTGGTTATTGTTATTATTATATTGAATAGTGTACAGCATATTGTTCTCACTTTTCTAAGCTGAGCTTGGAGCCTTTAGCTCTTATAAGTTGTGAGGAATTTAAGTATGTTTGTCTCCTAACTTGTTCAAAAAATGTTCCGAAGTCAAACTTCCGGACTTTTGCATTAATTTTGAGCATTAATTTACTAAACTAAGAGTGTTTTGTATTTAACAAAGTTAACAATGGATATTTTATATGATTTTTATAGAAACGGTTTCAGTTCAGTTTGCTGAGTTCTCTGAAGTACACAAATTTTTGGGAGCTCAAGTAATTATATGAAGGTCGTAGGCTTAGTAATTGAAGAGAATGAATGAAATTGATACAACTGCCTTGGTACTTTTAAGTTCTTTTCTCACATAAAGTTAAAAAAGTACACAAATGTTAAAAAGTAAACAACATACTATCGTTAACTATGTTTTTTTTTAATATTGTAGTTAAATAATATACGATATTATGAATATAAAAACTTTTTGCTAATATTTAAGTAAGTACCGAATATGAAACACTGCGATTTCAAGAAATAAACACTACCTTCCAAAATCGCTGTACCTTAAATTCAAGTTTATCTTGCCACTCTCTATGTCTCACTGAATATTATTATTCTAAGGGAAGCTTGAAGAAAAATGAATAGGAATTATTTAGCACTTTTAGAAGATGAGCACAGGCTTGCGAAGTTGTGTCCAGGCCTTTATTATTTAGGGTTACTCTGACATTGGTCCAAGGGAAACAAGTGCTTTCAAATTGAACGTTTGTTGAAAAACTACAAAAACAACATGACCCTGTAACATACTGTTTTGAATATTAACAACTATTTTAGCAGAAAAAACAGCGGCAAATAAAAATAATATTTACCTATAACATTTTACAATGTGATGGGAACAAAAGCAGACAGTACTTCTGATGGAACGCAAGAGCACCGGCGATGCTTTGCCCATGTAGAAGTAAAAGTAAACTTTGCATACAGATGGTAGTAGTAGATTTTGTATCACTAAGATGGCAAACATGAATATGGTTTAACGCTTGCAATACTAGGTCCACCACGTACGTGCTGCCAAACCAGCGAAGCCTTTTTGAAGTACCTTAAGCTGTAGTCACTAGTAGGTTCTTCGTTACAATTAAGTTTATCCGGTTGTCAATTTTAACTTTAAAAAAAGATTCAGTGGCTCAAGCAAGAAAGACGCAAACCAACGCTAGTTAGACAGTAATATGCATCAATTTTGAATACGCCGTCATCCCAAACCTTGATCCAAGTGTCATTAAATGGAACTCATTCGCGGTACTTTGGGAGATAGCCGTAAAAATGAGGCTTACCCATTACAAAGCATAGGTAATGGAGGGCCAGAGTTATCTAACTGAACGGAGGTAAAGTTAAAACCCATATACGTACAGCTTTCATACGAGAATGAACCTGGAGATTAAACTAAAGACCTTTTAAGCCTAAAGCAGCTTGAACGCTTAGTCTTTGAATTCGAGACGAAATTCCGTTTCACGGCTACTTAGTCTTGCATTTACAGGCATTGTTTCATCAGGGTTTAATTTAACGCTTTTTGTAGGCACTGATCTGACTGACATTTGTGTCTCTGTTTCTTATACCTTAGAAGATACAAGTCAGTAAATTCATTTTGTATTGTATAAAAAAACTAAAAGGTTATATTGAAATTAAAGTTTTATAATTTACTCGGAGATTTTTTTAGGGTGAAAGGTATCAAGTTTTGTTGTTTTGCGTCTGTATGTCAAATTTAATTCTTTGTTAATAATTATGTTATGTTAGTATTTTTAAAATCATAATTTAATATATATTGAACCTATGTACTTAAAATCTCTTAAAACTATTCAAAATTAATGGTAAATGCTAAAATTGGGGATTACACGCTTCAAGTCAATAAATTGCATCTCTTTTTTACTAGAAATCCTTTGTTTAATTTACTTAACTTTGTACTTACCCCATGTAAAAATCAGGTTTCCGTATTTAAACACACTACAAAGAAACACGTTGAAACGTACAGGCTATTGTCAAACAAAACATTACATTTTACGATCGTGTGAGTGTGTAAGATGTTCACAGATGGTGCAACCTTCAACAAGTATACTTAGGTGCTTGTAGGTCTTATTTCAAAGGGATAAGATTCAAAATTGTAAAGCCAATGTACGAGAGAGTAAGTTCGAAAAAATATCAGCTATAAAAACTCTAAAAGTTACAGAGATTTTATCTCACGAAGACGGTTCGGCTATCGTTGTTTTGACGAGTACATGCATGTCGTTCTGGTGTGCGTTACTCCTTTACTAAGCAAACTTGAGGATCCGCACACAAAAAAGTGTATATGTACACGCCTGTCAAAACTAACACAACCATACTCAAAAATTCTTCGTCACATGGAGTAAGTTTACCTGGTTTCAAAGATAAAGTGCTATGATCCAACATTTATGTATAGTAATAAAAAACGGGTACTTAAGCAAATTCCTAAGCATTTGACGATCGTAAAAAAACTTTGAATAAACGTCTCTATAAAATATGAAAGAGACTTTATGGTACTAAGTTTGTTCAAACTAACGCTTGACACTTCCAAATTAACTTAGTTTAAATAAGAATTACTTCGTTATCTTTCACTGAATATAATTCTTAATTGGTCTGAAGACTTTGTGGTTTATTACCGACGGCTTTAATATCAAGTTTTTGTCGTCAAATCTAGGTTTTATTTAAGTTTTATTTTACATCTTTTAACAATGGCCAGTCAAATTCAGTACAAACGTGGTAAGTACAAGCTGGAACAAACATAAAGAAAGGGAGGTTAAATTAGTAATGGATTTTTTTTGTATTTTTTCATCCACTTTTTTTCAATCCAGGAATATTGAGTACAGAATAAAAAAAATAAATTTTTCGTTAAATGAACAAGAATGTTTCGTCAATTTCTCCCCCCTTCGTCGACCAAATAAAATTCCGCAAAACGTGGTATTTTTAACGTAATTTTTATTATGAAATATTTTTAAGTAAAATTTAAACCTGCATATTTATCAGAAATATATCAAGCAAGCAGATGTTCAGTGGAGTTAAAAGAACGATTGAATCATACTTAAAAGCTTTAATTTTTCGCCTTTTTTCACCTTTCAGGGTCTATTTTAAGTCAAATACGCGAATTGTTCACATTTGAACTATTTGACAAATTAATCAGGTTCATCACAAAGCGGCAGTAACCCTTCTGAAAAGTTTAAGTAGCAAATTAATCAATTAAGATTATTAAAGAAAAGGCTTAAACACTCTAGTAGGTTATGGTGCGTCGTATATATTCGTTGCATAAAAACACATAAACTCACGTAATTAATCCCTCTAGAGGGGAAGGCAGAGGTGTTAAACACCGCATTTCGCATGTTTATGATGTCCCAGTGTGACAGGTTGCGAATCTATCGCCACTATACATGCACAATGAGGTTCTGATTGTGAGAAGATACTGGACAGCTTTCAACATAAAAGCTACCAAGCCTGTTATTTTTACGCTATATACAAGTGATCTTAGGTTAAATACAAGCATCTTAGCCTTTATACAAGGATCTTAGCCTGTATAGAAGTATCTTTCTCTATATATAAGGATCTTTGGGTGCACATTGCTAATGGATGACCATAGATAAATTATAGAGAAACTTTTTTTAAATTGTATCGGGAGACCATGGAGACACTTGATGGAAAGTGCTCGCCGCCTATTAACACGACAACACCCTTGATGTCTAGAACGCCAAGCACCGCCAATGTGTTGCCCATGTAGCAGTAAAGAGGTTATATTTAACGTAATTACACTGGCTCATCCTTCGAACTGAAACACAGCGGACTGCTTCACGGCAGAAAAAGAAAGGAGGGCGCTACCAAACTCGCACGTACGTAGATACCAGTAAAACATATTAAAAAATATGTTATATGTAAAATGAATATAGTTTTATAATGATTAAAAGTTTGATAATAAAACGCAATATAAGTTACAAGTACATCAAACAAGGATTGTTTCGCAAGTTCGCCCGTTCAATGCTTGGGTCGCTGGGCATCAAATAAATCAATTAGATAATTTAAAAAGGGTTCCATGATACCTTTTTTGATTATGTTAATAGAATATAAATAGGGTCAAGGCTTTCAATTTCATTGAATTTATGGTAAAGTCCCATTAAGTGGAGAGGTAAAGTTTTAGAAGCTTATTTCATATATAGGAGAATAAGGTATGCATAAAAGCAAAACATGAGCAGTATTTCCGAGTGAACAGAATTGTTAACATTAAAACAATAAGCTCTTTGGTTTGTAAATTATGTACCGTTACTGTTCTATTATCAGATAATTTATTAATTAACTTTGTTCCTCGCACAATGAAAAGTCGAGTTTACAAAGCATTAAAGTGTATGTTTTAAACAGAAAAATCCCTGTTTCTATTTTTTCCTATCTTAAGAGTATCTTTAAAGATAGATGTTAAAGAACAAGCCTTGATTAACTTTAATTAATTAAAAATTAAGATTTTTTAATAATCATTCAAAATTCATTTACGGGTATAGCTACGTGCGAGATCGTCTGGGTTAGTTTCTATTTCTGCCATGAAGCAGTTCGCCGTGTTTCGGTTTGAAGGATAGAGCCAGTAATTACAGGCACGAGAGGTATAACATCTTCATGGGCAACCTCTACATGGGCAACGCATTTGTGGTGCTCTTTGGGTTCTAAGACATCAAGGGCATTGTCGTGTTAATAGGTGGTATCACTTTAAATCAGTCAGTCAGCTTTTTTGCCCATGAATTTAAATAAAAATCGGAATCTACTAAATGATGGATTTACGAAAATTTGTTGATTGCGTTTATTTAAAACAAACAATTCTGTTGAATACCACAATACTCGCACAATGTACATGTAATCGAATATGAAAACTCTTCACAAAGTTAAACATTACGATAACACCAGCAAAATTCATTAACCATAGAACAAAACATATTCAAACCCTAGGGCCATCTCAAAACAGAGTAATGGCAATCGAAAACTGTTATTTTAAACTTAGTTAAAGTCAAACAATTAAATGTAATAATATACCCTTTATGTAAACTTTATCAAGGAAAACTACTCTAATAACAATTATGAAAGGTACGGAACACCTAATGATAGCAAGTTTATTTGACTTTGGAACATAAAGGGCTATGAGCAATTAAAGGAACCCTGTGTAACTTACATGTAAGGATACGGTTATACTGTATGCTTCAAACACTTTTAATTAAGCTATAAATCTTAATACGACGTCAATTACTTAAATATTTAGCTAAAAACCGAACATTACACTCGAAGTTCTTCTATTATTAAAAAGAAACTAATAAAGAACTTAAATTTAAAATTATATACAAAAACGATTCGTTATGAAGCCATCAGCGGTGGTTTATTATTTAAGTTGTAATCAATTCTTTCGTTTAAAATAATTTTAAGAAAGTATTCATATAAAAATATGGTTTACTAATCAAATAAGCAGTAACTTTTTAAACCATAAGTGTTAGTAATGCCCTTTTTAGTTACCATGCGACATCAGTGGAATTCAGAAAGTTTTCATTTTCGTAATTTTTTGACACAATCATAGATAACTTGTAAATTTTACAAGATAGCTCATAAGCATGAATTTTTATAGTTCAATTAACAAACAGTAAGGGGCTATTGTACGATTTGTCATGGATATCATATTAAGATTCAAATGCAATATTGCTTAACAGCCTTTATGATTCTAAAGTTGTGGGTTGACATGTTATTGCTTATTTGCATCCAATTAGCAATAATTATTTCGTCTAGCTTTGTTCAGTATGACCAAGGGTTTGTACTATTATAAGTGCAGGGCAGTAATGACAAGGCGAGCTTGGCTGACTTTAAATTAGTCACTACGGTGTAGGTACAATACACACATAGTGTGTAGTGTTGTGATGTTTTGAATTGGCACATGTGTCTAATGTCCCTGCATTTTCATTTCAGACTTCTATTAAAACAGTAGAAAATAAACCAGTTGTTTTTAAATGGGTAAATGTTGATTTTATATTCACTTGAGTAATTTTGATATAAATTTATCGGATTTTCGTTTTTTTTTCTTCCATCACTTGTGCTTTAAGACATTGATTCATGATTCTAGGTCAATGGAAAGAAGGTATCCTGTTAGTTTTGATTCCCTTCACTTTAACAGTTATCAGAGATACGAAAAACGAAGCAAGCATAAGGGGCTACTCGGATCAGTGATCTGATTCCGATAAAGGTATTTTACTTTGAAGATCCTAAACTTCAAAAACACTAGAAAAGCATTGTTTGGAAAGGTAAGTAACTTTCAAATGGTATTTCTTATACTTTATCCAAGATGAAAGTCAATTTAGGCAACGAGCCAAAGCATACTATTTTTATAACGTGTCGGACAAAAGGTAAACTGTGTTAACACCTGTCGAGCTCTCTTTAAGTAACACACTCTTCCTTATACCTTTCGTGTAAGGTTCAATTTTGAATGACGCAGTTATCTCGATACACGGCAAGAAATCACCCGGTGATTACTGTCCTACAATTTAACGGGGTGTATAATTTAGATCTTAATGCCTTGGGGCAAGGTACGTTTTCGTTTAGTTTTTATTGCATTTTGTTTTGGAGAATATAAACCTTTTTTTATAGTGCATGTAATAAAGAGACCCGGAGGCAACAACTGTGAAAAGAAAAGTTTTCTTACGACTGAACAAGCAATGTCATGCAGGAAAAATACTGAACTAAAATCATTTATTTGTTGCAAACATTTTGCACCTACGAACCGTATTTTAACAAGAACAATCTTTTTAATCATAAAATTTTTGTTAATTGGAAATTGGGTTATTGTTTTAATAATAAAATAATTGTGTCAACTAAAGACGTAACTGCAATGACTTTTCTTTTTTTTTTAAATTATAAACTTGTTTTTGAAAAAACAAAAGTTACTTTTTTGGGATTCAGGTCCACTGTAAATTATTTATGATATTTTGAATTGACCCAAATCTTGTCTGTTTGTTAACTACCAATTTTATCGATATTGATCCATTATTTAAACCGGTCGAAGCAAAGTAAATTATATGCTTCTATGTTTGTATATGGAAAGGTAAGGTTTTATAGTTATTGATAGTTTTAAATATGTGACCAAGCGAAGCCAGTCAGGTCAACTAGGCGTATTTTTATGTCTTTTTATTTGACATCGACGATTAATAAGCAAACCTGGAAGAAATAGAAACCGCCGCCAATTGACGATGGCCCTGATGTCATGGAACGCCAAGAGCACCGCCTATGCGTTGCTATTATAAGTTATACTTCTCGTGTCGGTAATTATACTGGCTCCCCAATCCTTCGAACCGAAACACAGCGAACTGCTTCACCGCAGAAAAAGAAAAAACCAACTAACCCAACAATTTTTTTCTGAATTCATACCTATGTTTATAAAATTATCTATTTCAGGATCCAGTTTACTTTGTTAATGAAAAAATGCTCATTAATATTGGCACACACGTAAATCTTACAGAGCCTATTATTTTAGCTGGTAACACAAATTTGACATCTAGTAAATCTGTGACGGGAAATTTCACCTTTCGCTAGGTATTTTTATCAAAGTATGTTTAACAGACAAATTGCTGGAATATTCTGTATTCTTCTTCCCTTTGATCAAATTTAAATGACAAAACGAAATTAATGAACTTCTGACAATGTCCCCGGGTAAATTACCACTTACATAATTTGACGGTGGAGTTTTGTTTTGTGTTAACGGTACCTCCGTATAAACGGATTAGGCGATTTGAATTCAAAGAACGTTTTCAGCATTCTCTACGTTTTATAAATTAAATTGACAACATTATTCTAGTACTTTCCTTTTACTTAACATTAACAAGGTTATATTTGGAAAAAGCGTACGTAACACCCCTAGTATTGCAAACGTGACCGCTACGGTGACATCTTACCATCAGGCGGACCGTTTGCTTGTTTACTATCTATGGCATAAACAAATCAAATTACTAGCAACACAAAATACATCTCGTACGTGTTGCCACTCCCACTCAATCCACTTTAACCTTATTTTATAAGTACAAAGAAAATACTAAAAAAGTTACCAACTTCTAGTTCTGAATACTAGGCGATTTTGTTGGCTTTAATTTTCGAGGTGTATTTACTATACTCAATTGTATTTAAAGCATTAAAATCCCTTATTTACTTTAGCGACAGTAAATGATACCGCGATGTAGACAACAAGCAACGACATCTCTTAAATATTATTGGAACCAAACTATTTTGAAAGGCTAATTTAAAAACAGAATTCAAAAGTTGTAATTTTGAACAAAATTATAAAATGATATTATAAAATGATTGGACGTTTATCGGTATGTCTTCATTTCATTAATGTTTCAATACTATGTAGGTAGTATCAAAGACTGAAGCCTGACTATTCGTTCTATTTCAATTCAATATAGTTGCAGAAGTCTCAACATTGAGCATGGCACTTATATCGAAAAAAAAAACTTGTTTTGGTATCAATCAGTTAATGCTAAAATTCTAGACTTGTAGTCAATTGATATTGCATATTGAATTTGAATAGGTTTTTTTTTTTTTTCTTTCATACTAAGCTTACTGTTTTATGTAAATTTATCTTACTATTAATAAATTTAAGAGCTGTTTGTTAGTTTAAGAAACTTTGTAAACAATATACTTCTGCTTCTCTTCTTTATTGTCTGTTGTGGAATCAATTGGAGTGCAACGGAAGATCAGCGTCGTACTCGTAAGAGCTGACACAGTGCTGAGTTGGTTACCCTTTCATGGTTGTAACACAGCATCTTAATGTAATCGTTTACGTTAGTACATATTGTTAAAACACTGTGATGTGAGATACTGTGCTGTTTTATGAATAAAGTTCTTATTTACTTACATGATATTTTTATTTAATTTTGATGTTTTGTTGTGTGAGCATTGTAATTGATTTTATGTTATTGTTATTTTCAATGTTGCACCCAACGGTGTTTTTCTATTTCATTCTATACAACCTGTAACAGTGGGACTCAACATAATTACGTTGTGAGTTTATGTGTAAAAATGTCCCACAGGTATGGACACATGAAAAGTAGCTCACGGCGTTAATTAGCATTTTATAAATAATCAAAATTAATTTTAGTTACGTATAAGAATTTTTAATTATACAGACAGACAAATTTTAATCTTAAAATTGTTTAATCATAAAAGTACGGCGCAAGTCCCGCGGCGTTACTGAAAATAATAATTAAAATGTGCAAAATTATTAGGGTTCCGTAGTAACTTGCCTCTTTAATGGACAAAAACGTTTACATATAATCCTTAGGGAGGTTCCTAAGGACCTCTCGGAATGGAGGTTGGGTATAAAATGGGAAAGATCTCTTTTAATTTGCTCCGAAACGCACATGTGGGACACATTTTTATTTTTCTAACTTTTATATTGTTTGTGTTTTTGATACGAGTTCGAAAAGTTTCGGTTTTATAAAGGAAAGGAGTTAGAAACTTACAAGCTTATAAATGCTTGCAACGCTGAAAGCATCATGCAGGCGTTTGATAAGTGTTTTTGCTATAATCAGATCTTTATTTTTTTTTGGTAATAAACTAAATGTCACTATTTCATTTGTTTTGAATGATAATTTTTATTACTTTAACTTAGACTGTTAAGCTTTATTTTTGATCTATTAGTAAAATTATTTTTCAACAGATTTTTTTTTTCAACCCTTTTTCTAAATACTTCAATAAAAAATATATAAAATTTGTAATGCCTTGCTTTTTTCCTTAGAGAACTAGAAAGACTTTAAAATAATTTTAAACAGCTTTTTTAAACCAGCTACTTTATAAATACAAAGACCGACTTCAAAGTAGGTAAACTGCGGCTCAAAAACAATTTCAAATCAAACAGAAAAACTTCACTACTGCATTTGTTTGTGTTCACCCGGTTGCTTGGTACTTAATTGCTACGGCGTAGTAAGTTCGTAGTAGCTACTACGGTTCGTAGCAAAGGAGGTACAAGTTTGAGCGTCTTATAAAAAGTTAATCCACGCTCATAGCGTTGTGTTGTAGCAGATTTTTAATTGAAGATTCTAAAGGAACTTTACCGCTCAAGTTTGTAAACGGACGCGAAAATTTATTCATTTAGAGGCCAACAATAGGCGAAATCCTTTTGATGAGCTCAAATGGTGTAGTATTAAGTTGGAAATTTTTGTTCGATGAAAAATAAAAGTTTATTACAGAAAAGTATATACGGGCTTATAAAATTAATCTATGCTTTGAGCTTTTAAGGATAAGGAACGTTAATTATCAACAAAAGTTTAGTTAAAACGGATTGAAATGTATCGCTACATAAAAATATTAAAAATCCTTAACATTTGTACAACATTAAAAAATCCGAAAACTCTAATATTGCAATCAACTACTATTCTTGGAAATCCTCGAAACCCTAGCCGGATTATTCACATACTTTGTTCTTTATTTAAATTTCATTTTCATTATTACGAGTATCACGACGTTTTTTTTAATTGAGGACGTGGTAGCTCAGTTTGTTGGCCTTGGTACCCAACCTGATAGGGTGACGGTTCGAGTCTCCGGTTGCCGTGCATTGTAGTTACAGTGTCCCTCACTTTGCCCGGACAGTGGCGACAGATTCGCAACCTGTCACACTGGGGCTCAACATAAACATGCGAAATGCGGTGTGTAACACCTCTGCCTATCCTTGTCGAGGGATTGATTTCGGCGTGAGTTTATGTATGTATGTATTATTATCAGCCTGAAGGTAGACTCGATAAAGGCTACTAAATGTTTTCAACCGAAACACCTGGGCTTACATCCAACGGCTCTTTACAGCCCTTAAAAGGACAGAGCCTACAGAACTACAACACCAACATGCATGACTTTTCTACTTTTGCCGTGAAGTAATAGGAAATTTGCTTTTCTTTTTTTAAATAAAATTAATTATACACACAAATCCGTAATATTTTCTCAAATATCTGACTTATTAACTAAGTTATAAAGCTTCAAAATCGTCGATAAGATAGAGAGATCCGATATGTACAATGACGTCAAAGTACAATTTCCGTAAAAAGGTTGTTCTGATGAGCAAGATAGATATATTTACACTTTGAATGGTTATCTGTTGCTGGTTTATTGTACAATTCTAATTCTGTTTTCACTGTAAATAAACTATTCCACATACTTTACGATGAATTGATTGAATAATCAAATTAAATTTCATGCATATTTCCCATTGCCGTGAAGGATTGGATGTAGTCAGTTTAATTACAGGCATGAGGGGATAAACATATCTACAGGGCAAACCCGCCACTCTGTCCCACCACTGCAACTCCTGTTCACCAGGATCAACAGTGGCGTCCTTTGATCGAATAATCATAATGATGCAGCTGTGCAATGACGCACACGCTTTGCCCGGACACCCTACCGGCTGTCTTGGGACCGGGAACTCTTTTATCTGTTCATTGACGTTGTTCTCGGCGTCATATGATGTCAAGGACATCGTCGTGTCAATAGGCTAAGTTGATCACTTTCCATCTGTTGAACCATCCATGTCGGCCTCTGTGGTGCGGTGGTGTAAACAGCCGACTTCTACGCTAAAGGTTCTGCGTTCGAATCCCGGCGGGGATTGATTGGTTTTGGATGTAGTCTTATCTATGTAGTTCATATCATATCGTTGCTTAGTTACTGTGACACAAGTTCTTACGATGTGTGTGTCGTGAGGTGGTTTATAATTATGTTTTTTTTTCGCTAGAACTTTGCATATAAAATATTTATAAATCTGAAACGTAATCACGTTCTTATTATCTTTGACATCGGATCCCGTCGCGACAGTTCATGGTCCCCCATTGGGTCGTATGGGATCCTTCCCGTTCGAGATTGCCTTATAAAAGGGGGTGGAGGGGTAATAAGGCAATAAAACATAATACGTTGGCACGTGAGCATGTGAAGCAGTTTTGCCGTTAGACGTACATTTTCTGCAAGCGTTAACGCAAACAGAAAATAAAATGCGTTGAAATGCCATTACAATGACGTAACTCAAGCGCGAGAGAATGTCATTTCAATACATTTTTATTTTCTGTTGGCGTTAACACTTGTAGAAAATTGAGTTTGTCTAACGGGGCTATTGAGTTTGTCTAACGGGGCTATTCTGATATTTTAAAGCCATATGATGACAATAGTTTGCAAAGATTATTTGAATTTTAGTTTTATTCTTTTACTAATTAAAGTAAAACCGGTCAAGTGTGAGTCGGACTAACACATTATTGATTTTGTACCTTCTTATAAGATATTGTATACTTTTTTGATAACCTCGTAAAAGATACAAGAGCAAGCAATTTTTTTATTAAATCACTTTTTTTTGTATGGGAGCCCACTTTAATTTTTAATTTCATTGCGTCTTTAGTATGTGTTAACAGAAACAGACATTCTCTGAAACTGTAAAGAGTCTAGCTATTACAGTTTATGAGATACAACACGCTGACAGATAGACAGACAATACGTACTTTTTGGGTACGTAACCCTAAAAAATGAGTTTTTCTTAAGCATGGTAAACAAAATCCCGGCCCTCCTTATAGTAAGCTATTGTAGCTCATAGAACTGGAAATATTGAAGACATCACGCGCGTATTGCACTTTTGTGATTACCCAATTTTTCCTTCGCTTAAGAAAAAAATCTTTAAAATTACACCCGCCACTTTGTCCCATCACTACAACTTCTGTTTATCAGGATCAACAGTGGCGTCTTTTCATGGAATACTAAACGAATAATGCAGCTTAGCAATGACGGATATACTGTGCCCTGCCACTCTACAGGCTGTCTTGGATCCCGCAACAAACTTTCAGGTATATTAAATATATATAAAATTGTGGGCTATATTAAGACATATTCTCTTAAAGAGAAACTTAAACACACGATGAAATATTCTTAAAATTACTCTCTTGACCAGAGACATAATGGACTTCTAGCTATAATTTTTGCTGGCAGAATTCAACTGGGAACTTTGAAAAGGCTGAACTTGCCAAAAACTTCCACCCTTGCCTGAAAACTAAAGGCAAGAACTGCGGAATCTCTCGAACCTACCCTACTAAGCATATTTCGCAAATTTTTGGCAGATATCCTCTGAAAGTTAAAATTGAATGAAATTTATTCTTTCAAGTTTGAATTTTTTAAGATTTTGTATAAATCCTTTTATGTGAAATTGTATTTAATGGTAGTCTTGTAATAATTTAATTTAATTTTCTTCAAGGAAACCAAAGATTAAAATAAGTTTTGTACGTGTAACTTAAGGGCAACATATATTTTTTAATAATAGATTTTTTATTTTGTGAGGCTTAAAGTATTATATAACAGAAGATGAAGAAATATCTTCGTAAAAAGCTAAAACCATAATAGTAAAACATAGCTCATCTGAAGTCTATGCAAACTATCTATTGAAGAACTTGACGACGTGGTGTTATAAGCTGACAACTACGCTAGAGGATTCGGGTTTAAATCCCGGCGGGGACGGAACTTTGTTTTATTTGCAAGATGCATTGTGTCGTTAACCGGTCTTAGATGACGTATTCTTTTATATGTAGTTTATACCATATCGTTGCTTAGTTCATGTGACACAAGATGCTTTAATCTGACTGTGGGGCTGAGTCGATGTGTGTCGTGATGTGGTTATTATTATAATGAATAGATATTAATCTACGACTGCTGTTGGAAAGCGATGCAAAATCTATAGCATGGTGACGATTGTGTTGTCAAACACTGCCAATGGGTTTCTCAGTGCACAACTTTGTCGTACTTAAGCTAGATGCGGGCGGCACATGAACGATCAGTTTGGAGAACCTTGGGGGAGGTCTTTGACCAACAGTGGACAAAGTAGTGATGATGAAGTTTGTCGTCGCCGTCGGAATAAATTGATTTGATTTATTGCTATTTTTTTTTTTAATATGATTGAACATCTCAACTATGTTATGTTTGGTGTATGAACTGAAATATGTACAGCAGGGAATATGCCTGAAACATAATTTTGTTTAATCATTTTATAGTAATAAACACGGGAAAATAATATTCACAGTTAAAAAGAATAAAATTGAATGATAAACCATGGAAATATAATCATAAAATAAATCTATCTCCATCATAACAACAACCTATATTCTATAGAAGTTGTATGGCGATTGTTGCATTTGAAGTCATGTTACATATAGATCTCTTTCTCTATCTAACAAACGACTTAATTAATAAGTCAGACGTTTTACGAAATATATTACATTTGTGTATTTAAATGATAAACAATTTTAATTAATAAATAAAAAGGTTCTGCATATTACCTATTACAAAGAGCTTCCGAGAATATTAAGAATTTTTTTCTGTATCAGTACTTTAGCTTTGAACAGACCTTATAAAATCTATTTTGTATAAAAAATCAAATGTACTCATAAATAAATCAATAGCTTGTTAATTGAACCTCACTCTAAACAGATAAATTAATTTTTTAAATAATTAGATGAATGTGAAAGCCAGTCTTGATATCGGTTATAAACAATTGGAAACGACGACGACGAATAGATTTTTATATGATTAAAATTAAATTAAACTATATTTTACCACTGATATTAATGGTCATATTTTATTGTTTTCATTTCTATGATTAAATCATATACATAGCTGAACACAATATCACTCACAGCGCTCATTCACATTCCAAAAAACAATTAAGTTTATTCATATTTTTATGCACAAAGTTTTAAAGTTAAAACTTGTCGCGATAGTAGGTATACTCAATGTTATAACAAAAATGTAAAGCTTAACAGAAAGCTTGGGTGACATTTTTCAATCAGGTTTTCACTGCACAAACTTTTTTTATAAAACGTCAAGGGCAGACAAGCAAACGGTTCAACTGATGGAAAGTGATACAGCTACCTATTGAAACGACGTTGCCCCTGATCAAACTAGGGTATCGGCTGGAAAATAAAAAAACGAGTGATATTTTAAAACTTAATTAATGTTTGTCTGTCAATCGCAAAGCACATCTCTATAACCCTTTCGGCCATGTTTGTTTTAGACGCTGCCGTGACGAGATCGCATGTTGAGTTCAAACACGAAACTGGGTTAATTACTGTGAAATCTGAATTCTTTACTGTTTATAGTACGTTTTAATTATAGTAATTGACATTTAGAAGCTCGCTTTAACTGCGTGGCTAATGAGAAAATTACCGGCTAGCTTATAACATATTTATAGCTTCGAATCGATAATCTCGGTTTCAAAGGAACGAAAACGTTTCTCAATTTGAGTAACATTTTGGTATCGTTGTTGACTTATGTGATTTAAAATTGTTTGGCTAATCCGGTTTTTGAGTAAAGTTTTTGACACCGGAAGAAAAAAGACTGGTGTTCTAAGTTTGACGTGCCTTTCTGTGCATCTTTATGTGTGTTTGTCTGTGGCATCATAACTCTCGGTTATTTTTCGAAAGGTGACTCATTTGAGCGTGTTCTATGTTTGAGCTAGGTTTGGTCGATATCGGTTTCCCCATTAAAAAGGAGCTTGAAAGTGGGCATGAATAATCGAATGCATGCAAATATGTCCAATCGGGGCTTTTTCAATTTGTAATTAAAGTTTGTTTTTTGTTCTTGTTTTCTAAAACAGGTGAAAGTTTATGAACTTCAGCTTTTTTGTCACTTAATAATTAACCACATCACTACACACACAAATTGACTCAGCCTTGCAGTAAGTATCTTAAGAACTTGTTTCACAGGACCTAAGCAATAATATGATATAAAATACATAGATAAGAATACTACATCCAGGACCGAAGCGAGCCAATTCGTCTTGCAAATTACACAAAGTTCCGTCCCCACCGGGATTCGAACCCAGAAAAACTAGCCATAATAACAATATACATCCATAATCCATTATGTATCCATAATAATATATGCATCTTTAGATTCATATATTTTTGTCATTGCTGTTTACACCACTGCGCCACAGAGGTCGTTAATTATGGTCATATGTAAGTTATTTTTTATAACAAAGCCCACAATTCGACTGATGATAAGAAGGCGAGCACGATTTAACTAAGCAAAGCCAGCCGTGCAAACATTTCACAAAACAGTTTTTTTCCGGACTATTACTGGGTTCAAAGACCGAGTCTACAAACTTTAAAATGTTTCTAGTCGTTTAGAAGGCACTCGGTTAACGCCTGTCACATTAAAATATTTATAGCCGCTACAGCAGGGCTTCAAAAGCCGGTTTAGCGATATTGTATTTGAATCTTAATATGATTCAGATATAAATGTTTAAATTGGCCACTAACTGAATTTGAAGTGTCAGAGAAATTGTAATGAGCATTGAGCAATTTCAAAATTAGATAAATTGTCTTTGACTTGTTAGTGAGATGAAAAATGTAAGCTTTGAGAAGAATTGCTTTAAGCGGCATTTTAGGACCGCAGGTATGCTCGTAGTTCGATATATGTATGGCCCGTTACCGATGGCCACCAAGCAATCTTGTTACGGCTTCCTGTTACTGTCCCAAAACCTAGAATTTTGTTAGTCGCAAAATTTTTGAATGAAGGAATGTACCGATGTTTGAAAACATTATTGTTCCACTCAATATAAAAAAATAACAGGAGGATCTGTATGCAAAATCGTCTGGGTTGATCCCTCCTTTTTACCTTCAACTTGAAGCAGTTCTTTGTATTTCGTTTCTAAGGATTGGAGAGCCACTGTAATAAGTAGCTCGAGAGGTATAACATAATTACTTCTTCATAGGCAACGCATCAAGATCGTCTTTATGTACAAAGGGTGGTATTACTTTCCGTCAGGTGAACCATTTGCTTGTTTATCCATGACGTTATACACAAAGACTTGATATTAAAACATTTTTTAATTTACTTGTAAAATATACAGTCAAATTTATACTACAAATACTAACTTAGACCCTATTTAACAAGCAACTTATTAAATTCGGTTTATCACTTACGCTGCCATGGATTAACTTAACCGGTTTGGATTTGGTACAGTTCTTGAGTTTATCAGCATAAGGATTAATATTGCACTTGTATTTTTACTAGCTAGATATCAAACTAATAAAAAAATCCTTGAACGAAAATGCCAAATTATTCGAACGAACCTACAAAAACTCAAGTTTTAAAATCAATACTGGATTTACTTGAGAATATCAAATCATGTGAACTTTCAGGCAAAAACTTTTCATATTACATTAATATTCAACTTTTTGGCCGAGATTCTGTTTGTTCGTTGAGGAAAATGAATAATTTACCTCCAACTCGATGCTATTATTCATCATAGCGAATATGAATTTGTAAATGATTAAAATTTGTAGTTTTATACCTTATAAGTACGTACGAACACTCCAAGTAAAAATATAATTAAATTTCAACAATATAAAATTACAAGTGCAGTTTTTATTTTATTTTTTCTTCTGAGTTAATTATTTGAAATGTTGTTTCATTATGTATTTGTCTAGAATCGACAACAAAATCATGTAAATAGAAAAATACTAGACGAATCTACATCATTCGGATTATTTTCTATATTTGAACCATTAACATTTCTTTTTTGAAAACAGAGTAGTATTTTTTTAATTTATATACCTCTGTTGCTGAGCGGTGTATGAGCTGGCTGCTACGCTAGAGGTCCGAAAAGGAGAAGTTCAAATACCGTTAGGGCAGGATTGTTCTATTTGCAAGATGTATAGTTTCGCTTACCAGTCTTGGACGTAATTTATAAGTTTTACTTGATTTTAAAATATTGTTATCTATGTAGTTTGTACGTTTCTTAGCAAACTTATCTGTGAGCAAACATTTTAGTATTAAATTCAGAGAGAGTGCTGTATTTAACGTGGAATTCAGGTTTGAATATCTTTTCTCATTATACTTGTTATCATACGAAATAATCATGTTTATACAATTGTTTATGTAACGATATTTTTAGGTACAAGTTGGAATTAATTTTGGAAGGTCTTGCCTCACCTGAACTTGCCTTTTTATAGCTTAAATTTTTTTTTGAAATCGAAACATTTTGAAAATAAAAGTTTTAAATGGGAAACGTTTGTCATACTTCACAATTTAAGCCTCTAAAGAGTTTTATTTCTGTTTTTAATTAAACCAAAAATATAGTTTTTCCTGTTGTCCTTATATATTGATTAAAGTGATTAAGTAACCATGTCGTTGCTTAATCAATATATTATATCTTATGAAGACCGTCTGGTTATAGTTATGGTTAACCGTTTACTTATATGCACATTATTCTAGTATGCGTAAACTCTTTACTGGACTGGATGTGAACGTACAAGAGTGATAAAACTAACAAACAACCTTATTCACAATGTTTTCTTGAGATGGAAATGACCTGTGGGGTTAAAAAGTCCCTTTAAAGATTTCTTGAAAGTATTTTTGTTACGTAAAAGCAATTCAGTTTTACAATTCTCCATAGGAAAGTATCAGATGCGCGAATTGCAAATGTTGATATTTGAACGATTTGACATAAGCAAAAAACAATCAGATTCGGCTTAAAGCGTCTTTTTAATCCTACTGTTTGTGTCGTGATGTGGTTATTGTTATACAAGATTCTTAGTACAGGGCTATGTAATTATGTGGTGCACTGTGGATATCATTATAGGACTGGATCAATGTGTGTATTGCAGTGCGCATATTTTATACTATTTTAGTGTGTGTTACTGTTCTTGTCATTAATGGATCTTATGGTTTTTGTGTAAATAAATCAACCTTCCTAAAAAAGACGACATGCCTACTTACAGTTCAGAAGACAATATGTAAAATCATACTATTTTGAAAAAAAGTTGAATATTATGAAGGTAATAAAAAAGGAACGCGATAAGTATTATGTAAAATGTTTTTTTTACGTGAAGTTAATTAAAATAAGTTTTAATATCCATTAAGCTTTCATGCCCCATCTTTTAAATAAATCGTTATAATTCCTGTTATATTTCATATATGTAATAGTAAATCAAAATAGTCGAAATTATTGTTTAATTAATTTGTCATGCTCATGCATGAGACATGTGAGGGAAGAAAAAACCAATTTTAAATAATAAAATATACTTGTATTTTTATGAGGCTTTGTATCAGATGCTATTTTCAATATTTTCATATGGACCTTAAGTAAATCTCAGGTGATACAAAAATATTATAATTCTAACCGGACGAAGTCAGGAGAGGCAGTGTTTATGATAATTATAATTAATATTAGTAATCAATAAGTTGATCAAATATTAATATGCAATTAAAAATTACCTATAGTTAATTTTCATAACTCTTAACCATTAATTTCTTTGGAAAACTTTTTCTTCAGTACAATAATAATATTCTATTCAATTGTTAAATAAATTTTTCGCTCCTTAATGTAAAGAGGAAAAACTAAAAAAAAACTCAAACCACTTTAACGAATGAAAACGCCGCAAGTAATAAAAAAGCAATCAAGAAAATATAAAACATTACAATCTACCTCCGATCAAGATGTTCTACATCGTTACACATTGCTAAACCAATTTCGATAATGTGACAATCACATTTATCTTTCAAATGGCTTTTCATGTTTGTTTCCTTTTAATTTCTAATGTTTTTTAGTTTTATTACTTGAATTTATTAAAAAGTTTAATAAAGGTAATTATTGTTTAAAATATCACATATAAAATGCACAGACACACCGTTATGAAGACATTAAAGTCTCAAGGGTAGAAACTTATGGAAGTAATTATGCCGTAGTTGAATAAATAAAGCTTATATTGCCTATTAAGACTACGAGATTATGCCTACGGGCTACGGGCTACGAATTATCTACTACGGGATTGACAAGCGTAGTTTTCAGATTTTATCACTCTTTTTTACGATGATAAGGTAATTTTATCGTGTAAAATCATGTTTTAACTTTTTTTCAAGAATTTTGTGGCTGAAATAAAATAAATTTTCCAATTTAAAATAAAACGAAAACCTTCAACGGTACTTTTAGATTAATAATAGCCTTATACAAATTCCAATCACCGACCCTTTTTCGCGGAATCCCGAAAAAAAGGGTCCAACAAACAAAATAAATCTCGACTTACACATTTTACATTTCAGCACACTGCATGTATTGTCCCTTGAGCGTGATCTTTCACACGACAATATTGGTCTTGTAAATCACGATTCACAGCACTCGCGGGTTCTGAGAAACAAGTCGCAGACACACGTCCGCACCGCACGACGACCCGGCGACGAATGGCGGAAATGGCCTGCGAGCGGACAGGTGCGAAGAAATGTAATCGAAATTCACGATAAGGAAATGTACATTAGAGAACTTCAAAAAAGAAACAACATTTGTCTCTCGCGTCTTTGAATGTACAGTCAAACGGAGAAACTGTTTTTACGAAATAATATGATGTAAAGATACAAAGCATCAGTTTTTACTTTTTTTTAATGGTTTGAAACCAAACTTTATATTTTATCTACGGTAGTGTGTAATTAAGTTAATTATGAGTGATAAGATAAATATTAATAGTAACAAACAAGGAAATTTGTCCTGTAATAATTTTAACTTGTTTTTACAACTTTTATTTATATCTGTTAAAACGGAACACTTATTTTAAATTAGGATTTGCAATCACAAATACATATAAGACAAAACATTTTCTCTATATCTAATAGATATTATCTATATTAAAAAAAAACAATGGAATGGAATTTTTTTCAGACACAAGCTGAGACGGGGAACCGATTTGTCGCCACAAATCAATGCGATTTATTGATTTACACTGAAATTGCCTTTTTTGTGATTACAAATAAATGTTTTTCTTTCTTTATTATTTTTCCACCAAATGCGAAATGAATCTATAAATATACGAGCAACAAACATAATGTTAGTCACTGACCCTTCGCGACATCAAAAATTAATTTCAAAATAAAATTAACCCTACATTTTGTTTTGGTTTTGGAATTACGCGTATATTATAAATACAGTATCTAAGCTTGAGTTAATGCGCTTAGTTTTAATAACTAGAACTTCAACTAGTTTAACATGTGTGAAGTTGTACATTTATATTTAACACATCTCTTTATACAAATGGTTTCATGTAAAAAAGGTAACACTATAGGGACGGAATTATTGGCGTCGCCCAAAATTTTATAATGTCTATTATAATTATTTAAGAGCACATTTAAAAGGCTCAAAACGTAGAGGGTGACAACGGGACCCAATTACTAACCCTCCGCTTTCCGTCTGATCATTTTTCTGTCTGTCAGTTCTGTCTCAGGAATCGAAATAGATAGATAGTTAAAATGATTGGCACTAAGCTTTTCTGTTTCAAAGTCAAAATATTTTTATTCAAATAGACTTCAAAAAAGTACTTTCAAGGCGTTACCTTTTTAATAATAGTATAAATTTATTGCCAAAAACTAGATAGAAAAAGAAAAGTACTATGATTAACTTAAAGGAATTAAGTATTGGCAAAAGGAAAACAGCTCAGCTTTTTGCTGCCAGAACATGTATATTCGAGCGGCGCTGATTTTCAGCTACCGCCTTATTCCTGAGATGTTATGAGGGAACAGTCAGGGGTGTTTTATACTACCGCCAGAATTTAGTTAACGTGTTTTCAACAAACACATTGTCTTAGATCTGCACTAAGATAGACCATATCTTACCACAGTATGTCCTAAATAGATAAGAAAAATACATCCAAGAAGATATTGCATCTAACAAATAAAACATTATCCTTCCTTGCCTTCCAAGATGTTATTTTTATTTACTTTCATTACTAGTCCACTTCCGCAAAATAAAAGTTTCTAATAATCTAGGCTTCTATTCCAACTGGCGTTTTTTGAGCGGTAGCGTTTATCCGACAGCTGCGGTTGCTACCGTTGACCACAACTATACAATCATAGACTGAGTGGATTGTCACAGGCTCAACTCATATCAGATCTGAATCTGAACATGATAAATAATTCAAACCGTAAAATGGCTACTTATTTATTTATACATCATGGAAAAACAAGCAGACGGTTCACATCATGGAATGTGACACCGCCGCCTATTGACACGACGATATCGTTATGTCTGGCACGCCAAGAGCACCGCCAATGCGTTGCCCATGTAGAATTAAAGATGTTATACCTCTCGTACCGGTAACTACACTAGCTCACCAATACTTAGAACACAGCTAACTGCTTCACGGCAGAAATATAAAGGATTAAGGTACCAACTCAGAAGATCTCGCACTTAGATGTACCATCTTTTAAACTTCTTCTACTTAAACAGTGAGTATCAACAGTGTCAAATATCCCAACAGACATGCGGCCATTTTGTAAAAATTAGATGCAATGTCTATGACACACGTTTACTAAACGATTTCTGAGTATGAAAATAATCTGAAATACTTCTGCTTTTCTGCTAATATATATTTATTAATTGCTTCTAATTCTGCTTTTTTATGTCCACTAGCCATAAAGTGGTCAATATAAGGATATTACAGATTAACAGCTGGCAGGTCTACGTTCGAGATCGTCTAGGTTAGTGCCACCCTCCCAACGCTTTCTGCCGTGAAGCAGTTTTCAGTGTTTCGATTTAAAGGATTGGAAAGCTGGTGTAGTAACCTGCACAAAATTTACAAAATACTTAATCTCTAAAGGCCATCGTCTAGTCAGTTGCAGGTGGTATCACTTATCATCAGGTGAACTAGCTGCTTGTTTGCTCATGACGTTGTCTAAAAGATCAGCTCATCAGAAGCTTAATTACTTACCACAACTCACTCTGTTATAGATAACATAGCACATGTATTTTTAAAACTCATGGAACAACTGAATAACAACTGTCTTCGACAAAAACAAACATATTAATTAATCAAACGAATTATCTAAAAGATGAATTACAAGATAAAAGCTTAATCGAGTGAAGCGATTACAATATCGACAATTGAAACGTTAAGCCATTACAGTTACTACGTTCGTTTCTAATTTGGAAAGAGATAGTATTATCTAGAGTTATATCTGCATCTCACTCGGTCAGTTGAAAGTTCAATTGAGACAAATATTCCTTGTCGTTTCTTAAGCTTGGCTGAAATGGATTTATCTAATGCAAGCGTCTTATTCTTCTCCACTTTTCTGACTGGAATATAATGGAAAGAATGACTTGGGAGATTTAGAATCTATAAATTGCTTATGTAGGTCATAAGTTTGTGATTTGACCTACACTTGTAACGATAGACTCATCCAAAATTCATGCCTATATATACTACGGAGGGCATAAGACAAATTATTAGTTTCTTAAAAACTGATATATAAATAACCGGATCGATTTTTTAATTCGTTATTTTAATGTAAGAAATAAGGATAATTTTTTTAAGAAATTGGCATTTTTATTCTATATTCATTTTTAATCTAAATTAATTCTATTTTGAAACTAATAAAACTAATGATTTGTACCTTACCTTTGTAAGTTTAAATTGTAAAAAAGTAAAAAGAATGATGTAAAGATATAAAATACTTAAAACAAAAAATTTATATTTTAAAATGAATACTATTCTACAAAATGTCAAAGTAATTCTCTCGATCACCGTCGGATTCGATTTGAAATAAAAAAGGCGAAACAAAATTAATCTTGTTATTGGTTTAATATTTCTCATGGCGATGTTATTTTTAGCAAAGCCTTCAAAGGGATTTCAAAGGAAATTGGAATAAATAAAAACCCTGATAGCAAATTGATTGCCGAAATCAATTCCGTATTAAATTTTTTGCAAGAATTAATGCAAATAATATCTTTTGGAGTGATGTATGTTTAAAAATCGTAAGCGCCTGAGAATTTTTATTTTAATTTTCATAGTTTTATAGTGGTTTATGTAACTAATATTTAAGTAGATTAAAAGGCATGTTATCTATCAGTAGGTGTTCATTGTTTTGTATATGTGTTTCTAGGGATCTGTAAATGATAAAAAATAACATAATCATATCAAAAATCCGAAAAAGGCAATTTTTCATAATTTGCGTTCTCAATGGCAATTATGTTTTCGTTCAATAGTGTTTTTAATTTAATGAAAACACTAAGAGACAAGTATTTTTAATTATAGAACAAGCTTTTGCTAGCCTTGTCCTCCTTTTATGAACCAACAGGGTGAAAGTTCGACGTGATTTTTTCTCTAGAAATACTTCATGGACCAGAGAGTGACAATACACCACTATTATTTTTCTAATCTGAGTTTCTAATGGAAAAAATCTAGAACGTTATATCTTTTTGTATAGTAAGCCTTCTAAAGAAAACATATATTTCATTTACAATATACTTTTTTTTTAATATTGGCAGCACTTTCCTACAACTTAAAAATGCAAATATTAAAAGAAAACCTACGTTTACTTCGAAAGTGAGTATTGGTGACGCATTTATTGATGTGGATGCGTAGTTTTGGAGACAACCTCCTTAAAACAAATACTTATTTACAACAGTAGTATATTTTATCTAACGAAATAAGTACAAAGATTTCTTAGATAAGAAAAAAAAAAAACTAAAAAAAACAATCCAGGTTAAACAAAAACGACGAACGCAAGCCGGTTTCGCCGTGGAAACCTAACAAAGTGAAATAATATAAATGTTACTAAAAAAAGGGTCCAACAGGAAACATTACATCTTTTGCCTTGAATCGGGCGCCATTATTTCATAATTCTCCTTTCAAATCCACCCCGGGTAGCCGCGTAACAATGTGCGCACATTCTCAACTTCCGTAGGCACAAAACATAATTCCGGTTTCTTCATTCCAGATACGTGGCTTAGTATTGTTGAATCTTCAGCTTTTTCAACGTGTCTTCCATTTGATGTTGAGTCAAACAAGGAAAAGATAAAACTGCTCTTTTAGCTTTCAAGGGATAACGCAAGATGAAATAAAAATATAGGGAATTTAATAATTTAAATATAACAACAAAACTTAAATAATAATTTCATTAAATTACTTAAACAATTAATAAAACAAATTATCAATAACTTAAAAATTAAAAAGGAAAAAAATTATAAAGACAAACAAACCTTATGTTTTCTTTCTATAATTAGAATTCCCAGAAAAACTAAAACTGTATTTCGTAAAGCCGTTTGAATAGGTCACGAAATACCTTGTGCATTTAAATGTGAACAATAGATTGTGATTCTGCGGTGAGCCGGTTCGGTGATTTAGCATTAACTGACGGGGAGAGGCCTGTGGCAGGAGATTAGCGGTTTTAAGGTTAACTTCGTAGCTAAAGACATCGTGCGGCTTCGAAACACCACTAAAATCACGAAATTTCGAAGAATTTTTAAATCATCACTCTTGATATTAGAAATAAATTTTAATAACATAAAATTTTAATTACAAATTTAAAACCCCTTATTGGACTATTTGCGTACATTCGATATTTCATCCCTACTTTCACCCCCTATAACTTTTGGATAGGGGAACAAATATCGACCAAACATAGCTAAGAACACGCTCGATTAAGTCACCTTTCAAACAAAAAAAACAATATCAAAATCGCTTGATTCATTCGAGAGTTATAATACCATAGACAAACACACATACTGACGCACCTCTTTTTACAACGAGGTTTAAAAGAGAAGGTTTATATTTGATTTTAGTATTTTTTTCTATAAGCAATTTTGCTTTGTCATAAATACGAAGGGGTTCAGATATTGTTTTGTTGACAGATTTTACTTTCGTACCTTTAAATGTTGCTTGCTTTAAAAACAATTTTTGAATAATCTTGTTATTTTATGATATCATGATAGGTTTCAATTAGTACAGTTTACATAAAATTTAATTTAATTGTTTATTTCATAACTTTTCAGATTCAGTTGTTTCAGGTTATCTAGTACCTACACAACATTTTAGCTAAATAAAATTGGGAAGAATGAACATAACCTTATCCATATCCTATTTAAAGCAAGAAATGCAAAGCACATCATTTTCCCATTAATCTCGCCACTTAATTTCACTTCTGCTGAAAAAATCACAAAAAAAAAAACAGGTGATAAGGACGTGGTAGCTGAGTTTGTTACATGTCTTTGGTTAACCGACCCGACCCGACAGGTCGAGGGTTCGAGTCCCCGTTTGTCGTACATTGTAGCTGCTATGTTCCTCATCGTGCCCGGATCTACCTATCACACTGGTACTCAATATAATGCGGTATTTAACACCTCTACCTACCCCTATTGAAGGAATAATTACTGCTTAGTTAATATATGTAACAAAATGTGTTTCTTTTTTTTTTGTTATGTGGTAAAATCAAAGTTATATAATCTCGACATTCAAATAGGTATATTTACAAAATAAATACTCTTAAATATATACGCTTCCGCATCTAACATATCTCGGTCTAAATCAAGGTAGTACAGCAAAAAATTGCAAGGGCGGCCATAAAGTTTTATTAGAGTTGTACAGTGAGATTCAACAGAGAAACCTTTTTATTTAAAATTAATTAAAACATACACTTTAAGTTATCCGGTCAAATATTATCGGAAAGCTAACTTTGATATCTTCAAAGCTTTCTGTGATTATTTGAGTTAGGACTTTTTTTTTAGATATCAAAAAGTGATAATCTCAAAATATTAGTTAAATAAAGATAAAGCCTAACAAAGTGACAAAAAAAAAATACTAATAGGTTTTAAGCATGTGCTAGATTAAATTTTGAGTATACTTTTTGTCAAAAATTAGCGTGGCATCAAAATTTCAAGATTTTTTAATTTTCCATCATTTTAGTGCTAGAAAAAAAATCACACAGCAGAGAATGTTTATTTTAAAAATAAATTAAACTGGATCCTTCGAGAGGCATTCTAAATGGAATACAAATGTAACACCCCGCGACTTGGCACATTGGAATGCTTGAATTGTGACCGGCACGTAATTGAATTTTCTAGGTCATTGCTCTGAGCAGTTACCTTTGAAATTATGCATTACTTCCCTTTGGGATCAGATTTCTTATGGTAAATAGTTAGCTTCTGTTTGAAATGGACTCGGGCTTTTTAGGTTCTAGAAAGAAAATTACTTCGTGAGAGACGAGGACGTGGGATCTATTTAGTTTTTTTACCTGTGAATAGGCCCTACTATAGCTAAACTAATGGACAGTCCGCTTTAAATTATCTCTTAAAACGTCGTTTATTAAATAAATAATAGTGTCATAAAATTTATTTAAGCAAGTTAAAACAATCAGACTTACTGAAACAGAAGTAGTATTCGTCTAGTTTAATACTGCTTGCCCCTCTTTTTGTAAACTCTCATGCATAAAATATGCGAACACATCGCCATCGTCATAGGAAATTAAGCCACCGGCAAGATCAAAATTAGAATGAAAAAGCAAATAAATTATTGATTTTCTTAAAAATCTAATTCAGGTGGAGAGGTGCGCAATCTTATAATAGACGAATTATACAAAAGTAATTTAATAACAGCAAAATGCGCGTATACAAGGAAAAGGCGTTGAGAAACCCAACCATGATGCTTGAAATACCAGAAGTTTTTCGTCACAGTTACGACTTGCCATCATATTGGCAGTACCTATACTTAATCCTGAAACAAAATATATGAGAGGAGTTCCCTGTAAGAATATATCTTTATTTATTCGTAGAAGAGTAATATTAATAGTGTCATAAAAAGTAGTCGTCCCTATAGATAAAGACATGAGATGCATGTCACGCTCACTATCCTGAATATCTTAGAGATCCCGTCGACGATTGCACTAATCAAAACAAGGACAACCCTATCCACCTCGCTATGTCTATAATGCGCGCGAAAGAGATAGATCTACGATTCTCTGACGTTTTGACAAAACAATTTTTGTTGGACAAGTTTGCAGGAATAAATATACCAGTCGCGTTTATTGCCATCGTGTGCAATTTCCACCACCTGTAATTTGATGTATGGGTATTATACTCGGAGACAAAATATAAAGAGAGTTTAAGGGAGACTGCAAGAAAATATTCGTGAAGCTACTTACTGTTGTTTTTTGCCTGTTTAAAATTAAAATAATATAATGGGGTTATTAGAACTGCAGTTAAATTTATAATAATTGGTCTAAATAATTGAATGCATGGCCGTTCGGTAACTGCTACTTCTGGTGTAATCTGTTAAAAAATTTAAAAAATCTTAAGGGTTTATCCAAATTATCAAATACTTAGTTTAATTACTTATACATATCTACTTGCATTCCGAATGACGAATTCCGTATTCAAGAAATTAATATGGTATTTACGCGTATGAGGATATATATTCTAATATCAAATAACATAATCGTGCTGATAAATCTTGAATTGTTTTTAATAAAAACGATAAGTTAAGAAATGAATAACTGTATTTTACAGGTGCATACAAAATACATCGAAAACAGTTTTACATCCAATTTGAATAGTTGTAGCATTCTATTTATTTACCTATTCCGATTGCTACGGAATGCAAATAAGGTGGGTTTGCGCACTTTGTCATTTGTCAGTCCGTACAAAAAATACAAAAGGAAAACTGGACTAAAATAAATATTTGTTTTGTCTACTACAAAGCTAGGCTAGGTAGTAAAATATACAAGGATATAGACTTAGTTGGAATGATAAAATACTGGTTAAATATTTATTTTAACTAACCTCAAACAAGTTTTTTACGTTTTATATCACAATGTAAGCTTTTATTAAAAAAATAAGAAAATCATACTTCACGTATGTGGAATTATTTAAACAGTTTGTGAAAATTTGTTCAGTCGACTTGTATACATCGAGTCTGTTCCAGAAATGAGCTCCTAAAGAAAAACATTCGTATGCACCTATTGGTTAGTATACATGACCTTCAGTAGCCTATGCCCATCTTTCTTCTTACGTCACTTGTGGTGTTACTCATCCTTTGCCATGCGTAGACCAATAAGGTGCGAGTATTTTATTTCTTACGATTTGTAAAACTACCTATTCCAGCTAAATGAGATCATTGTATTTGAAATGTATTCTGTAGTTGAATGTACTGTTGTTGCTTCTATGAATTGTTTTGTTTCAGTGCGTTGGCGAATTTCTAATGAACCATACTTGTTCGATTTCATAAAGAACCTTGAATCATATATATATTTCCTTTAGTACAATTTTTGCCATGAGTTTATCAAAAAAATATCGTATATATTTGGTCAGGACTAGATTATAGGTTTAAATTCTCAATGATGCGAAACCCACCATAAGTATACTTCTCCGATTTCTAATCTCCCAGTCCAAATATTTTTTCTAATTCTGCTGTCAATTTTTTATTTTCAAAAAATTTGAAAAAATACACACCATACAAATTTAAATACTTTTTCTCCAAAAAGTAATTAGTTATGTTATTTTCTCTTCCAACAAGTCCTATTAATCATTATGCAATAGAACAGTTATCATTTACACAACTTCCTATTGTAACATTTCAAGTGAACCGTACTAAGTTTGTTCTAACAGCATATGATTCTATTGTTGCACGATTTTAAATTATTAATCTGACGCTATTTGCAGAGGACCAAAACATTTACTTACGTAACATAGACTAACAATTTGTACTGTATAAATTGTTTCGAAAAGAAAAAAAAAAAATTGCTACGAAATGTTTTATTTGCGTATATGTTTTCTTGTAACACGATTAAAATAATCATTAAATTGAATAATTTAACTTTTATGCTATTGTTGATGTAATATACAACGATAAAACAAATAAATTTTTAACTCTTTTTAAAGATATTGCAAGATTTTATAAAATATGGACAACAAACACCTAAACTCACATCAGTTAGGGCGTTGTTTTTCCGTTGTTCCCAGTCCTTTGTCGTGTGTAAATTTATTCATGAACCTTCCCTTAATTATATAGCAACACAATCAGGCCGGCATCGACATGATAATTGCTAACGATGATGAAAAGAAACCTTGCGTGACTCGCGTTACTTACCAGCGAACCAAAAAACGAAGCTACGAATTATACTTCTATCCCTTACAACACACCACAATTAGAATAGGACGGCATGATCACATGCGATGTTATAGGTTTTATTTTTGTCGCTACATGCTTCTCGGAATTTTATTAACAAGGTACTAAGTAGCCTTTAAAATTATTGAGTTTCAGGTGACCTAGGGTAGAGGTTTTTAACTCAGCTGTTTTTATTAAGGGTTTTAAGTGTAAAGTTTCAAACTCATAAAAAGGGCACCAGTGATGAGAGAAGTTTATTATTTAAGAGTGGATTTAAAAAAATAATTGTTGCTGTCTTGGTAAATGAAATCTACAAAAACGTTTATAGAAGATTTTAGTATTCTGAATCAGGCGCTACTCTATCTTGACTTGTTTTTCTGAAAAAAAGTACAGAATCTTCAGTAAAATCTAAAAAAAATCAGTTTAACCACTCGTTCAATTGTACTAAACACAATTCCGAATCATAAGATTCGTGCAGAGACAGCGAAATAGACAATGCGGGGATATTGAAAAAAGGTACAAGGCGACCGATACGATAACCAAAAAAAAAGTCAATTATACGGCTGTCCTGCGAATTGTGGTGGTAGATACACATCTCGACTCACAGCCAACGGCAAATGGCCCTAATATTGATTCGATACGTTCCATAATTTTAAAATGCGTACATATTTTTTAAAGTAAAGATTTAACCGTCACTTTTTCCCTATGTTTTATTACTCTTATAAATAACTACGAACAATATATATATTTTAAAATTCACAAATTAATAAAATTATTACTATCATCCTTTACTCAAAATTAAATCAAATATTATGAAAAGCACAAAACGCTCTCAAAAAATAACTAACGGCAATAAAATTTTATATGACTATTTTATAATTTTGTCTTCAAGCATTCTGAATAACTTCAAAATTTAAAGCAAAGCGAGGTCTGTGGTCTCAGCCTGAAACAAGAGAAAGTTACGTGAAAACTTTACCGGCATAGCTTAACTGTCTGCTGAAGTCTGTCAAAAATAAAATAAAACCTCTGCCTACATCGGCGGTGTCCATAGCACAGCGGTCTAAACCGCCCGCTCTACACTTAAGGTCTTAGTTTTAAAACCCACTTTGGGCTAAGTATTCGTGTGATTAAGACGAGTATTTGATCTGAGATTATAAATGATTTAAATTTTTTAAAGTATTCACGCATTGTTTCGCTTACCGGTCTTGGATGTAGTATTCTATCTGTAGTTTATGCCATATCGTTGCTCAGCATTTGCGATACAAGATTCTACAATCTTAGTGAAGGGGGCCTACCTCCTCCTCTTATAATATAATCGTAATGTTTTGTAGGTGTGTTACGTATTCGAATATTATTTTAACCTTGAAATAAAACTCTATTGAAATAATATTACTTTTTCATATAAAGTAGTAGGCTTTGTCAATGTGTGTGTCGTGATGTGGTTATTATTTGCTTTTGTAATTCACTGTTAAACCCGTTTAAATAGAATAAACCTATGGCTCAGTGTAAAATATGTATATGAATTAAGAATATCTCAAGATTGTATACAAATAATTTAAGACAAACAACACTAAAATACTTGTATCGTTGGCTTGTATTGGGCCAAAGTGTTAATCACCTGTTATTTTCGGGGCACACCCGCCACTCTGTCCCACCACTGCAACTCCTGTTTATCAGGATCAACAGTGGCGTCCTTTGATCGAATAATCAACGAATAATGCAGCTGTGCAGTGATGCACAGGCTGTGCCCGGACACCCTACCGGCTGTCTTGGGACCCGCAACGAACTTAATCAGAAGAAATAGGAGGTAGTAAGAAAGCGGTTTCAGACTTCCCTCCCAGCAAAGCGGAGACAGCAATTGAAATGGCCCAGAGGCCCAAAAATCTAAAGGGGACCACCTGTTAGCCAGTCAAAAACTGGTCTGCTACAAATCTAATCAAACTACCTACCTATTGATTGTGTTCGACATTTAAGACTAATTGAACCTACAACCTTGAACGGTTTACGACCGCCAATTGATTAATTCTCTTTAAAATTGGCTTTTATAATCACGTCAATTTGTTGTTGGGTAACTTAACTTAATTAATGGAGGAAATGTTTGGAGATTTTCTTTATATTTTTTTTTTTGTAAATTTGCTTTAGTATTTCACTGTACTAATTGACATTAGAAATAAGTTTAACCTGGTAATCAAATAAAACGTTACTTTGTTAACTTTGTAATAAGTTTTCAGAGTTTTTAAAATGTTAGTAAAATTTTAAAAAATCTCAATTGAAACTAAATTCTTTCTCCTTTTTGAATCCGAACTAAAGCGTTCATCGAACGAATTTTTTTAAGCAGAATTATATTTGAACATTGAAAATTAACGAGCTAATAACTAATTTGTATTTGGTTTCGTGAGAAATTAATTGAATTTATAAACAAAGATTTATTTAAAGGTATAACACAACATAATGTTTTTTTTGAGTCTACTTTCTTTTTATCACGTTTATAAGAAGGTACATTCATTCACGAACGAATATCTCATTTTTGTGAAACCGAACTTTTATTGCCATCTATTGGCTTGTTGGTGTTTTAATTGTATACATGATTCAATATGGGGTAAAACTATCGCAGTCCGGTGTAATAGTTCAATTTCTACCTTTTCATCTATAGCCAAAAAATAGTAATGGCTGCTGGCTGAATTTAAAAATCCGTCGTCTTCAATTTGAAATTTGCTTGGCGTACATTTTCTTAACCTAGCACTGTAAGAATTAGTCTGTACTGCAATATTTTATATTGTATTTAAAGATATTTAACAAACAAAATTTTAGTTTCAAGTTCTAAAAATAAAATATCTCATAACATATTCCTCAAAATTTTTGTTAATTAAAAGTGATCACATACCTACAAGATGAAGTTCTCATGTCCAAACACAACACCTCGGCGGAGTCTCGAATTTTAATGAAGGCAGCGAACGAGACAATTAAAAGTTTTACATAATTCGCTTGTGTGTCTGCAGCTTTACATTAAACGAATTATACAGTAATAGTTTAATTATAAGTAAAAACAATTCATTAATTCGTTAATTAAAAATTATTTAGTTTTTCTATATTTTTTGTTACATGATTTTTTGTCAAGAAAAGAATTTAATTTAAGTACACCAGTTATTTAAATACTAATAATAATAAGAATAATCACATAAGAAAAGCACATTGACTCAGCCCTGCACTATATACAAGATATAATCTTGTATCGCAGACACTAAGCAACGATATGGTATAAATTACATAGATAGGAATACAACATCCAAGACCGGTAAGCGAAATAATGCGTCTTGCAAATAGATACTATAAGGGCGCAAGCCCAAATAAAAATCGTAATGTTTGACAGTTTGTTTTACATCTCCTACCTATTCTTTTCTGCAAACAAAACAAAACCGTCATTTTTAAATATCTTTTTCGCGTCCTTTCGAAAAGGATAGTAAATAATTTTCAACTTTACATCAATGTTTTTAAAGGCGTAATTTAACTAACCGAAATTAAAAATGATATCGTACCTTTCATTCATTAAATCAATGAATTAAAATATATAGTTACCATATAACAAAATCAATCTAAACCGTTATTAAGAAGTACAAAAAAAAACGTAGATATACTTTTTGAATTTCAACTGTCTTGTTAATAGTGAGTCGAAAAAATTCTTCTAGATGTGATCTACTTAAATATTTTATTGTAAAACTAATTGATCTACGGACCGTTCATATACAGTAGAGTTCTTTAGTACGTGCCCCTTGTGCTTGCATCTGGGTCGGCGTAGATTAAACTTGACTATTTTACTCACTTTCGTATTGCAACTTTAAACTGCTCATCTCAACTTCGTAAATGCCTTTGATGACTTCTTCGTAACAGTTTAGTTAATATACAAGAAGGGATTTCACTGAGTCCTCGATGCTCAGTCTAAACCCTTGGATCTAGAAAGCAGATTTTTACAACTAACAAAAAGTTCCACATCCGTTGGGATTCGAACCCGAAACCTCTCGCTCAGCAGCTAGCTATTATAACCCTACGCTATAGAGGCCGTCACGTATTGCGAAACATGCAATATTAAAATATATAATTAGTAATAATGCAGTCTGCCCGGCAGCCCGCGTTAAGTACTATTAATTACAGTTGACTCCTTTCTTTACTAATGTTTGGATATTGGCTTGACGAAATACCTATATGTACTTGACTACTTGTGCATAATTCAACACTGAACAGTACCTCATATCACTTTTGCAAACTCTTAGAGGGTTGAAAGTTGCTAAAATTGAGTTCTATGTAATCACAAATTTTACGCAAGAAAAGAAAAGCAGGTAGCAAAAGGTATTACAAATATTTGGATTTTTATTCGATTTTGTACAGTTTCAATTTTTTTTCTTCTGAGACCGTCCGAAAAACATTAAAAAAAGAGATTTATTAAATTCGCTTATTAGAAATACTCTTGAGAAACATCGAATAAAAATAAATCTTTAATAATAATGATACGGGAAAGTCACGCGATTATTGCGTGTGCAAGTTTTATTTAGATTTTTTATCCTTTTACCTTATTTTCAATGCCTTATTACTATAAAGTTAAAGGCTATTTTCCAAAGAACGAAGGGTGAGCTGACGTACGGTTTTCGAGGTGTGGCCAAGTAATTACCTGCCACAAGTTTAGGCCTCTGTAGAAATATGGCAGCTCAATCTGACAGGTGTCAAAACTTTCGACGCCAAGAAGTTGTACCAATAAAGGATTTTTGTGTTATTCTAGGCGGGCTTTTAGGATAATTATCATAAAAAAACATAGATTGAGCAGCATTTATGAGGGGTTTTTAAATAATTTTATATCACTACGCAGTCTCCGTAGACTGTGTACAGTCAAACACTTTAAATTCGATAGTAAAACAATTAAAGAAATGATTATAATATTGGTGTTATTTTCCATGTACTTGCCATTAATAAATATGGCCTATAATTTTACTTTTTATTTTTACAGAATCAATTGCCTATTCCATTGGAAGAATTAAAAAAAAAAATTGTCTTTGGAAAAAAATGAAATAACGTAGTTTGTGCTATTTTTTTATTCGTCGAATTGAAATTCATCATTTAAACCTTTTTCCATCCATTAGGCCCTTTATGAAACATTCTTAAAATGTCAAAATCATACAGAAGGGTTTATAATGAACTAAACGAACATTTTTGTCTCACCCTTTTGTCAGATATTTAAATTAAGAGCCGGACACTTCATTATTGCACGTTAAAAGCTTCTAATTAGTCATAATTTGTTAATAAAAATAAAACTATATGTAAAAAGTCGTGTTTAAAAACACTCATATCTACAGACCAAAATCGAGGATTCCGGCTATAAAGAATTAAAAACAAATCTTGTAATGGATATAGTGGGAGAAGCAATTGATTCCCAGCCATGATAGAGAAAGTAAATTTGTATGGGTGTAACTTTAGACACCTAGAATTTGTATATATCATTTAAAAACGCAATCCGTTCCTTAATTTCCTCCATTTGCAGTTTTGTTTAGAAATTTCATGACAAAAGACTTGACCCGCCTATCTCTTGTTCATGTCCAATGCATTAATATACGAAACGCCATATTTAACTCCACTATCATATTTAAATGAGAGAAGGAATTTCAGTTTGATTTATTTCAAGCAAAATGCAAAATATTTTTATAATACATGACAAAATCAATTTTTACCGTATCAATTTTTTATAAAACATTGTATCTAAAAAGAAAAATAAAATGATTTTATAAATTTACGACATTGGTTTTAAATAAACCGCTACCATTTTATATAAATTAAAAGAGGATTAACCGAAATTTCAACACTTTAGCTCTAAGTACCAAGAGTACTACGAGAAAGTTCTCGTAGTACTACGCCGTAGTAGACGTAGTCACTGGACAATCGTTCAATATTTGATTTCTTAGAAAACATGAATAAGCTTTAGTGGCAACAAAAATCATAATTCATAAAGGAAAATTGCAAAAGTTTCAGACAGAAACAATTTGTCGAATTAAAACAGCGTTTAATAAGGCACAAATTTAGTGCCGCCTTCCCTCAACCAACGTTCGATAAATTTAAATTTATGTTTGAATTATTAAAAAAACGGTTTACTTACGAAACGGAATATTAAGGAAGGTTCTGTAAAAAGTTTCCGGTGTTCACATTGGCCTAAATTTTGATTAATATTTTTGTAAAAAAATTAAACACCGATAAGTAGGCAGATGTACAAAAACAATTAAATGTTGTAATTTTAAATTGAAAAGGTATTTTAAAATCAAATTTTCTTTGAAAAACAAAAAGTGTTTTTTATTACCATAAAATACAGAGAATTAGTGAACTGACTCAAAGTTACAAAAATATTATCCTTCTACTGTTTGTAGACTTCATTACATTTTTATCATGTTTCATAACATTCAAAGATTCTTGTAACTCACTTTAGTGTTACTATCTATAAAATAATAAAACAAAACAAAATGGTTCATTTTAAGTCAGCAAAACTTAGTTTCTTAAATTATTCAAACATATGAATGTAATTTTTACACCGTTTTTTTCTGCTAACTAAAATCCAAGCAGTTGTTAAAGACCTTTTCTTTGCTAAGAATAACAGCGTTTTAAGTCCTTTTATATATCTAGATTTTTTAATACTACAAAACTTAGCAAAAAGTGCTTGAACGTATTTTTTTTTAATTATTGTAAATGAAATTAAAAGTTTTATATTATTGTACCCCGTAGCTTCTATTTTTATCGCTGTCAAAGATTTTTTAAATATAAATATAAAATTAATAAGAAGTAAAATGTAAATCTGCATATCCAATAAAACATTAAAATTTAAAATGTAATTTTAGGCTAAATATAGACAAAATTTTAAGAAAAAATAAAAATACTAACTGACTGAAGTCGTGAGCAAAACCTTATTTCAAAACTAAAGCCACTCGTTAAAGTTTCAACTGTTTACGATTTATATAAAGATTTATACTAACCTACTTCTGCACATTGAACCGTTATTCCATATACCGTCGTCTTAATAAGCAATCAACAAAACAATTCCAGCGATGGCTATCTCTTTATTAGCTCTCAAGAAATAAATAAAGGGGAAAATAATAGTAGAGACAGAGTACCTGGGAGTTAATTCTATACGGTATAATGTGACTACTCAAAAACTAACTCTACGACATCATACAAAAATTACATACATAAAAAACATACACAGTCATTTTTTTTTTGTTCCAGAAATTAAGTATGTTGTTTTAAAGCTTAATTAATCTTAATTCATTTAAAAATAGGTTTAAAACTTCCAATGACATACTACATTAAAATTCCATGCTTACACAATATTGTTTAATATTAACCCTCAAGAAACCAGATCGTCTCCTTATATTGATGAAGACATATTAATAGATGATTATTATTATTAATTAGATATTTCACTAATACTTATTTAATTTAAGACTATTTTTATAAATCCATTTGCGTCTTTATTAACATTTAATTAATTTAATTAATACATTTAAAAAACCTAATAAAAATCATGTCTACTAAACCTTTGAGCAAAATACAGGCCAGCGTTACGATTCTCTTTTTAAATGAATACAAAATTATGTAAAAATTTGTTGGTTCCATGAATCGGTCTGGTGACTAAGATATATTTATTTTAAAAATAATGCAAAATATCTTTGTTTTACTTAATAAAATAAATGAGGTTGGCTTCAAAGAAGGTCAAATCCAGCTTACGTTGTAGCAGCATTAGAAACTAATTTTTCAAATTTGCTTTTGCTGTTTTACTTAGATAAATAATTATATGATAAATTCTTAAATCAATTTATTTATGTTAACGTAATATTCATACAGTTACAGTAGCAAATGAAATACATTCCTATTAGACATTCCTGCAACTCAAAATATAAATAAATAAACCAAATCACGGCACACACATTGACTGAGCCCTACAGTAAGTATCGTAAGAACTTGTGTCACAGGAACTATCACTACCACTTGTGCAATTGAAACCTCTTCTCTGTCTTCATCTTATCTCATCTTCTTCTTCTTGTCTTTAGTAAATATGATTATTTTTGTAATCATGTTTATTAACAAACAGGTTTTAATTTAAAGTAGTCGAGTAGTAAGTGTCAGTATAAATTAATCCAAAGCGTCAGGGCACGAGTCGACAATAACTAGATATAGAGTTAAACTGAAATGTTCCGCTTCTCAACAACAAAGGATTAATGCGGATAAGAATTTAAAAATTATAATCATACCTTCAAAATACGAACATAAATAATGTCAAACAAGCATACAACTTACTGATATTATTAGTAATATTATGACGCCCTTAACATTGGCAAAGCATGTCCGTTTTGTAATATCTTCAACGTTTTATATTTTGTTTATTTATCAAAGGAAACAAATAGTTACATTTAAATATTTGATATTCCGGCTCTGTGGCGCAGTGGTGTAAACAGCTGACGGCTAAGCTTTGTGTCCCGGATCCAAATCCCGGCGAATTGATTAGTGATACTTGTTTGGATTTGTGTTTTTCGTTAAAAATATTACCATTTAAAAGAAGGCCATTTATCTTAAATAATTCTACTATATGAAAACACCAGTTTTCATTGGTCTAGGAGGACATAGAGAATGTATGAACAACTGGCGGCCCGCCCCGGCTTTGCACGGGTAGATATAGTCAATTAACTTTTTTGAAAATGCTATACCTCCTACGTTGATCAGAGATAAGCATCCCAATGATGAAATAATTTATCAAATCGATCCAGTTATTTCGGAGCCTATTCAATTGAAACATAGAATCGAATCTTTCCTTTTAATTTTTTTTTTTAGTAAATAAATAAAGAAATAATTTACCATCAATGAAATTACTTTAATAAATTGGTATTACTCTGTATTTTCAGCTTATTATGCCCGTAATTTCTATAAACACGTCCTAAGCTAAGCGCTCGCTACATTTTGTACCGGAGACATGTTTAACTTAATTTACTCGAGTAATATCCCTTGTAACCCAACGTATACCTACATTAAGGTATCTTAATCTATTGACCTCCTCTTTATATCTTTCATAAACATAAAATATATAAAGGACAACGGCTCATTAATTTAATACTGAACGTTTCTAATGAAACCATCAATTTAATGATCTTGCGCTGGCTGTGTTTTAGTTTACGATGGTTAATCAAGTGTTTATGGCTATAATAATGATAAAAATTGCTTTTTGAGGAAGGCTTTGTTCTAAGAACAATACAAATTAAAGACACTTTGATGCAGGTTTGTAAGGTTGCTGGCTTTTAGGCACAGCTCATGTCATGTTTTTGTTATCCAGGCGGTTATTTCATCTTTTAAAACCATGCTTATTGTTTTATATTTTAATTAATTAATTATTATATTTCGACTTCGGTAGGCAGTGGTGTAAACAGCCGATTTCTACGCTAGAGGTTCCGGGTTCGGATCCCGGGGGGGCACTGGACTTTGTGTTATTTGCAAGACGCATTGTTTCGCCTACTGCTCTTGGATGGTGTATTTTTATCTATGTAGTATATACCATATCGTTGCTTAGTTCCTGTGACACAAGTTCTTACGAAACTTACTACAGGCTGAGTCAATGTGTGTGTCGTGTAGTTGTTATTATTATTATTGTGCAAAAAATTCGAATGTTTATAGGCAACATATATTAATTTTATAATATGTTTAATAATGCACGATTGCATGGATTCCCATTTGTTTCATGACTGTAATTATAATCTTCAAGCTATGCAGCTTGAAGATATTTATTCAAGCAGAAAAAAAACTTAATAAGGAAAATTAAAATGCTTTAATGAAATATTACAGATATTCTTCCGTTATTTTGTAAAAATAGCATGCAACAAATCAAACAACAACCATGTCTCAGGAAATGAGAAGTCTAAAATTAAATTTCTGTTGGCTCCTGCACGAATAAAGGCAACAAAGTTTAGGTAATTAATAAAAATTTGAAATTGGCCCAGGAAGTTCCAAACAAAACAGCGCAGGTCAAGTTTTGAATCTGCTTCGATATATAAGCAGCAGTGTACACTGGACGATTTTATTAATTTTGAAGGATTGGAGAGCCAGTGTAATTAATAATGATAACCACATCACGACACACGCATTAACTCAACCTTGAAGTAACATAATCTTGTATCGCAGGCACTAAGCAACGATATGGCATAATAATATACTACATAGATAAAAATACAACATCCAAGACCGGTAAGCGAAACAATGAGTCTTGCAAATAACACAAAGTTCTGCCCACGCCGGGATTCGAACCCAGAACCTTAAGAGTAGCAGTCGGCTGTTTACACTAATGCACAACCGAGGTCGTCAATTACCGGCACGAGAGCTATAACATCTTAACCTCTGTATAGACAATTCTTAGAGTGTGCTCTTCGTGTTTCACGCGGTATCACTTTGCAACAGGTGAAAAATGTATGTATGTATGAGATTACTGTCGTTTGAGTAAAAATTTAAGGACGAAACCGCATCTGTTTAAAAATTTGACATATCGAGATATGTGAGGAAAGAGACATGTCAGCTAATAATGTTTCAACCCATTTGTTTCTTGTCTCAGGTTTCCTTGGAAATATATGATATATTTTATATTAGATTAAAAATCCAAATCAGAATTCTTCTCAGAATCTTTCCATGATGATGATGATCTCAGTTTTTTATACCTAACTCTTATTTAATGCTCTTAATATTTATTAGTAATGAAAATGAAATTTAACATCTCCTGTATGGTAACATTTCGTGCAAAACAATGTCTTTTTCTTATTCAAGTCTTCTTTCACTACAGTCATCGAAAATCAAATCATTACACTTCCTCACGATGAACCCTTGTTAGTAAGCTACAACTTCCATTAAAAACAAGTTAACTCCGTGAATTATGAACCTCGTGATTGTTTTTTGCTTTGAGTATATTTTCCCATCTTTTCCTTTGAAACCTTTCCTGTATTAGAGCGAACTAATAAAAAAATCACTAGATATTTGATTATTTTTAAAATTAGTTTTCTCTAATAGAGGGAAGGAGCAAAAATTTAACAAAAAACATATAATCATAAATAATATCCATCAATTAAAAAAAAAAATCTGAGATGTATGAATGAGCTATTAATTTTTATGAAGAAGAAAGAATGTTACTTTTAATAAATAAATAAAAATAATTTGACTCAAGTAAGCCCTCCCCCTAACTCTCCTGTGTCCGTTCTCCGAGAATTAAATTAAAATGTTACAATTTATGAGTTGTTGAGTCCCATAAATTCGGCTTGTAATTGTTGCAGTCGTTAACTCGTATATTGCTCAATAACCTTTATTAAATAGCTAATACTTGGTCAAAGGGAAACACGCAGAAGGTATAGGTGATATTACTTTATTTTACAATATCAGTCCTGCAGTGTTATTTGATTTTTGTATCAATATTTAACTTACTCAGAAGCAGGTATTAAAGTATTCGATATTTTATGGTGAATTGTAGAGTAAAAGTTATGTATGAGTTTTGAATACAACAAGCAAACTGTTAATCTGATGGAAAGTGATACCGCCACCTATTGACACGACGATTCCCCTGTAATCGTGGAATGCCAAGACCACCTATGCGTTGCCCATGTCGATGAACAGATGTTATACCTCGCTTTGCGATCCTTTGAACCGACACAGTGAGCTGCTTCACGGCAGAAATAGAAAGTAGGGTGGTATCAACCAAGACGATCTAGCACGTAGATCTACCACCAGTAAGTAAAATTGATTTTAACACGCTTTTATTAGGTCGACCTGTATGTAACTAACTATGTAATGGAATCTAAGGTAACTAATTTAACTATCTTCCAAGGGTCGTAGCGTAATAAACATTAGCAGCTGTATGTAGGTCTGATTACATGATATGAACTGGAACTTCATGATGGAAAATCGTATCATAGCTGTTTTGGATTTCTTAGAAAAAGACTTGCAGAAAGAATGAACTTTGACCACGATATTATGTTTCAGGGTCTGATGATGAAGCCGGAAGATAGACACTGGCATTCTAAGCGTGTTTTTAAACTATTAATTTATAAAGTATACAATTAATTGTTTTGAACAAAAACAGAACTTGAATCTAAACTTAAATGAATGAAGTGTACTTTCTGTAATATTCATTACATTCTCAGATTATAGAACTTAATTAAATTATACTCAGAAAGTTTTGATAATTATTTTACGAGTAGTTAGTTGACCTAAAGTGTCAAGCCTTATATATAGCTCTTTTCTTCTTAAAATTATGTATTTTTTTTTCACATAAAATCCGTCCTTCAGATCTTTATTTAGTTAAATGGAAAATAAATTTATCTTTGTTAAGAAAACACTTACTACATTTTACTTAACCTATGCGAAAATTTTAACATTGCCTACAACGACTATAATACTCTAAATCATCCGGTTAGCGTATTCACTTTATATTCATCTGTACATGCTATAATCCTATTCAATGTTGTGTTACTAAAAAGGTATGTATGTTTCATAAAAAATAATAACAACTGTACCTATCTTAGTACCTATATAGACGGTAATATTGAATTTGAATATGTGTGTGTATGATGTTTGAATATGTAATGTGTGTGTTATATTTATTTTAATAATATTGACAGTGCCTATCTTGCTTCCAAAAAAACTAATAGACGGTAAAATTGTGTGAACGGTGTGAAATTTGAATATGTTGATGTTTGAATATGTATCATATTTATTTATTAGCACTTCTTTAAATGAGTTAATATTTTTATAGAATTTTTAATTGTTAATATTATTATTTATTTAAGAGCATTACTACTTAGCAAAAAATTTACACTAATATATATAATTGTGCAATTCCGCGTATGCAAATTACTTTTTGAGGTAATGTAGTACTACATGTAGTTTAAAATCATTATGTGCCCAGGTACCGATCGGCCCATTACCTTTATATACACGTGTAATATGTAATATACAACTTGTAATATTCGGAAAAACAATCATTTGTAAAATTATATTTGAGTTCATCATTTGCTATAACAGGCGAAATTTTACCTAAAAGAAAAATATATATTTTGTAAAAAAGAATGAATGTTTCTCTCACATGTGGCGGTGCCTCTCGTTCCAAAAGTAAAATGAAACAAATTGGCTATGACTTAGCTTTTAAAACATCGTCACAGAAACTTCCTACAAGTGTTGACGTTACACAATTTATTTTAATAAAACAACAACACAGGATATGTGTTTTTTAATGGATTTCCGAAAACCCGTCATCGACTTATCTGACATGTTATTTTTCCGATATTTTTCAGCTAACGAATGTGACAACCAATCTAGGTGCTTGTTAAAATGTTTACGTACGTCAACCGTTAGCTGTCACACGGTAGATTCATGTGGCGCTGGTAGTATACAAACTTTTGTAGGTTCCAGAGGAAAATATAGTTCAAATTTTGCCCACTTTACATACCAAGCACTCAAGGATAATTTGGAGCGACTAAATTGTTTGCATTAACAAGGTTTTTTTACCAATGACGCAAAAAAACAACTAATTGGAAAGTGTACTTTAAAAACCTGAAAGATGGTTGACAAATATGTTGCCAATATTACATTCCTCAGTTTAATAAGAAAACATGTTTGCTAGGAAACTAAAAAATATGTTTAATGCTTTCAGATAAGCTAGTTGATGAATATTTGTTACTGAGTACAAAGGAATTATAAGATATACAATTAAAGGACTGTATTGGATCTCGTTACACGTTTTCGAAATATCATTAGAATCAAATGATCGGTTCCGTAGATTAGCGTATGTTGACTAATGAACACAGTGTCGGAGTTGCTTGGCGGTAAAGGGAAGTGTCACTTAAATTTTTCTTATTTTATTTCCCTCTCTTGTATATCGGCCGACTTCAACTTGGTATAAATTATGTTATGGATAAAAGTATATTTAAGATATGATCCTTGTGATTAATTTGCTTTAAAAGTATTTTTCATCGATGGTATTTGTTTTTTATCAAACTAGCTGAAGCTTGCTGTAAGCCTTTAAAAATATAAATACGCTGTTTATCCATTAATAATCCTATCACTATTCTATTTTCAGACCTAATTGCAGTCTAATCTCTTTATTAATTGCCTTTTTTTCATTATAAACTCCAAATCTCGAGTATTCAATTATCTACGTTTTGAAGATAAACCGTTTTGTCTATAAAAACTAAAACTGAGTATTATTCAAGCCATTTTCGTTCGTCCATTTTGTTTCAGAGTGCATAGCAAAAAATATAGGAATGACAAAAAATTGTACCCATTTCGGTTCAGTATCTATGGATCTCTATCAGTGCATAACGAATGGGTCAACTGCTAAAGGATGGTTCATATGGTACTAAATAACCGCCAAAAATCTAAGCCATTGGTTAAAAGAATAAGTAGCATATTTACATTTATAGCGTTACATTTTTTTCATCATGAGCAAACAAGTAGACGGGATGTTGATGAACTTTTTTTTTGGATGACTTTGTAAGCCTAAGTGTCTATTTAGAGGTAAAATGTTATACCTCCTTTATTTGAAGGCGAAATGGAAATATCCTTCCTACTTTTTATAAAATACGAAGATTCTGAATAAATTCTTTGAGTTCCAAGAAGTGTTGGTATTATGTATGCTTGTGTGTACAGCTGCATTTCGTAGAATAGGTAAACTACAACTACAGCTATCAATCCTAGTTAGTTAAAGGAAGTTGTAGTGTGGGACAGAATGGCGGGTGAGACTTTATTCCCATAATTTAAGTATGAGATAAAATGTTTAAAATTTTTGACTGTCTCTGTAGCGCAGTGGTGTAAACAGCATAATGCTAGTGATTTCGGCTTCGAATCCCGGCTAGGGTGGAACTTAGTGTTATCGTTGCTGCGACCTGCGACACAAGATTCTTCAATCTTACAGTGAAGCTGAGTCAATGTGTGTTTCGTGTTGTAGTATTTTTTTCTAAATTCATCATTTTAATTAATGGAAACATAACGTTAATTGTTAATTAACAGACGCGTTTATTACCTTAGCATTTAAATGCATACGTCTTTTAACCTAAAACAAGCTTACAAGCTTAATTTGTTTGTGTTGGAAATAATTTCACCATAAACCTTTGTACCGTTAGCCTTATTTTGTTAAAACCAAAAAAAACACGCGTTAATGACACCAAAATTATTCTAACGTTTTTGTGAACGCGTCCGATTATATATCTATTGAACACACAGCCTTAAACATGACCGCAGTATCGCACTGGATGCATAAACTATGCCTTTTTGATTATACAGCTTTTGCATTCACTTTCCGATTTGTATGCATTTTTTAACTGCAAATTGCCAAATAACCGGACCGATTTTTGATTGGATTATCAATCGGCATTTAGAGGCATCGCGATCGCATTTTATTTTTACCTCAATTTGGATACAATTTTGGTGGCAGACACTCTAATTAACAAATACATATGTACTATGATATAAACAAGAAAAAGTAGTCAGAAGACACGTTTTAAAAAAATATTTCAATGATATATTGAATGAATTTTGAAAGAGGACAGAGGCTTCATCTTGTTAAAAAAAAAATGTTCAAGGTTGAAATATTCAACTACGTAGTTCTTACTAGATTCTCTTCGGCAGTTCCATAATACGAACCGGTAAATTTTAACAATTCAAAAGAACTTATATTGTACTTGTAATTAAAACAATTGGACTTATAGATTAATGATTGGTAGTCACCGAAATGCAGCGGAGACCAATCATTAATCTATGGATTTGAAACATTAATCTATGGATTTGACTCATATATTAATTATTGGCAGTTGCGGTGCGGAGACCAATAATTAATCTAGTATTCGACTATTATTTTGATGAGATTGAAACACGGTCCCGCACTCTCACGCCTCTATGCCTGCTAAATTTACTATGATAATTTGAAAATTCAGCGCAATAAAGATATTAAGAAAATGTTTTGACATTGAGGGAACATAATGGTTTGAAATTCAGACTAAAACGAATGGTTATAGACCTAGATATTTGTAAATTAATTAATTTTACAAATGTTCTCAAGGTTTTTTTTTTTGTTGAAGTCCATTTTTCAGTTCTTATAAGGCCGACACATAACATAATCTCACGCCGTAATAAATCCCTCAAGGCATCCCTAAGGCAAAGGTCACAAACACCGTATTTCGCATGTTTATGTTGAGTGCACGTAAGACAGGTTGCGAATCTGTTGCTACTATCTCATTCTATTATATTTCAAAGGCCGAGGCTATTATTAAATGACCTGTAACATACAGAGCAACCTTTTATCTGCAAAGCGGTCACTTGTAAGCATTTTTAATTAAAATTAAAATTATTAAAGCTAAGCCCCACAAATTTCATTTAGGTATTTAAGTAAACCAATGTAACTTTACTTAAGCGATATCAAAACAAACCCTCGTATTATGTCAAAACTGGACAAAATTCATTTTTGTAATCCTCTTACGGTAAATTACTTTGAAAGGGTAGTGAGGGCCAAATATGCGCTCATAGAAAAAGGATTTTCATGAAGCAATAAAACTATAGTCATCCTACTCACACAAATGTATATTTGCTTTGATAGAAAGAGAATGATACTTGTCTTAGAATCCTTGTTTTGGTTCTAATATAGATTAGAAGAAGTAGATACAATAGCAGGGCATCGTGTCCCTATAATTTGTTGGCGATGATAATATCTGGAACTTAAACAATAGGATTATAAATCAAACCATTGAAATATTTATAATGAAGCATAATTTTATCATTGAGGAAAACGTAAGCAGATAGTGCTTAAGTTGAATTATGTTTTGAAGGGAAAAGGGACCAAATATGGTAAATGTAGGGATTTGTTTGTTCTCTTTATCTTTATGCTGGTAACTTACCCCTATCTAGGAATTTTATTGTAATTTTATTTTATTATTTCTGTGAAACAAATATCGCACTGTAATGATTCAAATAAAAATCATTAAATCATAAAAGGAGACTGACCCTTTTGAGTTCAAAACTCACCTTCATGTACATGATTGATTATATCATACATTAAAATAATATTTATTCATTCATTCATATTACAAGTTCTAGTGTTAATCACTAATCAATACACTTTTAATGAAGATCTAACTAGACGATCTCGATGGCGCAGTGGTGTAAACAGTCGACTGCTACGCTAGAGGTTCCGGGTTCGAATCCCGGCGGGGGCGGGACTTTGTGTTATTTGCAAGACGCATTGTTTCGCTTACCGGTCTTGGATGTTGTATTGTTATCTATTTAGTATATACCATATCGTTGCTTAGTTCCTGTGACACAAGTTCTTACGATACTTACTGCAGGGCTGAGACAATGTGTGTGTCATGATGTGGTTAACTACTAATTCTTATTTGAAAATGGAACGATAACGTATCGCCTTTTCGAGGTATTCACTGTCAAATCGAGACCACACGATTTCGAAGGCCAAGATTCCGATACTTATGATTGAAAAAAGAACTCATACAAAAACATCTAACTCATCTCGTCAACCAGTGTTGATATGTGTAACAACCCTTAGTCTACAGAGTTTAGTACTAATTATTCTAAAGTTAGATAATTATCAATCGATATTATTCAATGAATCACTCGTGTCAGTGAAATGTCAACAGTTAAGCTATTGTTACGTCAATTAGAAGGCTTTATGTAATCATGATGTATAATTGTTACTAGTTGATTTACGACTAATGAGGCAAACGCTAACTGTCCATATATTAACAGTATAAAAGTGTTCACAGGCAGTCGGTTAGGTTAATATTACTAACTAGCTTTGATGCTACACAACTGTCAAAAGTTATTGGCAATCCTCATCAATATTTATTTTCAATGCAACCCTACATTAAAATACGAGGAGTTTAATGAGGTGAAAGGAATATTTTATAAAAACTTTAGCCGAGGAACAACTAGAGGCTCTGTATAACTGTATATTTATAAATCTTGCTTCTTGCATATAGGTATGTTAGTGCCTCAACAGATATTAACTATTTCTTTTTTTCTTTTTATGGCAATCACTTTTAGTATTTTGCCAGTTACAAGTAATATTTGTTCTAAAGTTTTGATGAGGAATGAAATGATTAAGCGATGAATTATGAAAATATTAGATAAAATGATGAATCTGCCCTCAGTAACATGCTAGTAGGCTTTATTGAGTTACTTGGGCAGGGCAGTCAAATAATCGTAATTCACGTTATCCACACTTATATAGCACTACAAATATCATGCATAATCACATAGTGAATATGCATGAAATTTAATTTGCTTATTCAATCAATGTATCGTAAAGCATGTGGAAACAGTATATTTGCAGTGAAAACAGTATTAGAATTGTAACTGGAAGATAAAACCATTCAAAGAAATAATATCCATCTCACTCGTCAGAACAACCTTTTCTATGGAATTGTATAGCTCCCATGTACTTTGACGTCATCTTCGACTTTGAGCTCTATAGCTTAGTTAATAAGTCAGATATTTGGGAAAATCTAACGAATATGTGTATTTACGAGTACGTGGTATCGAATTATACTTAAGACACAAAAAAGGCATGCATATTCCCTATTCTAGCTCTGACAAAACCTTGGATTTTAAGTGAATAAGTATTTGTATTTTTTACATTTAATTTATACAATTTACTATTAATTTTTGTAATTGTTTTGTTGTTTTATTGACATTGAAATTTACTTATTTTATCTTAACTCTAATTTTATTGCTAATTGTTTTTCTTTTACTTTAATTTATATTTTAACTGTTTTTTTTATTATACTTTCGTAAGTCAATTGGCTTTACATACCTGACTTACTATTATGTACCTGAATTAATGTGCATGGAATGAATGAATTTTAATTTTAAAAATAAAAAACTCAGATGAACTCAGATGCTTTCATAGAGGCTTGAAGCCCATAGCCCCCCCTGGATTCACTCATGGTAGAAGTGTTATTAATTCAAATTCAAATTATTTGTTTGTAAGATTCTCGTAGGTACATAAGTTCTTAATCTAATTGATCAATACTTCTAAAAAACTTACCACTGAGGGCATACACTATATAAATGTATACATTTACATACATACATTTCACACATATATATGTATGTATACATGTATCTGACATACGAGTATGTCACGTATGCCAAAATTCCTGTTCGTTATTTTGAACATTTAAAAATCCCGTTTAGTAATAAGTGGTGCTCAATGTATTCTGTTCCCGTCGAAAATGTGGCGAGTAATGGCTTTCGTTTCAAATATTTTTACCTTAAAATACTTTTTTCCATTCCGAACAGAACACACAACGCTGTTTTGAAAGATTTAAAAGACTTGGCAAAGGTTTTTGAGTCCATTTTTTATTATGTACGATCGAATCATAAAACATACAATGATTTCTAAAACTTTTTCTGTTCGGTTTTCTGACTAATTTTTACCAACCCTATTTTATATGGATGTCCCATTTTGTATTGCGAATATAACGATGAATTTTTATAAAATAGTAATAATAATTGTACGTCTATATGTAATAAAACTTACATATGGACGTACAATACCTACCGATTGTTCTTAAAGACTTATTCTATTTCACCAACAAGAGTGGACAAAAGTTTCCATAGTTTTTTAATAGACAAAACACGATTTCTACCATCGCAGACAAAATAAAGGCCAAAAACTACCAAATGTAAACGCAACTTCTAAATTATGATTTCCATTTTAGATCATAAAAGATAATGTTAATACAAAATTTAAAAACGCATTATAATTAAAACAAAGTACTTAAAAAAGGACATATATACATTTTATGTGTAGCTTTCATAATGTTCACATAGAACTTTTCTCATTCTGGTTTCGTTTCTACCACAATGTTTTATTTCTTACCCTTCCTCTTATATAAATAAAGTTGCATTTCCAGTGGCTTTACAGTTCGTAGAATGATGGAATAACTTTATCCTTTACTTACAGTTTGATAGTTGTGTCTCAATGATGAGAGAATAAATGAGGGAGACAGGGGGATTATACTTAACTTTTTAATTAAAATTCATGAGTTCTAGAAGTGAGCTCGCCATTTAACTTTCAAATTCATAGGTACTTAAATTTTAAAATCCTTTCTAGTATTGCCCGTTTGTTTCTGAGATATGGTAATTTAACTGTCAACTTATTTGACCATAATAAATTATAAAACAGAACTAAAGTCTGATTAGTATAAAATAAGTTACCTATATATATACTTATTACACTGACTGACTTCCCACCACCACATCGCATGCAAACGAGCAGCTCACCCAATGGAAAGTGATACCGCCGTTTAATGACACGACGATGCCCTTGATGTCTGGAACGCCAAGAGCTCCGCCAACCAACGCCAATGCCTCCACCAATAAATGCTTTTGTTGTTATTATTTTTCAGGCAAAACACTTTCCTAGCCATCTCCTTTTAACTTGAAATATACAACATGTCTTGACGTAGTATCAACCATTTTTGTATTCAGAACTAAATAAATTAGGAAGAACTGAAAGACAATCAAACAGATAGTCAATTCAAATAGTCAAGCTAGCTATAAAAATGACAATCGAGAGATGATTCAATCTTTCCAGTAAGTTGTAAAATATGAGAGAATTTGATAGCTCAATGTGCTATTTTATACATTACCTTGCAGTTACCGAGTAGTATAAAACTTAAATTACAAATTTTAAAAACCCACAATTGAACGTATTTGCGTATATTCGATTGTTCATACCCACTTTCAACCACTTTTGAATAAGGGAACCGATATCGATCAAACATAGCTTAAAATACTCTCGATTAAATCAACTTATAGGTTTCTTCTAGGCAGGCATGATCCACCTTAGACCTCATCGCCGCTAACATCAGGCAGGTTTGGGGCCAAATGCCTGCCTGGTCTTGAATAAAAATAATAAAAAACTTTCAAAAAAAAAAAACGTAATAGCTTCAATCGTTCGAGAGTTACACCTAATACCATAGAGAGACACACAAACAGACACGTCAAACTTATAACACCCCTCTTTTTGCGTCGGGGGTTAAAATTACACTTTATCATAAACAAAAGGCATGTCATTGTGAATGGAAAAATTTCTGTGCACCGCATTTTAGTGCATGATTTTTTTGAGTTTTTAATATATAAAATAAAAATATTTGCCACCTTCAATTATTATCCGTGTACACTTTAAATATGCCAAACTTTTTTCTTCACTTTTTAATATTATGACACATATTTACTAGACATAATTAATGACTAAACTACAATAGAATTCTCCTGAGGTGAATAGCATATGGATATGTTTACGTACGTGGCGTTTGTATCAATTTGAATGATCTAGCGATAAGTGATCGAGGGTCCCAAGTCCGAACCGCTCATCCGTCATCGGTGAATACTCGTATATTTGTTCTAGAAAGGGTTCGAATTTCGAAGGTATTCAATACAAAATGTTTTACATTTTATATTTTGAGGATTATTTCAAATGTAATGAAACATTTATATAGATGAGTTTATAAAGGAATTGACTAAAATTAATTGAAAAAAAAATCATTGTCTGGATTATCGGTTAGCAAAATTGGTTGGTAAGATAGTTTATTTATTTGGCACACAAACAGATTTAAAAAAATATTAATAGGGGTTCAATACAGACATTACTTATGACAAAATTGTATTCCACTTGCTTTTATACACTAGACGTGACGAGCACATGGCACGTGGTAGCTCACCCGAAAGGTCGTGGGTTCTATTCTCGGGTTGCCGTAAGTTGTAGCTGCCATGTTTCTCAATGTGTGTGTGTTTCATATAGTGGCGACAGATTCGCAACCTGTCACACTGGGACTCAACATAAACATGCGAAGCGCGATGTGTAGCAAGCACCTCTGCCAACCCCTCTCGAGGGACTACGGCGTGAGTTTATGTTATCTTATATACTACATAATCAAGCATGTATTCCGTCAGTTATCTCGATTATGTAGTGTAAGTTTCTTGATATAAACAATATTGATATTGTATTAATTTTACGTAATAACGTATACGTAACGTACGCAATAGCGGATTTCAAATTTAAATTTATTTTTCTTTAAAAATATAAGATTTTTTATTTGAATTCGGGAAGTCGTTATAAGTACGGCAAATAAAGTATTAACAGTTATCTTAAATTCAAATAAAATAATCTTTTAGGACTACCAAATTTCTATATTTAGTCAAAGAAGCATACAAGATGTAATTTAACCTAAAAAATGTAGAAGAAAAAAAGAGAGACGAGAGACAAAGCAAAGTGTGATGCGTCACGTCTGTAAAGAATCGTTCACGAGCTTAACTTAAATAAGGAGATATCAACAAAAACGTTTATTTAAAAGTCAAAATAACTGTAAACCACGACACTCAAAAGTTGATGGCCAAGTTTGTTTTTAACTACCGCCGTAACTGTGCAAAGCCGCGGTCACAATGGAGATTAGATGTGGAAAGTGGAGCGTCCCAGCCATAACTAGTTTTTAACTGTACCCGTTTCAGCTTACCTTGACCAATGAAAGCTTTAGGAGATAAATCCAAATTGGAAACTCAAAACTTGTCAGATGAAGTCAATATTCAAGTTTGTTATGTTATTAATGTTTGATGCTATCTGTCACTTAAATTTTAAGCAATCGCTCCTTGAGTAACTTTTTTAAATTTTAAAACTCGGCAAGCATTTGATCCCAATCTCGCCAAATGCTAATTGAAGATGGGGTCTAAGGTGGAACATGCCAGGAGAAGCCTATTCACTCTTACCTTCACGAGCTCCAGGCTTTTTTATCAGGAAACATATCGGCAGGCAAAGATTGACATCATCCAGTCAGTTCTACTTCTTTTGAATAAATTCAATCTCAGGCACAGCCGAATTATTCGTTGATTTTTGGATCAAAGGATGCCACAGTTAATCATGGTGAACGGAGTTGCATTGGTAGGACTGAGTGGCGGGTGTGCATTGACAAAAACATTTGCCAAAACCCTTGTAAGGAGCAAAAGCAGCATGCAGTTTTATTTATTTTGTATCATTTTATTTCTCCTGATTTTTCTCCTGACGCTTAACAATGAACAGCTGAAGGTGAAGTGTGCTTGCTTAAAAATTTGTTAACTCAAAGCTTTGATAAATCTATGTTACCCAGTTCGAGATTTATGCACTGGGTAAGTTTTATAGATTTTAATAACCTAGCCTAAATTATCCTACCTGGTCTTATGGGACTTAATGCTAAGATTTGGCTGACTGTACTCCAAGGTAAAATAAGAAAAAAAAATATGCTACAGCTTAAATGCGTAAAGCTTTTTTCGAACTAAATTCAAAAAAAAATTGTAGACTTTTTTACTACTTATTTGACTTAAAGTTCAATGCAGTATATTAGATCTACCATGGATTATCAAAATGGGACTCATATTTAATTTTGGCTAAACTTTTTAAATCAGTTTTATTTTTACCAAACGAATCCTTTTAATTTTACCACATTGAATGCTCTATTTAAATAATTTGAAAATCAGGATTGGAAATAATACCAAAAAAAATTTTTTTTTTTTAATTTATCTAGGAATTTGAAGGGAATTAAGTTTAATACTTACCGATTTTTTAAAATCTTTTTCATTTATTTAAAATGGATTTTCAGGGTGGATACATTGTGCTGTAGTATAAAAAAATGACTTTCTAAAATCACGCGCGAAAGTTTACTGTAAATAAATATTTCTCATAACTTAGAGTTTAAATGAAGTCGATCCTCGGTTTCATTTCAAATGTTTATTTTTATTTTTATAAATTCGCTTAAATTCATTCAATACTGGAACTCCGTACGCGTAATAAAGTTTACTAATTTTAAAATTATGAAAATTACCAACCCAAGTTTCATAATAACGCATAAATGAATATTTTATACATAAACCTACGTTACCTTGGTGTGCGTGACCTTGTAGGGTTCTTTGTTATGTACATAATTAGTACCTACTTTTGAATTTCTTCGAGACTAAATAATAACAAAAATTTTCGCCAGAACCGGCCAAGTGGAATTGGCCTATACCTAAAAATAATATTCGTAAAATTTTAATATTATGTAGAATAATTATCTTTAAAACCGCTGATTCAAAAAAAAATTCTCACTAATATTTTGAATTAATTTGAAATTTATCATTATGAATGCCATCATTTCATTCCTCATCAAAACTTGATAATAAATATAAACTGACATTGGCAAAGTACTTGGCAAATAGTTATTGCCATGACGATGGCAACGCCATCAAAAGAATAAAAAGTTAGTAAAAAAAGCCATATTTCGAAAAAAAGCTATTTCCTTAAAGACAGTCCTGGGAAAACAGTAGAATTTCAAAAAACTATACATACGTACATCATACATACATACACATACATAAACTCACACCGTATTACCTCGAGTGGTTGGCAGAGGTGTTAAACACCGCATTTCGCATGTTTGTGTTAAGTCCCAGTGTGGCAGATTGCGAATCTGTCGCCACTATCCGGGCACACGAGGAACATGGCAGCTATAACTTACGGCAATCCGAGACTCGAACCCTCGACCTATCGGGTCAGGTCAGTCGGTTAACCAAGGCACGTAACAAACTGAACTACCATCAAAAAACTATATAATTCTATATTTTTATGAATACTTTATCTTAGAACTAAAGAAACTCCTAGATAACCCATCTCGTTGAGCTAGTATGACATTGCCAAATAATTTTCTTGTAGCCCTTTCACCCAAATATTCGCAAACGATATCTCCTTCAAACGAAAATTGCACCTTTAAGGCTGAACCTAAGCCAGGAGATAATTGAGTATATTCGAGAGATACTTTCTCGTAAAACATAGTAACATCGACATCAAAAGTGATACTAGCCCGAAGCAAATAAACATGGCTAGGTATGTACAGCAACTGATATTTATTAGGGGTCATATTACTTACACGCACGGCTCTGCGGCCCGATAGCTTGCTGGATGTGACTTAATATAACGGTTGAAAACTATTTCTATTACCATGTGTACTTCGTATAAGAAAGATGTAAATTTTGTACGTAGGAGGTATTGTGTAAAAAAAAATCAAACGGTTTAGAAAATTCTTCAGCCAATATTTGTAATGAACTTTCAAAGTCAAGCGGGGAAGGCGTGGGTAAAACTTTTTTTCAAATTATTATGGACATATTTTAGTTACTTTTGACATTTAACGCCCTTTTTGCCGTAGTCACTAAGGATAAACATTTCATTTCATTTATTTATTTGGATTACCAACGGATAATACACATGCATGCAATACAACTTAGAGACTAATAACATTCCCTGTGTTTATCCAATTAAAGGTAACCACAGCTTACGTATAATAAAATCTAACAAAACACAAATTAAAACAAAATTAAAACAAAATTAAACTAAATTAGACCATGTTACAATTAAATAGTTACATCGTAAAAAAATTTAAAAGTCAGAAACATTAATGAAATAGTAGGTGTCAGAATAAAAATGGATATCAAAATAAGGAATTGCAAAAATACTTAATTAACTTATCTGAAAAACTAAATATGCCAGGATTTGATGACCTCGGTGGCGCAGTGGTGTAAACAGCCGACTGCTACGCTAGAGATTCTGGGTTCGAATCCCGGTGGGGGCGGGACTTTGTGTTATTTGCAAGACGCATTGTCTCGCTTACCGGTCTTGGATGTTGTATTCTTATTTATTTAGTATATAACATATCGTTGCTTGGCACCTGCGATACAAGTTCTTACGATACTAATGCAGGGCTGATTCAATGTGTGTGTCGTGTTGTGGTTATTTATTTATTTTATTTATGTTCATCTCACAGCTGAAGCATTCACAGAAGGAACGTGTTTTGTAAGCGAGAAATCCGTGATCAATCCAGCTCCAAACTCTGACAAAGAAGGAAGGTTGTAGAGTGGCAACTGTGGGCCAGAAAATGTAGTGTTAGACAACCCCTTATGAGGTGGACGGACGACCTAATAATGGCTGCAGGGAGCAGCTGGATGCAAGTGGGCCAGAATCGTTCCAGTTAGAAACATTTTAGGGAGGAGGCCTATGCACAGCAGTGAACGTCTCCTGACTAATAATGATGTAAGAAGGTGAATTTATTTACTTAAACACCATTAGTTTAGTTATATACCAATTTGAAAGCGCAATAAACAGTAACATAATTAAATTAATATAAAATATTTAATATAAATCTAATTTTACATTACAAATAACGTACAAATACTCAATTAAATTACACAGAAGAGGATGATCATATGATAAAGTTTCCAACACAATTTGACAGAAAAACATTCTACCCACGAAAAAACCTTTCAATTGTGAGTTGAACTCGCACATCATGGGTTCCGTACCATGTCATACGAAACAAATTTGTGAAAGAAACTAGATAAAGGAAAAAATGACAAGGTATACGTATCACGTATATTGTAATTTTAAATGTAATATACTCAATTTGTATACAGAGGCATATTATCATAGTTCTTTTTTTACCATTCGGGTACGGAACCATGAAAATGGATTATTATAAGGAAGCTCTTCCATAATGCTAACTCTTGGTGCACATAAGTATTTGTGTTTTGTATTCGGTCGGCACACGCCGCTCGGCGCGCCGCTGCCCTAACTTGTACCACTCATTCATCTTCATTCCATAACGAAACATACCAAGTTATGAAAATTAAACACACTACTGGGATTCCTTTGGTTTTTTGCGGGGTTTGAGTTTTAATGGACTTTTACAGTCATGTTTGCTGCCTTAATAATAAAAAACTGATCAAGTGTTGAACGTTGAACTCTCACATGAAGGGTTCTGAATCCTTATTTAATATTAAACCGAATGTTCTTTTTAGATAATTTCGTAAAACAAACAAGAAAAATAAAAAAATGTTGAAAAAATCACATCCCGTGTATGGGAGCCCCCTTTCATTTTTAATTTCTTTAAGGTTTTGCATTAGTTGTTATAGCAGCAAAAGAAATAGACAAAAAAAAAAAATCTGAAAATTTCATGAATATATTATGGTTCATGAGATACAGCCCGCTCACAGACAGACATCGGAGGTTTACAAATAGGGTCCCGTTTTGCACCCTTTGGGTGCGGAACCCTAAAAGAAATGTTTAGATCTGGTACTTTTTGTCACTTACTGTAACACTATTTAAGGGGTTAGACAAAGGTAATGCAGAGCGTGAATGGTTTGAGTTTTGATGTCTTTAATTAATATTACGGTAAGTACAACAGTCTAACTTATTTTTTTAATTCATGACCAGGCAGGCATTTGACCCCAAACCCGCCTGATGTCAAGCGGCGATGAGGTCTAAGGTGGATCATGCCTGCCTAGGAGAATCCTATCCACTCTTGCCTTAAAGAGGCCCAAGTTATATTGGTCAGGGAACACATCGGTAGGCAAAGAATTCCACAACCTTGCAGTACGCATTATGAAGGAGATTGAGTCAGAAAACAAGCAGGACTCGTTTATGATAGCTTTTTTTGGAGTTAACATTTATCTCAGTATTAAGTACTAAGTTTTAATAATTGTAGGCAACTCAATTTTTTATTCTTTCCGGAAATTCAAATTAATATTTAGACCATATTATAAGCTGTATTGGTCTAAGATTTTTTTTTCTGTTACAATCGGGGCTATAAACTTTATCGCGTCTTACATTCGCGAAAATGTATTCGAAGTACCGTTGATGCTGCTATCAACTAAATCTCTAAATCTAAATAAATCTCTGACCAAAATTTAATTGCAAAGAATTCTTATATTTGTATAGACAAAATGTTGCCAACACTAAAAAATGCATTGTAAGAATTGATAAACAAAATTTCAGTCGGATGGGTAGTTCTAAAGATTACCTCTTAGAAGAGGTTTGTTTTATTGTATGTATACGAAAACTTAAATATGATTTATATTTGTAACAGAAAAATATCTTCTTTGCCCTAAAAACCAAATGCAAATATAAAAATCATGGAAAATTTTATAAACAATTCCAAAACCTCATTATAATTTATTAGCCAATGAAATTCGTAGTTACCAATGTTTGAAATTAGAATTTCCATTACCTACTAATCAGGGATGTTCAGGGACGGTAGTGATGTAACTGGATAATAAAATTCCCGGTTATTTGATCACTAATAAGGAAAATAGTTCTCATCAACCTGATTTAGGTGTCAATCGTTTTGGTCAGGTTTAGGTGTTTTTACGACCTGTTCAGAATTAAGAAAAGTAATTTTTATTTACATACTTTTTTTCTAGTGATATTCTAGTGATATGATCCTGCGTTAGAAGAAAGTTTAGTTTTTAAACAATTACTTCACGTTATTACTTTTAGTTATGTTCAGAAAGATTTTGCCTTTATTCACTATAAAGTTTAAATTCAATTCAATAGAAGGCATTTATGGGACAAACTAAATCTCTTATTGAGCTACAATACAAACATTCGTACATGTCCACAATACCGTACAATACACCCAAGTATCGGGCTCAGAAATTTAATCCATTCCCCGAAATAATGCGCTGATTTATTCTGTTATTAATCACCCGCGGTTCTCAACTGTTCAACGGCCGCGCGGGAATAACCGGCCAGTTGCAGTGTTGGCTGCAAATTTGAAATTAGAACCACATTTAATAACATTATGCCAGTTGCAATATGTATGCGTTCTACTTGTTAGAATATGCTATGCCGTACGGGATTTGCGTGATATTTATGAGTGATATTGGATTTGATTAGGCATTTTAAAGCATTAGTTGATTAGTTTATAAATCAATATAAAGTTGCGTACTGTTTTAGCGGTAAAATAACCATAATGGACAACAATACGCTAGATAACAGAAATAATAGAATTTACTGACAATACAACTCCGTACACACGATAAAATACCTAACATGACATTTGGTAGGTCAGTTTTTATATGCAGTTAAGAATGGTTGGATTATGCTTAAATAAGAGGACCGATCTCTTTATGAACGCAACTTCTTTTTTCTGTTTAGGGCTTAAAATTAGAAAAACTTTCTCAACTTTGATTTCCTTTCTATACTAATACATACTTAAAATTTCAGCTAAAATTTTTGAGAACATACAAACATTTTTAAAACACTTATTAAGATTTGTTTTTATTCAAAACATGATTTTTTGTCTTCTACACTGATTAGATTAGATAGATTAACTTACTGATCATATACGTGGGTAACAATGAAATGTTTAGAACTGGTCAATTAGAAAAATTAGAAAACATTGCTATTGAAAAAAAAACCTAATTTCAATTTTAGAACTCTTTGGTAACCTTGGTTTGGTATGTAGTATTTTGCATTCATTTGTTATTTGTTTTTGTGAATTGGTGGCAAATCTAAAACTCTTGTTACACGTGAAAATGAACCAAACGCCAGAAAATTTTCGTTCAATGATTTATTATGACTTTCATTGTAGGCTACAACAAAGCTATGATAGGCTGCGATTACCATTTCTTAATGAAGCCACATCTGGTGCCACTATTTACAATTGGTTTAACGAGTTTAAGCGTGGACGTAGCAATCTCAATGATAATCCGCGTGAGGGACGTCCTTTAACAACGACTACTGAAGACATCAGTGCTGTGCGACGCATGATGGAGGAAGTTAAGAGAGTGACCTATCAGCAGATACGGGCAAGCCTAGGAATTGGTATAGTCAAGTTAAAAAATATTTAGGCGTCAGGAAGCTTTGTACCAGATAGATTCCCCATACTTTAACCGACGACCAGAAACACCTTCGCATGTCGCCAAATGTTAGATAAGTTCAACGACGGTGACTCAAATGCTGTATTTGATACTGTCACAGGTGACGAAAACTGGATATATTGCTACGAACCCGAAACCAAAAGACAATCAGCTTTGTGGGTGTTTCCTTTTGAGGATCGGCCAACTAAGGTAAAGAAAGGAAGGAAAAAAGATGATTGCTTCATTCTTTAGTCGGAAAGGTTATTTTGCGACAGTTGTGCTAGAAGATGGAAGGACAGTTACTGCAGACTGGTATGTCAATCGCTGTTTGCCTGTTGTCTTGGAAAAAAATCGACAGCAGCGCACTCGAAACAGGATCCTCCTTCACCACGACAATGCTTCAGCGCACTCCGCAAAATGGACTGTTGAATATTTGACTAAGGCAGGTGTCGAGATAATGAGTCATCCGCCATACAGTCCTGACCTGGTGCCCTGCGACTTTTATTTATTTCCAAGAACTGAAGATAAAATTAGAGGTATTTGCTTTAAGAGCCCTGAAGATGCGGCGAAAGCGTACGAAAATGCCATAGAAGAGTCCCCTAAGGAAGAATGGGCTCACTGCTTTCCTTAGTGATACCATCGAATGCGACGATGTGTAGAGAGTAACGGAGATTACTTCGAAAAGCAATAAAAGTATTGGCAACTTTCTACATTAAGCCGTTCTTCAATTTCTAAATATTCTCAGTGTTACCTGGGTATAACCTATCATAAATTCATAAATGTAAGTATACCCAACAAATAAACGCACGTCCATACTAGTATAACCAGCAAAACGGCCTCTCCTTCGAGGTCGATTAACTAACCTTAGATTTACAGTCTAGAACACTACAACATTTGATCTACAATCTCGTGTAGTATTTATTTGGAAGGGAGGTCGATTCTCAACTATAATAACAAAGCTTTCTCATGTATTTCAATAGCAGAATTCTAAAACTTCAAATAAAACAGCGCCTGAAGATGCCAGCTTCGGTTGTAAGGTTTTAGAACTTCAATCTCTATGCTGATAAATATTAAAATTACTACATCTCCCTTGTAAACACTCATAAAAATTAAATTAACATATTGTAAACTGAAGTCTGAAACCGCTTTCTTAATTCCTCCTATTTCTTCTGATTAAGTCCGTTGCGGGTCCCAAGACAGCCGTCAGGGTGTCCGGTGATAGCCTGTGCGTCACTGCACAGCTGCATTATTAGTTGATTATTCGATCAAAAGACGCCATTGTTGACCCTGGTGAACAGGAGTTGCAGTGGTGGGACGGAGTGGAGGGTGTGCCCCGAAAAAAAAAATCGTAAACGATTTATGAACACGATTTCTAATAAGAATTTTTCACCGCTTTCCGGATCATAAATTAAAAAAAGAACATAGTAAACGATTCGTATACGCAGCTTCTGGTAAAGCAAAGCGCATGATTATTTAATTAATTCACGTATGGACCGGCATTAGAACGCACGCTGCACGCTGTTGGATGCCCCCTGAATACAAATGCAGCCATGTAGCAAGGACCTTTTTTGAGGTTATTAAATTATATGTCGGGACGGCACCGCTTTTGTTTATTTTTTTTTTAAAGTTCGCTAAGTGAACAGTTGTACTTCTGTCGGCATTTTGTTTTAGAAATTTTTTACGTAGGTAATGTAAAAAAAGTTTTTACTCGACATCGCGGGAAAATGAGCAGACGGCTCATCTGATGAAAATTCGGGGCACACCCGCCACTCTGTCCCACCACTGCAACTCCTGTTCACCAGGATCAACAGTGGCGTCCTTTGATCGAATAATGCAGCTGTGCAATGATAGACAGGCTGTGTACAGGGACACCCTAACGGTTGTCTTGGGACCCGCAACGAACTTAATCAGAAGAAATAGGAGGTAGTAAGAAAGCGGTTTCACACTTCCCTCCCAGCAAAGCGGAGACAGCAATGGAAACGGCCCAGAGTCCAAAAGCTTAAGGGATCTACTCATCTGATGGAAAGTGATAGCGTCGTAACCAAAGCGAGAATTAATATTGATAAGTCTTCTATAATTACTGAAGCAAAGGTACGTTACAAAGTGTTTCTCCGAAATCCTTTTCACAGATCGTTGCAATGTAGTTTCCTAAAATTAATATCCCCAGTATTCCCTGGAGCGTTTAAATTTGTTTGCTTTTAGCAGCGAGGGCGATGCGTGAAAATAAAATAAAAAGGGAATTAGTGGACCTTCTGTGGATTTTCATGATTCTCGCCATTTTCATCATTACAGGGGTCGAAGAGTAAAGCCATTATTTCCACTTTGAAAACGTAATATTACAAAATGGCGGCGGTGGGACCTCTTTATTTGTTGGCGGAATATTGTTTTGTTGTACCGTTTATTGGTAGGTGTTGAAAATGTTTACCTTTAAGTAGGTATACAGTAGTATTTGAAATTTATTTAAGATAAATAAGATTTTCTTAGATGAGAAAGTACCTGCTTCTTAAAGTAGACAGTCAATAAAATCTCAAGTTAGTCACAAGTTTTTACAAAATGTTACCGGAAAGGATCACTCTCCAACCTGCTTTTCGACATTTATTAATTAAATTAGCCTTGAGATTCTTTTTAATGACGAATCAGTGGCCCATAAATCCCTTTTGGATTTTTATTGTGAATAAATGCTGAGGTATTAAGGCCACAGCGAACACAAATGGCTGTCACTAGCTAACGGTTACGCTTGCCCATATTGCGTCAACTAACTAAAATTGTCCTTTTTGGGGACGCGCTGTTGTAGTACACCGTGGGCAATTAAGACTACATAAATAATTTTTATTCGTATCTTGATTTATTCCCTGTTACTTTGATTTTATTTGCCGTTTATACCATAGCTTACAAAACATATTCTGTGTATTTTCTTAACGTTCTTTTTTTCTTAACTAAATAAATACAACTACCAACAAAATTAAATGTAAATAAGAATGAGGTTATATGTATATTAACCAGGTTATTCAATCGATTTCGAATATTATTATTTTTTAGTTGACATGTTTTCGAATTTGAATTATTAATTTTTGTTATTAGGATCTCATACGTTAAGAAAGAATTCAATACTAAAAGAAATTTAAAATATAGCTTAGCAATATATCGGAAATAAATGTAATCATTGTTTTTTTAATTTTATTAAAAAAAAATTGTAATAATTTTGTGATTGCTTTTTAATTAATGAGAATTTTTATATTTATACTACTATTATAAATATTAGAGCTTATTTTCAATAACACTGATTCGATTTTGAAAATACTTTCATTTTAAATTAAAATTGATCAAAGCTAAATTTTTCTCGAAACAAAAATACGAACTACACAAATAATATAATACACACTTATAATTATGCTAACTTCAATGAGTTCAAATGAACACGTATATAGTATTTATTTACTCTAAACATTAAAAATGTTAAGTAAACTTAATCCGCTACTTACTACAACGCAATAACCACACCCGACCATTTGCAATAAATCCAAGAACGTCGCGGCCAGAAAAAGCCCACGCTTGTGAACATTGAGTTATAATCGTTTACCACAAAGAGACCTTCGCAATAACCTCTATTACACACAAAATAGAAAACAATTTCTCTAAGAAGAAACGCCTCCTGGAAGAAATTGCCTTTAGTAATGGATTTATTAATTTCACACCCGGAATTGTATAGTGAAATCTGTAAAGTAATTTTGTCGTAATTTTCTTTGCTTCGACAAGCCGACACGGTAAGGACTGATTCAAAGTCGGGGAGGTTATGAATAAATTTATATCTTTGAAAATTTAATAAAAATTTCTACGACCCGACGAGCAGTTTGCTCGAAATACGTTCAATTACCTATTATCCAATAAAATTACTTAGAAAATGAATTTTGAAAAAGTTTTTTAATAAAATGCTAAAAAAAACGTCACTTATATACCCGAACAGTCTAGAGCTTACTAGGAGCTGGAGCATGTTAGAAAGTATACCAAAAAAGCTTAAATAAACCTTATCAGCATGTGTTTAAAGTTTCTAATCGTCTATCACAGCATTATGTAAAAAAGGTTGCTTGACATGAAATAAGTACTGCAATTCTGTTTTTCTCTAATTGTCATGCAAATTACAGGTCTTCACTTTATTTGTCATCCCCATTCGTTTATAATAACAAACTAGCATACTTTTTATATTAAAGCTATTATACATTACTACGTCGATCTTAAGTCGAAGGGAATAAGGATTATTATTGAACATAGTATGTGCAACTTGAATGACCGTGTGATACTTAAATCAATGACTCTTATTCATTAAGTTTTAGTACTTATTTTCGTCTGATAATTACAGCTTTACTTCACGGAAACCGTTCTTGCAATATAAACCACATGTGTTTTAATGTGTACTGACAATAAGCCTAGTCTGAAACCGGCTTTTTGTTTAATTAAAACAAAGGAGTTTTCAATAACTTTAACTAAAAAAAAAAGTTATGAAAAAAGGGATCTTTCCAGGAGATCATAGTGGACTTAGACTAAAAATTAAAATCGAAAAATTGGAAACGTTAAAATCGAAATCGAAAATTTTTAATTATTTATTAAAGAAATCATGTTACGTTACAAGCAATAACATACATTTCCATCAGCGTAATATAATATATAAAATAATATAATATAAAAAGGTTACCCACATTTACCGGAGTGGGGTTTTATACTGAAACATCCTATTTGGGTGAGAGTATTTTGCTGTAAAAATGAAATTATCTCCTGATTACATGATCGGTTTTGCTGAATTTATTTTTGGAACTAGGCTCCACGTGACCGTTCCATTTTTTTAAAATATTTGGATATATTCTCGTATTAGAGCAAACAAAGTTTAAAGCAAAAAATTGGTCTAGAAGTTTTCAAGTTTTAGCGAGAAAGAAATTAGATCAGTTTGAATGCTGACGTAAGTAGTTTTTCTCATTAAAAAAAAACTAAAAATAAAACATTCTGAATCTTTTTATACTAGTGGGTTATCTTATTTTCTTCATCATTCGTCATAATTTAACCCAGATGTGCTGGAGAAAGGCTTCCACTTCTGGTTCTGCTTTTCTTCTTGTTTCCTCTGGCTGCTGTCCCAATTTTTTTTTGGCCCTCCGAGTACTCTTGCATCACATTGATGGTTGTGATCCGTAAGTCCGTGTTGATCAGGAGTAGTCAGAACTTTCATTATCGTTTGTAGCAAGGTTATTGGTGGTCACATCTACGGCTCCACTTTCATCTCGCCCCATTACATTTCCATACTGGCGCAGGTGGTTTTACTTAGAGCTTTTCGATATATTCGGATCCATTCGAGTCACTCCTCCGAGCCAGAGCGGCAACTTCATTTCTGTAGCGTGCATCTTGCGTGGTCTGGCTCTTTTGTCTACGTTTCCTTTGATTTGATCGGCATACAGGATATGCGACTCCCGAATCAAGGGAACTGTACTTTATTCCACTAATCAAACTTCAAGGGAACAAATTTCTGCAACTTATTGGCCAGTGCAAGCGTTCTGAGGTGAATAACATGATAGGTGAGCAAAGTTATTCAGTTTTGGGGACACGTTTTTGTTAGCATTATCTAACACGATTACGCACCATTAAACAATGGGCGCATTCGAAGAATTTTCTTCTGAAAGCTCGTATTGTATAGTGGACTATATGCATGTTTGTTTCAGCAGTAAATCAAAATTCTCGATTGCGAATCCCTGTTATTCGAACAAAACACTACTACGTAACGTAATTAATCCATTCAATTTGCTATATTTCGAACTTGTTTGCGCAAGCATTTGGTTGTTATCCAATTTGTGCCGTCGAGGAAATGAAGAGGCTTAATGTGAAGCTTTGAATCTATTTATATCGAATACAATTATTAGAATTTTGCTGTGACGTAACCGTTTTAACATCAGACCTATTTGCTTATATTCAATTGTTGATCCCCACTTTCGCCCTTATAACTTTTGAATGGGGGAACCAATCGGGGGTTAAAATTAAACGTCAAAAAAGATATTTTTCAAAAAAGAGATTTTATCAATTTCCTCACATCTTAAATAAAAAATATTGTTAATGAATTGTTCCAGAAACTGCTTATATATCGAATTAAAAAAAATATTGTGAATCAAAAATAGTGTCAATAGAATGAAACCAAATATCAGGTAAACGCCAGGCTAAAAGTTTAACATTTTTATAATTAACATTAAACCACTCTTTTACCTAACCTTCAATCAATCAATCAATACAAAAAGATCTTCAATAAAAGTCAGCGGTATAAGCCGGGTGTTTTACCTAAATTAAAATAAGCAATCTGCTAAGGCCATACATTCAAGAACGAACAAAACGCTCCGCGGTAACTGACGCGTAGCAATGCGTTCCAATAAATTAGAGATCGTTGTGACACACGGACATTTAGTTTGGCCAGCAAGTATTTTTATACCGACAGCCAACGTAATTGAAAATATTAAAGTGCGTGACGAATTTCAGCATACACTGGTTAGTTAAGGGCTTACCACTGCAGTTAGGAATTATGAAGAAACATCTCAAATAAACAGATTACATTATGACTACTTTACTCCAGTGAGTTGTCGACTTGTAGATCTCGATTGCGCAAAGTCTCTCAAGACCAATGAGAAGACGTATAAGATTTAAGAATCAAATATTAATACTACAGAAAAACCTTCAGATTTACATGTAGTATTACTTAAGAGTCAAAGACGCAAACTACTGGAGATTAACACTAACACTATAACAAATTATTATTTGTCATATCTATACTAATATAGAAAAACTGGACCGTTTATAAAACTCTTTCACTATTAGAATGTTACATTATCCTCAAAATACACTTGCACATCGTATGTGCCTTTTAATAGTAACCTTATTTTGTTGTGTTTTAAACAAATAGCCTTGAAGAGGTAATTTTTAAGGGATTTATAAATCGACAACTTCTTTCGTATCAACATTGAAGGGAATTAATTTGATTTGATTTGAAAAAAACATACAGTATAGTGACTGTTTGAATATAAAATCAAATATATCACGTAGTATTTATTACAGGTGGTAGATCGTCTGGGTTGGCACCACCCTCCTTTCTATTTCTGCCGTGAAGCAGTTCGCTGTGTTTAAGTTTGAAGGATTGGAGAGCTAGTGTAATTTTGGCAAGAGAGTTATAACATCTTTGCCTCTGCATGAACAACCTTTTGGCGGTGCTCTTGGCGTTTTCAGACATCAAGGGCATCGTCGTGTTAATAAGCGGCGGTATCACTTTCCATCAGGTTAATTGTCGGTCAAAATACTTGTCGATGTTGGTATTCGAATGGAACAAATAAACTAAGCAGTCTAACCGTCTGCTTGTTTGTCCATGATGTCTTATGAATATTTATTCACGTTCCGGAACGTTCTTGTGTCAGCAAGGCAACGTTTCGTTTAATCCATGTATTAAAACGAGTGAGAACCTCAGGTGGTATGATATAAGACCTTCTATTTCACGTTTCATTACACGTCCCTGCTAAATGCTATCTTTTTGTTTTCAATGCAACACTCCCATGGCTTACGTTATTGGAAAACTTTTGGTATTTTTGGAAAGCAAAAACTACGAGTAATACAAAGAATCAGATAGCAAAAAAAAAATGATTGATTCATAATCATAATTCAATTTTATAAAAAAAAAAAAAAAAAAGTTTTATGACAATTGTTTTAATACTTTACTGGCGTAAGATAAAAAGGAATTTCTATAAAATTCATAAGTAGATTAAAATTTTATTTTCTATTTGTAGAAAAGTTCTTCTACCCTTACTCTTATCATAACATTTAAATTAATTGTATTTTTTTACTTTCAAAGTAATTGGTACAAAAGGTAAAACCTAGACCTACCATGCCTACGTAATAACTAACAGTACTGGGAACTACATAACAATTTATTTATTATTGACATCCAATTTACTGTGTAGCCATTCGCAAATATTGTATTACGTTCGAACTAAGTAAACCAACTCGGAGAAACTAATAACAATTAACTATATACTTCTCGTCCGGATTCTGTTGTGTTAAAAAATTAAGGAAAAGTTTTATAAATGGGAAAAAATACTTTTGTCTTTTTCTTATATTATTACGATTATGTTTAAGACAATTCTGTTACAAATAAAGGTGATTGAATATTGTTGCACAGCAACTGCTGACTTTTGACGGTTTCTTCCCGGTATAACTGCTAAGTTAACCGGGTGGAAGATTTTGACTATACTAAACAGCTTATTGTAATGAGACTAATTAGATATAAAGACGTTAAATACAAACATAAACCCCCGCTGCAATGAATACCTCGAGAGGGGTAGGCAGAGGTGTTACACATCGCATTTTGCATGTTAATGTTAAGTCCCAGTGTGACAGGTTGCAAGTCTGTCCCCACTATCCAGGCACAATGAAATTAAAATCATTTTTACAAATTTTTAAAATGATTTTATTTTAAGATATTGCTTGTAAACGGATAGCTAAGTAGCAATGAGTTGGTCATATAACTCTCAAAACCGATGTCCGTTGGAAAAGGAAGGCTCTGGAGTGGTGACCACTGGCCGAAGGCGTAGTGTTGGACGACCAATCACGAGTTTGACGGAGGAAATCATAATGACCGTTAGGAGCCGCTGGATACAAGCAGGTTAGTATTGTTCCGGTTGGAGACATTTGGAGAAGGCCTATTTCCAGCAATGGGTGACGATGCTGATGATAAGTGCCTTTCGAAGAGAATATCCTATACTCTTTAATTCAAGGCAATATTATTTGTTTGCAGTTAGCAGTTAACGCCACAAATTCATACCTTTGATTCACGTTTGGACACGTAGGTTTAATTTTTGTTATATAAAGTCAAACTCTATTCTGTGGCTGCAACTGCGATGAGTTTTCGCTTTTGCAACCTTGTGATTAGGGTTGAAAATCGAATGGTTTCGGTAAAGGGACCAATCCGACCAATATCCGCTTTGACACAGGAAAAGCTGCGGACCACAGAACCAGCCGTATGCCACGACCCAGATTTGAATACGTTTTAACTGTACGTAAGCGCTTATTTTAAGAAAATCAGTTTGTTTTCATTGCAATCTCATTAATTATTTACGTAGGTTGAGTTACGATTGAAAATCGTAGAACATGTTTCAAATCGGAAATAATCGTCATGCATCGGCTTTTTCCTCGCTGTCTTACCGAGGGGATGCAGAACTATAAACATGCTGATATATCTTGTGCTTTGCAGTGTAGAATTTCATTCCATTCCATTTAATTTAAATTATCTTTCAATAAGTTTAAAAAAATCGCATCAAAATCGGTTCATCCGCTTGGACGTTAAGATGCCACAGAAATACACGCAGATACACTGATACCCAGATTCACACTTATTTTATAGTCAGGGGTTAAAGATAGAGTTTATTGTGGGTTTCATCAGTTTACGAGTTGGAGAGTGTGATAAGATCATTAAATTGTTTTTTTTCTACGATAGTCAAAAAGACTACAAAGAGTTTCATTGTAAGGGGAGGAATTTTTTTGAGGTTCTGTAAAGAATAAATGCTAACGGCACCCTAGTATTAAGCCTCATCTGAATGTCTATCAGTGGACTTTTCCTCAGAAAAAACTGATCAAGTGAGAGTCGGACTCACACATCAAGGGTTCCGTACCTTCGAATAAGATTAAACAATGTGTACTGTTTAGTTGAATTCGTTTAAGAAACAAAAATAAGCAAAAAAACTGCTTGTAGCTTCACAATTTTTTTAAATTTGCTTACATTTTTAGTATTTTTCGTTATATTAGACATATTCTGAAATAGTCAAGAGTCTAACTGTACAGGTCATGAGACGCCGCTGAACCACAGGCGAATGGACGGATGGACAGCGGAGGCTTAGTAATAGGGTCACGTTTTTCACCCAATGGCTACGGATCCCTAAAAATATATAGCAAAATGAAATGAAATGAAATTTATCAGATTCATAGCTAAAACACTATGATTATAAAACACACACCGACACACCTATTTCATGAATAATAATCCAACAAATTATTTCGTCGAGATGGATTCGTTTTGAACTGCTAAAAGTTACCATAAGTTTAGCGTTGCTATAACAACTAGCTCCGCGAAAGTTTAGTGTTTCGTTTTTGTAATTCCCACTGGATGGAGCTATACATATTAATTTTGCTCCAGGAGTGTTAAATCAAATGGTGGTCAGTGTAATATAGGGATTTCGGCTTCATAACTTAGGATCGTAATGTTTGTTTAGGTTGGTATTTGCTACCTTTATTTGGATTTTGAAGGTTGGTTCTTACTTACCTAATGTTATGCTACGTATTTTGTATATAAACTGAAGTAGAAATACAGATTTGGGAATCTCGAGACCAAGGATCATATTATCGGATGTATATTTACCTGCTCTTTAATTTAAATGATTCGTTTGCCGAACCCGATTTGATAAAGAAAGAAAGGAAAAAAGGTTTTAATTTTGAGGATAATTTTGATTCGTGTCTCCTCGGTGGTGCAGTGGTGTAATCAGCGGTTAATAAGTTAATAAGTTCCGGGTTTAAATCCCGGCGGGGGTGGAATTTTTATGTAATTTCTTCTGATTTTGGATGTTGTTAGTTTTATCTGTGTAGTTTATACCATATAGTGCCTGCGATATAGGATTATATCTCAGTGCAAGGCTGAGTCAATGTGTGTGTTTTTATTGCAATCCGCCGTCATTCTCAATTCGGCCGGACCCGGTCGGATTTTCACCGATCGGCCGGATCCGACCGGATCCAGCTGGATTGAATCTCATGCAAGAGCAAGCCTCTACCACAACAGATCTTACATTTTTGTGTTATAGTATTAACTGGCTGTTTTGCGAACGTTGTTTGGAACATAAAACAAATACAACTAACAGTACGTATAAATTTATATTCGACGATGAGTCGAGTATTGTTGATCGAATCGTCTTGAAATTTACGATAGGCGGATTAAAGAGGCAAAAAAACAACAAATTCGAAGATGAACCTTATAGGTCCAACCTAGATATAGGTGATCGCGAGTTAACAGTTCGGAGTATTCCACTAGAACTGATAGAAAATAACTTTATTATTGTATCATGTGTGCTTTCATTATTCCTATCATGTGTGTTGTTAATCCTGTAAAACGGTGAAACCATGTTTTTCGACCAAAATGTAGGGTTTACAAACCCTAAGGAGCTTTGCTCCTCTTCATCTTATAGCTTGTTACAGTGAGTGAGCGAGTGTATTGTTCATAAAATTAAGATTTTTTTAATTTCTTTTAGATTGAATGTTATTTGGAAAAATACCTAGTTAGTATTCATTGAAAATTCAGGCACAGTGTTATCCACAAATAAGTTACGGGGGGCAGAAAAGGATGGTGCGGCCGTGTCTGTTTATTTTTTTGGTCGACATGGCTTGTCAGATGAATATAATATATTCAGTATCAAACGTGCATGTCCATGTTTTCGATTTAAAGTACCACTAATTAGTTTTCCTGAATTTAGATATTTGATAACACCGGATCCGGTGGCCGTAACATGATATCGGATCCGCCTTATTACCGGATCCGATTTTCCGGATAGCAATCCTTAGTCTCGATGTAGTCATTATTTTTATGTAGATTTTTTTATTTTTCGTTTTAATATATGTTTAAACAAAAGCTTTTAACGATTAATATTAATTATTTGTTCAAGGAATCAATTAAGGAAGGGGATAAAGTCACCCACAGATTTTAATATTGAAAATTGAGTTTTAATTATTCTCAACCTACTAAATAAGATTGTTTAATCATCTAAAATGGATTGCTGTTAACGCAATTTAATAATGTTTCGAAGCACAATTTTAAAGCTACAACACTGTTTATAGCTCTCGGAGTTATTACCCCATAAATTATGGGGTTCTTCCCATAGTCTGAAAGAAATGGCTTTGTAAGTTCATAATAAAAGAGAATTAGATTTTAGCGAGTTATCTCGCTCAGAATACACTCTGAGTGGGGACTGAACAGTTTATTTACCATGATGTCACGCAATGTCATAGGTCATGGTCAATAGTGTCATGGTCGTAACTTATGCCTCAATTTTTCTACTGAGAAACTAGGTCTTTCTTCTCTGATATTTTAGTAAATGACGTTAAATATTTTCTACTCTGCAATTATTAAAGAATATTGGTTAACCGCATGACCTGATCCGACAGGTCGAGTCTCGGGTTGCCATGCTTTGTAGCTGCCATGTTCCTCATTGTACCCGGATAGTGGTGACAGATGACACTGGGACTCAACATAATAATAACCAAATCACGACACACACATTGACTCAGGCCTGCACTATGTATCGTAAGAACTTGTATCACAGGTGCTAAGCAACGATATGGTATATACTAAATAAATAAGAATACAACATCCAAGACCGGAAAGCGAAACAATGCGTCTTGCAAAATAACACAGAGTCCCGCCCCCGCCGGGATTCGAAACCGGAACCTATGGCATAGCAGTCGGCTGTTTACACAAATGCGCCACCGAGGTCGTCAAACATTAACATTAACATGTAAAATGTAACGCCTCTGCCTATCCCTCCCGAAGAATAAAATACGGCGTGAGTTTACATATATATATATGAAACTTTATTTTAAGAAGCTGAATAAAAACACTTTTTGTGTTTATTTTAGATGAAACGAAATACTAGCAACAATTCACAAGAATTCATTCAATAATTTTTATTTTCTTGACATTTACAGGTTTTATTGTCAAAAAAAAAATTATGTGTAACTAATAATTAAAAAGCTATTTATTATAACGAACAAGCAAACATATAATTTGGTACCGTTTTTTCTTATTTCAATAGCGTTCAGCGTTCCATACAATTTCCTTCCTGGCAACAATGGTACTGTTATTAAAAGCAAATACCGAACAACCAACATAAACTATAACCATCGGAAAACTTCGGAACTAAATAACTCAATATAAAAATATGGCAACTAGCGACGTTCTCCAGTTCGTAGTTCAGAGAATCGGTCGTTAGAAAAGCGAATTCGGTACGCCAAAGTTCACGTAATCAAGTGATCAAGGTTGCGTGATGGAGTGATCACATCGCGTGCCTTGGTGATCAAGTCGCGTGATCAGGTGATCATTTTGCGTGATCGCATGGTAATAATTGTATTGCGTGCTATGTTTTCACTTCACCTCACTCTGAAGCTTTCTTGAGTGCTCAATAAAGTACCTCACGCGAATCTTAAGCCATAGAGATTTTAGATGAGACAAAGTCAGATGAGATTTCTGATTTAAAAAAAAGTACCTCAACCGATCTGTTTACTTTCATTGTCTCGATATTTACAATGGATAGAAACTACGTTAAATTGATATTAAAATTTACACCAATATTGTAAGAGATAAAGACAAAGATATTAATTTGTCTGATTTTCGTGTCAGTAACATGTTTACAATAAAGTGTCAACAAAAATCTGCCATGCAGGCGTACAAATGTCAGTGGGACGTTATATTATTAATTCAAATTGCAATTTAAAAAATTTTATGTATATTTTTAATTTGATAAAGTTGTACTTATGAAAAAATCTTTAAAAATTAAATATAAAATAATACTATTTTTAAAATGCCCTTTCGAGGTGGACAGGCTACAGTTTTACTCAAACAAAGCCGCGGGAAAAAGCTAGTCTTATATAAAAGTATAATCAAGCCTTATCTAGTAAACATAATTCCGTCATTAATCGCGTCTATTACATTTAAAACGAATCAAGGCGAAGTGAGTTTGTTTAACGAAAAGCCTATTTATTTTCCTCCTTTTTTTGCATCTTTAAAGTGATACGAGTAATTTTATTTCCATGATAAGTTAAAATCTTGTTTAAGAAAAAAAAGGAAGAATTTATGAGGACATTTTGAATGAAATATGGGAGAAGGAGTCGACAAATTACTGTAAAGTTGAATAATTATGTTAAGTTTTTTTTAAGATTATGAAGCATTTTGGAAATTTTTGTTTCATAATATCCTGACCTTACAAAGTCATTAAACGCATATTTTGAACAAGTTAAACATAGTTTTGTACGTCTTATGATGGTCCTAGGAGAATTTTCTATACATCCTCATCATCATTTTCGACTTCGGTGGCGTAGTGGTGTAAACAGCTGACTTCTACGCTAGAGGTTCCGGGATCGAATCCCGGCGGCCACGGACATTTTCTGTTATTTGCTGATCGCATTGTTTCGCTTGCTGGTGTTGGACGATACAATATGGTACCATATCGTTGCTTAGTGCCTGCGATACAAAATATCTTAGTGCAGGACTGAGTCAATGTGTGTCGTGATGAGGTTAATATTATTATGTTTATCCTTTCATAGTATTCACTACTATGCAATGGTAGAGTGATACTAAAATTTAAGACTTATGAGGTAAAATCTTTAAATTCTTGAAACTTAAAATAAATGTTTGTGAGCTAACTTTATGCTAAATTATTGTAGTCAAAGTCAATTTTTTTCGTTTGAATATACTTAAAATAAGCACTTTCAAAGCACCCTATTTTTTGCTACCACCGGTTCGGAATGCTATCTCTACGGGGAAGAATCTGGCAAGAAATCTCCGTAGTTGCTTTTTTAACATTCAAAATACAATAATTTTCTATTACAACTAGCGATTTAGTAGTGTAAATATTATTTAGTTATATATGTAGAATAGTTCTATTCGTGTAAATCATGTAGTCCAGTATAGTAGTAAAAATTAAAAATATTTATTTACATTAAACATGTCATTTGGTCCCCTCACGAGGCAAGCCTGTATTGAGGGAACCTGTTACAAGGTTTGACAATATTACTTAGTAAAATATAAGTAAGTAAAATATTTGAATATTTTTAGCAACCGTAGTCACAATGTGCTACGAACTTAATCGTACAGTCACGTAGTCATCGCGTAGCTACGCAAAACTAAATTTAGTTTCCCTTCTTTCTAAGAGATATATATATTTATACATTATTATGGGCAAATAAGCAGACGGTTATCCTAATGGAAAGTAATACCGCCGCCTGTTTACACGACGCTACCCTTGATGTCTAGAACACTAATAGCACCGCCAATGCATTGCCCATAAAGAGGTAAAGATGTTATACCTCTCGTCAGTAATTCGAGTCAATTTATGTCTAAGTTACACTGACATAATATTAAAATCTTAATAAGTTTTGTTAGAAAATCATTTTCTATAATGACTAGTTAGAGAGCGTTGAACAATTAAAAAATAACAAAATTTCACTACACTTTACAGTTATCATGTATGAAAATTTATTATTTTTAATGTAATTGTAAACAGAAGGAGAAGAGAGTTCATTGACACGAGTCTTATTAAATAATTACTAATTCCCTAAGAAAACCACAGAGCGTGGATCTCAAGATAAACGATCAAGCATCTCATTCCGAGTGCGAGCAAACACGCTAAGTTATATTGAATGACCCTAAGTAAACCAAGTTTATGCTTAAGACATCTTAGTTTGCATCTAAACTACTCAATGTTTCATACTCAACTTGACTTAGTTTGTTAAACCTAGACTACAAGACTGGATATTAATAGTTGTGCGTGCCTATGATTTCAATAGATCCTACAATAAATCACCAAACACCTTTATGATCAAAGAGGCAAGGTCGAAATTCACCTGATTAGTTAGTTATTGATTCCAATGTATCGTACTTCAAGCTACTCAAGGAATGTTGTGTTGTATTCGAATGTTGACTTTATAGGAATGTTTTAAGGTCGAATTTCGAATGGAATGGTCATCAACGTTATCAATTTAAGCTCGCCATTTACTGGACTTGAAAATGGAAGTTGCAGCAGCAAATAAATCTACTCCGAATGAGAAACTGTACTGTAATGAATGTTGTAACCAATATTAGTTGAAGTTTATCTACGACCGAAATGATTTTATAATTTGTGGAAGAAATATCACATTATTTATGAAAATAATTAAAAAAACACTGCCGTCATAATTTGTAAATATTTTTTTAAAGATTTTTCATCCGAACCGCCCTATTTTGCTACCCTCACTCGAAAGGTCTTGACTCAGAAATACTTATGGGAAAATCCCGCAGAGAATATTCATTCGATTTTTCTAGAACCCGTTTCTTATATTGAAGATAAATCAGTTTCAATTATATGGTTTTATCCACTCACAAATAGCAGGGAACGTTGCTCAATCTGCGAAAATAAAACTCCTTAAATCAAGCGATCGATGTAGAACGCGAAACCTAATCTACACATAACATTTATCTTAAAAAATTCATCGCAAAAGAAAAACAAGAAGTAATTGTTACACATGTCAAATAAACGTCAAAAGTGTTTCAATTCGGCTGTCAATACAGTATTCACTGAGTGAACTGTCGTAAGCGATAATGTAATATTTTTCAGGAGCGACAGGAATTGAAAGGGACCTCCAAAGGAACATGCCCACCGTCACCTACGTCACTTTAGCAATATTTCTTACATTTGGTATTCGGAACTGGTGCCATACATTCCCTTAAACACACGGCTTCAATACTTACTCGCATAAAGGTGGTCGCTCACTGAAATATAAACTAAATCTTTATAGTATTGAAAATAGTGTTTGCTTTGTCTTTTACGGGACACACCCGCCCCTCTGTCCCACCACTGCAACTCCTGTTCACCAGGATAGTATTCACCTTGTCTATCTTATTTAATGTTTATATTGCTCCCCTGTGAATGCTTCGTAAACTCCTGAGTAATATACCACCAGTGTGGCTACATGAGTTTTACCTTCGATTAACCTTTGCGACTGCAGTAAAAAAATGGTATGAATCTTTGCAAAGCGCCTCTAACGGATTGACGAGGAATTAAAATGGCTCATACAAAATCACAGTAGTGATCTATGTTACCAGATGTGTAGAAAAACTATACGAACTCACGTTAGACACACAGTACACCTGTGTTGTGTGTATCTTATTAGGATTTCCTTTAAATTTATAGTATGTGTTTGGTTGGTGTAAATAAAATACAATGGAAATAATAAATAACCACATAACAACGACACACACATTGACTCAGCCCTTCACTAAGTATCGTAAGAACTTGTATCGCAGGTGCTAAGCAACGATATGGTATATACTAAATAAATAAGAATACAACATCCAAGAACGGTAAGCGAAACAATGCCTCTTGCATAAAATGGGCATTACTGACCATAATTTACCGTCAATAATTTTCAGATATTGGATTTTAAGGATTTCGGAAAATGTTTCTTAACAATTGCTTTAGTTCATTCATAATAAAAGGTATTGGTAGGTTTCCTTAATATTCCTTTTAATAGATATAAGAGTCAAAAACATGTTTTTCTTAAAGAAAAAATGATGAAATTTAAGACTGAACACCATATCAAACCGATGTCGTACTGCTGACGATTGTCTTATAAGTAAATAATTTTATATTATATATATTATATAACACAACAGAAGAAACGACATGTTTAATAAAATTTGGCATAGTTCAATGGTACGATTTAAAATTAATGAATCACCGTTCATAACACAAACCTACCAATATTTAATTAATGATTCATTTAATTGCTACCTTTCATATAAAATAACGTTCAGACTTTATGATTAATATAGCCATCACAGTCATAGCTAATTGTTGTAACCTATTAACACTACCAATTAATTAGATGTCACAAACAGTTACGTTTTCATATAATTCGTCAAAGTTATTGACAAATTCTAGCTGACGTCACGGACAGCATATGAAATGTCATAGTTTTTCTACTTTAGTTTGCAATTAAGCAATTACTTTTTTATCACCAGTGACGTTTGGTTGATAGACCAGGAATCCAATTTAATTATAAAATATTAATAATCAAATCTATCAATGCACTAAGATGTAATCTTATATCGCAGGCACCAAGCAACGATATGGTATAAACTACATAGATAAGAATACAACATCCAAGACCGGTAACTGAAATAATGCGTCTTGCAAATAACACAAAATTTCGCCTCCACCAGGAGTCTCAGATCTAGTGTAGCAGTCACATTGATTGATGATTGCGACACGATCACGGGTGTAATGTTGGTTGCCCCTCACCAAGAGGACAGACGATCTTATACTGCAGGAGCCGCTGGATGCAAGCAGCCAAGGATCTGTCTGGTTAGATATAATTGGGTAATACAATGTAAATGTAAACCAACAATGGGCGCTTCTGGACTAACGATGATGATTTATTTATTACGAAATTAACTATCCACAACGTCTGGAACTTGTTTTTTATTTTGTCCTATTTCCTAATAGGTCCCAAGAAAACTGGAAGGGTGTCCGGGCACGTAGCCTGTGCTGCATTGCTCAGCTCAGCTGCATGATACGTTTCATAAAAACGTTACTGTTGATCCTGCCCACCTAGACAAATACCATCTTCCTCAAGCGTTAACGCCAACAGAAAATAAAAGTGTATGATAATGACATCCTCACGCTCGAGTTACGTCTTTGTAATGTCATTTCCATACGTTTTGCAGCTGCTGCGCAGGCAAAGAGTGGTGTGTACCGAGAAAAATATTCTTCTTCTTCAAACTTATTTTGATGCTGTAAGGAATTTTAGTGGACGTTTATGTTTACAGGAACACGTTCTGAGCAATGATCGTAGTAGATGGATAGGCAGGCCTGACAAATGACTTCACTCAGCCCGACACACGCTTGACGTTCCTTGTAATTACCTACTATTTGTTTATCGTTTGTTTCTTACAACAGTCTTATCTAGAATGTTTTAAGCAAAGGAAAGTTCTTGTTGTTTTAAAACTGTACATTTTAATTGAAAAGAATTTACTAAACGCGGTTTGGGTGTTGAAAAATTTAAGACACTTTAAAAAAACACCCTATTTTATCCCAGTTCCGAATTTCGTATTTCAAATTTGAATTTGTCAAGCGCTGACCGCCTTTTTTTATTTTATGATAATTTCCGTAATTACAACCGATTTAATTTTATTTAGGTAATTTGTCATTGCACATAATTAAACCATTACGTCTTATTTGTTACTATTGGATTGTAATCCACGTTAATCCTCCTATTTATTTGCAAATTTAATCAAACCAGTGAGATCAATCACGGCGTGTCGATCAAAGATAATGCTATCGTAGTAGTTCAGGTTTTATGTTAAGTAAAATAACTATTAATATTAACTATTGTTTCATACTGACAACAATATATCGTTAACCCCCGAGGCAAAAAGGGGGTGTAATAAGTTTCACGTTTTTTCTGTGTGTCTGTCTGTCTGTGGCATAATTACTCTCAAACGAATATAGCAATTTCGATGTAGTTTTTTTGTTTTGAAAGGTGACATGATCGAGCGTGTTTTCAGCTATGTTTGATTGATATCGGTTCACCTATTCAAAAGTTATGGGTGGTGAAAGTTGGGATGCAAAATACACGCAAATATATACATAGGGGTTTTTATAAAGTGCCTTTTGCCCTCGACGTTGCTTCCAACATAATCTTGGTAAATAGTAAGGAAATAAATAAGACTGTTCAGTGATCATATTTTTCACTTCACTTCAAAACAGTTTGAATTGTAATCCCCGCATAATCAAAATGACCCTTAACAGTACTGTCAGTTGGACATTTAACAAATATTTAGTTTCGGATATTCGTTCAAATACAATCAAGTTTCAGGTAACAAAGAATTTGATCTTTATATGGCCAACCCCTTGGTGATACTCTCAGCCTTTTATGACAGGACATGTTATAGGTTGCACTATTTACCTTCCATCAGGTGAACAACCTGTTTGCCCATAAAATTTAATAAGAATTAGTCCATCAGTGGGGTTAAAATGTTTGTGCCAAACCCTATTGTTTTCTGCTTGTGTCAAATCATTTAAACCAGCATTTGTATTCGTGTATTAGTCTCTTTTCTATAGAGATTCTTCAAATCAAAGCTTAAGCTTTAAGTCAAATAGCAGAAGTATTCGATTAATTAAAAATAAAAGATTGAATTCTTTAAAATACCTTTATGACCCCTCTACAATATCAACTTGCCAAGTCTATGTGGAGATAAGCTTTCAATTATGCAATGCCTATGACGGCATAATATTGTCAATCGCGATGCTGCGTCCATCCAGATTGCAATCTCTGATTATCTCGTACTGATTCATGTGTCTGGGATTGTTTCATTAAACTACCTGTCGTATTCTCACATTTGAATTAACTCTAAATAGTTGAATCCCTATTTAATTGTACTAAAATTCGAGTTTTTTTTTTCTAAATGAATTAGTCCGCGTAGAATTCGTATTTTAAAATGAAAACGTGGAATCAAAAAGTTTTAGGGTGTTTTTTTAAAGCAAAAAAACTTTAAATATTTTGCCAGCATAAAGTAATATTTATTATAAAGTTTTTATGACGAATGAAATGATAGATGGAATAATGAATCTGCCTACAGTAACATGCTAGTACGCAGTTTATATAAATAAATATACAATTACAGTTTTTAGTATATAAATAGAAACTGTGTCCATCTTCTGTGTGTGTGTGAGTGCGAAAAGTACAATTAAAAATTACCTTTCAACCCTTTCCTATATCGAGTCCGAGCAGTTTATGAAACCAATGAACTAAAACTTACTTCCATACACACCCACACACATACTCCCACCCACCCACACTCATACATATAATTTCCCGTCCATTAATTCATATTTTCATGTTTTGTCATAATACCTATTTAATTTATCCATCTAGATTTATTATGTTATTGTATATTATATTGTTTTGTGTACTGCATAATAATATGCAGTACATAAATATACATATAATAATAGCTATAATATATATAGCATATATAGCTATTAATATACATATAATATATTTTTATATATTATATAATATATTTATATATATTATATGTATATTAATAGCTTATTAAATTGGACGCCTGCGATACAGGCTCGCCTAGTGCAGGGTCCACGATAAAATATTTTATGTTAAATGTTTTAAGTAAATAAAGATCTTATTATTATTATCTTAAAGTACTGTTTAGAATGAAAGTATATACATTGTGATTTTTCTTTTCTAATAAAAAAATACATAAATTCTGGCTTTATTCTACATCTTATAATGAAAAGAAATGCAGCTAATGTTCAATGAGAGATTCCATTTTAAATATATGTAAAAATTTGATAATTATTTTGGAAAAAACCACCTCCTGCAATCTTGATTAGATTTCACTTTACCTACATACAATATTAATATAGAGTAACCTACATCAAAACAATGCAGTTCATTCAATTTGAGCTATTGATCATGATTAGTAGGTATATTTAAAGAACAAGTATTTAGTTACACCGCAAAGCACTGCGCCACTGAGGTCGTCATAATATCCAGTGGTATTGATAATAAGACCTCAGTGGCACAATGGTGTAAGCAGCTGACTGCTACGTGAGGTTCTGGGTTCGAATCCCGGCGGAGAGGGAACTTTGTGTTTTTCGTAAGACGCATTGTTTCGCTTACCGGTCTTGGATGTTGTATTGTTATTTACGTAGTTTATACGTTGCTTAGCACCTGCGATACAAGACATCTTAGTTCAGGGCTGAGTCAATGTGTGTGTCTTGATGTGGTTATTAATATTATTTCGTGTTTATAAAAATAGTCATTTCCTTTGAGTCATCTTAAAGGACTCGACTAAAATATTAAAATAAAACGAAAAATATACATAGAATTTTATTTAAACAAAGTAACTGAACAACAGGCGTACGTTGTACCTATTCACCCCCAAAAAGGTGTGAAACCAAGTGCCCTTTACCCAAGAGCCTTAAGGGCTTCGTTAGCATGATATTTTTGTACACAGAATATATTATCTGGTATTCAAAAAAAGAAAGAAGCACGTCCAATTACTTGGACATGTAGCGAAAATAATAATTATTTAAATTTGTGTCAAATAAAAAATGCCTGACAAAAATTATGTTTTGAGCTGCCATCGTCATTTTCGGTGCTGAAAAATTAATAAAACTAATTTAATGGAAACAAGGAGATCATAATAATTATTATTGTTTTATCTCGGGAAAATTCACACGGATTGTCTTAGTCCCAAACTAAGCTCCATGCTCTTACTTTAGGTACTAAACAACGACATACGTACTTAATATATATATATTCTTAATATATACGAACAACCATGACCTCAGAGCGAATATTCGTGTTCATCACACAAATACATACTCGAGCCGGTAATCGAACCCGAGACCTCACGCTGCTCAACGGAGGCTGGTAAATCATAGACTGCTGAAAAAAATCTTCACTATAATTTATATTATATCCTTTAAATTACTTTCTCCATGCGAGCAAATAAATCAAATAATTTCCAAAAAAACTTTGCAAATTTGATAACCTCACCAATTTCTCTTTGCTTAAAAATCTGTGAATTTTAATCATGCTTATTTGCCCGTGGTCGTGCTCCAATGAAATGGAATCTGTGTTTGGACAGCTCTGGACATGGTCTGACATAACACTAATCAAGATAGGATTATAGGGTATTTACCGTAATGCGAAATGCATTTATGCTGATACTATGTAAATCCAGGTAAGGTATTAAGAGATTTAACAACGAATAATGATTAATTTTAATAATAATGTATTTTTTTTAAAGTTGCCATGACATATTACGATTATTCTTAAAAATAATAATCACCACATCGTGACAGAAAAAGCTTATTTTATATGAAATAAATATAACTACGACATCGAGTGAAACATAAATCGAATTCATCTATCAATAACAACACTCGGTTATTACTTTTGAATAAGGAAATATCATCTGTTTTATAGTGGCTCTATTTCAAAAATGCAGTGAATACAGCTGCATAGGATTTTAGGTTTGGAATAAACATGGTGACGGAAAGTTTCAGAGAGCCAGTAACGAGGGAAGTTGAAACCGTGTGCTAGATGTCAGACGTACCACATGTTGACGTAAAAACAGCGGTTCCTAATAAAGTTTAGTTTCGAACAACGATCAAAAATAAATTTCATTTGCATCAACCGATGACATAAATTGCTCTTGCGCTGTAGTGGCGTATTGGCTCTTTCAATATTATCACTCAATACGATCTTGTATCACGTTAATATTGATGATACCTAGTATTAGAAAATAATTATTCTCGATATAAATGTTAAGCTTACAAAGTACCATCTTAGAAGATATGGTCGGTTTTTAGTCAAATAGTTAATCTATCTATTATTTTTTCTTAAAAATTAGAGTTCGTTAATCCAACTTAAATTCCAAGACTTTGCTCCCTATAATACTGGGAAGATTTAAAAGGGAGAAAAATATTCCCAGAAAAGCAAAAAATATGGCAATGTAGCCGAACCTTTAGCCAGTGGTGTCCTCTCCAAAATTGACATGTCAGAATTTTTCGGTTTCATTAACGGTCTTCCAAGCGGCATTTTCTATAACTGTTCATGCATTTTTCAACGGATCCACGTTGAAATGTATTTTCGTTTTGAAGGGAAATGCTCTGATAATCATATTAAAGTTTTATCTGTCTACTATTTTTAAATATTTGAAGCGAGTTATAAAAGTATGAAAATGTGACACAGTATTGGGTACAGAATAAAAAATAACTGTTTGACTTTACCGGAAGTCCATGTTAGGTTCTATAGTCCATGTCTGGGTTCATGTAAGGTACAGTTAAGCCTCCCATTAAAGTGTATTTTTTATTACAAATAAAAGTGTGTTCTAATTAGCTGTAGTTTACATTTTAGCACTAAGGGTGTTAGCACATCTGACGGTAGATGCATCGTGCGTATCATCGACTCTACTTTCAACGCAAATCAGTTGAGTGTGTCAGATTGTATGGTTTACTATCTGCTTGTTCGTTATGGCGCTACGCGACGCATATTTTGCAGGTGTGCTAGCACCCTAAACAGTCCCCCATTGATCCTTTACAAGTATTTTTATTAATCTACTTGATTTTAATTTTAACTCATTAATTAATACTCTATTGTATTAATTACAATATTGAGGGTCAATTATACATACAAATTAAGAACATTGCAGCTGTCAAGAATCCTCATTCCTCATATTTCAATATCGCAAAATATTTTTTTCGGTCTGAAATCGTATTTGTAATGTTCAGACGTAATTTTAAACATAAAATCCTAGTTATCAATAATATTATATTAATAATAATAAATAAATATCAAAAACTAAAATTAAATCAAACTGCGCAAATCTCAAATGCGAACCTCAAACGATTGTCATTAACATAAAAGTAAATAAACACGACAAACATTCAACAAAGCATTAGTGTCAGAACTTATTTTCAGACACGTCAGTTTAAAAGCATTCCAGCCTTTCAGAAGCAGAGCGCCGTGAAGCAAAAAAACTCTTATTAACACAAACAAAACCTAGCATCTAACATTATGTCCACAGGTTCGCGCCCCCATTCCTACTTTGGCTGCAGTATAAAGGTTCCAACACACTTAGACGAGTTGTAAAAGCTTGTAGTTTGACTCAGAACAAGATGTTATTTCCAAATTTAAATGTAATTGTTTTGACGGCCTCTGTGGTGCAGTGGTGTAACAACTGACTGCTTAGAGGTTTCGGGTTCGAATCCCGGCAGGGGCAGAACTTATTTGCAAGTCGTATTGTTTCGCTTTCTGATCTTGTTTCACAACTGCGACACAAGTTTATTTCTAAGTGCAGGGCTAAATTTGTGTTTCGTGATATGGTATTTAAGGTATAATTTTATTTAATACAACGACATGAGCAAATAATCAGATGGTTCACCTAATGGAAATTGATACCGACGCCGACAATACCCTTAATGTCATCGAACGCTAAGAGCACCGCTAGTACGCTTGTAGTTACACTGGGTGGACCACCTGTAGATGAACGAATAATCATGTAAGGGTTGGTGGGAGCCGCTGAAAACCAGCAAGCAGGATCGCTCCGGCTAGAAATATTTGGGAGAAACCTACGGAACGGATTTCTTCCAGTATATCTTTTTTACCTAAAAGCAAATTTTAATATTCCCCCGTTGATACTCTTCTTCGCAGGTGGTAGATCTAAGTGCCAGATCGTCTAGGTTCGTAACACTCTCCTTTCTATTTCTGCCGTGAAACAGTTCGCAGTTCGAAGGAATGGAGATCCAATGTAACTACTGCCACGAGAAGTATAACATCTTTACCTCTACACGGGCAAGGCATTGGCTCTTGCTACACATCTAGGCCACCATCGTGTCTATAGGCTGCGGTATCACTTTCTATTAGCTGCAGCATCTGCTTGTCCTTGATGTTGTTTAAAAAATAACTTCGTTTTTGTGTATCAAGCCCTTTTTATGAGTCGCATTCATTTATGCATCGCGGGTACTTAAGTGTGTTCCAGCCTTTACGGTCCATTTGCTAAGGGCCCTTGACACTTTGAAAGGTACTTTACAACTGCACGGCCTCACATGAGGGCTGTTCACAATGGGACGTGTAGTGTGAACACCTTTACGCGGGTCGCGCGTTTGTGCATTTGTAAAATGTATCATCATTCTTGGTTTCTTCAAGGCGAGAGGTTTCAGAGGTACTACGACGACACACTCGGTTTTAAAGACTTACCTCTTAAAAAAAGGAGTTATAAACGCAGCTTCAGGCTCTGTGGTATCAACATGCAAACAAAATTAAAGCAAACCTTTGATTTACAGTAAGTTCTACCAGTGAATTATACGAAACTGCTAACTCTTACTTTTAGAAATGAAATTTGTATGCTGGGGCCGTACTAACGAAAAAGGTCAATGGCCATCTTCGCGATAAATATTGCGATAATTAACACGTTAAATGAAGTGGCCACACTTGATCGGTTAACGTCAATATCCATTTTCAGCAATAAATTTCGCGTTAATCTTCCTTGAACTTCATACAAAATGATGAAGCTACTACACTTTATTGTGTATTGTAATTGTACTTTACTGTAAATCTCTTTTGATGTATCGCCTCTGGACCGTCAATGTAAATGCTGTTTAAAAATTATTAAAACTTTCAAAGTGAGTGAGCATTTTGTCTATATTTTTTCCTAACGCTAGAGGAGTTGGCAAAAACCATCTTCTTAATATTTTTTAATAAAAGCCAGGTAAAAATATTATAAAAGATTAAAATCTCAAAATAAATTAAAATGAAGTTTAGACTGAATGATATTTTAAATTTAACTCAACATTTTACTAAATTTGTTAATTAAGAAAACTTCAAACAATTTTAAAGTACTTCAATTGAAATACTCTAGAAAATATATTGTAATTACTGAACTATTTTTCCAAGTTTTTATGGTCTATATAAGATAAACATGTAGTTTAAAATAAAAGAGTTTCAGTAAATTTATCAGAGCAAAGGATTCTTTCGATTCAAAGATTCAACGCAAACTCATAATTTAGTATATTCATAACCTGATGGTGATTCATCTGTTGGTATCAGTTACCGTAGATAAAAATTTAAGGTGCCAAGTAGGTACTTATTATTGACTAATATATATCTAAGGAAACTTTAGTAATTTAAATAGTTTTTTTAAACTTGTTACAGTTGAAAGTAGAAAACTGTAGGGTCAAAAATTTTATGGTGATGTTAATTTGGAAGGAATTTCAGCAACTAGCCCTTTAATGTATGAATATTCTAAACCACTTTTGAAATCATAACAGTTTCTTCGCCGAATGCAGGTTCTTTACAAATCTTTACGAGTTATTAATGTTTTCTTATTTAAATTTAACATTCTGATATAATTACGCTTGCAAATATCGAATCAAATTCCAGTATAACTTAAAAAAAAAAAAACAAATCAATATAAAAGAATATCCATTGAAATTAGTGATGTTAGCGTCTTAAAACCTTGTCAGCAAAGAATTTCCCTAAAAACCAAGTATTCTCAATCAAAGTGTTATTGTGCCCACATTGAAAGGAGATCTTGTGTAAAATTCCCTACATTTCAAATTCTGTTAGAAACATAAGATGATTTTATGAGGAAATATCCCACGAGTGCCTATCCTCACTAAAATAATGTAAATAGAAGTGTCGAACAACGAGAATCTCTAGAGGATAAAGCACCCTCATCTGCCCCCCTAATTCAATCTGTTGCGCAAGGACGTTAATTAGAAAGTAACAAACCCAAAGTCTGTCTTCTTTACTTGTCCATTTCTGCAGTACAATAGAACAGAATCTCTCTTATAGACTGAATTAAGTGGCAAATAAAATCCTTCAAGATCAAAAGCATGTAGCGAAATAACAGTACATGCAGTCACACAATAAGCAATGCCTTTATGGTGGATGATTTAAGAACTATACAAAGAATATTTTACCTTCAGATTTTGCCCTGTGAAAATGCGAGACTATAAAGGATATGAAAAATTAGTAATTCTCCCATTAATTAGTTTTCCTGTAAAATATACAAGTTTAATTAAGAACTAATAAATAACATGTAGAAAACACTAACAAATGACATGTTGCTACAAGCACTTTACAACTCCTTGGGAACTCTTTAACTTAGATGCAGGAGAATGTTTGCTTTTCAACTGCAGTCTTGTGATGAGGTGACTCTTTGGAAACTGTTGGAGCAAAAACATGACAGTCCAAGATCTCGGAGCAAATTGTTGTTTAGCAAACGCTTCAGGAATTGAATTTGAAACATTGTCGTCCCTTTGCCACGCTGGATATATTTCGGAAGGTTTCCTTTACGTTTCTTTGACTGTGGTTACGCGGAATATAACGTCGATGCGATTTAAAACCCTAATTCCTTTGTAAAACTTAGGAATTATAATTGAATTTGCTTGCGCTCTGTCCGGACATAAAGCTAATAATCTGATTTAGGGGAAAGGATCTAAATTGATGCAATTTCGTTGGAAATTTAATGTAATTCGATCTATGTTTCGAACGATGTAGAAAAGCAATTTTCAGTGTTGACGTTGATTTTTACCTGTGTTTGAAAATATATTTTAAAAAGAGAGTCGTGACCGTATCGCTGGTCGGCATTTCGCCCAAAGCTTCGCTATGCAGCCAGTGCTATGGGCACAATCCATTGTAGATACGATTTTTATTTGGTTATTTAAATGTAGTAATTAAATTAATTAAATATAATATAAAATATGTAAATATTAAGTATAATTTATAAAAAAATTAAACATGAAAAAAAACTAATGTAGAACTTTTCTATATGTTTTTTATTTATTTTTTTGTTAATATTTATGTATGTCGTTTCTACCTCAGCCGAATGCATGTGTTTTTAAATTTTATTTTAGCTTTTACCTAAGAAACAGACATGAGTTTCATTACCATCAAAATATACTACTGCAAAATTAGTTAAATAACAAAATTCAATTCTTATTTTAAATCTATAAACCAGAGAGACTTACAAAAACATAAACTAAAGGAATTTATTTCATGATTTCCCTCCATTACGGACCCGGATATCGAATCCTGACCCTCACGGTACGAGACCCGGGAATATCCTCTATAAATCTTACCTGCCGCACTAAAAAGAGAGATGAAGCATGCAAAGTGTATTTAGCCGTCCTTTTCTAATAGTATTTTTCACACGATTCAATGATTTTCTAACCCCAAAACATAAATTCAGCCACCCTTTACATAGATAACCATACTGAAAACATAAATTTGGGATAAATTATTTTAGTTATTATAGTGTTTTGCTGATAAATTGACTGGTGAATCGTTTATTTTACCAGACAATCCATTTATCATTTTTTTACTTATTTAAATGTGATATAGTACTATGAATTTGTATTTAGATATTTCACTGTTTTGTTATTATTTCGCTACATAAACTTATTTGTTATTTTGAATTTTTAAATCTTGTCATGATCTACACATTTATCAGTATTGGTAATTTTAAAAAATGTTTTTTTTATTTACAACTCCATATTTAAGTTTACTGGTTTTATTAGAGCCAGTAATTAAATAATTAAAACATGGACAAGAGGCTGTGTAAGGGCATAGCTTTAGTGAATTACTTCTATCTAGAATATTTTGTATGGCCACTGACGAAGACGTTTAGGAGAAATCAATTCCAGTTTAAAAAAACTAATCTAAAAGATAATTTATATGGAAAAGTTTTTTTATCTCAATTTCATTTCATTTCAAAAGCAGACGTCTCATTAATAAGTCACATTGTCAGTTTATACAAAATAGTAAGTAAGTTTCAGAGAAAAATAAAATTCATAAAGTGTCAAGACAGAGTCCCAGTAGCTCAAATCACTTGAACTTCGCATCGCGTCCTAGTTTGACGTCTTTTCTTTGTGAAAAAAAATAATAGTTAAAAAACACTAGAACACTCTTGCGGCTTCATCATCAGACCTTGAAACCTAATATCATGGTCAAAGTTCATAACAAGTCTTTTTAAAAAAATCCAGAACAGCTATAATACGATTTTCATGAAGTTCCAGTTCATATCTTCCGGCTCCATCGTCAGATCAGTTCGACAGTACCAAATTTTTATATTGTCATCAAACTACATACAGCTGCCAATTTTCATTACGCTGCGACGGTTAAATTAGTTAACTTAGATTCCATTACAAAGTTACATACAGGTAGACCTAATCTCGTTTATTAGTTTTTACCACATGGCTAAAATTGGAACTATTGTTTTCTTTTCTAAAACATTTAGACTTCGAAGCAACTAGCGCTAATACCAATCCGTGTCTCAAGATTTTCACCTTTTTTCTCTTTCGGCTTTATTTTCTTTTCTTAACTGACAAGACGTAATTTTAATAAGCTACACAGCTTGTGTTTCTGAATCATATATTATATTACTTGGACTTAAAAATAAATAAAGTTCAAACAATACCTAAAAATGTCAATGTCATTGCAATAGGGAGCTTCCCGCCAAACAGCATGCATTTTGTACTGGAACTAACGTCGAAATTAGTCTTGGGCTTAAAAGTTCTGGCTTTAGTCTACGTGTTTCAATAAGGCAGTATACATTTATTTTTGATTGAAGTATATATTTGTCTCGTTCATGTATAAAATAAAGAACTAAATATTATACAGTCCAAAACAAGGAAGATGAAACGTAGATAAAAGGTTTTGTTATATTTAGAATGAAAAGTTTAGGTTTTAGGTGTAGATGTTCCAGCGTCCTCTACATATTGTATTTGATAACAATATTTAATTTCCAGATTCCTAACAAGCTGAAACTAGACCACTTTATTTTAAAGTTAATCAACTTGTATTGTACAGATGGCGCTTTTAATATTTTTAAAATGTAATAAACGAATGCTAAAAGTATCTACATTAAAATTAAATAACACAAAGTCGGGTTAGTTACACCATTTATTACTCGAGAACGGTTGGAACAATTTCTATTATCTTTAGAGAATATGCCTTTGTCCCGAATAGCAGAATAACTTTGTCCCGAATAGCAGAATATCTCTTAAAACATCATAAGTGTTAACGAAAAAATTCAACGCTTGTAACGCTGCAGGCAACAGCTAGTTTAATATAAATAAGCTTGGACATACCCACGATCTATAATAATTAACAAGTAATAGTTAAATTAAGAAAAATCTTTGTATAAATTTCCAACAGGTGTGTTACCCAGATAATTAAACGAACATTTTTAAATTGAAACAGGATAAACATTAATAAAATAATAACACTTATTTGATTCCATGAAATAAAACACATTTCTTCGGAAGTATAGGTTTTAATAAAAGTTCATAATTTAGTCAAATAAATTACAGCACAAGTTTCAATATTTATATTACTAGCACAGTGTCCAAAATATAATTAAACGTTTGTGAGCATAATTTCATAACATGATACCAAAACATTGTTTTGATTTACAAAGTATAGTAGTCGCATTAATGGTTTGCTTATGAGTCTATACTCTAATTCTTCCCCTTAATTAAAGTATATCTCATACATAATGATAATGATCTGTTATTAAATACACTTTATAAATATATGTTCGAGTATTTTAGCTTCACAATACATTTGTTCGGTACCAACTCTCTTGTGCGCATTGCGTAAAAGATATATTTTGGTCTAAGCATCAAAAGTGTGATCAAGATTACTAACCTACGTTATAAAATGTGTAAATTTCCCCTATTTACACATAGCCTTATTGATAGATTAGAAATACTACAAAAAAACATCAAGAAAGGCTTAATGTCGATTCACAACTCTCTCATAGAAAAGAAAAAAGAATTAAATAAAGAAAAGAATGTCTTATTCAACACGTATTAGATAGCGCCATAGAAGCTCCTTCTAACTTAAATAATCCACCCTTATCGAATACTCCGGTCACTCCTGCGATTGGAGATGGTCCCCATAATAATGATTTCTAGCTCTATTTACCTATTCCCAGGCCTAAAGCTATAAGAGTCCCTAAGGCAGGAAATCACGAAATCTAGCAATTACAATGAAATCCCACACTAAAAGATTAATCCGATATAAACAAAGAACTTACTTTATCGTTGCTATCGATTCATTAAATTCTGGCATAACTACAAAATCTGGCAAAAAGCATTCGGTTTAACGCTAAAAAAGCTTAATTTTACCCTAAATATTTTATGCTAAGAATATCGTTGGATTTATTGTGCTCTATATTTGATCTAACCTCTAAAATGTGAATTAACTTTAAAAATTATAATACTTTACTATTTTATAATATAATAAGATGAATTGCTAAGTTGTTTACAATAAAAGTGTTAATTTTGTATGATAAATCATTGCATGTTAATTGAGAGGCACTTTTAAGTGACTTGTACAATATAATATTTTATTAATGATAATAGGTACATGAGAAGTGCATGAATTTATTGCTATAAAACTTTTTAGATAGTCGTATTGTTACTGAATATTAGACTAATTTAAATTTTAAACAACTGGTAAATATTATCACAAATATTGTAAATATTTTGGACTGGATATTTATACAATACTTTGAATTTTACGCGCGTTACAAATATTGCTTTTAAATATTCAAAAAGCCTTTATATCATCCACATTGATTGTTTTACCTTACTATCAATATCGAAATTAACTTTTCAGATGAATAAAACAGGCAATGTAGAGTGGATATCAGTAAAGCATTCTGGCAAATTCACTTAAGCATCTGGAGCACGTATCTCCACAGTAACAGACGTAGGTCCTGGCGTAGTTGGTGACCTTAGAGTTGCTGATCTCAATGAAGACGCAGAATGACCACTGCTTGCTCGTGACCCACGTCGAGACCCTAAAATATTGAACAAATTCATTTTCGTTTACGTGGATGATATAATGGTTGTTATCGCACATGCTATGAAACTATAGCATGAATTCCTAATATCAAACCAACTAATAAAACAAACTAATGAAGACTATTTTTTTGTAAGAAGATCTCATTCTTCAGAAAATTGTTTTAAAAGAGCTTCAGAGAGTTTATTTTAAGTTATGTATTGTTAGCCTATAATAGTGAAATCACATGCATTTCAAACTAATTAAGATTTTTGTTTATTTTGTTGCATGAAAGTTCTACAAATTAACCTACACAATAATGGTTAATAGCTTTTAAATGTTATCGTGATCGACCGAAATTTTAGTTTTATTTTCGATTCTTGTTTGAGTTTTGAAAACTAAAGTTTCGGGTAGACTCTATCGCAAATCGTACTGCCTACTAAAAATACTTTTGCATGTATTTTCACTACGCTTTTTAAAAGTATTGACAGTTAGAAACAATTTTAAATAAAGGATAATGTAACGTGCGTAGTAGCTTACAACTTACAGCGGCTAAAGTCGTTGCATCAAACGGTTTAAATGGAAAGATAAGCAGTGGATATTAAAGTTAATTTTAACTTTGCAAATAAAGCTGGATTTAGTTTTCAAGGAAAGTAACCTGAGGGCTTTCGGTGTAACTGATGACTTTGATGGTGGCGTGCTGTCGGTAAATGAAAATGTTTATGAATGTCAGAAACTTTATATGTAAATGATAAAAGATTGGTTTTTGTTAATTATTAGTTACAAAAATTAATATATCAAAAAGTTCTTACTGTATCAGTAGAATGTTGAAAATAAATGCGGATTGCATCTACAGATCTTGAGCGGAATGTAAAATAAGATTTAAAAATCATAAATATAGCAGATACTTTTTTAAGTTAGCTGGTAATAATAGCTTTATTGGTATAAAAGATAAAAGAAGGAAAAAGGTGAAAAGAGATTGAAAGATAATGAAAAATAGAAAAACAATAAATAATTACCTGGTATTGGAGAATGTGGTTTAAGTTCCTGTTGGCTTGCCTGCCTTGACGGTGGTCGCATGCTTGCTCGAGAACCTCTGCGATCCTGAAATCACGTCAAAGGCACAGAATGAAACTAATTAGTATATAATACTTTCCCTTAGTATTTTTTCATTTGACTCTATTACTCTACTCTAAGTTCAAATAAATGACAAAACATAATAATTAGTTTTGTTTGTCATTTTAAATCGGCCTAATACATTTTGCATAAGATGTTCGGTACTTTTTCTGGATAAAATGTTCTTACTTGCGAATGAAGTAGCTTAGAATCCCTGAGTAAAGATACGTTCATCAAACGAGGATTGGGTGTGTTAAAGATGGTGCGATTTTCCCTCCATCTTGCCCTGAAAAATGGTACAAATTTATAAGTACATAATCAATAGAGAGAAAGGGACCAGAAAAATCTACTATCGCCCAAGGATTTGGGTTTTATGCTTCTAATTCAACTTTCTTCTGATTTTGTAAAGCTTAAAGTTTTAACTTGAAAACTTTGAAGGAAGAGATATTTCCAACAAAATGTTTTTTTAAATCTGAGTCGTAAAGTTAACAAAACAGCCGAATACACAATAGTTACAACATAGCAAAGATACGATTTACCCATTTGTATAACTGTAACCGAATGGTTAAAGATCTCTTAGGTATATCAAATAGAAGGAGTATGCTATCATACCTGCTAAAAAGTCTAAGCACGACGCAAATGATGACGAACATGAGAGCCATTGCCACCAGGATGCCAATCATAGCTGGGTCTAAAGTCTTGGTTGACCGTTCTATCTCTTTCTCCGCTGAAACATTTTGATTTAGTTTATACCTAGTCATTTCAATAAGAAGCACAAATTTTAATTTTAATGTTTTATTATAAATTAGTGGAGAAAGTAGAACGTTGCGTGAAAACAATTTTGATTCTGAAGTTCATTTAGTGTGCTATTGTTACGCCTTTTACATGTCTTACCACGCCTATCAACTCGAAAGTAGACCAACAACTCGTCAACTCAAGCCTGATTATGTATATGACATTTCGGTGTCGTATCGTCTAGTTTGTCCTTGAGCGAATAGGCGAAAGGTTGACCGTTCCGTCTTCGAGTTATTTAAACACAACATCATGGGCAAACAAGCAGACGATTCACCTGATGGAAAGTGATACCATCGCCTATTAACATGACGATGCTCTTGATGTCTAAAACCCCAAGAGCACTGCAAATGCGTTGCCCATGTAGAGGTTAAGATGTTATACTTCTCTGGCTCTCCAATCCTTCGAACTGAAACAGCGAACTATTTCACGCCAGAAATAAAAGGAGGGTGGTACTAATCAAGACAATCCCATACCTAGGTCTACCACCTGTAAAAATCTGAATGGTGTTGAGATCGCAGTACAACTAACTGCGATCTTGATTTCTAAGACTAGACATAGTTTTTGTATACTTACGGACACACATAACAGCTCCATCAACAGACACTTCAGCTATCATCTCATACAGACACGCGCATCGATCGTTCTTGCATTCGGTTTTTTCAATCTTGTCTTCGCATTGCTCGTTGAAGGCGCACGTTTCGTTGATCCCCACAGCTGTAATAGAAAAATATTTGTTTGCTACTATTTTTTCAGCAGACCATTCTGACACATCCCTGCAACGAGATTTAAAAGTAGCTACTTTGTCTCAATGACTCACAATCTACGTGCTTGTACATAGTACCGGTTTATTTTGGGAACTCAAAAAATATAACCAGAAGAAATAGTAAGAAATAGGTATTTATTACTAATTCATCAACGAAATGTAAAAAAATCTGTTTCTTAAACGGTATTTGATATATTAACATAGTTTTGTACTCAGGATATCATCAGTTCAAAATTATATTAAACGAAAAAGGTTACGATATTGAATCTAGGGCAACAAAAACATGGAAATTCAATTATGAAATAGTGTATACACTATAGAAAAGTCCATTACTTATAGAGCCGTAAGTACCAATCAAAAACGTTAATGGTTGAACCCTTTTGAAGCAGCTTGAGAATGAAATGTCTTTCATTTTTTTGAGTTCTGTATCCAAAAGTGTATTCCTATTACGTCCATCTGTTCATCAGCAGGATATCTCGTAAACCGTAACAGGTAAACATTTAAAATTTTCAAAGATACGCACAACAATATTTTTTAAGAGGATAAAGAAAAATGCTGAAAAGTCCAAGACACATTGGTATTAGCTAGTTTAGACGATCAAAATGTGCCTAAAAGTCCAATACTTAATCAGTAAATTCTTCCCTGTCTTTATTTCTATGTTTCATGTTATTGCCAATTCGAAAACTACGAGTATCGATGCGTTGTCACTTTAGTGTTCAACTTTGAATCAGTTCTTCAGGACATTTGGCTCTTAACTAACCCAAAAAACTGCCACAGACAGACAAATATCTGTTAAAACTTTGCTTTGGATAAATGCCAACGATTTAGCGCAGTAGTGAATAGCCAGTAAGGTTAGCAGATTCAAATCCCGCTTTCTTCCGTTATCTATTTTAAGTGAATGTAAATAAAATCTTTAAGTTACCCAAGGAAAGGTTAAATCTATATTTCTAGTTACTTTTTTAGGAAATGTTAAAGTTTTCTATTAAATACTATGAAGGTTTCAAAAGATAATTTTGTTTAGCACTTCTCAAACACCAAAACGTTTTAAACAAGTTACTTGTTTATTGTGTGAACATGATTTGGATAAAAATGTGGTTTTCCATAAGTCAAACGTTCAAATGAATTATTATTATGCAGTGCCATCGAGAGCCTTAAAAATCACATTATCTGAAAAAATCTGATTATTTTAATAGAGCAGCACCTAAAAGTAAATAACTGTTACCGTTTAAATTTGAATCGTATTGATAATGTCATAAAGGTCATGAGTCAAATGATCAATTCAAATGTTACTATGCAGTATGCGATACCAATCGAGAGCCTTAAATATTGCTTTTTCAGAAAATTCAAACATTACTATGTTCGAATTCTTTTAATAGAGTAGTTACCTAAAAGTAAATAACTATTACCGTTTAAATTTGAATCGTATTGATAATGTCATAAAGTTGTTTTAATATTGTCCCTGTCATTGCACTGCAGTGGTGCGGCCTGTGCACGCTATTTGCAACTTTAGTCTGGGCTTTCATCGATCGTTCTTTGGTTTTTCCTTCTATCTCACTAATTATATTTAATGCTTTCAATTTTTATTATGCATCTAATCAGCAGTGCTTTTTCTATAGTAGTATGAAAGGTAAATTAGTAACCGTTGATTCAAATGGGAATACTACACGGTAATTGTATTTCAACGTATTCAGTGGCAATTTAGTTTAAGCAGAAACCTTGCTTTAACAGAGGATAAGAGTCAAAAATTATATAAAAAGTTATGCTATTCGTTGAAAAAAGCATCACTGAGGCGGTTTGCCCATATTGTATCTAAAATGTTTACAATAAGAACCCAAACCACTTGACCGAAATTGATGAGGTGATACGGCTAGTAAATTAAAAAACATGCAGATATGTAAGGTCACTGATGAATAAATAAATTGGGGCTCCTTTAGCGTTAATGATATTACAAAACTACCTTCCAGTCGTTTATAAGATACCAACAACAACCATACTTGCATTATGAAAGGTTTTTCAGAAGGAAAATAACAAACGCTGGGTAAAGAACAGTGACTTGGTTCATAAAATATCACAAATTTCACATTAGCGCAATTTATCCAACTCAAGTGATCGTCAAAACTGCAATGTATAACTAAAAAAGTTTTAACTCAGTTTCAGTCTGTTTATTTAGCCTTGTTTGTTATACAAACTGAATACTGCTCTGATGTTCGAGCTTTATTTTGGATAACTTCGCTGAAAAAAATATTTCCTTTTATTGAGTACAGAAAACTTTACGTCATTCAGTTTTTCAAGCAGCGAGTACTTAACAAGTCAATGCCTTTATCACTAAACGCGTTAATCTCGCAAGATAAAAATCTTCTCCAACTATTGAACCCAGACCCGACAAAAACGAAAACAAATCGGTTTCTCAGATCCCAACGAAATTCTCGGACGAAATAAATTGGATTACGTCGTCGCTGGGTTTGCGAAAACAATAGAGAACATTGTATATGCTATTTTAATATGCGGGATTTTTACGATTTATCACATAGCAAAATTAGAAGCTTACTGACTCAAATTTTTTTGTAAGCTAACAGGTTAACAAAAAGGTTGTAAGTGAACCCAACAAGTGGGCAAAAAAACAAAAATTAAGATGGTACGAAAAAAAGTATGTCTGGTTGACTAGTTATTTGTGACCATAAAATAGTTGCCAGTAAAAAAAATTACGGCAGTGTTCATAAAAAATAAATATGATTTTTTTACCCGAACACAAATTCCGATGCAGAACTCTGTGGCTGACTGGGTTCTAAGTTATAATAAATTCACGACCACGTTTGACAAACATCAAACTTGACCAAGCGAGAATACGACGTCAGTATGTATCATATTTCACACAAAACAAAGTTTATTTTTGATTGCATGCCAGCTGCTTCGTTATGTAGGTTCCCTTTTGATTTTATTGGTACTATTTTGGTTGCTAAAAACCCTCACCAAAAAATAGGTGAAATAGAAAAAAAGGATTTTTAGTTTTTTCTTAACTATTTCTTGAATAAATCATACGAATTAAATATTCACGAAATGATTTAGATAATACCTATGGTACAAGATATGACAAGATGCTGGTGATATAAAAATAAGATATTATAAATATAATTTTATCTTTTGAAGTTTTTAAGTTCCTGAAAGCTCCTTTAATCTTTTGTTCTCAGGAGAAAAGAGTTTCCGTTCCAAACATTTAACTAAAATTTAAATTCTCCATAATATTTTTTAAGATTTGTGAAGACTTTGACAGGCAAAAGAAAAAAAAATGAACAACCCTTCGGCTATCTTAAGTTCAAATTCTGGCTCAGATAAATATAGATCTATACTAAGTCAAAGTACTGGGATTTTTTTTTATTTTGTATGTGGTGTTGGAAGCTTTTTTTTTTACTGGGACTGTGCAGTAGAATAGAATACGAGTACCTGCTGGTGATTAATGAATTCGAGGGGGCTACACTTTCCGTTATCTCCACTGACTTATTACAGCCTGCAGTAGCAATCTACCAGCATGTTACTGCTAGCAGATTCATCAGTTTCTTTGTCTTTTATCCTTTCCATTTAATCTCATAATTGTACAATTTATCATACTTAACATCATTTTTTAGTCCACATCAATTAAAATCCATCTATATTTTGTTATATTCGGTATATTGACGACCTCGGTGATGCAATAAGCCTGATAACTGCTACGCTAGAGGTTCCGGGTTCGAATTCCAGCGGGGACAGAACTTTGTGTTATTTGCAAGACGCATTGTTTCGCTTACCGGCCTTGTACGTTGTATTCTTATCTACGTAGTTTATACTAGTTGCTTAGTTCCTGTGAAACGATATTACTGCAGGGCTGTCACAGAGTGTGTCGAGATGTTGTTTATTATTTATCATTATTATTTTCTTTATCTCACATAAGTGGATGATATAATCGCCCTTGGATATCGATTAAGATATCCATGTAATTTTATCGATGACGTGGAGCTTTCGGAGATGATTAATTGTAAGTAATCGCGTTCGAGTATTAGAGCGGATAATCAAAGCTTCTTAGCTTCTTCTACGAATTTTTACTGACAAATGCGAATTTTGATAAGTAGAAAATCAAAGTACGCAAATACAATGTTGTCCATCATTCAGAGGTTCCGTGCCTGGCCCAAAAATCATACCGAAACAGTGAAGTTACAAGCGCTCTACGTGCGAGATCATGTGCTTTGGTAACACTCTTCTGTTTTCTGCCGTGAAGCAGTTCTCTGCGTTGCGGTACAAAGGATTGGAGAGTCAGTGTAATTACCGACATGAAAAGCAACTTTTACCGCTATATGGGCAACGATTGGAGGTTTTTTTGGCGATCTAAGACATCAAAAATTTCGTCGTGTCTATAAGTGGCGGTATCACCCACCACTGTAACTCCTGTTTATCAGGATCAACAGTGGCGTCCTTTGATTGGAAAATCAACGAATAATGCAACTGTGCAATGACGCACAGGCTATGCCCGGACTCCCTACCGTCTTGGAACCCGCAACGAACTTAACCAGAAGAAATAGGAGGTAGTAAGAAAGCGGTTTCAGACTTCCCTCTCAGCAAAGTGGAGACAGCAATTGAAATGGCTCAGAGACCAAAAACCTAAAAGGAAGACAATCTGGAGACGCCTAACCGTCTAAACAAACGCACAGAGGATAAATTAAAAACTAACCTAACCCTTATATTATACGAGTATATAAAAGATGGTGAAGGAAAAATGATACTTATGACAAACAAACTGATGTAAATACCTAAAGAAAGTATTTAATTTTAACAATATTTTGTCAAAGTGTTTATAATTGTTCATAAAGTGACAGAATGGGTTAGATAGAGTTCGTATCGGTCTCTGATGCCAACGACTAGCGCATATTTGGAAATGGCGCGACAAGTTTGGAAGCGAACACGGACGAATCGATCTCACCTACCCATAAATCATGCAGCTCTCAGAACTGGCAAGACCGTGAGAATTGGAACGATTCAAAAATTTTAAAAGAAGCCAATTCTAAAACTTTTTATTACCATAAATAATGTTGGAGAAGTTTTATAAGTTGATTTACAACAAATTCAAAGTTACAATCCTGAGATTCAATCAGTCCCTAAAACTCTTTTGATTATTATCTTACTAGCAACCCGCCTCGGCTTCGCGCGGATATTTTGCATGTATTGTATACATATAAACCACTCCCTCTTCTCTTGAACCACTATCTACAAAAACTTCATCAAAATTCGTTGCGTAGTTTTAAAGATCTAAGTTTACTAAGGACAGACAAGTGGAAGCGACTTTGTTTTATACTATATAGTTTTTTCCCTCTCACTGCGCTATTTTATTCCGTGTTTGTACTAGTAGTTATTCGGTGCTCTAACAAAAAACGTTCGCTTGTACTATTGGGGTTTCCACGCAGAAGGCGTTCCAACGTTAATGAAGGCAAGGAGAGACACAAACTATTTGTCACCCAAGGGTGCCTCTACCGGCTCGACCTCAGCTTGCGTGACTTAGGGGCAAGAGGAATCTAACAGCAAAAGGATACCGAATAAGAACTGGAATAGGAAGTACCCCCCCGTCAGAGAGTGTGTTTCAGTGTGCATAACCTCAAGTTTGTTCAGTAAAGCTGTTATATCACAACCATTGCAGAACATGTGGTGTAGCAGAGGATGTGGTGAAAATTTTGAAGGAATGTATTCAGAACGAAGAAATGAGATAAAATATTTTAAAAGGTTAATTATTTATAGAAATAATGTTGGCAGAATAAGCTTCTCCCGCTTCGGAAGTAGCTAAGATGATTTATTACATGGCAAGAAGGGTTTAGATTAAGATAGGTTATAAGTGCTGTGGTTTTACTTTTGTTAGCTTACGGTGGGATCGACATATGAATTGAAATAAAGAGAATAAAAAAACCATTGCAGAACGTTTTTCGTAAGATATCTGTACCACCGCTCCTTTATCATGTTTCATGCTTTTTTCTTAATTCTGAAGTCAATGCCGACAAAGTCCCGAGCAAAAGCTAGTTTAAAAATCAATACATCAACTTACAATGGAATGGTAGTTTTTCCAGTTTATCAGATTAGCTTTAGAATTAAATACATTTGTAAGCTAACTCCAGACAACAAAGAAAAATAATATATTTTAAACAAACTCGGAATTGAAAGGAGTTTATGATTTGGCTGTATAGTGGACTGTGTGCCTTGTAATGTCACAATTTGATTTAAGTTTATAAAAAGATGCATAGTTGTACCTGACATGGTGCAGACGGCGCGAGCGTTTAAAAAAGAAAAAAAAAACTATTGTTAGGTTGGCGCACTCTGCTTGTTGGTGATGTACTCACTTGATTAGAAAATTTAATTAAGCAGAGTTTATGATAAAAATAACTTTTCACTACCTTACCTTCTCCACTACAGCTGAATAATTTCATGTTTTAGTGTTATAATTTTTTTCAATATTAAGATTTAATACAATACTGAATACTACATGGACGTAATCGTAATAGTCGTATTCTGTTAAAAGTGAATTAAGTTAAAATAATAAATAAATAATTTTAAATTTTCAAGTTTGTACTCACGCTTGCCACACTTGTCGACGTGGTTGGTGACTGCCAGGTCTGGATGGCAGCGGCATGTCTTGAACACGTCATCACAGATGGAGTCCGGGAACCCGCAGTCAGTGATGGTGGAACATGGGTCGCCGTACATCATCTTGCCACGAGCTGATGGATCTGGAAATTGGAACGGGATTATTAAAAGTATCTCGTTAACTATCCCATACAAACCCGAAAAACTCGGATCGCTATACGCAATGATCTTTACATAGACCATAAAAAATACACAAACCACATCATGACACACACATTGACTCAGCTCTGCAGTAAGTATCGTGACGATATGGTATAAACTACAAAGAAAAGAATATTACACCCTAGACCGGTAAGCGAAACAGTACTCTTGCAAATAATACAAAGTTCCATCCCATTGGGATTCGAACTCGGAACATCTAGCGTAGCAGTCGGCTGTTTACACCACTGCGCCACAGAGGTCGTCACACATACTTCTTTCGCTTCCTTCATCATCCATAAATTTCTTTTTCATGCTGTTACAGAAACGGCGGTATACCAAACTTATAAGATGCAATTATTACTAAACTAAAATGAATTAAATATTTGCTTATAAAACTAAATTTATGTAAAGTTCTTCACAAAAATAAGGAATACTGTACCTAATTTTACTTTGAAATAGTCAGATTAAGTTGGTTCTGAAAATTAGGCAAATTTTCTTCACCAAGTAGACCTCTAATGCAAGGTCATAAAAACTGTACAGCTATTTCTCCTTCGAACATAAATCTCCATTACCTTAACTTACCTTTATTACTTCCCTACTTTTTGCAAAATTTCACTTGCTTGATCCAGCTTTCTTCTATAGCTCAGAAATTTTGAAGTTTAAGTAAATAGTACTATTATAAACTATTTTTAACCTGTGTAAATCTGAAACACATTAAGTATAGAAGGTGTAAATTGGTCTCTAAGCTACTAGAATTTATGTTCAAATTCCATTGCAACTTACATAATATCAACCAAAGACGCTTCGAATTCCCGAATTCCAAGCATCGACACATTTATCTTAAATGTTCTAGCGACATCATTCATGCAGTGTTCCAATTTTGCCCTCTTTATGCGAGGCTGTAGGAGGGTATAAAGGGGGGGTAGGGGTAACGGGGTAATGGCATACTCGTTACTGGGTCTCGAAAGAGACTGCCGCGTTTCAAAGACATGATACAAGCGGTTAATTTACCCACCATTTTTGTTAATTGATGCTTGCTCTGCCCTGTCATAGAACTAGGTAGTAAAACTTGTATTTACTTAAAACTTGGCTTTTCGCGATGTACGAACGTGTGGTGCTCCTATTACTCAACATTACATGATCTGGGAAATACTTAAAGGTGGGTTTAGATCAAAAGGACATAGAACTGGAACTAGAACAAAAGCATTTGTTTATATTCTTTCGGTGAAGATCTTTTAGATAAAGATGGGTTCAGACCGAACGAGCGAATTCTCATTCTATCCCCACTCTATCAAATTATTTTACTGTAAATTTAGAAAGAGTAGTCTTGCAGGGTTCTGACTTTGTTTGCAAAGATTCTATGAAACGCACATAAAATACTTGCTTGCTTTATTTAAATTTCGAACGGTTGCCAAGAGCGTTCTTGTGTTCGACCTCTAGTCCTTGATTCTATGTTGCTCGTTGCTATTCTCTTGGTGTAAATGGTAAGTACGAGTTTTCGTTTACACCGAAAGATTTCATAATCTTTCGGAGATAGAACTAGAGCATTTGTATGAACAAACGCTCTAGTTCTATCTCTAGTAATATGTTCCTTTGGTCTAAACCTAGTCTTAACCCACCTTTAGAGCAACCACATCAAGATAATTCTAACATGATACTTTTTATTAATGATTTCCCCAAAAATGTATATGTTTTAATCATTTACGATAATAATTACCATTAAACTATTATTTTACAGTTTTTCGGCATAATTTTATATTTAAAACATGACCACTTTTTTAGCGTCACATTAAAAATATTGTTTTCTACAAAATTCTTTTTCATATTATTTCTTGTGTCTGTTGAATCGAGTAGGTGTAGGATCGAGTAGGTGTAGGATCGAGAACTCATATATTTTTTCTGATGAGTCAAACATGATGAAGCAAAAGTTTATGTCTGACCGCTCTATTTACGCAAATAGCTTATCAGTTCTGAACCCTAATTAAGCATAAAGGGCAAGTCTTTTGCGGGAGAGATTGCTTCACGAACGATACTTACCACGAACTACGTGATATTATAAAACGCGTTTTTCTTCGACGACAATGATTTCAATTACGATCTTCCAAACATTAACATACGATTTTAAAGTAAGAAAAGTGATTAAATAAGCTCAACATTTTTCTTTGTGTGCAAAAAAACAGTTACCCTATTACTAACCCTCCGCTATCCGTCCATCTGTTTGTCAGGAGGCTGTATCGCAAGAGTCATAATAGCTCATATTATACTTACAATTGTCAGAGAATGTCTATTTGTATTGCCGCTATAACAAAATACTAAATACCTCGGTGGCGCAGTGGTGTAAACAGCCGACTGCTACGCTAGAGGTTCCGGGTTCGAATCCCGGCGGGGGCGGGACTTTGTGTTATTTGCAAGACGCATTGTTTCGCTTACCGGTCTTGGATGTTGTATTCTTATTTATTTAGTATATACCATATCGTTGCTTAGCACCTGCGATACAAGTTCTTACGAAACTTAGTGCAGGGCTAAGTCAATGTGTGTGTCGTGATGTGGTTATTTATTATTTATTTATTACATGTAGAAATTAAAGGGGCTCTCATAAGAAATTCTTGTAAGAAACCTTCTAATAAGAAAATCTTTTACGAAATTATTTAAAAAGTTCATAATGTTCAATGTTGTTATTGAGGTACAAAACCGTTTCGTGTGAATCCAACTCACACTTGACCAGTTTTTTATTGAGAATTCCATTTTGAATTTTCTTTAAGTATTATTCAGCAAGTTTTTTACTGGTAACAAGTGTTATTTATAATTTAATAATATTTAGTATAAATAAATGGGAATGATTAAAATCATGTGGTGCATAAACGTGCACAATTCATGTATACCTTAATTACAAAATACCGCAAACATTTGTCATTTGCATTACGAATTGCCTTTTAACTTAATTTATGAGGTAAATTTAAATTCTGTATTTATGAAAACATTCAGTGTCCCATATATTATACGCTAAATGATTTGCACAAAATTGAGAAGAAAAACGTATTTCAGGGACAATTTGGATGGAAAAACATGGTGAAGATATAATTTTACTCAAACTATAACTTATTGCCCTAGTTCACCAACGCTACACCAACGCGCGTTAATTGTTTAGTTTTTGTAATTTTGTTCTGAAAAATGTTTTTACGTATCCGATCCCATTCAAACTAACAGAGTATGTTCATTACTGTATGACTCATCTGCACAAGTGTTATCTAGTGATATAAAATAAGTTATAGTGTAAACTTTCAAATCTTTGTGTGAAGTGTATCAAACAGCTTTTTTCAAAAAATTGTTTGTTTCCTGGTGTCTCAAGACCCGAAACTTTTATAAAAGCGTCCATTCAATGGAACTTGTGTTACCTACAAATTTTTGTGTTGTTTAGTGAGCAGTGAAAGTTTATTTTTATTTTTTACCACTCTGTCCGTTAATTTACAAATCTCCCTCCTATAAATAAATTAACAACGACATCTCGTATCAAACAGCTGAACTACGTTAACTTTTTTCAGTTGGTTTCCGTATCGCTTTTTTTGGTTTTAATTTCTTTATTTTCTACCGCCATCTTTTGTCAAGTACGACTCCTCCTGGACTAAGATCAATTTTTATTATCATGCAGTGTGGATGTTGTAACAAACAGCTGCGCCCTAAGGATGATACCACCAAGGACTCATCTCTAGAATGTACAGGTTGTACCAAATATCATTTATCCTGTCTTAATATAACTAGAGAAGAAATGCGACAAGTTCGAACTACCGGAAAGGTACCTTCATGTCTACCTTGCAAATCAAAGAAACGTAGTCAACTTCAAGACTCTTCGCCCTCTATTAATCCTAATCCTATCATAGAAAAGGGAAATTCCGAGATCGATTTGTTAACTGAAACTCCTTCTTTTAACCGTGTTTTAAAGGATATGCAAAGCACATTTACTAACATGAAAAAAGAAATGTTGGACTTTACTGCTTCATTAAATTCAACAAGCGAGGATATTTTTGAATTTAGGAAATAAATAAATGATTTAAAACAGCAAGTTAAAGAACTCGATCAATACAAAAAAGAAGTGACTTCTCTTCGCTTTGAAGTCACAGAGTTGCGTCAGGAGTTAGACATGCTAAAACAGCGCCAATATTCAAGGGACATCGAGATTTCAGGCCTGACTGAAAACAAAAACGAGAATCTCACTAATGTTGTCTCATTACTGTCAGTAAAACTTGGTGTTCAGCTGGATCCTAAGGATGTAGACGACGTGCGACGTGTGGGCCGTCGAGAGGCCTCAAGTGCGGTGACAGTGAGGCCGCGGCCGGTGGTAGTGACGCTGGCGCGGCGCGCGCCCCGCGACCAGCTGCTGCGAGCGGCGCGCGTGCGCCGTGAGCTCACCACGGAACAACTGGAGGTACCCGGAAACTTGCGTAGGATTTACGTCAACGAGCATCTCACAAGAGAAAAAAGAGTTCTCTTTGGTAAAGCCAGACAGGCAGGAAAACATCTTAACTTCAAGTTCGTCTGGACATCAAATGGAAACATTTTCATGAGAAAGTCAGAAACGAGCTCTGTCACTATGGTTTCATCCGAGGATATGCTTAATAAACTTGTCGGTGACCGTACTAGGCCCTCAACTCAAAATTTGCATCAGTGTTCCTAGCACTTTCATAATGTCATTGATTCGGAAATTTACTGAATTTATTTTTATAAGATTATTAATTCCAATATTTTTGTCCAAAAACCTGTTTTTAATTTAGTTTTGTATCTCATGCAAATAGTCAGGCATCTTATATATTTTTTTCATTACTTTAACTTTTCGTTTGAGGAAAGCCAAACCTTTGAAAAGTTGTTTATAAAAGCTGTTCTGTTTTTGAAAGTAGCAAAAAGATGTTCTATGATTTTAGTGTGTATTATTTGCTTTTTGAATTTTTATGTTTTTATAAATTCTGTGTTTAGTTATAATGTTTTAAGCTTATCTTTTTCTTATGGTATTATATTTTATCAAAAATATAACCCAAGTATAATCTACTCAATGTTATTTATGTTGATGCCAAATTTTAATTGTATTAGTAATTGCATAATGACTTTAGCTGTTAGTCTAAATAACATGTCTCTGTGTTTAATTTTAACCGTTGCTAACAGTCTGACCACTGTACTCTGTATCAATGTTATGTTTGAATATTTTAATGATACATATAGGAATATTTTTTTCTATTATATAAATACTTTAAACAATGCCAACAATGTATTGATATATTTTAATGATTTATTGTACAATTGTATTACATTGCATTTAATTTTAGTAACACGTACACAATCACATTTTATTCTTATTTCTATCTCACAATCAAAGACTATCATAGTTTATCTTTCATACCAAAATTCATTTCATTTTATGCAAATTCACTTTAGTGGTATGACTTTTACCTGTTATCATGCATAAGCTTGATATACTAAGAAACGTCGATTCAACTCTCCTTGCAATTTCTCAGTCATACCAGTGTTTAGTACCAGAGGAATGTATGAATTACCTCAGTGATTTTAAAACTCCCTTAAAAATACTTCACGTCAATATTCGCAGCATTAACTGTAATTTTGATAATCTTACAATTTTTTTACATAGACTTAATTTTAAGTGTGATATTATCATACTCTCTGAATGTTGGTTGTCTAAATGTGCTAAACTCCCAAACTTGGCAGGATACATGGCTCATAGATCTATCTACTCCAACCAAAATGATGGAGTTGTCTGCTATGTTACTGAATCTCTGTCGTGTAAAGTGGAGATCTCAAATATTACTGATGCAAATTGCCTACTAATAAAAGTCTCTTCAGATATTGTAATTATGGCCCTGTATCGATCACCGTCTTATATAAATACTGATCCCTTTTTGGACTCTCTTGACTTATTACTGAAGTCCCTTAACTCATTTAAAACTGTAGCTCTTATTGGTGATATCAATATTAACATATTCTCAAATGATTCCAAGACAGATAATTACCTGAACACCATTTCTTGTCACGGATTCCTACCTGCCCATAATATTCCTACTAGACTTAACTCTTGTCTAGATCACGTTATTCTGAAAACAGATAACAAATCCACTACATTAGTCCTAAAAGCAACATTTACAGATCACTCTCCTGTCCTCCTTGTATGTGATACTAAATCTAACACTCAAAATGTCAATAATAGATTAAAGCGTTTGGATGAGAGTGCAGCAATAGAGGACATTAACAATACTGATTTCTCATTTGTTTTTGACTCTGGTGATCCTGAACTTTGTGCACAATGTTTAGTGTCTACTGTTTCTGATATTATCAGCAAAAACAGTCGTGTAGTTACTTTACCAAGCAGTAAAAGGTTGATAAAACCGTGGATTACTCCGGGCTTACTCCGATGCATTCGAAATCGTGACAAACTCCAACTTAAAGCATTAAAATGCCCAGAAAACTCCATTGCAAAGACAACCTACACTCGCTACAGAAACTTTTGTAATAATTTGCTAAGAAAAGTTAAAACAGAATATGAGAAAATTCAGTTTGAGATGGCCAAAAATAATCCCAAAGCTACGTGGAAAGTTATTAAAAATATTACTGACCTTACAAAAAATTCATCCTCATTAAACGATCTCTTGCATTCTTCTAGCCCTGATGTAGTCAATAAATATTTTGCTACTATCGGTAGTACACTCGCCTCTAATATTCCACAAAACACTGAACAAATGGCACACAACTTGTTTGATCTCTCACCTTTACATTCCATGGCACTAACTGAGATTGAAACTGATGAAATTCATAATACGATACTTAGTCTAAAGAACACGTCTGCAGTAGGTTGGGATCAAATCCCGACCTTGATCATCAAATCATGTAGGCACGTTCTTTCCCCCATTTTAACTCGACTGTTTAACCTTTGCCTATCAGTATCTTCCTTTCCTAAAGTGTTTAAAAAAGCATTAGTACATCCAATTTTTAAAACTGGAGACAAAAGCTGTGTGACAAACTATAGGCCTATTTCAGTCCTTACATGCTTTTCCAAAATTTTTGAGAAAGTTCTAAATAATAGGCTGATTTCTTACCTAAGTAGATATAACCTAATTGCTCCTAATCAATTTGGCTTTCGTAAGGGAAAGTCAACTGAAGATGCGGTCCTTGAGCTCACAAATACTATTATTAACAAACTAGAAGCGAAACAGAAATGTTTAACCATCTTTCTTGATCTCTCAAAAGCCTTTGATATGGTTTCTGTACCTCTCCTTCTTAAAAAGTTAGAGGCAATAGGTATTAGATCTGAGGCATTAAAAATTTTTGCTAGCTACCTTAATGATCGAAGTCAATGCACTGTCATAAACGACCGACTCAGCCAAGATGAAAAAGTTAATTGTGTGTCCCACAAGGAAGTGTCCTTGGACCTACCCTTTTCTTAGTTTATATCAATTCCTTGTGTAAACTAAATCTAAAATCCTGTAAGATCATAACATATGCTGATGACACTGCCTTGACCATAAGTGGAAATTCCTGGTCGGAAGTAAAAGTTTTATCTGAAGCGGCATTAAATACAGTTATGGGATGGCTTTGCACAAACTTACTAACTCTTAACTTGGCTAAAACTAAATTTATTCCGTTCGGGCTAAGATCCTCATATTTTCCTTCTTCTTACAATATAATTTCTCATAATTGTCAATATCTAAATTCCTGTCATTGTAATCATATTAGTCAGGCGACTTCTGTAAAATATCTTGGAGTAACTGTCGATGCTTCTTTGTCTTGGCAAGAACATATTAGTAATCTAATATCTACTACACGCAAACTGATGTTTGTCTTTAAAAACTTAGATCTAGCTCTACTTTGCCAACACTCAAAATGGTATATTTTGCCCTTGCCCAGTCAGTGTTGTCCTATTGCATAACAGTTTGGGGTGGCTCAGGGAAAACTCAAATGTTACGGCTCGAGAGGGCTCAAAGAGCAGTTTTGAAAGTGATGACCTCAAAGCAAATTCGTTTTCCCACAAATGAGCTGTATCACCTGACAAAAGTACTGACGGTTCGTAAAATCTATGTGCTCCAGGTTACTCTGCGAACCCATCTTAAAACCCCTTACGACCCTACTTTCTCTAGTCGGAAACGAAGTGGGCATAGGGTTTGCCAAATAGTGGACACTAGAACAGAACTGGCTAGACAACAATGTCATTATATGGGAAGTCATTTATACAATATTATAAACAAAAATCTTGGAATCTTTAAGAAAACTTTCCGAGAGTGTAAAATAATTATAACATCATGGCTTTGATCTTTATCGTATGATCAAACTGAATGTCTGTTAAAGTCACAGAATTTGAATTTACTACATAAACATTGAATAACATCTATAAAATAAATGTGGATTTACTAAAGTATCTATGTAAATTTATTTATGAATATATTAACCCAAAAAAATAAAAACTCAATAAACTACTATTTACTAATAATAATACCATGTACTATTTATAATAATGTTACAATGTGTAAATTACTTTACGTTAGTGAAGATGAGTGATGATGGCTGCGACACAGTTTTAACTACTGCAGCCATTATGTTAGTTATTTTTGTTAATTTTTGGTTTTTAAATAAAGATTTTTATTATTATTATTATTATTGCCTAAATGCTGATATGTTTGTTTTTAATACCATCTTTCTTAAAAGTGATCACTTGGACCTTTACCTATCAAAGGAGTTATCATGTGTTTGACTTGCAAGGATGTAATATATTTATTTTTTACGTTAGATTAAGTAAAAAGTCAGATACCAAAAGGCGTGGCCGTAGTGGAGGCATGTTCGGCAGCGGTGCGCGCGACGAGCGCTGCGAGCCCGGCGAGCGCGGCGAGGGCGGCCGCCACTCGCCTCGACCCGCGCATGCCTCTTACCGCACCCAGCCCTCACGTGCCAATGAACCGTCTGTGAAAAAAAAACAACTTAATTACCTATTTGCATTCCCACTATTTAAATTCGGTGCACAACAGGCACTCTGTCCCATCACTGCAACTCATGTTCAACAGCTGTGCAATGATGCATGGGCTGTGGCCTGTGCCTACCGACTGTCTTGGGATCCGCACCGAACTTAATCAAATGAAATGGAATGTAGTACGAATAAGTAACCGATTTCAGACATCCCTCCCAGCAAAGCGGAGACAACTATTGAATTAGCCCAGAAGCCAAAAAACTAAAGAGGAGACGCTCAGGAGACCTGACCGTTAAATTACCATGGTATGCCACTAACTAACAGCGGAAAAATTAAATACTAACCTTAATCTTACACCAGTAATATTGGCGTCAAAGCTAATTGCTAATTGTTGCAGATACCAAAAAAAAAATCTAGATCCGCCACCGAAATCCGGAGTTCAAACCTGTGACGCATAACCTTAACAACCATAAAATATTCATCAACATTAAATAAAGAAGCGCTACGCAACGAAATTAATCAGAAGAAATAGGAGGTAGTAAAAAAGCGGTTTCAAATTTCCCTTCCAGCAAAGCGTATAAAACAATGAAAACGGCCCAGAGGCCAAAAGCGAGAGAGATCTATGGCCAGGAGACGCCTGACCGTCAAAACACCACGGTATACCACTACCAGGAGATATGCTAAGTACTAACGCATATCTTACGCCAGTAATATTGGTTACAAAACTTTCTAAAGGCACGGAAGTTCCTTCCCCACTAGCCCTGAGGTTATTAAAATTTTCTATTTCTTTAAGCATTGTGTTTAAATAAGTTTGTATGTTTATCGCTGCACAGCGCTTCTAGTACAATCTGTAATGGACTTAAATTTGCCTTGAACAAAAACAAAATGCCTGCCGATCCACTCTCTTCAAGCCTATTAGAAACCTGTTACAAAATTTCTATCTAATAATAAATAGTCTTCAAGTCCTCTCGTATTACTAGTAAGAAGTAAGAGACGATTTGAAAAACAGACTTGGAAAACGTTTTTTTTTTTGCAGACGGTTTATTTACAAATCAGCAAAAAAATAAAAAATCCACAATATTTTTACTCCTGCATCTCATGATTTTTACAGTTACACAAAACATGACTTAGGTCTGATGACCTAAGTCTTATATTTAAGGTACTATTTTTGCTACGAGCGAGAAAACTTGGTATCTAATAAAAATCGTAGAAAATTTAAAAACTCGTAGGAATATTGTAACAATAATACAAAAGGTTCATTTTAGATTAGAATGTTAGAAAAGCAAGTAGAAAAAGGAAAAGGTCGGTATGCGGAAATTGTATTGTTTTGATTCCTAAGAGGCACCTCCCAATCTCTACGTTCTCATTTCCATTGGGAATCGACCTTAAGGCATTGTTCTACCGTGTCCACAAGTTACAAATACAAAAGACCAACTGAGCAAGTGAATAAGGATGCGATTACTAACAAAAAAGTCAAACAAACTACGGCGAAGCCAAAAAGAGGGTCATACTTTTTTGGTTATTTTTGTTGTGTTTATTGCCAGATTTTTCTCCAAAGATGTTATTTGGTTGTGTTTTTCAAATGAAAAATCAGCTTAAAGTTTTTAACAAAAAAATACCTGATAGCAACTATCGACAAGTGGATTGGTACCAATTAGCAATTACTGTACCGGGATATACAAAATGCTTTGGTTATATTTTATGTTAGTTTTTCTATTTAGTTGCATAAATACTTCATGGTAATGAGCTCATTTCTTTGTATCGAACGTCTGGGAATGCGCTTTTGTTATTCTGCCAAATTGCAATTTTTGCTGTGTTTTATTTCAATTCATTTATTTATTTGGATAACCAACGAATAATACACATGCATGCAATACAACTTAGAGACTAATATCATTCCCTGTAATTATCCAATTACAGGTAACCACAGCTTACATAAAATATAATTTCACGAAACACAAATTCTAGTTGTCATATTTGCACATGATAAAAACAAAATTGAATTAAATTGGACTATGTTACAATTAAAATAGTTACATAGTAAATAAATGTCAGAATAAAAATTTATATCAAAATGACGGATTGCAGTAATACTTAATTAACTTGTTTGTCCAAGAATAACATTAATCTATATTTTTCGTGGTCACATAAATATAAAAAGGATTTTTGTTCTAAGTGTCGAATATTTGTTGACTTAATTTTCGCTATGAATTTTTGTACAAATTAATTATTATTTTTGAATTTTAAAAATAACAACTAAATAGTTTGCAGACGCAACACGACGTTTTATAAAAATGTAGTATTTTTATTTCTGTTTAACCTTACATTTAAGTATTCATCCTTTCTTATTTTTCTCGTAACAGTATAACAAAACTTTACAAAAGCGCATTGATCAAACAAAGATACGAACTCAAAGTTAGCTAGCGGGAAATTTCAGAACTAATTTTTTCGTTACTGTTTTGTAAACTAGCGCTGTGAATGGTATGTGATGGTTACTATGTGGTTTTGACGCCTCCAGCGGCGACGATGCGACGTCGCAATAACACTGCACTGCCCTGGATTCAATACTCATGCAATAACTTTGTTTAGTCGGGCGGATTTTTGTTTAGTTCAACTTTTGTTGCAAGTCAATCCATCCAATACTAAGTTTGGAAAAAAAAAATTAAAATCAACTCTTCATTAAAATATTGTTAACATCAATAAAGTTTTGTAAAATTGTATAAGTTTACATCATCTGTATTCCTAAATCTAAAAGAAAAAAAAAATCCAATCAAAATGTTTCCTTTCTAAATGTCGGTGGGAGAATTTTTTAAATTGGATGTTCAAAGATTATTTGTCTTTCTCATACTAACTTACAAATATAACTTCTACTAAGGAAGTACAAAATATAACACAGAAAGCTTATTAAATTGCTGACCAGCTACCTAGGGGGTAGTTCTTGCTTAAGTATTTAAATCAGATGCCAAAACTATCACATTGCCTGACAGACACTGTGTTCAAACGTCTGTCTTGCTGTCTATAATCGCTAGAGCAGTCTCCAGAGATTTACATCTGACCTATTTACAGTCGAGATCGACTACCGTAGCTATTGGTATTAAATATTATTTTTCTTTGTAAGTATTCTTCGAAACCAATCATCCGACTTGAACAGAGCTTGACTTGAATTGAATTCTTGCAACAATATTAATAATGAACTTTCAGGGTGATCAAAGTGTATTTCAATTAAAAAAAACCATACAATTCCACGCGCATCAAGACAGGAACAAAAAGAAATATCAGTCATTTATCAAGTCACATTTGGGATCAAGAATTTTGTTTTTGTTGCTTGTTATGTTTGTTGCCTTTAAGCCTCACAACACGAGACACTTAACAAGGTTGGCAACGTCGCGTAACAAAGCACAACGTTGCCAACATCACGTTCGGTATGTTAAATCTCGAAACCATTAGGCAACATTCGAAGAGCAAATGTATCACAACATGTTGCTCATCATGTTGCCCATCAATTGTGGCTGGCTAACTGTGTTGTCGTTAAACAAAAAAACCTTAAAAACATGTTTAAGTGTTTGTAATTTTCAAATTCGACTAGATAGGAAGCTGTACAAGTATTGTATTTATGTATGTATTTTACTTACTCATTACATATATAAAATACAACGTTATTCGACTCCGATTCGTTTATTAAACAGTCAGCTAGTGAATTGTTGCCATAGCTGGTAAAACTCTGCTTTCAAATTTAGGATAATTTATTTTAGATCCATTGCTCTTGTAATGGTTGAATTCAGTAGTTAATTTGATCTGTGAACGAAGTTTCGGTTTTAAACTATTCAACCATGTCTAATTTGAATTAGAGATTGGTCCAAATCGACCTAGTTTGTCTAACTTGTTGGATATTAGCTTACCAATACTTTATTTAGTGTTGGTAAAATTTGTGGTATTCATTTATTTAGAAAAAAAGGTTACATGTTCTGTTTTCACAGCAAATTCTGAAATTCACGCTCTAAATGTTTTAAAAATCCGTCCAGTTTTTGCGGATTGGAAACTGACAATTTTTCCAACAAATTCGACGAAATCTTTGTACCGTAAAAATAATAACATCCTTCAATATATTCTTTTTATTAACGAGATTGACATAAAATTGCAATAGGAAAATAATATACTTATTTTTGATGCAAATGCTCATTCGTAAGTTTTTTACATAAAAATATTTACTGTTCGTATATTTATGTTAAACGTTTGCGGTGAAATTCTTAAGTTAAGAAACGATTTGCAAACATTTTTAAATTTCAAATTGAGGTTTCTCCTAGGCTTTTATTCTGATTGCTAATCGATGATAAACATACTCGTACATTAAGCTACCTGTATAACTCATTTAGCTTCAATTCATGTTGCAAGGCGTTAATTGCTTCAGTCAGAGGTCAGCCTAAATATTCCATAGCAAAGCGTATAGAAACGTCTGAGGCAATTTCAGTCCTTTTAGAAATTTTTAAGAAAAACTTTTTAAATTGATATTTTTATTACTAATTTTAACAAACATAAAAATCACAAAAATGTACAACTTATTTCAGTATTTCTCTCAAGTCGAAGGAAGCCTAGAGTCGAATAAGGCATTTAATAAAAACTCCTTACAGAAATTATATACACATACTCATCAAGTGAATACTGGACATCGGTACACGAATTGAAAAATAAATAGAACACTCTAAACATGACTAAAGATGAGTTGAAAAGAGAACATAACATCATAACGTAAACACACGCCGTAATCCCTCGAGAGGTGTTGGCAGAGGTGTTTATTACACGCCGCATTTCACATGTTTATATTACGTCCCAGTGTGACAGGTTGCGAATCTGTCTCCACTATCCGGGCACTATGAGGAACAAGGCAGCTACAACTTACGGCAACCCGAGACTCGATCCCTCGACCTGTCGGGCCGGTCGGTTAACCGAAGTACGAAGAAGAGAAGAGATGAGATTGTTATGTGACCCTGGCAGTAGTTTGCATAAATATATGATGCTAATAAAATCCGACGTAGATAGGTATGTTTGAAACTCGTCTACAACTAGTACTTGAAAATTACAACTGAAAGTCAAAAGTTCTATTCAATTGGTCTATTTCAAATTTGTCATTAAAACAATTTAATTTTTAATTATTTCGTTTGTTTTTTATTATGTCTTATATCCTGTTTTGTTAGATTAAATTCTTGAATAAAAAAAAATCACTAAAATGTTTATAAAAATAGCAGAGCATAAAATTAAAACTTACCAACTTACTCACATACATTACATTCAAATTATATAAACTAACAAAGCAACGTTGTACGTAAAAGTAAATATCAAACAATATTGCTGGTAATATTATGACACAATGAGTAAATAAAGTTATTGCCCATATATTTATACAGCCAATGCTATCAATTTTCATACAAGGACTAATAATTATAAAAATACCCGAAGAAAATGCAACATTTACTACGAAATACTACGAATTATCGTAGTTCGAGTGACTACAATAAACAATATTAAATAGATAAAAATTCGAGTAGAAAAGCTATCTTCATAACATGACATTTATTAATCAATAAATTTATTATAATATTTTATTGTATCTTTCAAGGCCAATTGTACTAATATTCCATACGTATAATTTTAAAACTACAGTACAGAGAATAATGTTAATGTTATCTTATTACTTAAAAGATTTTAAATGAGCTAAATCAAACCTGAACTGTTTCAAAAAAACAAAAAAAGTGAGTTTCCATTCCAAGGTGATGCAGAATTGCGTTAGATAACTGCAAATAGATCAAAGTGATGTATTATCTTTACAGTTTTCATTACATATCCAGATCTCCCTTCCAACCCGTATAATAACATTTTTTAAAGTAAAAGGCTAGTTATTGTTTCCTATCAATTTTTTTTCCGGGCACACCCGCCACTCTGTCCCGCCACTGCAACTCCTGTTCACCAGGATCAACAGTGGCGTCCTTTGATCGCACAGGCTGTGCCCAGACACCCTACCAGTCCCCTAACCCTACCGGCTGTCTTGGGACCCGCAACGAACTTAATCAGAAGAAATAGGAGGTAGTATGAAACCGATTTCAGACCTACCTCCCATCTAAGTGGAGACAGCAATTGAAATGGCCCTGTGGCCAAAAACCTAAGGGGGAGACAGTCAGGAGACCCTTTCCTATCAATATATATATAATATTTTAACCCAAAATAAAATAAATAATGTTCAAGTTTCAAATAACGAAAGAAACCAATTCATTTTTCTTCAAACAAAAGGAACAAAGCGAACTTACCTTCCCTAACCTTGTACTTCTGACAAAAGTAAAATCTATTAACATTTTTTTGTATCACAAAGAGTACTTAAAGGAATAATTTATCATATTTGTAAGGGAACAAACCTGTTGGACATTTCATTAGATTCCATTTTTATTCTGTATATTTCTATTTACTTACCTTAATACGAAATATTTTGTAATAACTTTAATAAAGGGACAAAAGCAGAAATTTGAAATGAAAATACCCTGCCTTTGTGTAAGCAATGCCAAATTCTTTTCCCGCGACATCATTTGTTTTTATCTTTTTTAATTTAGAAACTACTTTCAAGGTTAAGAATTTAAAAAAATGCATGCTCATAAGAATATTTTTGAGCCTTCAATTGTATTTAATAAGTCCATATGTGCTGTTAATTAGGCAATAACCATTCAAAAACACTTTAAAAGTTTGAATTATTTATCGATCAAAATCAGCATAGTGACCGGCTTTATTTAGATCTTTAGGGTTCAAGCATATCTGACGGAATTTGCGTCGGGCGTATCATGGACCGTTTGTTCAACGCGATAACGCATCATCAGTTGAGTGTGTAAGATTGAATGGTTTACTGTCTATTTGTCTGCTGTGGCATAACGCGACCGATTATACGCGACGCCTATTCTGTGTTGTGTTAGCAGCCTTAGACAGTTCTTGTCAAATTTATTCAAAATATTTGTATAGTCTACACAAAAAAAAATGGAGAAAAATTTTACATCAGAAAATACTTTGCCCAATATTCTTATCAATTAAGTATCAGAGTTTTGTAAGTAAATTTCGATGGGCGATATCTTTCGAAGCGTTTTTTAATAACGTCCCAAATTGAATTCTGCCTTAAAATGTATTTTTCGATCATCAATCACAGGCTCATTTAAATGTTAACGTTTCTTCATTTGTTTTATAAAATCATTACGTTGTATTCCCAATTTTTTATATCAACTTAATTCAATTTATTAATGCTTTAATGATTAGTTTAAAGTGTAAAATTAATATTTTAATAGATTCAAACTATTTCATATACATATATTTTATTAAGTTTTACCTACAATTTTTTCTCACATGGATTTCACTGAACAAAAGTATCAAATTCCTTAACTTATTAATTTGGTATTTCAATAAAGAAAATAAACACTACTTTACTGATAAAATATCTTGGCCTAATTTTACCACGTGTAACTCAGTTTGTTACGTACGCTGGATACCCGACGGACCCGACCCGACAAGTAGAGGCTGAGTTTTGGGATGCCGTAAGTGGTAGTCGCCATGTTCCTGATTGCAGCATCTCGGTATTACAAAATCATTTGAAAGACCAAGATGTTTTCAAATTCCCCAGAAGAACAGGTTATTTACCTTTCCCCAAATAAAATACTCCAAAGCAGTTACTTCTCTATAAGAACATTATATAAAGCGCCCCATAAAAATCTTTGAACAAATAAATCCCCCTTATCCTATATCAAAAGAAATTCCGATAAGAAAAGTAAAAAATCATGCGAAATTGAAACACCGTATGAGGTTTTAATGTAGGAAATAAATTTAATAAGTGTGCGTGACTCACGCACAAACGCATAGTTACCTAACAGAAACAAATTAATCAATGGTAAATTTTCGTCGTACGAACTTTAACACCACTGCTGAGTAAACTAACCGGACTTGCTACGTCTAGGATAAAATTTATTTCGCCTTTCTAGAACCCTAGGGCTACGTTCTCAAAATTTGCCCTGTTCATAATGACAACTTAATTCAAATAATGTTAGAGAGATGCCGTTGCCTGTTGTCTACAATACAATGTAAATGAGAGTTTAATGATTTAAATACAATAAAGTAATCTTACATAGTAACAGTCACGGGCTAATACCTCATGAAAAATAATATGAAGACTGTTGAAGTTTCTATCGAGTATTTTTGTTGCCGCCACAACAAAAAACAAAGAATAAAATTATTAGAAATAAGAGCTTTTCTGCTTTTTGACTAGACTTTTCAGTCGATGCTTCTTTAAAAATATGTAGATGGTCAAGAGTTTGACTAATTTATAAAAGAAAAATCAAGAAATATGGTTTTGACAAATCACGAATTTGACGAAGGCCTGCGAAATCGATACGGAACATAGACGGTTTTTTCTTAATATTTAAGTATCTGACTGCATTCCAGGCTAGGATTTAAGATTGGCATTGGCCCAGAAAGGGGTTTGGGTGGTAAAATTTTTGCTTGCATTTTATAGAATTTAAAACTCTTCCTCCATATTAAACTTTTGATATATCAGAGTTAGTTCCTCTTCATGAATCATGAACTTAGCTACCTTCAGAACAAAGAAGAGTAAGTATTGCTTTATTACCTGAGTTGTACTAAAATCTAGTTTCATAGGTAAAAAATAAATCAATCCATTTTTTTTCATTTTTAGCGACTAAAGTTCTCAGAGAGTTCTACAGCAGCAATCCACCGTTTGTATGTAAAGTTCTCAGAGAGTTCTACAGCAGCAATCCACCGTTTGTATGTAAAGTTCTCAGAGAGTTCTACAGCAGCAATCCACCGTTTGTATATAAAGTTCTCAGAGAGTTCTACAGCATCAATCCACCGTTTGTATGTATGCGTGAAGGTATGTGTACATGAATAAATGATTGTCCGACGATAACTCGAATATTGTTGATTAGATCGTTTGGGAATTTGGTAGGCGGAATTAAGTGGGAACAAATATTTTTTATTTCGAATATGTGTCAAATCGGTAAAGAGGTTACCGATATATGGGGGTCGCGAGTTCAAAGTTTCGAGCAAACCACATGTTATTTATTAAAAGGTAAAACTTTTTGTTATTTATCGGAATGTTGTTTTTTCTCGGAAACCCCTTGGGCTCATATTCGATATTTTTTTTTGCCTCATTATGATGCTTACCAAATTTCACGAGGATCCGATCAACGATACTCGAGTTACCGTTAGCCAAACATTTAATGATGCATACATACATACAAAAGCCGGATTGTTCCAATAGATTCTGAGTACTTCACTTGTTTCGCTCACTCGTTTTATTATAAATTCTTTTCTAAACTAACCCATGAGAGAACACTGCAAAGGTATAAATTAAATTGGAAATCGCGAACAAAACATAACTGTACCCGATTCATATCGTGAAACATAATCAGATATTTCATTTGACAGCTGCCGCCTGTATCAAGGCATGGAACTGATATGCAAATCAAACATCGGAATGCTAATGCAGAATATCGACTACGTTTATCTCAATTTTAATGGGAATCTATGCTTCTGTGACTCTTCTATAGGATTGTAAGGTGCATTTGTTATAATGTTCAGATTTATTGGCTTAGTAAATCAATTACTCAAGCATAAAATGAATGCTTTAAATATGAATCTGTTGTTTGGGCTGGGCTTACACCTACAGGATGTGTCGATTTTTAAATGATAATTCTAACATGCGTCTGGGATAGATGATTGGTCTCCGCTGCACGAGCCCTCTGACTAACAATAATTAATCTAAGCATATCACTAAATAACAAGAAAAGAGAACTGCAAAATTGGGCGTCCAGGATTCAAGTCCGGGTTTGGAAATTTACAACTTTTTATTTATTACTGCACAACTTTCGTTTTCCAAGTAAGAAGAAGACAGTCTCTTTTCGCAGAAATACAATTGTTTAAGTAAATTTAAAAAACATATATGTATTTACCTAGGATTTGTAGATATCTTTTCGATTATTTTACCCGATTGATTACAATTACAAGTTGTTGAAATAAATAGCCATAATAAAAAAACTGGCAAGAGCTTCCAGACTATGAATTATTTGCTCGTATACGGCGTACACGCGCCACATTTCGCTTTTCATTACGCCAGGCATGCGTACACAGGCTTATAAGAGAGTGTTCGCACGTCATGGATATTGTCGTCGTCACTGTGTCACCGTTGTCGTATTCGGTAGTGAGTCAGTCAGAAGTGCTCGGGGAGACTCACGCTTCTACGAGCTTGAGCACGTCAACGACTTTAAATATCACTTATACACGACGAAAAGTGCTAGTCTGAAAGCACCTTTAGCCTCTACTTTCACAGCAGCGACACTATAATAATAACCGCATCACGACACACACATCGACTGAACCCTGTACTAAGATATAATCTTGTATCACAGGCACCAAACAAGGATATGGTATAAACTACAAAGATACGAAAATACAACATCCAAGACCTGTGTGCTAAACAATGCGTCTTGCAAATAACACAAAGTTCTGCCCCAGCGTGGATTCGGACCCGGAACATCTAGCATAGCAGTAGGCACCACTGTGCCACCGAGGTCGTCAATACTATTGAATTTTTGTAATTTTCAGTATTAGGTATTTCATATTTGTTTTCGGTTTTCAACTTGACCAAACAATGATAGTAATATTGACTTTGTACAGTAATTACTTCATCTCATTCCATAAATCATGTTATTTATTAATAATATAATTTTTAAACGTTATTTTTTCTGCAGTTACTGTTTTCTTTTAAGCAGACCCAAGTCTTTTTATAATTTTAATAACCGATCACCGTTTTAAGCCTACGTGAAAATCCGGTATAAATTTAAACTGCCCATACTTAGAAATTAACCTAGCATTTGAACCAACTTTTTCCACTTATCTGCTTTTCTTTTCTTCTGCTAAATTGCAGCCTAAACCTGTTGACAATTAGGTTGTGTTTTATTTGACGTTTTCCGCGCATGCGCCGTTCTGTTACCGCAGTGCGCGGCGTCTAAAAGACGATGGAAGCGTGTGGTTGCCCCATTATAAAATATACCAGTCATATCAGAATATTGCTTGTACATTACGTTCATACAATACTCATTTCAACTGTACGACATGAAGCGACAGAGTAAAATATGAGACAGGAATGTAATAGAAAAGGGAATAGGGACGTGGGACGCCCAAACAAATTCAGCTGATATCTTTATTTGGTGACAAAACTACGCTGAAAGATAAGAAAGATGGTTGTTTGTTGTTGATTCCAACCATTGGGACTAAACGCTTCGAGAATTCTTTAATTATGTGTATTGCAAGGGAGTAGAATTCTTTGCCTGCCGATGTGTACACTGGGGCTTATAAAGGCAAGTCTGAATAGGCTTCTCCTGGGTAGGCATGTTCCAACTAAAACCATTGCCGCGTAACATCAGACGAGTTTGGGGAATGCTTGCCTAGTTTTCAAATAATAAAAATAATGTTACAATTTGCAAACAAACTTTGTACCTAATGGTCTTCGAAACTGTATGGATTGAAAAGCCATTATTATTCGAACGAAGCAAAATATTCTTAAACAGCGTTGGTAACTAGAATACATTAGCAAAACCATCATTTAAAATAAGTTGGTAAATTTATTATGTGAATAAAAGTCATTACTTACATAAGTTTTCTATGATTTTGGTACAATATCATGAGCAAACAAGCAAAAGGTAATATGGAATTTATTTTGATTAATCAATCAATTTATCGTAAAGTATGTGGACTTAGAATATTTAAAATAGAAACAGAATTAGAATTGAACGATAAACCAAGGAGATGTAACCATTAAAATAAACAAATCTATCTCGCTAGTCAGAACAAACTTTTCTGTGGAAGTTAAATGGAGCCCGTGTACTTTGACGTCATTGTACATGTCGGATCTCTATCAAATCAACGATTTTGAAGCCTTATAACTTAGTTAATAAGTCTGATATTTGAGAAAACCTCACGGATTTGTGTATCGAATCATATTTTTTGAATAAAAAGTTATGCATATTGCTTATTATTGCAACACCGCAAACAGAAAGAAATTTCGCCAACCATTTTTAAATACTACTATAATGGAACAAACAAGACTTTTATATCCAAAAGGGTACAACAGAAACTAATCAAAAAAGTACTCGTTAAAACTAACTAAAAAAGTATCGTTCTATGTAGCAAAGCTTCAAGAATTCTGTACAGGAAACTTTTTTACCACGTTTAATGTCTGTCATAGCCGAGTATCGTTAAATTGTCGTATTTTTAAATAAACTTCGAAACTTGAATATTTCATTATGAAAGAAGCTTCACTTTCCCAACACCTATATTCACAAGTCCCGAACGCAAATTAGTTTTCATAATTAATATTTTAATTCAGCTTTTAATCAACATCAAACGGTTTTTAAGAGGGAAAGCAAGATAAATAATTAAAGATAAATTTTTGAGCGCAAAACTTAATAAATTACGATTAAATAAGGTTTGATCCGATGCTTGGGACAAATTAAGTTCGTTATTTAGTTAATCTAGATGAAAACGGCAGTCTTATTCCCAGCGACAAATTGAGTTTTGAAATGTTCTTCTGAATTATTGATCAGTAAATTCATACATTTTGAAATTATTGTATCAAAACATCTGCTTGTAAAATTTTAAAAAGGTTGTCTTGGTGTTTATGACTTAAACAAACCCCATAAAACTTTTAATCAAAGCAGTAAAAATGGTTTTACAAGCTTTCACCAGCTACCTGTTAATTACTTACTTCTAATTTACTTCTTAAATTCCAGCAACATATGTAGTCAAGTAGAACTTTTACCCCTTTACCCCAGAATAAACGATTTTATATGATATGTTAAAATATTGCTCATTGAAGATCAATCAAATAAATCAATTTATATTTAATTGTTTACTTAACACTTTGTTTTGGCTTATTATTCTGTGTTGTTGGCAGTACTAACCAGTTAACATGGCTAACGCTGCAAACCTGTGGCATGTCGCAATGTTTAATAGATTACTGCGTTGTACGAGCAAGCCGATAGATTCACTGGCGTCAGATAAGCATGTAAATCTAAGCCGTTGCAACACTAACTAACGGCGAAGCGAAAAAGAGGATTATGAGTTTGACCACAAATGGTAATACGCATTTTAATTTGATGTATGTAAAAGCAATTCACCTTTTAAGACCATCCTACAAAAATCCATAAAAAACTGTCAATACGCGAACTGCTATAATAATTTGATATAAGCAGAAAATAATCTGATTCGGTTTAAGATGGCTTTTTTAATCCTAATCATTAGGGTCGAATCATATAAATAATTTTTGATATCATTAGAGTCTAATGGTATACAAAACTAAGTAGTTTTAAAGTCAAAAGAAGTGAAAGAGAGTCATCATTTAACGGTCCAAATGAAAAAAAGTTTAAATGTACAATTTAAATAAAAAAATCAGGAAACATTATCATTTTTCACTTAAAGTTTAAAATCATATATGCATACAATCTGACACACACTATAAACAATTTACTCACACGTATCTATTTTCCCCACGTCTTTATACACTCGCTTTCTGGTTTGTTTGTCGTTCCGGTTGGATTTTTGCAACTCAATTTTGAGGCACTTCCCGATAACCTAGCAGGCTGAAATTTTCAGGATAGCTTCAAACCCGATGACAGAGCAATTTACAACTATGAAACGGCTGGATCGATTTTGATAAAAATTTGTATAGAGTGAGTTTTGAGGCAGAAAAAAAGAATAAAATAATTAATAGTTAAAAAAAATCTAAAAACCAACGTTTTGTGTGGCCCCTGTTTCAACCCCGTAGGGTTATTTTCTTATTTTAAAAAACATTGACATTGACATTAAAAACGTGGGTTTTTAGATTTTTTAAATCTATTAATTATTTTGATCATACAACATCATCTCAAGAGGATCCAAAATGATTCCTGTAAAATTAAATTTGAGATCATAAAATTAATGTTAAACCCGTATCATCAGGGCATTTACGACGACATCGTTGTTCACATCATGATGTTGTTCCTACAGTTGTCAAAGGGCCATTAACCTTTAAACCAGTACCGATACGTGCTTGGCACTAATGCGTATCGACCTGACGAAGGCTTTTATATTGTAATTATTTAAGTCTCATAACTATCAAACCTTGTAAAACAGCCATGTTATTATGATCCTTGAATTTGATTAGTGCTGTTTTAAAAGAGTATGCCTTTATTTTATTTTTACTAACACTCCCAAAATAATGGTTATTGTTTTTGTATATGTATCCAGATGTTAGTATGTATGTACACACGGCCATAGATAAACCTAACCTTTTTGGATATTGTACCGTTCTTAAGAAGTACAGAATAAGGATTGATATTGCAGTTGTTATATGAAGCTCTATGCGTGGCCCTTTGTAGGTACCCCGTTTAATTATTAACTTTAAAGTAAAAGTGGTTTTGTTAATCATTTAAGCTTCTGCAAGAAGGAGGACTAATTACTTTGAGAAATAAAAGTTGCTTGTGCAATATAAATGTTTACAAAAATTGGTCAGTGAAATTTTGTTATATATTTTAGTATAGGTTTTAAATGGCTTTCATGGCTTGGTATGTTCATCCATTTATTTTAAGAAAAATAATCTGAAGCCGGAAGCTGTTGTTGCTTGTCTTAAAGCAAGTTCCTAAGAACCTTTCAGTAATCAATTTTTATAAAAGTCACCTATTTGGCTACGATAAGTGATGTCATAAGGAAAAATATTGTGAAACTTAAATAACTCGAGATGACGTGGCCCTTTCTGCGTCCAATCCATTAAGGACTTTCTGGTCATAGCACAGAGATCATTCTCGCTTGCATTGCAATAAGCATTTTCAAATCTGCTGAGATAATATTTCACGAAAGCGATCCGTCAACGGGCTTTTCATATAATCATAGTAAGGTTTTCTGGATGTTATTGTTACTTCCTACTTTATTCAATACTAGTGACCCGCCCCGGCTTCGCACGGTAATTATGTATGTATTATATACATATAAACCTATCTCTTGAATAAATTTATCTATTTACAAAAACCGCATCAAAATCTGTTGCGTAGTTTTAAAGATCTAAGCATACATAGGGACAGACGGCGGGAAGCGTCTTAGTTTTATGCTGTGTAGTGATTCGAACAACAAAATGTAGAAGCAAAAGACTTCAGCCAAATAGTAGGTAGTTTCTGTTTCTGAGGAATTGGAGTTACTCTTTTAAAGAAAGCAAGAGAATTTGGCAGTTAAATTGGAGTATTGTGATCGGAAAAGTATACATTTATTAACAGTAAACAAGAAACATACTTTTAATAGATTGAACTTTAGCTAAAATTCCAATAAGAAGACACGATGCGGCCAAAGTTGAACTAAACTTTGCCTGAATTTCCCTTTGAAAATCGGCTTTTAAAGGACCAAGTTGTAATGCCTGGAGAAAATATCCACCGGGGGAGAATTCCAATCTAAAGCATTGCGATTTGCAATAAAGATATAGGTTATAGGTAATGGGGTCACCAACGCATGCGTAATATCTAATATTGCTAGATGGTATAAGCTACAGATGTTAACTATAAGGCGGACTGTAAACTTGCTTATTTCTTTAGAATTTAAGAGTCTAACTTATTAGTTAGTCAAACAGAAAGAGCATCAATAAAAAGTATTATCAGTGAAATAATATTTTCAATTCCAATTAAATTAATTAAAAAAGTTTTTCGCTTCGATTGCACCGGGAATCAATAAGGAACTAATGTAAAGGATTCGTATAGACAACCACACTCAGAGTTTCACGTAATAAGTGCAATATCAGTCTTTATGCTATATAACTTTCAAACGTCACAAAATCAAAACAGGTTAGGTTGATCAATGGACGTGTGTTTTGCATTTCAAAATTGCTACAAGATTTGATTATCAAATTGAGAACTCATATTTTAAAACCATTTTTAAGTTGTACTATTGAGCTACAATTGTCCGAGTCCGTTCATCCGTCCAAACAAAACTAAAGTTTTCACTCATAACATAAACTCACGCCGTAATCCCTCAAGATGGGTTGGCAGAGGTGCTATAAACCGCATTTCGCATGTTTATATTGAATCCTAGAGTGACAGGTACAGAATCTGTCGCCATTATCACTATCTATGTTGTTGTTTTGTATGTTTAAGTGTAATTTTTCTCGTCACCTACAACTGCTGCTCATTCTTTCAGGTGCAATTGGGTAAATATATCACATTTTTGTAATAAATTTTACGTGCGTACCAAGTATTTTTTGGTTGTAAACGACGATCATGTTTTTCATAGCAAGGGCTATTTTCATGTGAAACGTGACTAAACGCCGAACAAATGCTTTATTTAGCAATAAAGGAGTGCACTCCTTATAAGTTTGAATTGCTAAAGTTGATCTGGCAGTTTACTTAAAACTTTCTACTTCAGTAAATGGTGACTATAAATTTTAAAGTATTTTAAATTAATAAATATATTTACACACGAAACAGATTACAGTAAAAAAAAATTAAAAAAGGTTATTATTATTAATAACTAAAATAGGGCAGTAACAATTTTTAAATCGCTAGACTACGTGTATCTTTAGATAGAGTATCTACTATATCTGTGTGTTATTTGAGATCACCTGATCTCAAATATCTATCAAAACTTTTTATAGATCCCTCCATCCCTTCATGGATTAATTGGGAAAGCCAAACTAAATGGCAAAGTGCTAAAATGTCGAACACAAACTACTTGATCAAGTTACCAATAGTTTTTTCACTATCCGGATTTTAGGACCTTTGTTCTCGTACATATAAAAAAGTTCATTTGTCAAAGATCTCCATTTTCCTTAAGGTTAGATTAATTAATAATGGGAACGCTAATTGCTTTAAAAAAACAAACTATGGTTAGGTGTAATTACATTTTACTTTATCTGAAAAAATAATTCGTAAATTAATTAAAAATATATAGATTCTTTCTGAAATTTTTGCTCAAATTAATGACGTCATTACTATAACCTCTCTCTCATTATGATAATGATATTTAATTAACACAATTAAGTCTGACCGGGTGAATTCAGTCTGAAATAATATTAATTGACCTCAATTATTCAGAATACAAAGCCCGTTGAAATTTGAGGTTGACTTGACTGGTCAGATAGTTATTTTTGCTGTGATTGGAGTCCATCCTACAAAAGCTTTCAATAGATTGGCTATTAAGTTTGGGCAGTATTGATTTGACCAAGAAAGTTAGCTTTGGCTTGTTCTCTCTGAAATCGAGCATTCGGATTCAAATGGTAAGGATAAGAACAAACGATTGTATTTCAATGGTCAGAATCTTAACAAGCTATCTGTAGTTGATCAAAAGATCTTTCGGCGGATTATTTTCTTTTATAATGATTTAAATCAATGACAGATTTATAATTTTATGTAGAATTACTGAGATACTTACTTGAAATTTATTGAAATAAACTTAAGTATAGAAGCCAATTCAGTACATTTCACAATAAAAATTGAAGCTAAAGCTAGGTTCAATTCGTATTTAATATCAAATCTATACATTAAGTTTATTTACTTAGTATTTCAATAAAGCAGTCTTTCTATCAATGAATTAATCCAATTTTATTTATTCGACGCTTAATCAGGCATTAATCAAGGTTAAATTGAAACTTATTAACCAAACACAACACTTAGCAGACCACATAGCTACAAATAGATTAGATTTCTATCTACTGAGATATACTCAACTTGAAGTAATAATTGATTTATCTCTCAATGGTTCCCAAGTCGCAAATAGCACTACACTGTAGCTATTAACTTGTTAGTGACATTTGTCGTTGTAATGGAGTCATTTACATAAATGCCAAGCTAAGGGAATTGTCGCTTTTTAGTTGAAGAATCCATGAAAAATTTAAAAAAAAATCTGAATCCATTTTTTTTTTGTCATAGTCATAGTAATATTTATCTGTGAAAACGGGTACAGTACCTATATGTGATGTTTAGAATAAATTCTCCGACTCATAAACAAATAAAAAGTTTATAATTCAAACAATTTTATGATATTGTTTTAAACTTTAATTATTCTGAAAGACGCAAAAAGGTTCGGAGGCGAAAATATTTAGTGTCATTTTCAACATAAAAAGAAAATACTTCGAAACTGCGAAGGGATAAAAAATCTTTACTAATATTTAAATAAAAACGTATACAATCAAGTTTTCTTCGATTACAAGTTTTTACGTGAACACTTTATAGAAATACCGTTCTTAACTAATCTACGTTTAACGGTTAATAATTTAGAGCACGCAATTTTTTTTCTACTTAAGCCCTTATTAATCGTGTACAGTCATGCTTTAGTGTTACTAGGAAATAAATAAAAACGTTATCAACAACATGGAAAGAATAATTCAACAAAGTTATACAGTTTCGATGTCGCCATGGAAGCAATTTTTACTCATGTTGAATAATTTGCAACTCACTGAAGGGTTAACTTTGCAAAAACCTTACAATATGAGTTTAAAAACCTATTTAGATAATTACGAAAAAAAAATTACGAGAACTAGTAAAAAAAGTCGAAAAATTCACGCTTGTTGTATGCCCTTTAATTTATATTTTCTTTATGATTTTAGTTGTTGTTGCTGTAGTGGCAACAATAATAGACATTCTCTGAAAATTTCATGAGTAGCTATTATGGTTCATAAGATACAGGCCCCTGACAGACAGGGATCATTTTTACCTTTTGAGTACGGAACAAATAAAAGTCAATAAAAAACGTTTAGTTTTCTAAGAATTTTTTTTCAAATTACACTTCAATTGTTATTAAAAGGACGTGCCTTTTTCTCCGATTTCTAAGCCCTGTTTTACGAAATAAAACTCAAGAATCGTTTGAACAGATCACCAAATCTTGATAAAAACACAAGTGTTCTGGAAATCACAGAACGATAATTTCGTTCTGCTCAGTTAAAACTGATTTCAGTGCAGGTCAATTATGCGCCTTATTGATTTAGTGCCCGATCAAAATTTTCAAGACCTAACTAAGTTACTTAATTTCATTCTCGTTTTTAAAATTTTATTAGAAACTATTATAGTTTGAATTTCAACAGGATGTTATTAAAGCATTTTAAACTGCATGAAAACTTTTATTTGAACCTAAACAATTTTTTTTAAATTTGTTGTTCAAATTTTTTTACTGCACGAACACAAAGTCACATTGTCACAGCTCACACGTGAAAAAATCGCTCAATGAATCAGTCCTTCAAGGCCCTGCTCCTCAAACAAAGCATTTCCTTGAGATGGAGTTTAGTCACGAAATATCAAAGCTATTGAAATACCGAACAGCTCTCAAACAATTACTCACTTTTAAGGGCATTCTAAAAGGGTAGCGTTGAAAGGAAATAGCAGTAAAATTGATTAAATCAACAGTTTTACAATTGAATTTCTCACTTAGTAACATGGATTGTTTTCAATAATCTACTAATTCTTATAAACATCTGGATAAGAATATGACTGTCACATTTAAATTATGATCCCATGGATGATGAATGTATCCGGAGGGAGCACTGCTGTCACCGATTTTTAAAGTATGCAGGATTTCTTAAAAAGCTTGTTTGATTTTTGTAGTCATTATCAACTTTAACTAAATCTTTCCGAAGATATCGCACCCTTAGGAATATAAGTTCACAATTCATTTTTTTTTGTAAACTGAGTTTTCTTATATGAAATTATCTATAGTTTGGTGCTGTCACAATGAGAAAAAACATAATAATAACTTGCTAACAATATAACATTATTTTTAATGAATAATCAATAAAATTAATATTCATTTATTTGCACAAAAGCATACAGAGGTTGTTAAATTATTCAGATAGCGTTACATATGTCACTTGTAACAAGCATATTATTTTATTATTTACCTGAATGTCATGTAGATGTTATGTTACAGAATACAGAACAGATCATACGCTCATACAGATCAGCTACAAAGCAGTACCTAAGCAATTGACAGCAAAGAGTACTTCTAGAATCTCTAAACTTATATAAACAACGAGTACCAAAGCAAGTTTTTTACCTACCGCAACGTCCCACCACTCCTGTTAACCAGCATCAACAATTCTTTAAAGCAGTTCTGCGATGCAATATAACCCACGTATAAACCAAAATATACACAGGCTTCAAACCCGCAACAAACAAATTCAGTAATAGGAAGAAGGAAGAAGAAAAGAAATGGAAAGAAGACAATTAGCAAGAAAAAGATCTCCCTCCCACCAAAAGTGTTGTCAGAATGTTATAGGCAACTACAGTATTTACATAAGTACAGTATTTAGCGTAGGCTTGTTTGTCACTGTCACATTAAATAATAACAAGTCCTCGCTTTAGTCTGTAGAATGAGAGCTGAAAGTCTAACCAATCGATTAGTATGTGAACACACGACTGGTTGCAGGTTTCCGTCTCAATGATCGAACTGACATGCAGGAAATCAACACGACGATGGCAAATTTCCTTTCGTTCTGTCAATTCGGTTCCCCTGGAATGGAAGTCTTCTTTTATCAACTTCAAAAGTAAGGCAAGCAGTAGGTTCGATAAAACTCTGCTTACTTAAAAGATAAATCAATTAATATTTAAAACATTTGGGTTATTGATCAAATCTATTGACAAACATGTATTTTGATATAAATAAGCATAATAAAAGAGGATATTTATGATTAAAAATTGTTGGAGACGCTAACGACATGCCTAAATAAGTTATTTCTCAGCTTAGAAAGTAAATTTTCTTTTATAATATTAGGTTTTGGTTGTGGTTCACAGAAGCATTTAAAAAATGATTATTTTTACAAGAACGACCACGGCGAAACCAAAGTCGTAGTCCTTGCGATGCCCTTGTACAGGTAAATCTGTTATACCTCTCTTGCCTGTGATTACACTGGGTGACAAATCCTTTCTCTTTTTCTACTTTTTTAGCTTTCTCTAATGAACCGAAGAAAACAACACTCAAATTAAGTGTCCCCGAACAAAGCCATTCTTGCCAACCGCACGTTCAGTCCGCTCGTAAAGTATGTCCAGAAAAAAAGGTACAAGATAAACTAACTAGTCACATTAACTAGCATGACTTGGAAACAACACACAATTTTTGTATAAATAAATGTGAATGTTGGTATGTTTGCTACTCAATCGCCCAGAAAGGGTTGAACGGATTAGGTTTAAATTAGGCACACATAGTTAATTACTTTAATTAACTAAAAAAATATTTTATTCTAAATGTTAGATTCCTGTGGGATTATTTACTTCCTGTTATATAAACAAATAAGAGGAAATCTCCGTTTCATAAGCCCACGAGATGCTGCTGTGTCATGATTCATTTTCATTTGGACTAAGGTCATCGCGGATAGGGACACCAGCGAATATTTTTCGAAATACCTGATTTGCGAAAAAAATCCTGACGATCGGGTCGAAGAAATTGCCGCGAAAATGTGTAATGTAGAACTACAAAACTAAGTTTTTTTGAATTAATGGAAATAAAAAACACAACAAAAAAAATCCTGACATTTTCCGGCCACTTTCCAGACAACAGGGGATATGCACGAAATTGAATTTGATTATTCAATCAATTTGTCGTAAAGCATACGAAAAAAGTATATAACAGAACAGAATTCTAGAGATCTAACCATTAAAAGTAAATATATCTGTCTTTCACCAGAACAACCTTTTCTATGGAAGTCATATGGCGCCCGTGTACTTTGACATCATTGTACATATTGGATTGGATTGGATTGGTCTAATCAACGCCTTTGAAGCTTGATAAGTTAGTTAATAAGTCAGATATATAATGAAAATTCAACAGATATGGTAACAAATTATAATAAATTTTAAAAAGTCATGCATATTTCCTACTGTCCAAAAGTCCTGACATTTCCGGAAAATTCCTGACGTCTGGTAACCCAAAATTTCGGATAAAGTTGTGGGCATAAAAATACAAATTATACCTAAAACCGAGGACAAAATTAAATGGATCAATACTTCATTTACCATAAAAAGCGGTGCTTTTCAACTACCACATTTATTTCGATTGTCAAGGTCATTGCTTAGCCCTCTATATATGAATAACTACATGAATATAAATTAATGAAACAATCACTAACGCTACAAAATTTAATGTGGAAAGCTGAAAAAGTAAATTTTTGGTTTTATTTTACTTATAAAACGTATTTGTTGACCCGTATCAGCTTTGCTAGAACAAAATTGTATCCCTTATTTTACTAGCCAGGGAAGTAATTTTGTAATGTCTATTTTTTTTCATTCATATTTTCGTGAATCGATGTTATTAGTTCAAATAAATAGTTTTTTTTTGTTATTCAACTTCATGGACAAACAAGAAGACGATTCGCCTGATGGAAAGTGATACCGCCTATTGACACGACGATGCCCTCGATGTTTTAGAATCCCAAAGGCACCGTCAATGCTTTGCCCATGTAGAGGGAAAAGATGTTATACCTCTCGTGCCTATAATTACACTGATATATACAAATTTATTTAGAAATTCGAGAGAACTTTTGTTTTTGTTAATAATAATCGTAAAAACACTAGATTTTGATTGCGAATTCGATTTTTTAACACCACGTAGCACAGTGGTTTAAGAAGCAATTAGTCAAATTTAAAGAGGTTCAGCTCCCGTTATATTTTATATTTATATATATGTGATATAGTTTCAATACTTCCTACAAGATTATTAAGTAAACTTTTTTTGAAGCACAAAATCCATGCAACTGAAGGTGTATAGAACTGATGGGAAAATTCATAGTATATTGCGAGGGGTTTGTCTCAAAAAGTGTCTTTTTTATTGTTATTAATAGGTTTATATATAGCACAAATTAACATTAAAATAATGTGTACGATTATTTAAGCACAAAATATAAAACATACATAAGGTTTTAATGAGTAAAACATCTAATTATTTTTTATCTGCTCTCCCATACAACCTGGACCAATGTGCTTGATTACATCCATGCTGATGTCAAATATTGCATTTTTTTTATGTAATCGCTTTTTTATAATTGTATGCAAAGGTATTGTGCTAGGATATTTCACTGTGAATAAAATAGTTAATATTCGAGGTAAGGTAGACACAGTAGGTACACAGAGTAGGAGCACAAGACACAGTTCTGAATGATGAAGAAACAAAAGAAGAAAGTTAATAAGGATAAACAGTAAAGATATAGTATGAAAGCGATCGCGGAAGGAAATAATAGCTAGTGATGCGTTGATACAGGCGGTGAATGTCAGGCTTAGCGAAGGACTGGCGGTGTCGCTCCAAGGATGCGCATGCATCGATATGCTATAAGTTCATACATATTTATGAGCAATGATAAAATCTTGTTGTGCAAAGAATGTATTAAATCTAATCAATACTTCAATAAACATTAGCATATAAAGTAAAAAAATATGTGTATAAGCGAGTGTAAATAGGTGTATATATGTGTATTAAACATTTAAATAATAGAAGTAAAAAGGATATACGAAATTTTACTTCTTTATCAACATACGACTCATACAAAGTAAAGAAATATACAAGTAGAATAAAAATTACACATAAACTTTAACTCAACTGTGTCATGCTAAAGTGCATTATAGCTTTAGTTTTAAGACTGCAAGATATATTGGTTTTCCGCTACATTGAACACAACGTGAAGTACCAACTCTGAAGTAAAAATGTCTTTAAGTTTGGCTAGCGTTTGAAAACTTTGCTAACCCTAGATTACAAAGGTTGTTTTTTCAAGCTTTGTCGTTTCAACGAGTCATGGACAGAACGGAACACCTTAGGCCATCCACAAAGAAAACACTACCTTCACCTCTGTATTTCTATATCGCAGTGGTACAGCCGACTGCTACGCTAGAAGTTCCGGTGTTCCGTAAATACTGGTTTCAACCACAAGTTGTGATACTTGAGATAACGGGTTCGGTTTTTGTTCGATGATATTTTTAATAGAGGTATTTTCTTCGGGATCATTGCTGTTTAGTAAATATTTCTTATTCTGTCTATTAATATGAGTAAACCTAAATAGTCCGAAACGACGAAGACGAAAAACACATCTCCGTTTCGGACTATTTAGGTAACGTTAATGACTGGTACGAACGGCCAATTCAAAAATCGTCGTGATGCGTTTCGGGTTATGGTTCAAAAAGCTGTGATCAGAAACAGTGAGTTAGTAGTAGGTAAGTTACAGAACCTGTGACGTAGTTTAAGATTAAGGCAATTAGTGTGAGTAGGCTCAAGATATATATATAATAAATATATATATATATATATATTTCCCAATACATAAAATACCAGCTCCAGACTCTCGAGGCGCCTCCTAGAGGTTCTTGGCACGAGTCTTGTCGAGCGGAGGCTGCAGGAGATCTAGCCATCCACACTCTCGATATATTCAAATGTCTGCTACGTCTACAACAAGATGGATGCGATTGAAGTGACTGCATCAGTTACTAGGTAAAATGAGATAACACGAGTGTGCAGTTGATTCCCTCGCGTCTATTGATTCGCGTCGAAAAACCCAAACCAGGTGGAGGCAAGGAGAGGAAGGCCAGGGAGTCAAAAGTGCACCGTCCTCACTCTCGTCCTCGCGTTCCCTCGTGTAGCCTCGTTGATAGTCTGGATTGGACATAACCATATTGCCGTGTACAGAGTTTCAGCAAACGTCAAACTTTCAGTTCAAATTAAAGTCAAAGTCGGAGAAATACGAAAGATCCAAACGTGACTTAACTAATGATCAAGAGCATGTACAGGCGGCAACATAAAGCTGCACATAACAAGTGCAATATCAATCCTTATGCTGTAAAAGACCAAGGCTAGGTAGATGCATGGTCATATGTCCAAGATTATGCTGTAAAGTAGATTCGATTTACCTTTTTTATATCGGAACAAAATATCAGCTCCATAAAATTCCAAGGTTGGATATTTAGCTACGAATAAATTAATTTATTTTTACTTCCGCTGACAAATGATTTTTTTATGTGTCAAGTGAATTTATTTATTTAACGAGGTGTAAGATCTCCGTGCTAGATCTCTGAATCGAGGTCTCGGTTGGTATCAACCACCTTTATATTTCTGCCGTGAAGCAGTTCGCTTTGTTTCGGTTTGCTGTGTTTCGGATTCGATTTCGGCGGTGGTTTTGTGATTTTTAGATATCAAGGGCAAGATGTTGAATAAAAATACAGCATTACATTCAGGTTAGTCAATTGCAAGCTAAAACGAATTAATAATAATATTGATTATATTTGTTTTGAATTTGATTGAATTTAATTATATTCATTTTTTAATTCAATACAAAGAGTCATAACTAAGAATTAGCTGTAATCACTTTTAAAATTAACATCAAAAAGTTTTTTAATTAGTCTCATTATAAGATTTTTGAATAGTCAACCTTACAACTTCGAAAATCTGACTATGAGTAAAAATCTGGCAAGAAATGTCTATATTTGATCTTTATTATAGTATAATGTTATAAATAACATATTTAAATCTAAAATTAATCAAATGAGCTTAAGTTGATACTTTGTACGATTTTATTGATTTTGTTATTGTCCGATATTCCTTTGTGCTGATTATCCTGTCAAGAAACCATGTTTTGTTGCAGTCTAGATTGTAAGAATAACTTTTTTTTTTGTGGTAATAATAATTAATTTGATAATTCAATCAATTTATCATAAACTATGTGGAAATAGTATATTTACAGTAAAAACAGAATTAGACTTGTACGATAAACCAGGGAGACATAGCCATTAAACGTATATCTATCTCACTCATTAGAACAACCTTTTCTATGGAAGTTGGCGCCGGTGTACTTTGACGTCATTGTATGTTTTGAATCTCTCGATCTTGCCAACGACTTTTAAGCTTTATAACTAAATAAGTCAGATGTTTGAGAAAATTTAACGGATTTGTGTATTATACGTAGTATCGAATTATGATATAAATATGAATGAATAAAAATGGTCAATTATGAATAAATAAAAAAATGATGCACATACCCTGTTGTTTTACAAATAAAATAAAACGATACATAATCAAAATAAAAATACACTTTCACTCCATAATAACTAAAGGAGTTCCATCGACGATGTACTTATTCGCTTTATAGTTTAATTACTTAAATCCAATAATAACATAGGTAAATGAAAAAAGTTTCTTGTTAAATACAGAAAAGCCCGCATAAGAGGATTTTGAAGGGAACGAGCCAAAAACGCGTCAGAAGCAGGAATGGGATGAACATATCATGCACAAATTTCGGGTAGGTTATAGGTTTATCACCAAAATACTATCTTTACTTGTCTATTCATTTAATTCGGTCTAGCTGTTTTGGAGTTTAAGCGAAACTCAGAAAACCACCTTTTAATGTTTACGAAAAAACATATTTTATTCGATTATAACGTGATTCTTTAGATTAACATCATTAGTCATGATTTCACTCAACTTAAATCAATCGTATTAAGCTAAGAACGTGTTAACTGTAAGTTCCTTCTCTCTTTGCAATGAAGGATTCCTTCCAATCACAATAATGATTACAATTCAAAACACGTTTGTGGCGCATTGGCTTAGTTTGCCCGCCGCTTCAGTCAGATCGTATATAATGTTAATTTAAGTAATTTGTTTAATTATAACAATATCTTGGAACTAACCACATTAATCTTATTGCTAATCTGTCACTTAGGTTTGTGTTATGATACTAAACAACATAAATAAATCTATCCATAATTTATTAAATTAAAATCCACGACCCAGAGCAATTGTGTTCGTCAAGCAAATACCTGCCCGAGGAACTCACACCCAGATCCTCACTTGTCACAGTCAGTTGCTGACACCATTGCGCTAGGGAGGGCATCAGTTTGAAATTTTGCACCAATTTTACTCTATAGACAATAAATATGTATCGCACTTGTAGTTACCAGTTTTAACCCCTGACTCAAAATAATTGGTGTTATATTTTTGACGTGTCCGTCTGTGTCTGTTTGTGGCATCATAACTCTCGAATGAATGAAGCGATTTTAATGTAGTTTTTTGTCTGAAAGGTGACTTAATCGAGCGTGTTCTATGCTGTTTGGTCGACGTCAGTTTCTCCATTCAAAAGTTATGGGGGGTGAAACAGGGGATGAACAACCGAATGTACGCAAATATGTCCAATTGGCGGTTTTTATTGTAATTAAGTTATTAAGGCCAACACAAAATTAGTTAACAGGAAGTACAATACTTCCTGTAAATTAAAAAATTATTAATATAAAACTGTAAGAAACGAATTTCGTGTCAAACAGCCCTATTAACATTCATAAATCATGGCAGCAGTACCGTATGTAGTACATTTGAAACATGCATTTAATTTTCTTGGAAACATTAGCTCTTCATAAAGTTCCCCAGAGAGAGTTTAATGTTTCTTACTAATATCATGTTATAATATTATAACCACACCACGACACACACATTGACTCAGCCCTGCAGTAAGTATCGTAAGAACTTTTGTCACAGGAACTAAGCAACGATATGGTATATACTACATAGATAAGGAAACAACATCCAAGACCGGTTAGCGGAACAATGCGTCTTGCAAATAAAACAAAGTCCCGCACCCGCCGGGATTGGAACCCGGAACCTCAAGCGTAGCAGTTGGCTGTTTACACCACTGCGCCACCGAGTTCATCGTCGTTTTTACTAATATTACGAGGAAGGACGTGTTCAAGTTTATCTGTTTTGTTCTCTTGTTTTCTGGCTTCGCTTCAGAGTTAAAAGAAAATTTAAAGGGCTTTTTCCCTCGACACGGGAAGTTCAATTGCTTTTAGTTTATGTCTGTCTGGATGTCGTTGCCAAAATACCAAAAGAACGGTCAATTTTATTGTGTTTTTATTTATTTGTTAGCTGGTTATGACTCATTATGTTGTATGTAAGTAGGTGTGGCTTTTAATTATTAAATAAACTATATCTACGTAAAAAAATATATAAAAGATTTAGATTTTACAGGTGGCAGATCTACGTGCGAGATCGTCTAGGTTGGTACCACCCTCCTTTCTATTTCTGCCGTGAAGCAGTTCGCTGTGTTTCGGTTCGAAGGATTGGAGAGCCAGTGTTATTATCGACACTAGAGGTATAATATCTTTACCTCAACATTGTCATCGCATTGTCAGTGGTCTTGGCGTTTCAGATATCAAGAGCATCGTCCTGTCAATAGGCGGCAAAAAAAAAACATCCAAGTAAGAATATACAAAGATTCTATTCCACCCAGTCAAAACGACTTACAATTCAAAATACTAGCGTGTATGTAACAGCAATATACTTGTAAAAATGAACCATTGACAAAATCATAAATCCGGTAGACCATAAACAAAGCAACGCACCTTTTTTCAACCACAACAACCTTAATTTACTCACTTTACTTTCACCCTGTAATTAAGTCGCCATGTTTTTATAAAAAGACAAGCCATCACAAGAAATAATATTACTCGCTTTTAATAAACTGATAACTTTGGCATAGCTTTCAAAAACATTGAACCGTTATTTGTGGTGAAAATGTTTTATTAGAGGTTAACAAAATGTGCTAATTGAACATTATTTATTATTTAAACAACCTTACAAATTACATGAGCCAGGATTTCATTTACAAACAAAATGACAACTCAAACCCTGAAATCTGAGATGGGTTTTACTAAAACATCGTTTCAATTAAAATTTGTTTTATTTAGTATAGTGGTTGAGTTGTGAGTTATTTTACCGAAAAAAACGTCGGTCTGGTTAATAAAGGGTTCGTACCATGGGTATTTTACCAAAAAAACTGGTTCATGAAGGGTCCCGTACAAGACTTAACAATGTGAACTTTTGAAAAATCCTCAAAAGAAAAAAGAACAAGAAAAAAGAATCTATGAACGTTCTTGTTTGGAAACACACTTTAATTTCTAATTTCTTTATGCTATTGTGCTATTCCTTTATGCCTTATGCTATTTCTTTATGCTTTGTTGTTATAGTTGCAATAAGAGGAAATAGACATTCTCTAAAAATTTCAAGAGTCCAGCTTTTATGGTTCATGAGATACAGCCCGCTGACATACTGATAGACGGATGGACAGCGGAGGCTTTGTTTTTTTACTTTATACGTAATGGTTGTTATAGAGTTCCAATTTATACCCTTTGGGTACTGTAAAATATAAATTGGAAATTAGGAGTGATCCTATTTTAATTCAATTGTTCTTAAGTTCTTAGTATTTCAATGCTGTTTTGTATTAGTGGAATTAAATATGCTTAATATTCAATAATATACAGTACTAGCTTCGATAGCGATTTGTGTATTTTAATAGTAGTTTTTTCGTAAAAGTATTTTAATTTGGTGAACGATTATTTAATCGAGTGATTAGTTACAAACATGATGTCCTATATTATGTACAGGTGTAGTTTATTATGTGACTTTTCGGCTACACTCGGTTTCCTTAAAGTTAAAATTAAGTCATCTCATGATCCCATTAAACAAATTTAGAAAACTTAAATGTTCCAAAATGTTATGAAAAACTATTGTAAATTTTTGATAAAAGAAACTACGGAGGTTTCTTGCCGGCTTCTTCCCCGTAGATAGCATTCCGAAACAGTGTTAGATAAAAAATGACGATTTGAAAGCTCTTATTTTAAGTCTATGTAAATAAAAATATTTTGAATTTGACTTTGAAACACGCATATTGGATCGCTTAAGAATCTTGAGAAAACCAAGGCACAACGAAGTCGCATAGTTTCTCCCTATATATGCAATAACTAAATTTTATGGGTATGAAATGAATTTCTACTGAAAAATGTGTACGGTGGTGGTCCAGTTTCAACTTCATTTGATGTTTTAAAAACTATATATTATTAGTAAAAAGAAAAAGTTACTTAAAGTTAAGTTAAGAAAAAGTTTGTAGTCTCCGCTAACGTCATAGTTAAGTCTGTATTAAGTTGTTGTAATACCGTCATTCTATCACGTTCTCTCATAATGGACCTCTTTGGAAAAACTTTGCAGTTTGTCGTGATACCAGCCCATGTAATCGACATCAAACTTCAAAGATTTCTTACTAAACTTACCTGTATAGCCACTACATGTGTTTATACTTCTTAATATAAAACAAAAATAGCATTTAAATGGAGTGTTAGGTGCATTTGTTATATTGTTCAGATTGATTCATATTATTGGCTTAGTAAATCAATGTATTCAAATTACATGTAAACTTTAAAGGACTAACTTTTTAAACACATCATGTCTTCCGCTGATATGACGGTGAGATGACGGGCACGGTTCCTAGGTGACTGTTTGGAAGAGGTGCATTTATGTTAAAAGTAAATAAAATACGAATTAAAGGTGATAAATGAATGCTTTAAATATGAATATGTTTTTGGGACTGGGCTTACTGAATTATAAATTGATATAACTGAAATTATATTATTTTCCATTAATTAAATAAACCTTATAATAATAAACAGATTTTATATTGTAGTATTAAATTATTTTAGAATAAAACCTTTATATCCTTTTAACTGAAATCGGATGAGTTCTATCTCATCGGAATTGATACTTTATCGAAGGTGCCAAAGTAATAAATTGGCTTACATAAAGGCACTCCTCGTGGGCTTGTAGCTTGCCTATGATCGTAATACACCTATCAACTCACCTTTTTATCTAACCCAGGCAAAAAGACACCGTTACGTTTGCTGATAAGTTACGACGCGTCAAAATAAACTCAGAAAAAAAATTCATAACAAGAAAATCAAACTTTGAGTTGGCAGGTGTAGATCCGTTTACGAGTATCAATATGAGTAAACCTTTGGATAGCTCTGTGAGTGAGTGAATCTAATCCGACTATTGAGAAACGATATCATTCCAACATTTTACATTCACAACATAACCATCGCCTTTCTTCTTTTTGCCAATTATGATTCATAAAATTGAGTTGTTTCACTCTTAAATGGGAAAGGAGACAGCAGAAATAGTACTCCAGTAAGTGGGGACCTTCAAACTCTGATGTAATGACACGTGTGTTGTCCTGGCAACCGGCCAATAGCTATTAAAACAACACGCGCAGAATGCTGCGAGCACTATGTGTTTAGGGTCCGAAAGGGACAGGGCTTTTGCTAAGTTCCTTAAAGTCATTGAGAAAAAAATTGTACTAAAGTGTAGATTGTGTGCAAATCAATTATTTGTTAGTTTGAAACAGAATATCTTGACATTCCCAGAATTACTTAATTGGAACATGGAAATTCCCTTAAATTATCTGAGAAACGCCAAGAACGCCACTAATACGTCCATGTAGAGGTAATGATGACACCTCACGTGACGGTAATAACACTGGCACCCCAATCCATCGAACCCAAACACAGCAAACTTCTTCATGGCAGAAATAGAAAGAAAAGGGAGGACTTTAAGACTTTTTACCAAAGAACCTTTCCTTTCACCAACAACAAAAATATTAAACAAAGAATTAACTTACAAGGGCTGTACATTCGAGAAGTTTGGAAAGAGTACTTGGCAAACTAAAACGATGTGATAACTTGCCAAGCTTACACTGAAAATGTCTTAATAGGGCCAAAACTTCATAAATTCACAAATTATTTGGACGGAGGATCTTGTAAGAGTTGCAGGGAGCGGCTGGCTGCAAGCAGTCCGAGATCCCTTTGGTAATTTTTGAAAGAGATTAATAGAATAGGACTTCCTTAAAATAATCTGAGTAAGTAGCATACAATTGCCAAAAAATCTCAATCTTCTTAGCATTTCATAACAATACATTTTATGTCCAAGTCTAGACACGATACGAGTAAGTAGATAATTGTGAGTTCACAAAACTCATCTCTACCATATGATATCACAAAACTGTGTCACTATATACATTTGGGAAATTGATTTTTAGAGTTCACTGACTTTTTAAGCCAACAATTGATGAGCATGATGTAGAGCAACATGTCGCGATTCAAATGTTGCTTAATGGATACGAGGCTTAACAATACGTTTGTTTTATTGGCAAGCCGCGCGTTGTTTTGCAACGTTGGCGGTCATGTTGCGCGTAAAATATTGCTTAGTGGATACGAGTCTAGGTCGACAGAGCTTGTGTCCTGGGCTCTAAGCTTTGATAGACATTACAGAGATGGACAAAACTAGTAGTAAAATATGTCACGGGATTTTTTTTTTCAGGAAAACACTGAGTAATTTAAACCTTTGTAGTTATTTGCATTTAAGGTCAGTTTGGTCGTATATTCAGAGAGAGCTTGATTCAAATCTCTACATTTTGCACAGTTTAATAGTCCTGAGTTAAATCTTGGCGCTGTGCCAATAAAAACGCATTCTAGGACATTCTGTTGTTGAAACATACCACCAAGTATTGCGTTTTTGGACGCTGCCGGATTGTAATAAATCAACAGTTTTAATCTGTTTCTTTGTGTCATCATTTTATTTATTTGGACTAGTATTTCTTCCACCCACCTTGACCATGCTCATTTCATATTTATGTATTTTTTGTCCATTGGATATTTATTCAAATTGCATAAAAAGATTTATTGTTAATAAAAATGTAAATTAATAAAAAAATGAAAAGACAGAGATAAAATTTATTTATAAAGATTAAACTTGAATATTTAATTCGTTACAAACTCATTTCGTAATACCTTAAGAGTCAAAAGGGCTTTAATTATAAATGAATAGCAAGTTTGTAATCAAATAATTAATTATTCACAAGCGGGTGAACAAGAAAATTACTCCGTGTATTTTCATTAGAGAAAAATGTAGTATTGTATCATTATTATGGTTAAATGAAAGCTACAATAGTATATATTTATTTAGTTTTAGTAAGTCGCAAATTTAGTATGATAAACAAAAAAAAATATGTAGGACGATACAAACATGTTATTGACTTGAACGAGCGAGCAAAGTTCTCCGAGTCTATTTATTTATTTATTTTATTGAAAACTAGACAAGCCTTTGACCCCAATTTCGCCTGATCTTAAGCAGCAATGGAGTCTAAGGTGGAACATGCCTACCCAGGATCAGCCAATTCGCTCATGCCTTCATCACATCTGCAGGCAAAGAATTCCATCCCTTTGGAGTACGCATTATAGAAGGTTTCTTGAAGTATTAGGTCTACTGGAACAAACTGGCGTTAATACGTAGGTATGTATAAATATTTGTTTGACGAGAAAATGAGTATTCTTGATCCGATCCTCGAGAAATTTGTTAGGCAAATTAATGAGACAATTTTTAAAGTTTGAACATGAGCCAAATAAGCCGAGAGGTTTCCGATATATAGGGGGTCGCAAGCTCACATTGCGGAGCGAACCCTAGAACTAATTTAATCCTTTAAGGCTTGAGCTGTGCTTGTGTAATAATAAACAAACATATTAACATAAATATAATACTTAAACAAACAGATAATATCTATGACCTAATAGCAAATCCTTATGTACAAGACACAAATACCTACCTGAGCTAGGATTCGAACCCGGACCACGACGCTGCTAGCGGTTAAGACTACTGCATGACAGACACCGTCAATTTAATGTTAAGACTTTGAACCCCAATTACTTAGTTTGACTACTGTGTCAATTATATTTTTCTATTAGATCTCGACCAAAAATTACAACCTTACTCCTTAGCAATAAGGACTAATTTCAGGAAACGTCGGTAAACAAAATTATTATTTTCTACATCATTTAAACTGAAAGCTTCTGGAATTTAGAACGCTTGAGAGCGCCAGCAAATATCGTGACTGGGGTACTGGAAATCGTCATGCCACCCGTCACGCCATCGCAATATTTCCTGCACCAAAAAAGGAATTACTGAAAAAAAAAACAAACAAACTCAAATTTGACTCACCGTATCATACTGGAGCAAAAAGGGGTTTTGTTACCCTGGATTGCGCCAAACGATATTGAATCTTTCAGCCTTCATCCACATGTGTCAGTTTCTTGCCACAGCGAGATCACTTGTCACTTTGTGGTGTCATTTTTTGATATTTTTAATTATTGCATCAGTTTTGTTTGGGTGGAGACGCGGGTGCGGTCGGTAGCAGTCGACCACATACTAGGGGTTGTGGGAACTAGTGACGTACCGTAGCAAGTATCGATGTTCTATGTTGTGGAGTAAATTTAAACTTACATTAACAAAGGATAAAATTGTAAAGTTTTAAATGAGCACTAACTAATAAATCTGGTTTCCAATTATTTTGTAGTTGTCTTTTTATAAGGTGGTTTAGCTTTAAAGCTCTTAAATTAAAAAAAGGATTTCTTTAAACTGCTGCTGGATATCCTCCTGCTGGTAAAAAATAAATAGTAGTTAATAATTTGTTGCTAAAATATATTTTAGATTATCTGGCAATTCTGTTACGTTTCTATGAATATATTTTGTTAAATCTTACATTTACTGCTTTATTATTTTACTTTATTATAAACTAAAAGCTTATCATTATAGATTTTTTCATTCTTTACTTTAAAACTAAAGTATGCCGCTGACGAAACCTTCTAAATAAATTGAATCAAATGCAAAGAAATAAATTTTAAATTTACTTTTAAAAGCCACACCAGGCTGGCTGTAAGCCTGTAAGCCATCTTAGTATAAAAATTCTAAGTAATTTTTCTATTTATCGACTAAAGCTTGTTGATAAATCCGGACAACACTATTAACGTTCTGCACATGCGCACTAAATATGGACATAGAAACCTGAAATAAACGCGACTTTAGCCGGTAAATAATACATTCCATGTAAAAGGTACGAAGCATCGGTCTCCGCTGGCTTTTGAATTCGACTTTATAAGAAATATTTCACTCTTTTAAAAGTTCTTTTAGATTTCCACAACCATTGTTTTCATGTTTCGGAACAACTACAAATTTTGCGGAAGCTTTATTTAAAAAAATTCATAACCTTTTGGGATGATTAAGTTTTTAATATAAATAACAGCCCTTAACTTAGATATAATATTTTGTCGCAGGTGTTAAACAACGATATTGTATAAACTACATAGATAAGAATAATACATAGAACGGTAAGAGAAACAATGCGTCTTGCAAAAAACACAAAATTCCGCCCCCGCCGTGATTTGAACCCGTATCCTCTAGCGTAGCAGTCGGCTGTTTACATCACTGCGCCACAAAGATCGCCAATTTATAGGTATATCTAGTATTTCATAACGAAATTCGTAAACAAGGGAATTCGATATCGTCGTTGTACTATCAAGTACTCAAAACTTTCTTATATACACAATCAGGTCATAAGTATTGTCACACAGTAAAAACTTTTCTTTTAGAATACTGGCCACAAAAAAGTTCATTGAATTCGGATTTCGAATTGTTCATGAAAATAAAAATGTACACTTTTTAGAATTTTACTCATTTTTAAATATGGAGTGGACGCTTAAAGAAGACCGTTTTGCAGTTATTGCGTTGCATAGTTGCGGTTACGCGCCAATTCAAATTTTTGACATACTGAAAAATTTGAATTAAACCAAAAGATTCGTTTATCGTACCATCAAACGATACAATGTGGACTCTAGTGTAGATGACAGGTCAAGAAGTGGTCGCCCTCGGTCTGTTAGGACTCCAGCAGTGATAAAAGCTGTGAAGGGGCGAATTCAAAGAAATCCCAAACGTAAGCAGAAACTGTTGGCCCTTCAGATGGGGTAAAGCAGAACCACGGTGAAAAGGGTGTTAAATGAAGACTTAGGGCTTCGGGCATATCGAAGAAAAACATGACATCGTTTGAATGCTCGTCTAATGAGCATGAATTGAATGCGTCTGAAGCGAGCAACCGTATTCCGTTGGGCATGACACATGGAGTTCTGAGTATGACTCCCGGCGAGGGATATAATTCGAGCATTTTTCTAAGGTCTTTTAGGTTTTTAGACCATTTGTGCGTCTCACGTATAATTTAAATGCATGACAATGTTAGATGACATTCCTGAAGATTTTTTTCTTTACAATTTACGAACAGCTAAAGGGACAAAGCCCTGCTTGAATTTGCGGACGGTAAAGAGAATTTCTTGAATTTACTACGAATTTAGGGGTGAATCCCTTAAGCACAAAGGACCTAATGAACAAAAGATTACAACAATTACCAAGCAACAAAGAGATTTCATAATTTAACTCAAAATTATTCAATGTACCTAAAGCCTCTGACTAAAATTTTACCATGTTTGCTATCTACATGTGAAATATGTAATACCTGTTTGTAAATTTTAACATCTCCCGTATCGTCATATTTTGGGAAAATAAATTATTCTTATTCTTATTTTTGTGATTAAAAAAAATCTCTCAAATAAAAAATTGAAAATGATTCCTTATTATTTTGAAAAGAGAATTCCAAGTTTCGAGGGGACAGTTCGAGCTGTTTTCATGGTTTATATGTCCCCTTATGGCCGACAGGGGGACGGATCAATTTCGACGGACGTTTGTTATTATTGTTTATTGAATTTTTCCAATGAGATAAAGCATTTCGTCTTAGTATTCTATCCTACTGATATTATAGTTGAAAGTTTGTATGTCAGTAACTGAATCACGCAAAACAGCTGGAGGGATTTTAATACAATTTTGAATACACTTATTTTATTACCTTGATTAACACATACGTTAATTTTATCACCAAAAATATATATTTTAATATTTGTAAAATATATATTTTAATATTTGTAAAATTACAAAACCTGAGTGAAACAGGCTATCCTATCAACAAGTTCCGCCCCCACAAAGATTTAAGACTAGATCTTTTAGCGTAGCAGGCACCTAACACCACTATGCCCCTATATACCACTATCCAAATAACAGGTGATGATTACAAGTAGTGGATCTATGTTCGGGATCGTCTGGGTTGGTACTACCCTTCTTCGTATTTCTGCCGTGAAGCAGTACGCTGTATTTCGGTTCGATGGATTGGAGAGATTGTAGTAACCAATATAATATCATTACTTATACATAGGCAACGCATTGACGATACTCTTGGCGTTCTGACTCAAAGGACATCGTAATATCAATATGCAGTGATGTCACTTTCCATCAGGAATCGTCTGCTTGTTTGTCAATGATGTTATAATAAAAAATCTATTTATGGAATTCATAATCACCCTACACTCAAACCGTCATAAACTAAGCCAAAAATTTATTGACTTTGACACGATTTTTTTTTTCTTATTTGGAGATCTGCAACTAGTTCACATATATACTTGCTTTGACTCTGGAATTATATTACATGATTCGATTCATTTTATGTAAGTTACATTAATCTTGTAAAATCGTGTATAAAGAGATACAATTTTAACCATAACGTATACCATAAGTAAATTTTACAACATATCTAATAACGAAAATGAAAATACTTTTTTGGTTGAACAAACCTTTTTGGCAAATTAATAACTCCATATTTTTTACAAAACAAACGTTTTGTTTTTGTAAAAAAGTTTATTCTGAATGCTTATCAGACTATGTTTTCAGGACTTAAAGCTGGTAGCTATAATATGCTACCATAAAAGTTTACGATCCATCCGGGCATCCAATTTGTAACCCTTTTTTGTAACATCCTATTTTGAGAGCGATAAAGTTTTGATTACCTTTCCAACGGATATTCGATCTTAAAAACACTTTTCTTTTAAATTTTTTATTAACTGTTTATTTACTCGTATATTACATAACACAGAAACATCTAAAAACATAACGTAGTGTTAGGTTGTATAGGTGTTTATTTATATTTCATAATGCATAGGACGTAGTATCTCAGTTTGTTACGTGCCTTGGTTAACCTCCCGAACCACCCAATGAACGAGGCTTCGGGGTGACCGTAAGTTTTAGTTACCATATTCCTATGTGTCCGGAGAATGGCGACAGATTCGCAACCGTTCACACCGGGGCTCAACATAAACATGCGTAATGCGGTGTGTAACACATCTGCCTACAACTCTAGAGGGATTAATTACGGCGTGAGTTTATGTTTTATGTTTTACATATATTTTTACATAGGAACACCTAAAAAAATAACGTTATGTCAGGTGTAATAAAAATGTATGCCAATTATGTTTACATAATAACACAATTTTAAGCCCAATGTTTTTTTTTTACGCTAAGAGTTAATGGTTTATAAATGCGTCGTGAAATCTGATCCAACTTTTTACTTACAAATCATTCTACGGAAGCTGAGGGGGAATGGGACTCTATTGCAAATCTTCTGCTATCCATCCGTCAGCTTATCTCAGTCTTTCATGAACTATGTAATGTAGATCTTGCAATAGAACATAGATTCAAATGAAACCATACCCGAAGTCCTCATCCTCATATTTTCCTCTTTATTGATCGAGCGATCGAAACGAGTGAAGTTCTCAGAGTCTACTGGAACAATCCGGTGTTTGTATAAATGTTTGTCCGACGATAACTCGAATATCGGTTAGCGAATCGTCGTGATATTCGGTAGGCGGCTTTCGGATGCAAAAAAAATTGTTTAAATTCAAATATGAGCTAAATCGAAGGGGTTCTCGATGTATAACTCCTACTTGTTTTAATACATACAATAGTAAATACGAAAACAATTGCTCGACCTTTCAATATATAACATAGAACTTATCTACACACCGTAACGCTATCCGTACAGGCTCGATGTAAAATATTAAACAGGCAAGAGATTTCGGACCGCAGAATGTAATAATGAACGACGTGAAAATTCACGCTACGAACTCCCGGCTGTCATAAAGTAAAACACGGTATCTGACATTTCAAAAATGTCACTAAGTTTAGCAGTTTTGAAAACATGACATTTTTCAAAAGATATAATTTATTTTTATATTATATGAAAATGCATAATAATAGTTAACACGATGGTTGCCATAGACAAAAAAAAATGACAACCACATTATATATCACACACACATTGACTCAGCCCTGCGCTAATAAATATAATCTTGTACCGCAGGCACTATGCAACGATATGGTATAAACTTCATAGATAAGTATACTCCATCCAAGATCGGTAAGCTAAACAATGCGTCTTGCAAATAACACAAAGTTCCGCCTCCGCCCGGATTCAAACCCAGAACCTCTAGCGTAGAAGTCGACTGTTTACTATAACATGACTAACACAAAATCAACTTTAACCTCTTAACACAATAAAGTGTTTGAAAACTGAAATAGTGAATTTTTTCCAGTGTTACATATATAAATACCATGTTTTATTTTGGGACAGCTGCCCTTCCTCGTCACGTCCAGGACAAAATACTTCACTATTCACCAGGCAGGATAGATCCAACTTTATGTCTAGAATACTAAAATACTAATACAGTTGTCAATAGCCCTTTTTGCCCTTGACTTTTGCTTGACTCAGAATCATTTATTTAACACAAAAAAGAGAGGTACAAATTATAAACCCCTTAAAGACGTTCCTAAGTCTTGCAGAACGGTGCTGATATATATATATTTACATTAAAAACGGATACATAAATTGAATTTATTTTATCGACAAAAGTTCGTTGAGTAAAAATGTTTACCTACGGTCTGTGTTTAGTCAAGAAAAGCTTTTATTTTATTTTTTATTTTTATTTATTATTAGTAAAATATTGTGGACTGTAAATTAAAATATTTCTTTTAATCACAAACAAAACAATCATATAAAAACATAATTTTCGGGACACACCCGTCGCTCTGTCCCACAACTATAACTCTTGTACATCAGTGGCGTTCTTTGATCGAATAGTTAAAAAAATATAAAGTATCAAAAAGAGGTATAAGTACTGTGCTTGTTGATAACTTTTAATATCAAGAATATGAAAATATTCATATACAAATTAATGATTTTCTTTATTATGACGCTTCAAGTTACACAAAGAAAAAAATCATCAATTCTCACATAAAAATATATTATATACCTATGAGTCGACTTGAGTTGTGTGTTCGAGTCTCGGGCTACCGTAAGTTGTAGCTGCCATGTTCCTCAATGTGCCCGGATAGTGGCGACAGATTCGCAATCTGTCACACTGGGACTCAACATGAACATGTGAAAAGCGGTGTGTAGCAAGCACCTCTGCCAACTCCTCTCGAGGTACAACGGCGTGAGTTTATGTAAGTTTTTATGAGTCGAAAGTTCTCCGTTTTTTTGTCACTTTTTTCTTTTGAAAAACCCCTCATACATTTTGTCGCATTAAATCCTCGTGACGGAAAAAATCCTGCCACATTTTCCCTGCAGTCGTTTTACGTCGCAACAGTATTGCTTAGGTAAATTAGAACATAGGAAAATATATGCAGTAATTTATTTATAACCGTGTGAAATAGAGTGGGAATCGAACAAGTGACCTCACATATTGTTAGGTCATTCGTGCTTAATGCGCACGGAAACAAGGCGGCATGAACTGAAAACTTTATAGGTACCTATGTAAGCTTTTGCACACGACACGGAAAAAAAGTTCAGGTTTCACATAACAACACTACTGTGGGCCTAATGAAGTGAATGAATATTACTGCCCAAATCGCTATGTATGAATATAATACTCGAAAAGTTCCCCCAATTTCTTCAATCAGAGCTGACCTGATTAAAATGGGACAAACTAGAAAGTACGTCCTTTCAAACAAAAAAAAAAAAATTTCAAATCGATTCAAATTTATTTAAATCGATCGATAAACAAAAAAGTTATGCCCGAACTGACATTAAAAATATATTTATACAGTGAGAACATCCTTCTTTTTCGAAGTCGGTTGAAAAGGTCGCTTAAAACATTATTAAAAGCAAAAAAGATAATTTGACGTAATAGCAATTCCCCTATATTAACCATTTTACGAATATCCATAGAAAACTCTCAAACTCAAAATATTTAGTGTCAAGTAGACTTCAAAGAAGTAGGTACATTTTTATTTTTTTATTTTTTATTACCTACCACCGGTGGTAATAAAATGCACCGGATCGGAATGCTATTTCTACGGTGAAGAATCCGACAAGAAACCTCCGTAGTTGTTTTTTCTTAATAATAATAATGTGAAATTACTTAAACGTATTCTTCTTACTTCTTTTAAGTATTAATTAACAATGTACATTTAAGAAAATAATCAGATTCGGCACAAAGCATCCTTTGAACTCTACTAGGTATATTATTGTAGTCAAAATCCGAATTTGTGTATTTCGCTTTAAAGATGAAGTTTTTTTCATGTCCAAAAAACAAATTGGTAGCCAAAAAAGTAAAAAACCATATTATATAGATAAATTAAAATTTTTTTTAATATAATTGACGTTAGAAAATCAAATTAATTATTTATTTGCGTATTAAAAGCATTGGCTTATATATATGATTAAAAATACTTTGCGGCGCCATCTTGTTAAACTTTTCCGAACAAAACGCTTGTTTTCCTAGTAACTCCATCACCAAGTCTTAGTCGCGCTCAAGCTTTTCTTTTAGTTCCATGACAGCAATGTAGATGGCATTAGTTGTTGATAAACCACCTATATTGTTTTAGAGGAAATAGATTTAAGTTTATTTAAAACTAAGGATTGTTTGGCAAGTAACGGCTCAATTTAATCAACTAAAACCCTAAACGTAAACAATTCTAGTATCAAAATCGTTAAGAAATTCCAACATCCAGCAAATCAAATGTTCTGGAAATACACGTGTGACTTACCCTGACAGAAGAAAGTTCCTTAGCCCTCCAAATTGACCGAAAGACGCCTAACTGATTTTTTTGTGCTTAAAAAGTGTAAGAATGCGTTTGTTACCTAATTGCCTTCCTTTGATGTTACCAGTTAGCCGACTCGTTGCAATACAAATGCGAATACAAAAATTAATTAAGCATTGAATAGTTTAAGCGAGACTAATGACAATATTATTCTCACTAAAACTTAAAAACAACGTGACCAATTTGAATTATAAAAACAATAATACAAGGATGGATTTTAAATTGACAAACCTGTCAAGTGTGAGTAGAACTAACACATGATGGGTTCAGTACCATCTTTTAAGATTAAACATTCTATACATTTTAGATGATTTAGTAAAAGAAACGGGAACAAATAAAAAATATATATCCAATCACGGTCTTTGTATTTGCCCCTTCATCTCTTTTTTTTATATTTGTTGATATGGCAGCAGCAGAAATAACAATACTCTGAACATTTCAAGAGACAAACAAACAGACTGATGGACAACAGAGGCTTAGTAATAGATTTCCGTTTTGGCTCTTTGGATACGGAAAAAATAAATAAAAGAAATATTCAATCCAATGGCGGTGTAGAACGAAGTTTGCGAGGCGGATTAGAAAGTAATTATTTTTAGAACACTTGCAACTTTAGAGGTGTCGCGATAAAATCCTTTAAACTATTAGACTGCGTCACATATTATGTTTTACCTTAATGAGGTTTATAGGATTTTACCCCTTCTAAGATCTGCGCCAGCTAGAAGATCCACAGGAAAACTTAATTGCCGATTGGATAAGTAATTTAATATATGCTGGCCACATAGCTGGCAGAACCGATGACTGTTGGAGAAGGAAGGCTTCAGAGTAGCGACAACGAGCCGGAAGATAATTCAAATTCAAGTAGTTTATTTAATTAGTCTGAAAATAAGTGCTATGAAATCGTAATTTTTTTGTCTACCACCGGTTCGGAATGCTATCTACCGGGGAAGAAGCCGGCAAGAAACCTCCGCATTTGCTTTTTTCAAAACTTTTTCTAGATAATGGGTCGACGCTAGATCTACGGACAATCTTGTAAGAACTGCAGGGAGCCACTGGATGCAAGAAGCCCAGAATTAGGAAAATTTGGCCTACGCCCAGCAGTAGGCGTCATCCGACTGCTGTTAAAACCTTCTACGTAACTACGTTACCATATGTATTTAGCGTTTAAGCAAGTATGGCCGCTATTACATTGTCATAGAGAAACCGGCAAAGTGTGAGTTGACTCACATATGGTACCATTATGTATGTATGGCACCTTGTAAGATTAAACATTATACACTTTTTCGATATTATTTTTTTCATAAAAGAAACATCAATAGTCGAAAAGCCACCTTTAATTTTAAAGTTACTTATGTTTTTACATTTTGTTGTTGTAGCGTCAACAGAAAAATACTTTCTCTGAAAATTTCAAGTTTCTAACTGCTATGGTTTTTTATATACAGCCTTGTAGACGGACGGACGCGGACAGCAAAAGCTTAGTAATAGGGTTCGGTTTTTACCTTTTTAGTAGGGAACCCTAAAAATGATGAATAAATGATAATAAAATAGCGGCCTAAGACAAAATATCAACACACAAAGCTTCAAAATCGACAAACCCGGAAAACAAAAATGCAACTTTTCAACGGTTTTTCCGTGAAATCTAAAACCATCCAACACGAAAACTTAATCCTACACGGAAGTCAAAACTTTACGAAACATTCACACATGTGAAAGTTCGTAAACACATGCATGGTTAAATGTATATTTATTTCTATATGTTTATACATATTTGTATTTGTGTACGTTCCAGTGCATTGACTGTTACGTAGTGTTGGGTTTCTAATTCTGTTATAATGTGTCGATATCCAATATCTAAGTAAATGGGGACTACTACTTATTATGAACAATAAAAAGTTGTCAGTTGAAGTGGTGGAAAGGTTTTTCATTTTAAATCTTTATTTAAAAACCTTAATCACCATATGACTGTCACTCTATAAAGCTCCAATGCAAAACAATTCTAAAATGTATGTTTTAACTAATTTAATTAGCATTTTCCGAGACAAAGTAAAAGCCAAAATACTGTTACAAGTACCAATTTGTCTTAAATCTATTTCCCAATTGACACGTTGCGACTCGTTCCGGATACACTCCACTATTAGGTATATGATATACATCCTCAGTAACACCACACTCTGAACAATTAGGTGAAGAACTTTTACCCATCAAATTTAATAGAATATTTCCTGAACGCAATCTGAAAGCCAAAGATATTTCGTCCCTACTTAATTTACAACTGTTGATAAAAGGAAGACTCAATGATTCTGGCTGTATAGTCTTATACCAAGTTCCTACTTCTCTAGAACGAATATCAAAGTATTCCTTAAATAGATGGACACACTTTTCTTTTTAATTGCACCAATAAGATCCGTGTAGACTGGTAATGTGCATAGTTCCAACTCACCAGCTATAGCCTCCCTAGCCATGACGTCTGCCTTAACCCAAATATTGGAGGAGCAATATAGACAAGAAGGGCTCATAACGATCGTTAAATGTAGTTTATAGGAGCATACTGCAGTAGCTACCTATAGACCTATGATTAGGGCTCTGCAGTGCTTAGTTACCGTATTTCTTACTTATTACTAGACTAGACGGGACGAACCTGAAGTCCACGCGAACGAAGTCGCGGGCAAAAGCTAGTAATACATAAAATACGTAAACATAAACTGACGCCGTAAACCTTCAAAAGGGGTTGGTTGGGTGTTACGCATCGCGTTTCGCATGTTTATGTCGAGTCTCAGTGTGACAGGTTACGAAACTGTCGCCACTATCCCGGCAAAATGAGGAAAATGGCAGCTAAAATGTACGGCAACCCGAGACTCGAACCCTCGACCTGTCGGTTAATTAAAGCACGCAACAAACTGAGCTACTAGTCTACTACGTCCTCAAAATAAGAAATATTCTGATCAATTTCATTATCTGTTGTTATTGCTATGAAGGATAAAAATCTTAGGATTATGGAGCACAGTTTTTAGGGTTAGGGATGTATAACACAGGTCACAAAACCAGATGGAAATCTCTTCGAAATGAACCTTTTTTTAATGCTATGAAATAAGTATAGTACACAATGATCATTAGCCTAATGGATTTTTTTTGGAACTAGTCTAACTTTATCGTATTCTGACTGAGGAATTTTTGACAACATAATAATATACTCGCTTAACATGCCCATAAAATATAACCTAAAAATATAAAAGATAAAACTTCCAACATTAGTAACTTATTAATAATTCTCATAATATCACAGTTTCTAGTTGTAACAATATTCTTTATATTCACATGAATACAATTTTCAACCTTAAAATATAAACAAAATTTGTGTATGACACATTAAGTAGTCAAGTTTTTAGATCATTGTACTTGTTTTTTTGTCATTTTTCACCATCATGGCAATATCTTAAAGTAATTTTCCAGTGTCAAGTAATTTTTATCATCAAGTTTTGAATGATGAAATTTTGATGAGGAATGAAATTATGAAAATGATAGATGGATTAATTAATCTGCCTACAGTAACATGCTAGTACGGTTACTGCGGGCTCTTATAGGTTACTGGGAGATGATGAAAAGAGCAGCGAAGTCGTCGTATTTAACTTACTCAGATATTCACTAAAACACTAGCATTTCTCACATTAAATTTTCCTGATATATGAGAAGAGAAAATAAAATAAGAAAATTTCAACTGACACATCTCGTTCCCGCCAAGCAACCCTCCACTATTCTTATTTACCAGGACTACCAGCTTCCTTTGCAACAAAATTGCAGTGCAGCAAAGAACAGTTTCTCAAATATACTACCTACTAGTCTTTGGACCCGTAGGAGATTTAATTAAATAAATCAATGGAACTTGAAAGTGGTAAAGAGCTGTTTACTTAGAATCAAAATAAACCAGAAATGAGCTTAGGAGGAAACTGTTTTAAAGCAAGCTTTGACCAAGCTTTCAGCCTCAGTGGCGCAGTGGTTTTACAACTTGAAGTGACAAACCATATCGTTGTTTGGTACCTGCGTCTTAAGACTCTTAGATATATAATTATGTGCATGGTTAAGTCGATTTATTCCTCTTTATTCACCCGGGTGAACTAAGTGGAATTTTTGGTATCCTCATTTCATCCCGGAACCATTTCACACAAGACCAATTAACTAAGAAGTCGATATTTGTGGTATTTTAACTAAAGAGCTTCTACCTTTATTTTAAAAATAATGGTACAAATCTTTTAAAACTAGTTTTAGATTTATTAAATCAAACCAATCAAAGTTAAATAAAAGTTATTAAAAGTAAAAAAAAAAAAAAAACTCCTGATCGGACATACAATCGATTGTTCATTCCCACTTTCATATCGATCAGACATAGCTAAGAACACACTTGATTAAGTTTTCTTTCAACTAAACAAAAAAAAAATCAAAATCGTTTTTATCGTTCGAGAATTATGATGCCACAGACAGACAGGTCAAACTTATAACACCCCTCCTTTTTCGTCGGGGGATAAAACAAAAGCGTTCGAGAAACGCATTCCGAGACACCGCACCCATGGTAGCCCCGCGAATAGTTTTCACTCCATCGTCGCCGACAACTATTAGCCAACAATGGGACAGACAGATTATAACGTACCAGTGCTCTAATTAAATTACGAAACAGGCTCTTTTATAAAGAGGAAACCACCAAACGCTTTACCTATCCGTTGCATAACATTGCAGCGGTAGAACGAAATGTATGTAAATAATTGATTGATAAGTTAATTAATTGGCTCATCAACGCTAATTATATCACGGATTTTAATGTATAAATAGTGTCGTTCAGTTTTTATTATTTAGTCTTAATTTAATTGGAAATTTCAAGTGTCTTTGTGCGAGCCGGACTGTAAGTCGGGTTTCGGTTTTGAGATGGAGGGTTTCGGTTACCATGGCAACGCCTCTGTGCTCAACCGACAAGAAGATCTCGTCAAGGGATTAGGGAGGATGTTCTACATAATAAACCCTAAAGATACTTTTTATGACAAAGAAGATGATGTCCCTGACTACTACATTCAGGTAATTTAATAACTTATTTTAAAAGGACTTTCCATGATAAATTGTTTAATTAAAATCTCTTTGAAACTTACGGTTCAACCCAGAAAATGTTTTTATTAATGATGAGATTTCTGTCTTCTTTAATTTAAAAAGTTTTTATGAAAATAATTCGAGCCCCATAAATGGAGAGTGAAAATTAAAATAAACTGATTTGTTGTCAGTAAATATTATACTTATTGAACCTTGACGAATTTACACAGAATCTCAAAATTAAAATAAATTTAAAATATCAAAAATAAATTAATGTCAAAAAAGAAATATTACACTATACATTTTTTTTATAAACCATATGTAATATAAAATAAATAGTAAATAAATATAATTAAAATAGACAACTTCAACATGTACATTTTTTTTTTCTCCAGGCCTGGCCGTATTTCTTCATGTTCATGATACTGGAACATATTATCTTGAAGTTAGAAGGTGAAAAGGGAGTCAGAGTGAATGATGGCATCACCAGCATATCCAACGGGCTATTCCTGGCTTGTGGAAGGTGAGTCATCATTACAATCATCATCAGCCGGAAGAAGTTCTTTGCTGGAGATAGGCCACCAAATGTTTTTCTTTTATAAGCAGATGGACTCTTAAAGATTTTATCGCTTCACCAAGTGGATCTGATAACAAAACCTCGTCGTCGTAAGTCGATAAGCAAAGAGTTAATTTTCTAAAGAAACACCTTCGGCCACACCATCATTTATCATCAGGAAAGATATTGGCCAAATGCTTGCATAACTTTTAAAAAAATCAAAACATATCGCTCAGGTCGTTTTCGGCCATTTCTTTATTCGTCTTTATTTAAAAATTTCAACTTTCTGTGTTGAAATATTTCTAAATCGAAAATCCAAATAAATAAATTCCTAATTCGACCACTTCTTGATTTGTCTACTTCTCAAAATGTCTACCACTATTTCGTTGCACTAGAAAAAAATAGATTAGCGAATGACCATGAGTCGTTTTGAACATTACCAACTACATACAAACTAACACATTTTCTTTAAAGTATAACCTATTACAATATTCATATTTAAAGAAAATTTTAATGATGTTTTTAAATTGTTATTGTACTAAGAAAAGAAAGTCGTGACCGTTACGCTGGTCTGCATTTCGCTCAATGGTTGAGCATCGCTATACAGCGTGGAAACGCAGCCAGTGCTATGGCCATACTCTCTTGTACATGTGACGTAGATTTTTTTTTCTTGTAAATATTAAAAAATATACTAAAGAATATTCTAACAATGTCGTCGGAATATAAATTCTAATTACAAGTCGTGACGAAACAAAGTAGTTAATTAAAAAAGTGTGCTCTGCTTAATCACTCTGATGAAGTTTAAAGAAAGTAATTTATTATAAATACCTTAAGCTACGAGGGTGGCGACGGGATTGTCTATTTACATTTTAAAAGGAAAACCTTTGGATAAAAGATCTTTTTACAGTCGGAACTTTTTAAATTGTAATGTTTCTACTTTAAAAACTCTCTGTTCTTGTTCACAAAGTTATTGATATAGTGCCATCTAGTGACGATTTTTAGCTTTTGATTAACGGAAGGCTCCAGCCAAAAGATTTTTCATATTCTATTTTTAGTGTCTAGACAAGAACTATATACAATCGAGTTCAATATAAATAATCCCTTTATGACTAAGTAATAATTTATGGATTTAAAATTAAATGTGCTTTACCGGTACGTAATTAAAGGTTTTCAGAATATCCTAAATTTAAATTCATTGAAAATTTTATATATTTTGTTTTCTTCATCATTATCTCAATTATGTGTCTCCAAATACTGTCGACTTCATGAGTACAATTATGGCCTTAAGAACTCGTCAGAAAATAGACGTTCTAGACTTAAAATCGGTTTCATACGGCCTCGGTGTATCACCTGGCTGCTATCGCTGGTTCCAGATTCAATTCATCATTCCGGCAGGGGCGGCAGGTTGTGTTATTTGAAAGACGTATTTGCTTTCTGGTCTTAAATGCAGTATTCTTATATAAGCTATACATACCATATCATTGCTTAGTACTTACCACACAAAATTATATCATCTCATTAGGTATGTTTTTATATTACAAATATAATTTGGTTTTATTATTGCTTACAATCACCAAATCTTATGAATAAAAGTATGAAAAATCTTGCTTTATAGATTGGTGTGGCGCGGGGCTGAGTCTTATGCCTATACTTGGGTGTACTCCCACTGGCGGCTGGTGGATCTACCCTGGGACCACGTCAGCACCTGGATCCTAGCTGCCATTGGAGTTGACTTCTGCTATTACTGGATGCACAGGGCATGCCATGGTAAGACTTCGAACAAATCATTTCATTTAAGGACTAAGGATTATTATTATATACCACTTAGGTGACAAATAAGCACACGGGTTACCTGATGGTAAGCAGTCACCGTTGCCTTTACCAGGGGTATCATGCACACTACTGCAATGTTCTCTCGCCAAACAGTAGCACTAGCGTGAATTATCATTGGGAATATTAAGCAAAGCTCATAGCTCAGGGTGCGTCACCCCATAACATGACATAACGTAAAGAACGCGTTAACATGCAAATTGTCAAATACTACTTAATGTTAACAATTACTATACCTATTGAGGTCATGGTAGCTCAGAGCCTGCGTGCCTTGGTTAACGGACCGACCAGACCCGACAGGTCTTGGGTTACACCTGCCATGTTCCTCATTGTGCCCGGGTAGTGGCGATAGATTGGGACTCAACATAAACATGCGAAATGCGGTGTTTAACACCTCTTTTTCTTTTCTTTTCGTCATGTAGAACTGCGCCCTCTGCTTTGAGCTTTTCGTACTGTTCCCATTCAGTTATTTCCATGAGAAAAAACAATGACCTAATTTATAAGACCTCACCAACACTCTAAACAGATATTGGACCCAGTCCAAATTGTGTTGGATTATTTTATTTTGTTTTTATTTTAAAAAAGAATAATTACAGCATTTAACAAGTTGGAAACATTTTAGAATTACAAATTTAGACGCAAATTATTATTATCCACAACTTATAAAATTGAACAGTTTATGACAAACAAAATTTAGATATCGAGTTCGGATTAATGTATACATATCTGTATTCAAATATGTACATACATATCACAAACACATACATACAAATACATAAAGACTCAAATACTCTATTACTCTTGTTGAATGAATTACCATGTTAGATTCGTGAACGACCAGTTCGGATTTAGAAGTCAAAGTTAAAATGTTTTTTATTTATATAGACTAAAATAAGCTCTTTCAAATCGCCATTTTTACTACCACCGGTTCGGAATGCTATTTTTATATAGTCCGGCAAGAAACCTTCGTAGTTGCTTATTTCAATATTCAACTACAATATTTTCTACTATAACTTACAGTTTGTAAAACATACAAATTCTAGCTTTCTATTGATTGAAAGAAAAGAAAACAGAAAGTTAATTTCTGGACAGTTTGTTTTTTATTAAATTTTAACAATAACGTTAGTTGCAAATGTTGGTGCAGTTAGATTTAAAATATCCATTCTATATATTTTCCACTTTTTTTTTCTAAAATAATTACAAATAAAAGATTACGTCTCAATTAAAGGGTCTTAAAAATACACAACAGAAAAACATAAAATGTATATATACATAAATAACTAGAAAATTCCCTCGTCTTCATCAAATTAATTAAGCGTTATCAGACAAAAATAACGATCTCAATTTAAGTATTATTTTTTCATTCATTCCCTCGGGAAAAAATTTATGAAACCATACCTGAATTTTCTTTTTTGCTCATGAGAAAACTCAGTTTTTAATTACTTTTAATTTAAGATGGAAAAATGTTTTCTGTTTAAGTAATTTCAAAGTTGAAACACAATGCTCAGTGCAAGTTTAATCGAGGCTGTAAACAGAATATCTTTGGAATGAAAACTAAACTTAAGTTTCATATAACATTTTAAACATGCTTTATTTTTGTCACGTTCGTATTTAGAACAAAGGGTAAAAATCCGTGTGTCTGATATTAGGTATTTCAAAATGTCAAGGGCATAATAGCACTAGATTAGTCTAAATCAGTGGAATTCAGACTTTTTCGGTCGCGGGCAGCAAGGTAAATGAAAGATATTGCTTATTTCAAAAACTACGAAATCTAATCCATTTTATGGAAAAAAAAAACTTGTAGAGAACCATAATATTAACACATTTACACTAAATTCGTAACGCAATTTGGCCAAAACCAAAGGCACAGCGTACCGCTAATTGATGCTTCAGCGAAAATGCCTCAACAGCTATAAAATAAAATTTACTTATCAGAGAAAGTTCCAACCTTGCGGTTACAACTGTCAACTCCGAAACGATACGCAACAACAACAACGTCTCATGCTTTGCCTCATTTATAATTCTGATTATGTGTCAGTTGCAAAATGGTATTTTATACAAATAAGCTAGCTAGAATTGATTCAATGTCGATTCGATTAAATTATCCGTTCTGGGACAGTTAACATCAACTGACGGATAGCTGACGGCCTCTTTGGCTATAACAACTGATTGCTACGCTAGAAGTTCCGGGAATCCCGACAGCGGCGGAGCTTTGGGTTATTTGCAAGCATTGTTTCGCTTACCGGTCTCGGATGTAGTGTTCTTATCTACGTTGTTTAACATATCGTAGCTTAGTACCTGCGATACAAGATTCTACAATCTTACTTCAGGGCTAAGACAACCAAAAATATTTCATTTAATGGAATTCTTGAGTAATAAAACCGAAAGTTTCCCATTTGTGAAGTAATTTAAGCTCAGCTTAATCTACCTACGTGATTTCAAAGATGTAATACCCACATCATAAAATTTAAACACAAACAATATACAGATTTTAATTTGGCCGACAATTTTTTTTATAAAACTGACATTGTTTTTCACTTAATTTGGATTCAAGTTTTGTAATTACTAGCTACAGAGGTCAACAAAAACAATATTCGAATACAACTTACCATAAACAGTAGTATGTTTTATGAAATTTAATTATACATAAATTATTTCCCGACAGTAACAACCTGTCTAGAATTTCTTGTTCTCATGCTACATTATGAAAATCTATTTCCCGTTTTCATAAGGAAAGTGAACCGAATAAAGCAAAGCCTTATTAATTTAATTTGATACAAATGTTAATTACTTAATAGGGAAGTAAGCTTAATTATTTAAAACATTAATTTGATTTGATAAAGTTTATTAGGTGTAGTGGAAGTAATTCGGTTATTTAATTAATTGTATTTGACGATGAATATATGTGGAACTAAATTGATCTAATGAGCGGTTTTCTTAATTAATATTTTGATTAGTGATGTTATAATTAATTAACAAAATAGGCATGTTGTCATTACACAATAATATTTATCTTACATGTTTAATTTGAACTAAAAAAGACAGAACCGTTTTTTTACTAACGACTATTATAAAAGCTTTATAGGATTCCGTTTTAAGATTCATCAATTGTAATTGGGTTTTATGTGCTCAGAATTATTTAAATTTATTGAATTTTTTATAGTTTCTCCATGTCTTATTTCTATTTCTAGTCATCGCTTTTTACATGATCTTCACGTTACATACTTTAATCAAGCGAAGTCTTGGTAATTAAAACACAGGAAAGGGTAAAGGATGCTCCCTTTTACCATCCTTCCTTTTGCTTTTTTGTGTTGTTGTTGTTGTGATGTATGTTGTAAATTAATTAAATAGAAGACACAAATATACATAACAACATTCTTCGCTAACGATTGGATTTATAAAATAATTATTTCCACATTAATTAAAACATTTATTTAAAACTTAAAAAAATTATAATATATATAGGTATACTAATACCTTAGTAACAAGACAGTGTTGTAAGGGTTTTAGTTTTAAAATTACTTTTGGTGGAAAAAAATAGTAAAACCAATTGCTGTTGTTAATTTTGTACTCTTAATAGAGAAAATGATTTTAATGTTTAGGTAAACATGTGTTAAGTCACAGCTCACAGCATTTGACTAGAATGTCACCTGATAGTATGTGATGATGGGGCGAAGGAGCCTGCTTACCTAGCAAATGCTAACTCATGCCTCGAAGAGATCCAAACCTTAACTCTAGGGGAATATTTTCAGAGATCCACATCCTATGGGCGCAGCATCAGGTTCACCACACATCTGAAGACTTCAACATGGGAGTTGGAGCCAGGCAGTCCATTTTGCAGGGGTGGTGTGGATTTGTAAGTACATTAAGTTTGAATCAGGCTATTCCTCACGGGAACGCTTATACTGTGTAATGAACTACCAGATATTTCCCTAGTGAATACAGCATAGGGTTCCTCAAGAAAGGCGTTAAAAGGTGTTTATAGCGTCCCGGATAGTGGCGACAGATTCGCAACCTGTCACACTGGGACTCAATATAAACATGCGAAAAGCGGTGTATAGCACCTCCGCCTACCCCTCTTGAGAGATAACGGCGTGAGTTTCTTCCTCTCGAATTGCAAGACCCCATAAGCTACGGTGACTGCTTACCATCATACGGGCCGTAAACAAGTTTGCTACCTTAGTGCCGAAATAGTGCAGTAGTAGTTAAAATTGAGTTGGTGCAAAAAAAACCTTAAAAATTGTGTTATTATAGATTTTATTTACATTTTAATACTTAAATATCTAATCGTAACGTTAACGTTTCGAAAATAATGACCTTGTTTAAGATTTGTTTCTAAAACGAATTATTATATTGTTTAATTTATTTACTATTGCATTAAATTTTCTGCTCGAGTTTATAGTAATAAGATATTATAGAGTAACCTTTGAACTGCACAACTCCAACATAGTTAAGTCCTGTGAAATTCAATTTCACTCAGAAACTATTAAACAATTCGCATAACTTGGCTTTAACTGAACAAGCTCATTTCTGTCTGCCATTTGTTTGTTTTGCATTTAATCATTTGAAAGATTGAACAATTTATGTTGGATATTGACTAATTTATTATAAATTAATAGATCGGTGATTTTACCATTTTAGATTTTTGTAACAGATCTTTCTAGTATACTAAAGACATATTGGCACTGAGTTAAGAATTAAAAAAGATTCATTTTAATTTTAGGAAATTTTCTTAAAGTAGTCCACAAAATAAGTCAATACTTTTTGATCTTATATCTATATCTAGACACATTATAAATATACCGCTTCCGACTGTCTGTCTGTCTATCTGTAGGCAAACCAGAATCTCAAAAACTACCGACAGAATTTTCAAAACGGATTTCATCTATCAACATAGGATTCTTGGTTTCTTCCGTGGTGTTTTGACGGTCAGGCGTCCCCTGACCGTCTCCCCCTTAGTGTTTTGGCCGCTCGGCCATTTCAATGGCTTTCTCCACTTTGCTGGGAGGGAAGTCTGAAATCGGTTTCTTACTACCTTCCATTTCTTCTGATTAAGTTCGTTGCGGATCCCAAAACAACCGGTAGGGTGTCCGGGCACAGACTGTGCGTCATTACACAGCTGCATTATTAGTTGATTATTCGATCAAAGGACGCCAGTGTTGATCCTGGTGAACAGGAGTTGCAGTTCAATATACTGAATAATTTAAATGATAAATTATTTGAAGGTTGTATGTTTTTTGAAACAAAATTTATTTTAATAATGGGTAGGTTATTCAATAAATTTTGTTTCTTTCCTTTTTGTATACTTTTTTATAAAATATATACAGCTTTTAAATATTTGTTTGAAAGTTGTTAAACTTTATTTTTGTGATCTTTTTTTCTGGGTAACGATAATTTGGTACTTCATCCTATGTGCTAAATTTCTCGCACGAAACTGGGGCGGGGCGCTAGTGTAATATTATAGCAAAACAAAAATGCGACTGTTAAACCGACTATTAAATGTTAATTTACTTATACATTCATACCGTGCTTGAAGTGAGTGCAGTTTGAGAATAATAGCATTTTTTTCATATCCATACTGTTGCCGACGAAGCTATTACATAAGATCAGACCAGAAACCTAACGAATCACAAATCAAAAAGAATTAAAACTTCTGGCAAACAAAGAAAGAATGAAACCGCAAACTTTGCCGAACCATTAACCTGAACACAACTTGATAGGGGCTAAGTAAGACGTTTGTACATACATAAAACTTTCGCACCGGTAGCGTTTGATCAGGAATTATTTACTTTACCAAAAAGAAGATAGAAGAAAAGAATTTTTTCGCTTCATTTGGAAGATGTTGTGGGTATACTTTCTTAGGAAAACTTCATAATGTAACTGAATAAGATAGACTTAATTTTTACAGTAGTATTATTTATCACTTAATTTCAAAATAGAGGTAAGTTATTCAAACAGATCCAGATGATCTCTAATATTTAAAACCCTTGTCTTGTCTTCTCTGAAATTATATTCTGTATTTTTGAGATGCTTTTGGGACTTACAAAGTTTTAAATGTGTGTTTTAAGTCGTCAACACCAATTTACTATTATTTCCCATAATATCTCTGTGTAATTTAATTGGACTTTATAACCAACTTAATTAAAAAAATACCAATTAAACTCAGTAATACATTGTCAAATTTAAATTGATAACAATCTCATTACATTCTGCATAAGAGCAAGCAGAGTTTTAAAATACGAATAATCCTAAAAGGCACATCGACATATTATTTTAGGCCAACAAAAAGTTGGTTTTTCATTAAGTACAAGAACCGACAAAGTTTAAAAAAGTCTAAAAACTTTTGTATGTTTTTTACTTTAGAGATGTTTAACTGAACTTGATAATTCGTTGATAATGTTACAGAAAGTGTACATAGAATTTACTTAGCCTGTCGTAAATTGAAAGTAAAATATTGACTTAGTTTTCAAAGCCTTGCTTAGATGTGAACTTTTACTTCTTACTTAATTACTTTTACTTTATAGGAAACAATATTTTCCTTAGAGTATAGTTCGATTTTTATTTATATATAATTAAAATCGTATTTTTATTTAGATGTAGGTGAAAAGCCTCCGTAGTTGCTTTATTCCAAATTTACAAGTTTTTCATTACATTTTGGAACATTTAAGTCTTCTCATTATTCTGTACAATTTGAAAATTTATATTTTTAAAGATTACGTTTGAGTGATTTTAAGTCAATGAGGTTTTATTAAAAAAAAAATTGCAACGAATATAATTTACATAAAAACGCGATTCTTTGCATTTAATGTTAGATTAGGGAACTATTAAGAACCTATTACTACCTACAATACTACAATAAAGCATATCAATGTCAAAAGATTTTAATACAGGCACGTCTATCTCACAATCAATTAAGTGAATTTGAAGCTCTAATATCCATAGCTGTGAGAGAAACTCGAGAATCGTTTATTCTGCACAAGGCAAATGTTTAACTATATTGCCTAGGAATTGCATTCTCTGTTTTGACAGCTCTCACTGTACGCATTGTCAGAAACAAATTGAATGAGAAGTATCTTTTGAAGAAGTAAAATGATGATATGTTGGCCTAGTAAAAATAGTCTGAAAAATATTTACGGTTGCCGCTTTTATCTCAAAAAAAAACACTAGCAAAATGGTAAGGATTTGCGTATGTAACAAATTTAAACAATGTTTCGATGAAAGAGAAAAATAACGAGGATGTAAGCGAAACATTGTTGCCCGTTAAAATCAAGATGGCGTCTAAGATTCCACTTTTAAATGGTCGCCATTTTGGTTTTACACTCCTAAAGGGTGCTGCAATCATTTTTTACCTAAGTTTATCTGGATACACATGTTTACGAGGTCAAAGCCTATACGTCCCCTATTTGCACAAAGTTTTGTCTTCTACGAGTGATACTTGAAAATGTTTAAGTAATGATTAATAATATAAATACAAATAATATATAAAAAACTACTGGAGAAGAGAAACTTGGCGGATCAAGCGTTTTAAGTATTCTAACATATTTTCTGTTATCGACAGTCTTTGAACATGTCTTAAAAATATTGTAGACTCGGTCTATGATAAAAGGAAATATTGGTCACTTGGCGTTTCGTTCTCTGAAATGACAAATACAGAAAATTTTACGCTTTTCGTCGTGTAAGAATATTGATATTTACAATATTTTTGAAAAACCTTATTTGAAATTCTATTTGCAAAGTATTTGCAATGTTTTCTGAAAATTTTAAATATCTTTATTTTAGAACACGTTTTATTGAGTGAATTGGTAAAAATTATAACCAACTGAAAACATTTCCACTCAGTACTCACACTATATTTCCACTCAATGTGATAACCATAGTCACATTGCCCATATTTTTTTTATAGTTTTTAAACAACTAGAAAAGAAATTCAATTTCCGAATGATAGTTCTGGATCAAATAATTAATTCAATTAAGCTTTTATGACAAAACGTGACTTTTACTTTAACAGTAGCTCCGCCTGAATGTTAAAGTGTAAATTTTTTAATTAGCATTTTAATTAAAGCGTTGCGTAGATGTGGCCACCATTTTATCATCTTCAGAGCGATATCTCAGGTGTCAGATTTTTTGACAGATCAAAAGGTTTTAGCGCCTAGTTTAACAAGCTAAGCGATGTTGAGATGTTTTCAACGAGAATTTTTAATGGCCTAACTAACGAGTTGCTGGACATTTAAATCAACGTTAATGCAGGTTGAGCAGTAGCATTACAGTTAATTCTTTATGAATGTGTTACATTTAAAACACGTTTTACGACTAGGTCTTAATCTAATCTTTGGACTTGATTTTGAATCACTTCAAATTATTTGCACGCTTGCTAAGAATCAAGCAATCGATGGGTTAAGGTTTCTTATTTTATATCCTTTATTATTTTTATTTTTTTGTGTTAGTGACTAGTTTTCTACTTTTTTCAGATTTGCTACCTCCCGCTGGCGCTGGCCATTCCCCCGGCCCAGTTCGTGATGCATCACCAGTTCAGCTACTTGTACATGTTCTGGATCCACACTAAAGCCATCAAGACATTGGGGCCTCTGGAGTACATCCTCAACACTCCCAGCCACCACAGAATCCATCACGGTGAGAATTTTGTCAATTGTAATTTTATAAGTAAATGTATATGGAACTCATGGGATATATTTAAAGAGAAATAAAAAACAAAAGCATTATTTCAGTTGTAAAAATCACAAAATTTCTAAATTAATTTCATCCATATTGGGATTGCAAACATAATTACTGTTGTGACTTCACAGATTTTTCAATCAATGAATATAAAAGCTGCTCAACGTTTTAATCATTTGGTGATTTACCACCAACAACAGCAAAACATATATACATACATCATCTTTCTTCCAGCAAAGTAAATAGTTAAGAACCAATTTACCGTAAGTTTCTTCAGCTTAGCTTTTACTATTGTTTTTTTTTTCACAGGAAGCAATCCTTACTGTATTGACGTGAATTACGGAGGTGTCCTCATCATCTGGGACAAACTCTTCGGAACATTCAGACAGGAGAAGGAAGGCGACAAAATTGTTTATGGTCTCATTTACAATCAACCCTCGTTTAATCCACTGCATTTACAGGTATGTCAAATTGTGCTTAACTAATGTAGAATGTAAGTTAAGGTATTTGCTTCCATGAGCTTTATTTTACCTGGTCAATAGACGAATGGGCTTGGACGAGCACAAGGCTACGTCTGACCCGCCTTCGGCACGAGAAAATCATTCCCTGCGTACCTACTGAAAACTAGGTGAACATGCATCAAACTATTACAGAAAATATTTATTTTACATAAGAAAGGAATTAAGGGGAATATGTGTGGATATTATTTTTCAAATTGTAGACGTTTTAAAGGGGTCAAGGAAATTATTACATTTTGCAGACTTTCTACACCAAGTACGTGATCAAGAGGTTCAAGGAGTATGATACGTGGTCTCATAAGCTCCAGGCAGTGTTCAACAGACCTAGCTGGCATCCGGGTTACAGCGTCAGATTCAAAGACATGAAAGAAGATGTAAGTTTTACCTTTCTCTTCCTGACTTTTTCAGAAAAAAAGTTTTTCACACTTAAAAGGTTAGCTACACGAAAGCTTATAACTTTTTGCCTACATTATTAAGTTCATAAGTTTCCAGATTCTTTTGTAAATTGTAATCAAAGTGTAGTCTTTAAGCTTTGAGCTAAGAATTACTTCCAATCTATTTTTGCGGAAAGATTCATTCCAATTACCCCGCAATGTGACAAAATTACAAAAAATATGTAGTTATACGAAAAATTACTTACCCAAATAAAGAATCTAGTTTTTTGGTGCTAATTCATGTTTTTCCATGATAACTCCAGCCTGCTATCCATACCCGAGTGAAGTACGACGTGGTACTTCCTCGCTGGTGCACTGCATACCTGCTCACCCACTACAGCCTCATCCTCTACGGTTTCTACGAACTCTTCCTGGCTCACTTGGTAAGTTTGTCTGATAGTTCAGATATGCCATCTCACGAAGGTTCGGCAATGGTTGTGATTTGATCTCATGTACATACATCGTTCTAGTGTGCCTTTCCTTTTTAATGAGCAAACTCAATGTTAAGCACACTGAACTTTCTTTATGAGATGGAAAACACATTTTTTGTAAACCAGCTATCGGCTCGCCTGATGGTCACCATAGTAACACAATTTACACCATATTTTTAATTCGAAATACCAAGGATTGAAATTCCTTCCCAGCAGATCTATTGTATGAGAACGTCAATAGTTATCTTCCATGCGATTTCCATGTTTCATACCACTGCTTCTCGCTTTGGGATGATTTTGTGTTTGGATAAAAGCTTGCTTATCTTGTACAAGTGAGCTTATTGTTGCCCATGAAATTGATATAATTAAGGGTTAATAGTATTGAAATAAAAATATAGACGTTGCAGTTATATTTTAGACATTGATAAACTGTCAACGGTAATAGAATTTGAATGAAACAAATTGCCTAAACATACTCGTAGGTTTAATTAAATTGTATATCATCAAACATCAAGCAATATCGGATATTTCGGATTGTGTGCGCAGGAATTGCACAATTTAATTCCTCCCCCCCCCCGGCCCCCTTTTATAATCGGAATACTAGACGTAGGCTGAAGTTGCATCCTTTTGTGGTAGATATTCCGACCACCCGGACTAAACGCTTCGATAGCTCCTTCTTAATGCGTACTGCAAGGGTGTGGGATTCTTTGCCTGCTGATGTGTTCCCTGACCAATATAACTTTGGCCTCTTTAAGGCAAGAGTGAATAGGTTTCTCCTAGACAGGCATGATCCACCTTAGGCCTCATCGCCGCTTAACATCAGGCAGGTTTGGGGTTGAATGCCTGCCTGGGTTTGAATAAAATATATATATACCAGTGTAATGCATACTTCAATACAATAAAGAGAGTCTTTATCGAATACCTTACCTTAGATACGATAGTTGAACGTCTGTAACTGCAAGTTACTCGTTCGTTCATCTCGTTTGAGATGTTATCAAGTGACGTCTGTGTTCTGTCTTCGAAGTGTTTTGTCTCAACAGATTCATCCGTCTGACAAATTCCACTAACCAACTTTGGCTATTTAGATAAGCATCTTGATTATTGGAAAAGTCTCAGGTTTGGAATCATAGGCTGTCCTCGCTTGTAGTGTCGTAAGCTTTAAGCATTTGTTTTATATGTGTGTGTCGTGATGTAATTTATTTATTTTATATCAGGGATTTTGTAAAACAATATACTAGCTTAGCTAGAAGCGGTTGGAGACTCGTGTAAATTCGTATGTTTGTTTTTTTAAATAAAATGTAGTCTAAGTGTACCCTTAAGGATCTTAGAAATTAAGACTAGACTACATTCTTAATCATTTTAATGGTAAAAGGGTTTTTGATATAAGATTAGTAGTTTCTATAATACCATGTCTCAAAAATAAAAACTTTATTAGTTAGAATAGTTTATTAGTTACTAATTAGTATAGATTTGTAGAAGTATGTTAAAAATCTAAACCTGACCAGTGAAATGGCTCAGTGGTCATAAAATCTGTTTGAAATAAGGAATAATAATAATAATAACCACATCACGACACAAACATCGACTTAGAACTGAACTAAGATATAATCTTGTACCACAGGCACTAAGCAAAAATATGGTATATACTAAATAGATAAGAATACAACATCCAAGACCGGTAAGCGAAACAATGCGTCTTGCAAATAACACAAAATTTCGCCCCCGCAGGGATTAGAACTCGGAACCTCTAGCGTAGCAGTCGATTGTTTACACCACAGCGCCACAGAGGTCGTCAAATAAGTGGCTTATCTAAATTGCAGGCTTTAGAATATTAGAAATATATTTTTCCTAAAACATCTTAAGTCTTCGTTGCAATCATAAAGTCGCTTTTGTACGTAATGTGCTCTGTTAGATAATGGAATAACGTGGCAAGTTTTCCCAATGGATTGAAAACTTTTGTTCAACAAATTATGAGTAAAATAATAAAGTAAATTAATAATTTTCTAAGTAAAATGTGAGTTTTAAATACAAAAGTAAGTTGTAACGATATGCTAGAGACTAATAAAACAGCATATATTATACCCAGGGAGAGAAAAGGTCGAGTAGAATTAGCTGAATCTTTGAAGTTTCCACTTTCGTATGCAAATCAAATGCAGTTATTTATTAGTACATGTCGAGATGATTTTAATGAAAACTTTAACAATTTATTAATGTTGATTTAACTTAAGACTATGAAGCTAAGTAATGAGTATGGTCATGTTAGCTTAGTTTATTACGTGCCTTAGTTAGCCGACCGACAGGTTGATAGTTCGAGTCTCGGGTTGCCGTAAATTGTAGCTGCCATGTTCCTCATTGTGCCCGGATAGTGGCGACAAAGTCGCAACCAGTCACACTGCGACTCAACATGAACATGCGAAATGCGGTGTTTTACAACTCTGCCTAAACCTTTCAAGGACGGCTTGAGTGTATATGTTTCTTCGTATATGTGTAGAAGGTAATTTACAAAATAACTCTCCTGAATTCAAAATACATGTCTCCAATATTTAGGAAAGCATTTCCAGAGACAAAGTCTACGTTTCTTAAAAAATAATAAGACTCTTACACGTTCGAAGCCGCTATCAAAAAATTTACATGATAAATTACCGTAACCAAGTCTCGCAAACTGATAAATAATAAAAATCTAAACTTTCCAGGGTATGTCACCAGTGACAGTACTGATTCTGGCGCTTTACATCATTGGGTCATTGACTGTCTTTGGGATGATTTTGGATGCGTCTCCCAGGGCTCCTGCCTTCGAGTTGCTACGCTGCATCGCCATGGTTGGCCTGTCCAAGGTCGGACCTTCCTGGGGCTTCACCATCAGTCCACCATTAGTCCTTTTCTACATAATATCCGGAATATTCTGGTTCTTGTTTGTTTACAAAACTGTAGAATTGAAGCCTGTTAAAAAGGTAGAATAAAGGTTTTGAACGTAAAGTGTTTTTTCGTTTATTTATTATTACAAAATAAAAAATACCGTTATATGAATAAATATATGAATTCCTTTCCTTTAATAAGTAGCTGTATAATGAGATTTAATAAAAATCTGTTTCACTAAAAATATACAATTAAAAACAACACCTAACAAGCAAAGATTTAACACAACAAATTAAGTAAATAAATTGCAATAGAAATAAGTTAACAGTTTACAATATAGTATTGTACCTCAGAGGAAAAAGCATTAAATAAAATTATCTCCATATAGAATACATACATAAATAAATATAGATATACTTAAATAGAAAACAAAGCCCCAGAGCAAACACCCATGATTATCTCAAACATATTTATTCAACCGACAAACCTGGGACACCACAACACCAAGTTACCATCAAAGCTATAACGCCGTATATAATTTAATTAATTTGCGTAAATTCACACTTAGTTAATTCACAAGCAAACAGCAGTTAATTAGGCCAATTTAAGAGCCGACTAAGCTCAAAGCCCGCAAGCGCACTCATTAAAAATTACAAGCTTATTTTTGAATTCTCCCCTTTACAGAGTTAACTTGTTAAGTACAGACGCCCGCAATAAAGCCATTCTAGTGTAAAAGTCCACAAGTAATTTTAACCCCCCCTTCACGCTTGGTCAAGATATAATTACTTTAACTACAAAATAAACGAAGGTGCATCGTAACATGAACGACGTACAAAAACAGTTTCACAAAGCTCAAAGCCTATCAAAATGTTCAAAAATCGTTTTCACTGGAATAGTATAATAGATCATTGTCTTCCTTCTAAAAATCCATTGTAACGTGAGCTCCAAAAGCGTGCAGTACAATGCCTTGTGAATGGGGTATTCTATTGTTTGAAAGGTTATGTCATTTATTCTGAAATATTTTTTTTGGGATAAATTATTATTGTGGACGACTGTACTTTTGTTAATTAGTGCATATATTTTATAGGGTTGAAAAAACAAACGTAAAGTTTTGATATATGAAAACATTATGATAAAACTGACGGCTTTGTAAAATAAACAACACGTATGAGAAAAAATAATGGAACACGCAGAATTTTACGAAGTTTCTCTTGTTTTATATTAAATCTGAAAATGTGAGAGCGTTAAAAATAATGGTATGTTGCTTTATGAGATTTAATTTTGGTTTAGATATAAAGGAAAATGCTAACAACCCTGGCATGCATTATACATATATGTAAATGCTGTACGACCCGCTTAATACGGTCTCGTTAAATACGATTTACAACGTAGTACGCCATTTTCTTTCAGTCCCTGCAAGTTGAGGCATGTGTTCATTTTGTTTAACACGATTCATCATCCCGTTTAATACGCCAGTTTTGAAGACGATGATGAAGCGAGAGTCAACACCCAAGCGTAGATATCTGTTATATTCTGTTATATCTATATATTGTTTAATTTTCAAACAAATCTTTTTGGTAAATATAAAAATTTAACTTAAGACTAGATTAAACTCGTAAGACTCGATTAAACTCGAAAATCAGATTTTTGACATTTAGATTTGTTCATTTAAATTTAATACTTTCATCAAATTTGAACATGATATTTATTAATCTGGTACACATACAGAATACAAAACAGTTTTTTTCAATAGGGTTTCAATACAAACATTACTTATAACTAAATTGTATTCCACTTAATTATGTTGAGTTAAATGAATAATTGGTTTACATTATTTAATATTATATTACTTTACTTATTATGTATTTGTAAGTTTGGACATTGAGTTTTGGGCAAAATTTTTAAAAAATTTAAAATTTCTACTCGGTTTTTGATGTTTCAAATGTTTGACTTTTTTTTTTCTTGCATGCTGTCTTCACCTTTTTTATAGTGACATTTGACTTGTTTTTGTATTGTGATTGTTCTTCAATTGTATGAATGAGTGTACACTATGTTGGTGATCTTTTTAATAAAATAAATAAATAAAGTAAAATTGTATAAACTACATAATCTATATTACTGACAAGCATGTTTCTTAATGTAAAACAGTATGTACACAGTCAGGTCATAAATATTGTCACACAGTAAAAACTTTTCTTTTAGAATGCTGAATACAAAAAAGTTTATTAAATTCGAATTTCGAATGGTTCATGAAAGTAAAAATGTATACTTTTTAGAATATTACTCATTTTTATATATGGAGTGGACGCTTAAAGAAGACCGTGTTGCAGTTATTGCGTTGCATCGTTGCGGTTACGCGCCAATTCAAATTTTTGACATACTGAAAAAATTGAATTTAACCAAAAGATTCGTTTATCGTACCATCAAACGATACAATGAAGACTAGTGTAGACGACAAGTCAAGAAGTAGTCACCCTCGGTCTGTTAGGACTCCAGCAGTGGTAAAAGCTGTGAAGGCGCGAATTCAAAGAAATCCCAAACGTAAGCAGAAACTGTTGGCCCTTCAGATGGGGTTAAGCAGAACCACGGTGAAAAGGGTGTTAAATGAAGACTTAAGGCTTCGGGTATATGGAAGAAAAACAGGACATCGTTTGAATGCTCGTCTAATGGACCTGAGACTGAAGAGATGCCGCGCTTTGTTGAAGCGGTACGCGGGAAAAAATATCGGGAAATTCTTTTTTCGGATGAAAAATTTTTACCGTAGAAGAGAGCTACAACAAACAAAATAATAAGGTGTACGCACACAGTAGTGAAGAAGCGAGCAATCGTATTCCGCGTGTCCAACGAGGTCATTTTCCATCCTCGCTCATGGTATGGTTGGGAGTTTCTTATTGGGGCTTAACAGAGGTACATTTTTGTGAGAAAGGTGTAAAAACGAATGCAGTTGTGTATCAAAATACAGTCCTGACGAACCTTGTGGAACCTGTTTCTCATACCATGTTCAATAACAGGCGCTTGGTATTCCAACAAGATTCGGCGCCAGCTCATAGAGCGAAGAGCACACAAGACTGGCTGGTGGCGCGTGAAATCGACTTCATCCGGCACGAAGTCCGGTCCATGTCAATATCGGCGGCTGCCTTAATCCTTAAAGGATGTTTTGAGTGACTCCAAATTGAGATGAGGCTTTGAGCACGCCTTTTCCTCCATGTGTTGCCATATCTTGTAAACTAACGGATTCAAATGTGGACTGGAGGAGGGCCAGTCTTCGTGCTGGATGAAGTCGATTTCACGCGCCGCCAGCCAGTCTTGTGTGCTCTTCGGTCTATGAGCTGGCGCCGAATCTTGTTGGAATACCCAGTGCCTGTTATTGAACATGGTATGGGAAACAGGTTCCACAAGGATCGTCAGGACTGTATTTTGATACACAACTGCATTCGATTTTTATTTTATTTTATTTCTTTATTTGGAGATAAAACAGTGGACAGATTGCAAATAATAATACAAAAAAAAAAAAAAAAGAAAACATATCACAAACATAAATCTGACAACCATGAACATATCTCACTAAAACACAATATACAAATACTCAAAATAACGCTACATACATAGAAGAAAAGAACAAACATGATAACAAGGACATATTAAAACAAAAAAAAAAACAATAAATATATTAGAGCAAAAACCGTTACTGTCACTCTTCCCATCCCAATGCAAGAAAAAAAAAAAGAAAAGGTATATGAAAAAATTTAAAACCATAAAAATATTTAAATTAAGCTAAAAACTGATAAAATTAAATTACATTAAACAAACCGTCATGACACCCCAGATAGTTGAAACAAAACTTCTTTCTTAAAATGAGACATGGAAATGAAAATGATATCAAGATCAGAGAAATGTTTATTACAGCTGTCGCACATCCGTCTTAAGGGTTTCCTAGAGCCAGAATTAGTCAAGGACATTGGAGTATGTAGAAAAGGTGTACGCCATGTTCTTTTTTTTGGGGTAGCAAAAAATATATTGGGCTCACTGCTGTTATATTGGTTTGCGAGAATATTTATTAGAATGACCATGTCGGCGAGTACTCTACGGTTGCTGAGTGTTGGTAATGAGTACATTGGACATAGGTCAACATATGAAATGTGAGGGGCACCTGTGCGACGTTGTAAACCGCGAAGAAACTTCTTCTGTACCATTTCCAGTTGAGCGCTGTATACGTTATAGAACGGATTCCAAATACAAGACGCATACTCTAAATTAGAGCGTACAAGCGATTTGAACAAAGTTATGAGGCAAGACTTTTTGTCGAATCCTTTAGTGCTACGAAATAGGAAGCCTAGCATCTTAATTTTACACCATTCTCACAAAAATGTACCTCTGTTAAGCCCCAATAAGAAACTCCCAACCATACCGTGAGCGAGGATGGAAAATGACCTCGTTGGACACGCGGAATACGGTTGCTCGCTTCTTCACTACTGTGAGCGTACACCTTACCATTTTGTCTGTTGCAGCTCTCTTCTACGGTAAAAAATTTTTCATCCGAAAAAAGAATTTCCCGATATTTTTTTCCCGCGTACCGTACTAGAAAGGTGGCGGGTGAACGAGTTCTATAATAGGTGTTAATGTTTAACAGTAGTAGAGGCGGCCCATCAACTACATGATGGATCAGATTATAAAGGAACTTCAGATCGTATTGCTTACGCCGATCACTCAGACTGGATCACTTGTTACGAGTTTGTGAGGCAAGTGTTGACCTTTTCCTACTAAGATTGAACCTTACTATTCTGAGAAATATTTTTTGAATCCTTTCAATATTGTCGTTGTGCACCTGATAAAAAGGAGACCAGACTGGACAGCCGTATTCCGAAATACTAACCAAGGATTGGTATAAACTAAGAAGGCTATTGGGTTTCCTGAAATCCTTTTTAATACGCGAGATGAATTATATTAATCGGTTTCCTTTTCAAACGAAATTTTCATAATGATTAGGAAAAGAAAGTTTTGAAGGTAATCTGTTTATTTTCCCTATCCCGCCTAACACGCATGCCCGCTTAAACGCGGTTTTGGCGGGTTTTACTGAATCTACTATAACGTTTTTAATAGAATAAATCACAAAAATACTGAGAATTATCAGACGAGTCATTCATAAACTAAACGCAAACGATCGCAGAGTTTCTGTTATAAAAACTCACACACAGAAATTCTTAACTTTACAAATCATCCCAAAAGGACGTGTAGAGTGACATTTAATCGTTTGTGTCTATGCCACCTATATAATTTACTAACGCTCTGTCTTTGCACGGGAAGATATAGATATATTTAACTTTAGATAATATTCTATTGGCTACGTTCATCAGAGATAATGTAAGATTCTAATGGTGAAAGAATTTTTAAATCGGTCCAGCAGATTCGGAGCCTGTTTAACGCAAACCAACAAAGAAACAATCAAATCCTTCTATAATATTAGCGTAGATTAATACAATAAACAAAACTGTTGGTGAACTTACGCTCTCAAAAGGTAACAAAACCATATTCACAGTTTATTCCTATTCAGAAAGAAAAGTATTCCTACACATGTCAGCCAGAGCTAATTGCAGGCATATTGCAAGATTCTATTAACTTGAGTTAGAATATAATGACGCAATATCATCGTTCGTTGCTCTATGTCATTGTAATTATGTTACAAATTAATTAACTCGTCAATCGTAAATAAAGCAAACGACGTTTTCCGTAAACTAAGCTAAACATGAATTCAGTTTAAAATATCACTTCCATGCGGAGAAGTTTGCCGCGGTTTAAAAAACGTTCAGCTGGGTAAAATTTGGATTTAACGGGAATTTTTTTTTGTATAACTATTTAAATCAATATACAACTATTTCTTAGATGTAATTTTTTTGTTCTATCAACAAAAAAAAATGTTTAACATTTTTTTATTTATGAAACCAACAACATATGACAGCAAATTTAAACGAAAATAAATTATCTCAACATAGGCCATAGCATATTTTATCATTTTGACTTACAAAAAAAGAGAGAACGAAAGGGGTGTATGTGTGTTTGTGTTTTATAATGTGTGCGCGTATGGTTGTGATTGTATATGTGCAAGCACTTAAAAATATTAGGTTTGAAAGGCAGGTATTATTTGCTTTCATTTATTAGTATGTTTATGTATACAGCAAAAACATGCTACTAGGCACTTATTGTACATCAATACATATTATACATTATGTTGTAGTGGCTAAATTGCGTTTGAAAAAAAAGACAAAACTACTCGAAAATTCGTTTATTTAATAACAGTAAAACTAAAAATGCATGTACATAATTTAACATATTTAAATAAAGCAGCAGTAATTATTTTCCTAATACTATATAATTATTCACCACCAGTAAAACCAAAGTTTTTAAAACCGTCGCGTTTTTCTTTCTAGTGAGTGTATATAATCACTGAATTCTAATTTATTTCTCAGAATGATTTCGCTCTAGTTTTTTATTGATAATTGATAAGAAATTAAGACATTGATTCTTTTACTATAGTCAAAACAATAGTAGAAACAAATAGGTTTAATTACGGGTAACCAGGTAATTAACATTAATCATGTTTAGAGTGATTTGTTTTGATTTTGGTGCTTGTTTTTTTTTTTTAATTAGATGTGTTATTGTTTTTTTTCCGGGAAATATTTTAGAGGAAGCAACAATATTGAATGTTAATTGGTATATTGTCATTTATAAATTAGAAATTAAATCAGTCGCCACCATAAAACGTAAAGAATAAGTATTTATTTATTCGAAACCTGTTTATTTATTGTACCTTACGAAAGTAAGGACAAAATTACATCATTTTTAACATTGTAGTTACTTTTTAATGAACAACATTTTATTTAAACGTTGAGGACTTGGTAGCTCAGTTTGTTACGTGCCTTAGTTAACCGACCGACCCGACCCGACAGGTCTTCGAGGGTTCGAGTCTCGGATTGCCGTACTTTGTAGCTGCCATGTTCCTCATTGTGCCTGGATAGTGGCAACAGATTCGCAACCTGTCACACTGGAACTTAATACAAACATGCGAAATGCGGTGTTTAACAACTCTGCCAACCTCTCGAGAGAGCATATGTAGAATGAATGGACATTTTTGATGTGATTAAATTGTTTTGATTGACAATGTAGGATTTTTTATATATATACTAAATACTGACACACAATTATTACAATGACATACGTAATTTTTTTGGTATTAAATACATCGTGATAGATACGGTTCAGTGAACTTTATAATTTTGTTGCAACTTTTTTTTTTGCGATTTTTTTGTTATAAAAAATTAAAAATTCGTTCATCCCTGCGATTTTCTTTTTGAAATCTCACAAGTATGTTTTCAAAATTATTTTTTTCGAACACTTGTAAGAAAAAATCTCAGACATTTTGTAAAAACAAAGTCATAATTTAGTTGTTAGATCTACGTACGAGATCGTCTGGGTTGGTACCGTTTTTTTTGTTTCTGCCGTGAAACAGTTCTACATGGGTAACGCGTTGGCGGTGCTCTTGGCGTTCCAGACATCAAGGGTATTTTCGTGTCAACAGGCGGCATTTTACCATTCCATCAGGTGAACCGTTTTGTTGTTCGCTCATGTTGTATAAACAAATAAATAAACGTTAACAATAAAATATAGATAATGCTTGTTTGCAAATGATGTTTATAAAATAAAAAAGACTTTTAAAAAAAATTTCTGAAATTAAAGTTCAGTATCAGGATGTTTATTTTATTAATATATTGATTGCTGAAGCAAATATTTATATAAAAATTACCTCATTCAAAAAAGTTACCTATTTATGTAAATAAATTCCTACTGACTGAGTTGAAAAATAAACTTCTTCTTGTACAAGTGCCTTTATACAAGTATCATTCGGGAGCTTGCTTGTTAAGTATACATTTGGATCTAAGGAGAGACTCTTGTAATATATTATTCATTCGACCCCAGAAGGTGCCTATACCACAAGTTTAAGAAATTTCCAATGTAAATGTTACAATTACATTTACATGAACTTCGAACAAGTGTTTTTTTGTAATAGAAAAACAAATCTTCAAATTTTATTTCTCCACGCTACGGTGAAGACCCCGCCATTGGCGTTGTTGAGAAACACGCGGGTTCGGTTATTGTGACTATCAGGGGTTTGGTCTAATCTCTAATTATTTTGTTCAGCAGAGTAAGGCATCCCGCCTGTGACCGGTAGCTATCATTTCACTAGAACCTCCACAAAATGAAACTTACTTATTGCAGTAGTAAAACACAGACGTCAACAAAAAAACCAGTCAATAAGACTAAGATGAAACGGTAAACCTTACTACTGAAAAAGGCTCTCTAAAAAGTATGAAACAAAAAAAAATCTGTTTTGAAATTGTTAAGTAAACTATTCAATTTAGCCCTGGTTGAAATGTGCTAATTAAGCTCTTTAATTTGATAGCAAACACAGCCATATTCTACGAAAAAAAAAGTTACTGTTCAAGACTTTATGTCCTATAGAGGGCGCACTACTCAATTTAATGTTACATCATATAGCCTATAACTAGCGGACACTTATGATACATCTAACGATACCTTATTTGTCAACTTGTGATAAGAAGTTAAGAAATTATGAGGGAACAGATGAACATGAACTTACACACATACGTACTTACATACCAATCAAAATCATAACCCTCCTTTTTGCTTCGTCGTAGTCGTGGCTTAGTGGTTTTTTTTTTTTTTAATTCAAGACTAGGCAGGCATTTGACCCCAAACCCGCCTGATGTTAAGAGGCAATGAGGTCTAAGGTGGATCATGCCTGCCTAGGAGAAACCTTGCCTTAAAGAGGCCCAAGTTTTATTGGTCAGGGAACACATCGCCAGGCAAAGAACTCCACACCCTTGCAGTACGCATTATGAAGGAGCTATCGAAGCGTTTAGTCCGGATGGTCGGGTATTTATTGTTAATAAGCCGCGATGAACAGGAGACGCTTTGATTCTACTGGATAATGGCGTGATGAATGTTGTGTTGAATGACATCCAACCTCCCATCAAAAATAGTTGTTGATCTGTTTTATCGATAGCATGTTTATACTAACCCAGACCTATACTGTCAATTTTAAATATGCCTATCCTAATTTTCGTTTAACAAACCTCATAATAATAATTTTACAAATTTAAACCAACACAAAAACAGTCCAATTGATTTTATTTAAAAAAAGTTGTTCAATAACCCACAGTAAGGGTACAAGCCTGAATTTCTTAAGTTTTCGTCTCTTATCTTGTAGAAGCCTTTAGTAACGAATATGTTAAATCTTTGACAAGTAGGTGATTTGTTCGGAGACAGGATCGCTTCTTTTTGTATGCGAACGTGGTTTGTACAGAAAGGGAATTTACATATATACAATTTTATAGGAGGAAAGCAAAAGCAGCAAACATTTTGTACTATTTTTTGTATAAAACTGTTATATTTCTTGCGTTGTGCGGGTAACATGAATAGGTATATTTTGATAAGAATAAAATATGGATCTCGTTACAGGAAAGAAGCTTTTCAAAATTGAAAATTTCCTTCTCTTGGATGTCTTAGTAAGTCCTTAGAGCTAATTGAATTCTGAATTTTGTCTCAAAGGTATGATAAAGTAATGTAAAACTTCTTCGATGTTATGAGTAAAATTCAATTTAAAGACGTTCAGATAATCTAATAACTTCTATAACAAATGACGACCTCGGTGTCGCAGTGCTGTAAACAACCGACTACTACGCTAGCGGTTCAGGGTTCGAATCCCGGCGGGGGTGGAACTTTGTGTTATTTGCAAAACACATTGTTTCGCTTCCGGTCTCGGATATTGTATTTTTATCTATGTAGTTTATACCATATCGTTGCTTAGTGCCTGCGATACAACATTATCTTAGTGCAGGGCTGAGTCAATGTGTGTGTCGTGATGTGTTTATTATTATTACAGTGAGCTTCCAGTATCCCACCTGTAGTTTTACGTCACACGGTAGTCATATACCCCTGCAGTCAAGTCTACTTTAAGTCATTGTTCAAATAAAAACTTCATTTTTGAATTATGTACATAAATTGTAGAATCAGAGCTCCTTGGCGGTATCTTCCTAAACTTAAATTTACCGGTGGTAGAATAGTTTTAGCATAAGTTTAGTTTGAATTATTAGGTTTTAAAAATCAATTGTGGCGAAAGTCAAAAGAACTTTCACTTGACTACAATGGTTCGCTACAGGTTCATAAGCGTACAGCATAAAGATTAGTAATGTGTAGCTTATTGTGAATGTGTGTGTGTTGTTTTGAATGGCTGTGTTGAGTGTGAGTAAGTTTGCCGAAGTTTTGGGTATCGGTTTGCTTATCATAAAGAAATAACGCAGGCTGCGTTTCCGTCCTTAAGGAGTCAACGAACCATATGTTTAAGCAAAGCGCTGACATAATACGCAATAAACTATTTACAATTGTGATCTTTTAATGTTAAAGTAAATAGACATATTATAGGCTGTGCTTTATTTATTGGATGAGTTACCTACCTACTTTAAATATTTAATTTAATTTCAAGTTAATTGCTAATCAATTACTCCAGTGACACGGAAAATTACCGAAGATTCTTCGAAATATTGGCACCTTCGGCCATATCGTTGTTTACCTTTCTGTGAGATTCTGGCCGAATACTAGCAAAATTTTTATTTAAAAATCGTTTGCTTGAGCGAAATGTAAAATCTAAAATTGTAGCTTTATTTCATCATTATTGTGAGCTGGAAGACATCCTCTGCTACAGAAAAGCATCATCCAATTATTTCCGTACGAAGCGATCATGCGAAGTTTTTGAGATTTCTGCATTTTGTTTTATTCAACATTGTTTATTGATTTGTAATCCACCAGAAATCGGAGAGTTCTCGTCTCTTCGATGAATGGATCAACTTTGAAAACTATGAAAAAATTGCATTGTCATACATTCAACCGTCAAATCAAATACTCTTATATGTAAACATAAATATTTACATGCAGATGTTGATACATAAGGTAGTCCATGATCAGCCAGTAACTAAGCATACAAATTTTGTACCCGTGCTCTACTGGAAGGTTGTAGCTGGCAACACCCAACACAAGCTTCGAAGCAGAATGCATCGACTTAATATTTTGTAAACAACAATCACTACATTGGAATCACGTTTTCAAAACCTGTTCCTTAGTTTACGGAAGTAGGCCAATGTCTTTATTATTGACTATTAATGCGACAAGTTCAAGGCCATTTCGCAGTGCACACAGACTGACTGACAGTCACGCAGTTATAAGGAAAAAGAACGTTATCCAAAAAATCTGTTGATATACCTACCTATGAAAAATTCATACTATTAGAACGATCTGATTTTGATAATTCAAATATTTATTATATCTTAATTGCAAGTTACAATGAATAAGAGATTTTTCGTTATTCCCAGATTACTAGAAGCAATGTTGGTTTTATGATAATTTGAAATTTAATATTACCATCAAAAACTTTAACATCAATATTTTGCACATTAACAATTCAACAAGTTGTTACTGCCACATTCTCTGACTATAAGTGGATTGTTTTATTTATTACAGACTGTATATAAATGGTTCGGACTAAATAATAGTAAAAAACATTGTAACATTGTAGTTTTTTTCTAAGTCTGGTCTCATGAGAACGTATTTTTTCGAAACATTTAAGCAATCGATTTCGAAGGTAAGTTGCTTGTATTTCGTCATAACTCATACCTGTATTTTCGTAGGTATATATCAGTTCTTGCAATACTGAATTAATTAATTTTTAGGGTTCTGTAACAGTAAAGAAAAAAAGGAACCCTTATAAGAGAAACGGGGGAAAAAATCCGAGAAACGATTCTTGTGATGAAAGAACTTCCACAATGCACAATTTAAATAGCCAAGCATAGCAAGTGTGTACATATTCTAACAAGTTTGTACGGAATTCTCGGTATACGAGTACGACTCGCACTTGATTGATTTTTTTTTTGTTAATTGATCGTGAATTTCGGTGCCTTTTACACTATTAGTAGCAATGGCGTACGGATTTTTACACATTCGTAAAATATGTAAAATAAAATATTCACCTACTTCGGTAAAGTCAAATGAAACCGTCCAATTTAAACCTACGTCAACTTTACCAACGCTCATAATTTAAACAAGTTTTTAAGGCTCTTTAAATCTCATCAAAGTACTCAGAATCCTGCCATCAGATTTTTACTATTTTTATTGGAAAACTGATTTAAAACACATACATAACTCTATCGAAATTCAGTTCTAAAAGTTGGTTTAAAGTAAATTCTCATTTTGAGGCTACCCCGTAGCTTAGTTTCTTCAGTGACTTGGTTAACCGACCAACCCGAACCGACAAGTCGAGAGTTCGAGTCTCAGGGTGCCGTAAGTTGTAGCTGCCATGTTCCTAATTGTGCCCGGATAGTGGTGACAGATTCGCAACCTGTCACACTGGGACACAAGATAAACGTGCGAAATGACGTGTGTGAAATATCTGCCACCCCTTCGAGGGATTACGGCGTGAGTTTATGTTGTGTAAAAGTAATTTTTTTATTAGTTTAATTAATAACATTTCATAACTAACACAAACAAATCAGCCCGATAATTTCCTCTTTATAAGCTGATAAAGTTTAAGGATAAAATTAATTCTTCCTCATTCTTCACAATTTTCCAGCTTAGAATATTTTACATTGGAAATCTATTGAAGCGGTTCTTCTAATATCAAAGGATAATGTCAGCCAATTCCATGATCTGATAACATCAGTGATTTTCAACAGATGTTGGTCGTGTAATCGTGGTGGGAAATCCATTTCAACGTAAGATATCTTTAGCCTTCGAGTTTACTCCTATAGTTCAGAGTCTAAAACAATCCGTTTGTACGTATATGTAAATGTTTGTTTGACGATAACTCGATTATCGTTGATTGGATCGTCGTGAAATTTGGTAGACGGAATAATGCGGGTTAACTATTTTTTAAGATATTAATATAGCAGATTTATAATTATTATTATTTATTTAATTAGGTTAATTAATTTGCTTCTTTCACTACCATTCATCTTTTCATACACACGACTGTTACTTGTTAACTTGTTTTTTTGAATAACATCAACAATCTAAAAACATAAGATTCAAGTATTTTGGACAAGGAGTAGACATAACAAAGATATCGGCAGATTAATTAATCAAAATTTAGTCACAATTACAAGAAATACTACAATTAATTGTTTTTCTCACAAACTTAATACTAATATCAATCAAAACAATCAATACCTTTAATGTGTTCAATGTCTATGCGTAGAAATACTCTTTTTGATTTTAAACGATAAGATATGTAACGTAAAAAGGAATACATATTTTGTTTTATTAGTACATATCGATATATATAGCAGAAATAGAAACCCCGATGCAGTGAAGTAATAAACTGATTCATATTATAAATAAAATTTGCGTTTTAATTAAATTTGTGTTAAAATAATCCATGTATTTTATTCAATCTAATATTCTAAATGACATCACATATTTATTATCTCGAGACAGTTAAAATAATTTTTCTTATTCCCAAACTAAATCAAAGCCTTGTTCTGTGGGTACTTAACAGATACATACATACATATAAATACAAAGTTATTTAGATTGACAACAACCATGACCTCGAAGCAAATATTCGTGGTCATCACTTAAATACCTCCCCTCCTCCCTGGACTCGAACCCGAGGCCTCACATGTCAAAGACAACGGTTTAACCCGCTGCGCCAGATATCCCGTTAATAATCTAGATATTCAACAATATTATTTGAAATTGAGTTTATTTTAAAAAATATACAACTTTTGTACAAATATAAAAGTTGCTAGACATTTATAGGTGTATTTATGTGTGCATACATGGTACCTACTTGACTTGTTAAAGTGTTACTGCAAAAACTAAGCCCTTTGCCATGACCCATACAACATGAACTCTATATGGCCCTTTATTTTAGTGTATTTTACAAAAACAAGACTATTATTGCAAACTGGTTTGGCAAAACGAGACATGAGTCTAATTTTAGCCAGAAATTTGAAAATATTGTGTAGGTATTAAAACGTAAACTACGGAATTTATAGTCAGAATAAATTATATTCGGTATATAAAAAGCGAAAAACGAGATAGATAGATGTATTTCCTGTCTTGGATTTAATATTCTTATCTATGTAGTTTATACCATATCGTCGTTTATTAACTGTGACACAAGATTCTACTATCCTTTTGCAGGGCTGAGTCTATGTGTGTCGTTATGTGGTTACTTGTCAATTTTTAACAAACAAAAATTCACAGAGAAAAAAAAGCTAAATTTAACACAAATTAATACATTGTCAACATGAGAATTTTAAATTTATGTATAAGTTTGATTCGTTATTTACGACAACAGCAAGGTTAAACTGATTCTAAAAATATCGTTTTTGCAAGAGACTTACATGAGTTAACCGGATTCGCAGAAATAATAAATAAGATGCAAGATTATTTTATCATTTTTAACTCATAATTTCGATTCCGCCTACGAATGGTTAATCTTTTTAAACGCTAACTTACCCGTTTGCAAAAATGCGCAAGGAGATAATTCCTAAAATACTGGAAAACATTCAAAAACACGTGTATAGGACTTAAAGTAGTTATTTTTTAACAACCACAGCCATTTCTAAATGACAAACAAATCTTAAAATAAATTTACTAACATAAAAATATACAAACGAACAAAATAAATAAGCTAATGGAAAGAACGAGACATCTCAAACAAATGTATATTTATTAAGTTCCTGGAGATTTCTTATTAATCAATTAATTTAATAAATAAAACATAATTGTTTATTGTTTTTACATATAATTTTTTTTTCATATTGGTACACACAACTTAGAGACTTTTATTCACTTTGTTTTTATTCAATTATTTAGTCAAATAAAATAGTTTTTTTTTTTGTTTGAAGCAAGGGCCACCTTAATTCTTTCAACCAAAATAGAATAAGTACATCATATTTACTGTGCAATGAATAATTACTCGTGTGACTGATTTCTTGTTTGTTGTTGTTATGATACTAAACATACTGATTACATAATTAAAATAAATAATTACCTATATCCCGCTATCTAAGTGTAAACAGCCCCACTTGGCTTGAAACAATGTTGTAATATTTAACCCTTCAAATGACATTGACATTTTGTTAGACTTTTTTTTATTAGAAACTTTTTGCTTGTGCTATTCATTTGTCTATGATTTTGTTTATAAAAAAACTTTATCATTTGATTATAACAACTTGTTTACTCACAGCAATCTACCTGTAGGTAAGAAACGACAAACCGTCAAACGTATATATATAAATTATAAGAGAACGGCTATTTATAAACAAAATCACCGAGTCCAAGTGGCACGATTCCATTTTAATCTCTGCTTTTAAACACAGCGGACTGCATCGAAAGAATCAACGTTCTTCATTTAAAATTTCTTGTGTGCCAGTCGTTCGAAAACTTTTTGACAAGTGCGAGTTCAAATGAGGTCGTGAATAATTCCGGACTTTTTCGTGTCTAAAAGGCAAGAGACCGGGTTGTTGATGAGTTTAATTAAACACATAGATAACAGTGTAGTGATCATGTAATAGAAATAAGTGCTTATATATAAAAGACAGTTTCATTGATTAGGACGTCGACTTGTGCGTTTGCCTCCGTTAGAATTTTGCACCTTTTTAGGGGTGAGTTTTTTATTTTTACTGTCATTAAAAATTTAATCACAGGAAAGACTATTAAAATTTAAAAGATTTATTTTACATGTTTATTTTTGTTCACATGTTTTTTGCGTGTTACCTTGAACTTATTAGATGTCAAAAGTACAATGAGCTACGTCGGTAAATTTACATATTTAATTTTAATAAATAATCGAATTTGTCTGTTCCAAGAATATCTTTATTAAAAATGAATTTTTGATCTGCGAAAACAGTTTAAATGTAATTATAGAAGAATTCTTTAGTTAAAATCAGTTTTTATATGCTGTTATCAACAATAATTATTATTTTTAAGAAAAGCAGTCAAAGTTTTAACCAAATTCGTTTAGCGGTTTACGCGCGATTGGGTAGCAAACGTACAACATTTATTTAACTATATGCTATTTTCTTTAAAACAGTTGCTAATGTAATTTTATTATTTGTTAACTAGCTAACTATTTTTATTAAAAAAACGTCAATAGCGCAGTTAACATTCGAATAACAAAATTGTTTATCTTTCATTTTAGTAGGTTATCTAAAGCACTAAAAAATAATAATAAAAAGTTAATACTGAATCACTTATCTGTGTCAGAAGAAAAATATAAATAAAAGAGAATTTTTATGAAGAAGTAGTAGTTTATTTATTGTAATAAAAAAATGTGGTTGAAATTTTTATTTTTTTCTAAACAGAAACAGAAACTAAAATTTTCTTTCAAAAAAATCTGGACATTTACTTTTAGTTACTTAATTGTCGTATATAAATTATTTTAAATTGACATTTTATTTGATTCGTATTATCTGTTTTTATTTTTATAGTAAAATACATAAAGTTTCGTCAAAATAACATTTTGTTTGAAGGAGCGAATTGCTATTCTTTGTTGTCAATAGTGAAGTCATTTGATTTATCGAGTGTACACCAGTAATATAAGGAAACAAAATTAATTGATTCTATACTTTTCGGGGCACACCCGCCACCCTGTCCCACCACTGCAACTCCTGTTCACCAGGATCAACAGTGGCGTCCTTTGATCGAATAATCATAATAATGCAGCTGTGCAATGACGCACACGCTTTGCCCGGACACCCTACCGGCTGTCGCGGGACCCGCAACGAATTTAATCAGAAGAAATGGGAGGTAGTAAGAAAGCGTGCAGTATTTGATTGTATACATAGACTTTTAAATATACAATGAATTAACTATATAGTGGTCCCACGGACAAGTCTCTTCACTATTTATATACTTTATATTCATTATATATCTTCATTATAATATTTTCGAAACTAAGTAACTCAAAATAAATAACATGGTTGAATATAATTAGTGATCATTTATTTTTTCTTTTGATGGCGGTGTCATCATCATGGCAATTACTTTAAGTATTTTGTCATTGTCAAGTATAATTAATTATCAAGTTTTGATGAGGAATTAAACGATGAAGATATGAATAATGGTAAATGGAATAATTAATCTACCTACAGTAACTAAATCTATATCTATGTCTAACATGCTAGTACGGTTAGTATAGGTTCTAATAGGTAACTTGGGAGATGACGAAAAGAGCGGCCAAATCGTCGTATTTAACTTTCTCCACACTTTTACAGCACTACAGATATTCACTGGGTAAAACACTAGAATTTGACATATTAAATTCTGCTGATATACAAGTAAATACAATAAAATAAGAATATTTTAACCGCCAATTACCGTCCACGCCAAATAAATCTAGTTATCAGTTTTCGATATTCTGAATTAAAGAGGTTAATACTTTTTAATCAAAATATATCGGTATGCGACAAAAATTTGAGTTTTGACCTGTCAATATTATCGGTGATAACGCTTGGGCTAACAAAAAAAAATTGTTTTTGGTCATTTAAAAGATTTCTATCCCGAAGATCATTTTTTATCAATCAAGTAATTATAATAATAAATGTATGAGATCCGTCTTAAAAATATTAGTCCAAAACGCCAGCATGTCTTTTGTTCTTTAAAAAATATTATACACACTCACGCCTTCGTTCCAAAGGGGTAGGCTGAGACAATGGTTCGCCATACGCAACGATCCTTACATACATCTCTCGCTTCCTCCACATAAAAAATATACAATATAAACATAGCTTTAAAAACAATACTTAAAAATATATAAAAATCTAATACCTCAGAGCACACATTACCAATACCTTATTAGTGTTATTATTTTGGAATTAATTATTTTTAAACTATTTATGTTTAATTTAATGGATTTAATTTTACCGTGTAATAATTTGAGCAATGTCACAATGAGAATGTTGTGCTCCTCTGTAATTGGGAGAACAATTAACTTGTACTATAATGGAAATACTGTCGTAAATTAAATATTGTATCTCCTGTTGAGGATCCTATTGAATAAATATAAATATACCTTACTTTGAAAACCTCGTTATTATGAGCGTTCAATAATTTTTTACATAATAAAATGCCTCATATTAATAATGATAATAACCACATCACGACACACACATTGACTCAGCCTCACTACTCACTAAGATATAATCTTGTAACGCAGGCACTAAGCAACCATATGGTATATACTACATAGATATGAATAGAACATCCAAGACCGGTAAGCGAAACAATGCGTCTTACAAATAACACAAAGTCCCGCTCCCGCCGGGATTCGAACCCGGAACCTCTAGCGTAGCAGTTGGCTGTTTACACCACTGCGCCACCGAGATCGTTTATATTTCTTTATTTTTTATAGAATTTAATTAAATACTTCATTGTTTTATTATATTTCCATTGAGGAGGCAACAGAAGGTGTTAGCCAAAGAATGCATTTACGGATTTAAGATTTAAGGATTTCACAGTACAGTATCCATATTCTAGGTCATCACTCGTGACCGGGCCAGGAATCGAAGAGAATGCATATATTCGTTTTTAGTACCCCATTTAATTCAATATGATACCATTAAAACATTTATTTAATAAATAATGTCTAATGCAAGCAATAAAATAACTAATCAATTGGAAAACAATATTAATTAGGCATTAAATCTATTGTTTTGTGAACAAAAGTAATGTGTTTTGTCATTATCATTCCAAGCATTGTTTGATTAACAATAGCTTGCTTGCAATTTTGTTGCTTTTATTGTTTATATGATGCCCTTTTGTCGTAACCTACAGTATAATTTATAACAAGCATTCGCACGCAACTTTGCCCGCGTATAGACATTTTAAATAAAGGTATGTTTTTTTTATCAGATTTGTAGTCTAGAACCTCCCGCAGCAGTAAACTATCTCAATTTACCAAATTTTGAAACTCACCAGATTGGAGACTAAACAGAAGTATGAAAATTAATTAAATTAAACAGAAAATGTTTAGACAGCGACAGAATTATTTGAACTTAAATAATCTAAAGCTAGGTTTTTACCATGACAGAAATGAAGGACACAAATTTCATTATCGTGGACACTGAGGCAGATTTCTTAATTTCTACTGATATAAATTTAGCAATTGGAGACACTCGTGTCTTTACAAAGACACTCGATGTGTTACTGTTAATGACCGAATTGCAGTGTATATTAAGATTTACCGGTCAATGTTAACACCCACCAAGGTCGTTGGTTAATGTGAGAAATTTATCCAGTTCATGACGATTTCTGAAATCCACCGGTGATTGTTAACATTAACAAGTACAATGAATTGATTAATGTTGATTTACATTATGAGCATCGGCATAAATTTATGAGTATCACTGTCAATGTTTATAAGCGAAATTATGATTATGGTCGAGGATTCGAGTCTCGGGTTGCCGTAAATTGTAGCTGCCATGTTCCTCATTGTGTCAAGATAGTGGCGACAGATTCGCAACCTGTCATACTGGGATTCAACACAAACGTGCGAGGGATTAATTACGGCGTGAGTTTATGTTTATGTTGTGTTATGAAGTTATGATGCCTGATTGACGTATCAAAATAATTATCTTTTATTTTGTCTGTAGATTTATTCGCTATTGTAATTCAATTAAGCTAAAACCTTGCGTTCAGTAAAAAAATAAGATCCAAACAATCTGAATTTGATTTTGTCAAATCTATCATTTTTAACATTAGCTACATACATGCTTTATCGGTTCATAACTTTAGTATAGATATAATCAAATGATGTAAACACATTTCAATAATGCAATTTATCTAAAAACAATAATTAATTATAATTAACCATGCAACAAAGCATTCATTATCTATTTAATTTTAACGACAAATTTGCACTCCAAATGATTGTAATACAAACTTGCTTAATAAAATAAATTCGAAAGTAATCTTGTAACCTATCTCAGCTAATCTACTGAGCCGATCTTAATTAAATTTAGCAGAGGGATAATTCTTAACAATAGAAGCAAATAATCTGCGTTATTCGGATCTTGATTGTTACCTTTCCCTTTTTTTGTGCTCGAGTAAAACCTTTATTCAATTCCTTAACTTAATTTAGTATTTTTCTTTTGTTGCACACTAATGTGATCCATGCAGAAAATGATGCTGAATATGTATTTTTCTGAAAATATATATTTTAGTGGGTTTTCAATGTACCTTCCATTTCCGGTTACAATTTTGTAAAACTAACCTTTCTTCACGATTATGATAAAAAGGACATTTCGGAATACGACGATTCACGTTCTTTTCCCACTTTCGGAGATACGACTTTAATTATTGTATATTGTTTATGTCGATATTATTCTGCCTGTCTTACTTAGTTGTTATCAATACGCTGACAATGTGGAATATAAAGTTATCTAGTGAACCGACAATATGAAGATGATATGTAATCTTCGTGTGATTAACCCGTTGCACCTAACTTACCACGTGTCATGAAATATGTACCCTGCGAGTAGAGTTACAGGAGCAAAATTTGTTTTTCGGTGTAAAGGTACACTTACTCTGTCTTACGACTGCATCTTCTATTTATCAAGATCAATAGAGATGTTATTTGAGATGCAGCTGTACAATGATGCACTTAATTGAGACAAAAATTTAAATAAAACGTTATTCAATCGTCAAATGAATTTTTAAATACTTGATCATTTTGCTTCGGGAAGTTTTCGACGAGAAACTAGAGATTCTGTAATTTATCCAATACAAAAATTTTAGGGTTCCGTAGTAAAACGGGGGGAAAACGGGACCCTATTACTAAGCCTCCGCTGTTCGTCCGTCCGTCCGCATATCGTACTGTTAGCGGCCATGAACCATAATAGGTATACTCTTGAAATTTTCGGAAAACGTCTTTCTTTGTTGCCGCCATAAAAAATACAAAAAAATAATAATTTAAGGGCTCGCAAGCGAGAAACGCGCTTTTTCTTATTTATTTTTAATCTTGTACGATCGTACGGAATCTTTCATAAAAGAGTCAAATTCACAATTGTTTTTTTTTTCAAATACATCTTACAGTTTAGGATGAGAGATACAGCTAGTGATACAGCTCTTGTCGTAATTTAAATCAAATATTTGTAAACAAGTAGGTTGTATTTCTTTACGTTCTCAAATAATAAAGCAAACATATCTTACAGTAAGTTATTGGATTTTTGTCGTTTAATTATTGTTGTTTCAATCAAAAAGTTTCTAACACCAATTTATTTTTTTATTATGAGTCAAACTAGTTATTGAATCCAATGCTATATATCAACTAAATATAAAAGTATCTAGATTATTTGAATATTTTTTATGTTTCACTCAATGCTATTCATTGAATAGCACACCGCTTGACAACAGTAATACTGCAGTCTAAACTCTTAATAAGATTTCAAAGAAAAAAAGTAAAGCCATCCCGGAAAGTTACGACTTCAGAATATACTTAAAACTTTTATGTGATAAATAGACTGAACTATTTTCAGAAATTAAAGGCGGGTCGCAGAGTAATTAGTAAATAGAAATGACCTTTTCTACATTCTATCGATACAATATATTATGAGAGTTGCAGTATATGTACAAATACCAAACCTTGACCTACAAAAGGGATGCAAGTATAACAAGTAGGTATGTCGCAACTTCTCGACGTGAAATGATTTCAAGCACCCAAATCTTGTTTAATAAATTCATGTTGTAATTCCTTTAAATTCGATACTTATCACATTGAATGTGATTACACTTTGAAAAGGCTACAAATTCATTTTGTAAAACACCAATAAATTTTTAATGTATTTGTCATTGATTCGAAAAAAACTAATTTTAAGCATTTGGCCACCCAGTAATTGGTACAATGTCACTTAATGTGGAGTAGGTACGCTTACCTAGAATTAACTAATTTAAAGTCGACTTAAGTCCTTCAAGTGACAATATTTGGGATTCTTCCACTGGGAGAGTTCCAATTCTAAGCAGTATAAATGATAAATCTTTTCACAAACTGTTTCGTACTAATTGACATGGTTATTATGTACGACGTGGTAACTCAGTTTGCTACGTGCCTTGTTTAACCAACCGACCCGACCCGACAGGTCGAGGCCTCGAGTTTCGGGTTGCCGTAAGTCTTAGCTTCCATGTACCCACTCATTGTACCCGTATAGTGGCGACAGAATCGCAACCTGTAACACTGGGACTCAACATGACCATGCGAAATGCGGTGTGTAACTCCTCTGCCAACCCCTCTCGAGGGATTACGGCATTAGTTTATCTCATTTTTGTGATTTTATATCATACATACGTCGATATTACATACTCTTTTGCTACATAACCCTATACATTAATGGATTCAGATATTGGTGTCACTTGGCAATCCACCAATCTCCAGCACATCATAAGGTACTGTATATTAGGACCTCATTACATATACTTGAATAGAACATCCATGAATCCGTAGTCAGTTCTCGTTTTGCACACCAACGCCTGCCCGTAGTAGGTCCCACGACCTCGAAAGATCTCGAAACCGGGAACCCTTGTGTCACCGCCGATAGTATAAACCATTGTGCCACGGAGGCTGATTGTTTTTACCGGATGAGAGAGGATTCGAATTGAGTTGGTACTTTGCATATATAGAAAGTTTAATTAGGTTAAAAAACCACTTATCAAGATAACATTGCATTGAAGGATTATAAATATCGTGGCATTGTGAATATGGAAGATAATTATAGGTATGTGTTTGTTTTATTTCATTATTGTTCTAACATGCAATCATTTAAATGATTGTGAGTATGTTTGAATAACATATTTAACAATATAATGTTTGAAAGAAATGATTATATCATATTGTCTGAACATAAAATTTACGTTTATTTATAATGCCAGTAAGCACTGTCATCGACTCGGCGATAGCTACGTTCTACGTTTCTATAGACTATGATGAATGCCTATGCAATTGTTCGCCAGTTGAGCCAGGGTACTTCCATCACAATCACTACATAGTATAAAACAAAGTCGCTTCCCGCTGTCTGTCCCTATGTGTACTTAGATCTTTAAAACTGCGCAACGGATTTTGATGCGGTTTTTTTAAAGATAGTGATTCAAAAGGAAGGTTTATATGAATGTGTTACATGCATAATATCTGTGAGAAGATGGGCTGGTCGCTAGTATTATTAATTTTTTTGCGTCAGTGCGTACTGCGTATATGCGACAGTACGTATAGGCGACAATGTGTAGTGTCTTAAGTTATAATTCTATTTACATGTTTATATTACTAACAGAGATATCCACATTACCTTCTTGTACGTTTGCAAACCTTTATCTTCTGAGTGGATCATCAGTTAAGATATGTCAATTTGTTCAAGTGATTTCACAAACCAAAATTTTATGATTAGATAAACAAAATCCATATATTATACCAAAAATTCATAAATGGAATTGTTTTGCATGTAATTATCACTGTACTGCATATATGTCACAGGAAGTCTGTAAGATGATTCAGATATTCTATACAAAACCTAGGCAACGTATACAATACCTTCGACGCTTTGGCGATGTATGAAATATCATGAATCCTATTGTCCATATACATTCCCTAGGTAATTAATACAATTCTTAGGGATTGTATAGATTACCAGCTGGTCAGCCGGCACGGTATAAAATAAACATAAGTAATTAAATGTTGAAGTAGTAATACAAAAACATACACAAGAAGTTTGCTATTGAAGCAATGTTTTTTTTCTCTCACGTTACCTATACATATTTCCTCTTTTTTTTTTGGGTTTTTCCCGGAACTTTTTCATCTGCGATCTTCAAAGAGATCGAGGAAGATGAATCGTATTGTATCGCGTTTCTATGATAACTATGAATAGGAAACATACGGAAGAAATGTTTCTATTAATAACATCTATTGATAACTACTACATATATTTATATTTATGTAGTTTTGGTAAACATTAAATTATCTCCTTCATTTCCGAGTTGGAGATAAAAGAGATGGGAAAAACTATGAAATAAATATAGTTGATGTATTAAAAAAATCTTGGATGTCGTATTCTCATCTATGTAGTACAAACCATATAGTTGCTTAGTGCCTGCGATACAAGATTATCTTAGTGTAGGGCTGAGTCAATGTGTTTGTAATGTGGTTATTATTATTATTTAGTTAATAATTTGAATGAAATAGTTGTTTTACACATGTCATGTTATGTTTAATGTTAGATTGTATTACAAAACCAGGCTTTGCCTGTAAATTCTAAATTTTCCAGACAGACATACATACAAGTAACTTGTAAAGTATTAACTTTACATTATCAATATTTGTGTTTTCATATATTTTTATCGGCTTTATTGAGTAACACACAGTATTGAGTGTCACAGACCACACTTGTATTTGATAAACTATTTGCCCTAAAGGTTAGAATTAATTACATGGAACTTTCTGTAGCAATCCATTTTATTGTATTTATATTCTCAACCGATTTTAAAATTAAACTATTTTAATATCAAGTAGACTTATGTCACGTTCTTTTAAATTGTATTTTTACTATCACTTGTTCGGAAAGCGGATCTACGGGGAAGAATCCTGCACTAAACCCCGCAGTTACTATTTTCAACATTTTACTGTTACAACATTAATAAAATAACAAAAAAAAAAAACTTTAATACAATTTTACTTATTTTAGTTTTAGTTAAGAAAAACCATTATTTAAAATAGGAAAACCATGGAAATGTTATGGACAAGCTACAGTTTGTTGTAAAAACAGCTTAAATCCGTATTTCATTCAAAGTCGAAGGCAAAGGCAATGTTACATAAAATTACAGCTTTCGGCTCCCCACAACAGAAAGTTGGTGACCGATTTTTTGTATTTGAAAAATAGAAAGTACTCTAAACTAGATCAATTAGACTAGGACAAATAATTCTCCCGATTATCGGCTATATAAAAAGTCGGAGAAGCTGAAATACAAGCTCCATTTCAGCAATTTTCTTAATAATTATATCGCGATATTAAAATAATAAATTTCATAACAATAAAAAAATATTGCTATCAAATACCTAACTTCAAAGTTCAAAGGCCGAAATTATCTTACGATAAATCAAATTTTTACAGTTCCTAATTGAAATCATTGTGAAATAATTTCTTTATTAATAATAAAATTATTGTAAACATTGAAGTATCGTACAAAACATTGTTATCAGTGAAAAAATTAGGTCTACAATAAATAGTAATACAATACATGTGAAAAATATTAGGTATCTTTAATATTTAATTAAAATATGATACAGTCTATGTTCCACTAATGAAGATAATTTATTTATTGTAATATCAATTTCATAGGACAGTACTCAGATGTTACCAAAACTACCACAACCTTGTAAATCATTAGAAAACTTAAATGTTCTAGCATATAATGAAAAACTATTTTAAACTTTAAAAAAAAGCAACTAAGTGGGTTTCTTGCCGGATTCTTGCCCGTAGATAGCATTCCGAACAGGTGGTAGATAGAAACACGATTTGAAAGCACTTATTACAGTTAATTTAAGTAAAATACAGTTTGAATTTGTACTAAAAAACAATCAAAATCAGAACCCTCTTTTTTTCTTCGCCGCAGTCGGGTAAAAAGAAGAAAGATGCATTACGTGAGACCTTCCTCACAAATTTATCCCATGGAACTTCAACAACGATATAAGTAAAAAAAAATGATAAGAATAGTAATAGTAATTATTATTTAGAAATTCGTGATCATTCAAATCATTACGTGATTATGATTATTATATGATTATGATTATAATGATAATAATAGTAATGATGAATACTATTATATGATTTATATTGTGGTTATTACGTATTATGAGGTGGAAACTGCAGGTGTTGGCAAAAAAATAGCATTTGCAAGGTATTCAAAATACAGTATCCATATTCTTGTTCATCACACAAGACCAAGCCTGCAGTAAGTATCGTAAGAACTTATATAGCAGGCACAAAGCAACGAAATGGTATATACTACATAGATAAGAATACTACATCCAAGACCGGTTAGGGAAACAATGCGTCTTAAACACAGAAAATATAACGTTTTCTGTGTTTAAGACACTACCTCCCAGTGCGATGTCTTTATGTAAGAAATATCTGACTGATCAAGACATGCCCCCCAAAAGGATTTCTAAAAAAAGGTCGATAGTTTTGAGAGTCACACCCGCCACTCTGTCCCACCACTTCAACTCCTGTTTACCAGGATCAACAGTCCTTTGATCCAATAATACAATTGTGCAATGATGAACAGGCTCTGCCCGGACTGAACCCGCTGTCCCGCGGTGAACTTAATCAGTAAAAATAGGAGGTAGTAGGAAACCGATTTCAGACTTCCCTCCCAAGCGGAGACAGCTAATAAAATGGCCTAGAGGCCAAAAATCTAAAGGGGACACAGTCAGGAGACGCCTGACCTTGAAAACACCACGGTATGCCACTAACAAAGAATAAATTAAAAACTAAACTAAAGGTTTTTTAAAACACCAATTATATTGGATTCAAAGCTAATTGCTAATTGTTGTAGAGACCAAAAGACAATTCTAGACCCGCCACCGGTATCCCGGATTCAAACCAGTGACACGTAACCTTGACTACCATAAAAAATTCATCAGTATTAAATAACGAAGTGCTATACTTTTCCGATAATTATATTTGCTGTTGGTAAGTCATATGTTTTCCAATATTTATTTATATCTTTGACAGTGAAAACAATTTCTGAGGCCTGTACCTTTGATATCCGAATTGACTCGTAAGAGGTACGAATTCAATAAATGAGGAAACCCTTCTCACGTTTGATAGATACAGTCAGAAACATACATTCCCTTTTACCTTTAAGGCTGGAGCACACCCAGTTCGATTGCGTTGCGGTTGCAGTACGTATGACTGCGTTTTTGAGGTTTAAAGTAAGAAACGAATTTTTACCAAAACTAAATACGTAAAAACTCCGTGGTCTTAAGTATTCAAAACATTTACAACAAAAGTTTTCAAAACTTTGACTTGATTCTTTAAAAAAAGTTGCTTTGAAATATCTTAAGTGATTAATTTGATTTCTTGTCTTAATTTTTTAATCATGCACACACACATACATACAAACTTCAAGACACATATACACTCAACATAGTAGCGATTTTATATTACTTTTAGATTACCATAATTTTATATATGCCAATAAAAGAGAGCAGGCCTACTTTTTCTTGTAAATTTTTATTTCTAAAGGTTGTGGTTTTTGGGAAATAATGAAAAATCAAAAACAATGCCACAACGAGGTCTCACGCACACTACAGCGCGGCACCGCAGACCGCATTTGGTTCATTCATTGTGTTACATCTCCTCACCGCACACACCGCAACTGTACCGCAAGCAATTTTCGTGTATTCCAGCCCAAACCTTATGTCAATAAAAAATATTTCTACCTTTGCATTAAGACGAAATCCCTTGCGTCCCCTAAATAAATCAATTACGTAAGGACATTTCAAAGTGTTTCCCTTAATCCGTTCTATTTAGTTTCTAAAGTTAAATCTATAGGGTCTAAAAGGGTATAAAGTGTTTTTGTGATATTTCCTAATTTAATATCAGATGTCAGGTTTTGTTACTTTTATACTAATGGATCCGTCTTAAATTCGCTTGTGTTGTCTTTACTAAAAACGTATACGAAAAATCTGTAAGAAAGATTTAAGAGAATCAGGATATTTTTAAACAGACTGCGTCGGAGCCAAAAAAGGAGGGTGTTTGTATGTATGTCTATTCCTATGTTCACTCGTGCCTCATAACTACTAAACGGCTGAACCGATTTCGATAAATGATATGTCAATAGATTCGTCTCTATTTTAAAAAAAAGTTTTGTTCTGGTTTTTCCTGTACAGTGATTTCAGAGCAGTTTGGTTTTGTTGTTTTGTTTTTTCATTGTTTTACACATTTGCGAAGCCGGGGCGGGCCGTTAGCTAAACCAAAATAAATCTAACGATTGTTCGCACGTTTCGTTTATTTATCTGATCTTTGATGTTGCCTATTTGTTGTATATAATATACAATAATAAGGAAGTCACATGTAAGTAGCAAGATAGTAACATTGTAACAATCTCTTATGACCTTTGGAAAATGTTTCCTTGGTAACAATATTTACTTCGACTTTTACGATATTTCCCCTGTTGTGATACAAAATAAAGTTAAATATAAGAGTGTGTTTCATGTGAAAATATAAAAAATCTGTCGAGTGTGAGTCGAATTCGCACGTGATGAATTCCGTCTTATAAGCTTGAATATAATGAAGATTTATAAAATTTTATGAAAGAAACAAAAAAAAAATAGAATAAATACGTTTGTTCCCTTTAATTTGTAATTTACCTGTTTACCATGTTTTTAAAATTTTTGTTATAGCGGCCAAAGAATTCGACAGTCTCTGAAAATTTCACACACAAACTTAGCTGACACAGTAACGGACAGACTGTATTTTTTTCCGATGTACATACGTACGTAAAACAGTTATTCTGATGATTACGATCGTACGAAAAAGATGGTCGAATCATTTTTGAACTAACTAACGCAAGCCAAATTGTTGAAAAAAAGTACTAGTATATAATATTTTCATGGTTAAATTTCCTAAAACTTTTTGTGCATAAAATTGTATGTAGAGTAAAATATACAAAAAATTTTCAGTAACTTGGTTTCTTTTCCAAAGCCAGCAAAGTTTTTAAAAGTTTCGTAACTGAAACCATTTAAATGGAGAAAACAATTTCTAAGTAATTTGAATTGAAATCCGTCTAGAAAATAAATTAATATAACCTACTTTATTAGTTTAATAAAAATAAGTTTTCTCTTGGAATTATTTTGAGGGTTTGGTACTCTAATGATAAAAACGGGATCCTATTACCAAGACTCTGCTGTCCATCCGTCCATCTGCCAGCAAGCTGTATCTCATGAACCATCTTAAAACTACAATGTAAATTTCTACATTTTAAAACTACAATGTCAAATTAAAAATACCACTTTAAAAAAAAAAAAAAGATTTTTCTTGTTTCTTTTAAAGTTAATTATCCAAAAATTTAAACATTTACGTTTAATCGGTTTTTTAACCTAATACCTATTCTCACTTGAAATATTATTCATAATTTTGATGAAAGAGTTTAGAAACTGGTCACCAGTTTTGAAGATCTCTTATACGTTATGAGGATTAATTTCCAAGCTCTAGTAGGGTTTTAATAGGTCGTTGACGTCATGTAGGTATAATAAAGTAGTTTATTAGGTCAAATGAGCTTGGCATTACAAATGCATTGTTTATCTCATTTACGACCGTTGCTATGGAAACTATCCTCGAATGAAGTGAACTAAGGAATGTTAATATAAACGCATAATTTACAAAACAAATAACAAACGCTTATGAATAACCAATAAATCAGAGGTCACACACATATCCAAACACCAATCTACAAACACACATACACATAGTAAATACAGCTGCAAAATCATATTTTTCCTACCATTCATGAAATTCAAAGGTCCAAATCAATTTCCGCTGGAAGTAAAAACGAAATTCCAGACCAAAAGTTCAGTAAAATGTTGACCAAGTCAAGGCCATCAAAGAAGCTTGAATAAGCGTCTATTTCAACGTTTGTAATACCCTTTCAATTTACTCCAATAAATCTAATTTATCTCATTGAATAAGAAAAGAGGTTACAACCGCTTAAATGATTCAGATGAACGATCATTTAATCAAACCTATTGATGACCTACAGCTTTATCCGTTTAGATCTGCTTTGGTTCGTTTAAATTCAAAGATGTTAGCTTTAAGTTTGCCTCATTTATATTGGTTATATAACCTAGTTATCAGGGGCGTAGTTACCGCCGTCTCAATCGCCCCCGGGCTACAGGGACCACTACAGAAAAAAAAAAAATCCACAATGTCACGTAACTCGTGCTTCCCGAGAAAGGGAAGGAAGCGATAACTCATAGTCAATGAATATTTATTTTACTTTGATGCTATCATTTATGTTTCTTTTGTGAGAAATCTTTATCTTTCATTTGGGCCCTATTTTGATACAGGGCTCCCTAAGGCAGGCTACGCCACTACTAGTCATATGTATCGAACTCTAGGTATTTGAATTTTAAATTCTAGACTTCGAGACTCATAAAAAGTAAATGTTTAGAGGTCAAGGACATTACTAAACATAGATATGTTATTTGCTTACAAATCAATCGACAAAAGTATTCCAAACATAGCGACACACACACATACACATTTTTAACACTTGTCAAGTGATATGAAAGGGATACCGCTATTAAAGCAATGTAAAAGATTAAGAGGAAAAGTGTTTGTCACTTCAGTACAAAAATAAACTAAAGGAAAAATTCCCAATTGGTAATTATTTATAACTTCACTAAGCTCTCGCTTATAAAATGACCGCCGCTTGATTATGTAAAATGTCATTGGTAGAGGTTAGTCATTTGTGTTTCTACACATAATATTTATAATTCCTACTACGACTAAATTATGTAGCCACTAATCAAATAATAAATATCAATTTATAGGCTGTAAGATACAAGAATGCTACACTACACAGTCCAAACTATATTGTTAAATGTTTCTTTGTATTTTTTTTTATTTTAATATTAAAGAATAGGGAAAAATGTCGTCAAACATTTTTGATTTGGCTTAAATAAAAGTTTACTCGATGTAGGAAAACTTACCGCTTACTTAAATTAATTATTAATACCATTAATTATAAAACAAACTTGATATTGGACTTTGGCGTATGTTTTTACGTCTACAGTTAGCTTTAAGTCTTAAGTAAATACAAACTTGTTTAAAAATACTTCGCGCAAACTGTGGTGAACAAAGTTTCAGCATTTCCTTAAAATATTATTATTGTACGAATCAAACTTTTACCGTTCAATCAAAAGACTCGAAAAATCAATTCACAATCCAAAAACATAGTTAAAACGAATGATTTTAATAAAGTTTAAGAAAAATCCTTTGCTTAAATTTCACGATCGGTACCTCTACGATATTTGATCAGAATCAACACTACTTAATTTATCGTTCTGGATGGTTGTGACATAAAGGATACCGTCGTGTCAATAGGCGGCGTTGTCACTATCCATCAGGAGAACCAACTGCTAGTTTGCCCGTGACCTGCTATAAAAATTAAAGCGCTAAAAATAGGCAAACAGGCTCTGATGTTTTGCTAAAATTAATGTCACAGACGTCTTGTACTTATGAATGGGAGATCCTTGTAATGTTTGCCTCCTTATGCTTTTTAATAACATTTTTTTTCTTTGTTGCAGTGTTTAATACTGCCATATTCAGCTAGTCAAGATGGCGATGGGGTTCTCTTTCGCCAACCAAACGGTGGACGATGGATTGTCCACTGTCCTCACTGAGCAGGTCAAGGGGATAGGAAGAATGTTTTATCTCGTTTCCCCATCAGAGACCTTGTACGAGAGGAAAGAGGACGTGCCTAATTTTTATAAACAGGTAAGGATCACCTGTTTATTTACTACACGTTGAAGACTATTCTAGAAAAGTATATTTATAGTTTTTTTAATTAGCTTTAATTAGCTTGAAGCGAATTCTCAGAATAACTTATAATAACTTACAAAAATTCACGCCGTAGTCCCTCGAGAGGAGTTTCCAAAGGTAGGTACACTCTGCTTTTTGCATGTTTATGTTGAGTCCCAGTGTGACAAGTTGCAAATCTGTCGCCACTATCCGGGCATATTGGAAACATGGCAGCTCGGTTAGCCAAGGCAAGTAACAAACTAAGCTGCTACGTCCCTAAACTCAAATTTAGGTTGAATTTTTAAATTTAAGGAAAGGTTTTTCCTTTTGAATAAAATAGAATTTAATTAAGTAATCCCTGACTCCAGTGAACTTTTTCTCGGAAATTTTAAAATCAAACACTAAATACAGATGTCAATAAATTAAAACTTCTAGATTCTAAATTTTAACGTACTCCAATCCGAGAATCGAACCCTCGACCTCGGGTCGCGTCGGGTCGGTAAGTCAGTTATCCAAGGCACGTAACATGCTGAGCTACCTCACTTTGCGCCGTCACTATAGCTTATTATACTCGATAAGCTACGAGTATTCTAAGAAGCGTTTCAACTGATGACCTCTTTTTAGAATTTTATTTATGATAATTGCAATGCAATCGCAGTGTTATCAACCATAAACCTATCATTAAAATCGGCTCGATATAGCATACTTTTCGCTAAAAAATATACATAGTATCGTCAAATGAATTTAAATTTTTCTTAAAATAACTTGACCACCGGTTGGGAAAATTTAAGTTGAGTATGATACCGGCAAGAAAGAGATTCTGTAATTAATGAAAGTATATCAACATGTTTTAATACTTAGACACTAATACATCTTACTTTCTAGGGTGAGAGAATGCGACACAGTTCATGTCACAATATAAAATTCAAATTGAAATATTGATGAATTACCTATTGTAGTGATGAAACAAACATCCGGTGCTAGCACTAGCCCGTGACGTACATGCTACTCACATAGAATAAGTATTTGAGCACATTAGCAGTATACGATGTCGAAGTTTGGATCCTGTTTTAAACTCATTAAATAATATACTGATAAACTCAAAAAACAAAAGTTACTAGCTCGTATTTAAAGAGCGGAATGACACACAGAACGCTCTTTCTTGTTAGTAAATCAATAACATTAATTAAATATATACGTATTCTAATCTGATTCTGACACCTCATCCATATGCGGTTGACATACAATAAACTAATCACACGAAACGTTTTGTATCAAGTTTCATCATTCACGTTGCTTAAGATTTTTGCGGTCTCTTTAATACCGCATTAAGAATAAAATGTAGACATTCCTCAAGCAAGCATGATCCACCATCGCATCTTATCAATAATAATAAACGACGTCACGACACACACATTGACTCAGCCCTACAGTAACACAACTGTCAAAAGAACTAAGCAACATAACACCCAAGATCGGTAAGCGAAACAATGCGTCTCGCAAATAACAAAGTCCATTCCCACCGGGTTTCGAACTCAGAACTTCTAGCGTAGCAGTTGGCTGTTAACACTTGTGCGCCACAGAAGTCGTCAAAATGTTGTGGCCAAATGCTTTCCTATTAAAAAGTAGGCGAACTGCAAAAAAAATGATCCTAGTTTGAACTATCACGATGACTAACGGATTCATCTTATGAACCATAGATTAATTGTTGGTGGCAGAGCTTCTACGCAAAAAGGTTAATCATTAATCTATGTTATGAACCATTAAAATGACAAGCATCTGATTATCTCCTAAAACATGGACGTTTATGGGGTGCTCTTGGTGTAAACAGACAGGGGCATCGTCGTGTTAATAAGCGGCGATATCAATTTCCATCAGGTGAACCCGTTTGCTTGATTGGTATATTGTATAAAAAGTCAATAATTGTACCTATCCTTTCATTTTTTAAGCCAATACAATTTTATTCATGATATTAATTTGCATATAAATAGCGCGAAAGCGGGACTGTCATGTGGGAGGTGGAAATTATCATAATTGATTCCGAAAAGGCAATTTCTGAAAATATTAAAAAAGAGAACATAATATACCGCAGCTTTGATCGGACGAGGTCTATAGAAGTTTTAATTATTTTACTGGCTTATGGTATTAGTTAATTGAAATGGAACGTAGCAGACAGCTAAGACCAGTTCTAAACGAATATCTTTAAGTACTCATACGCTTAAAACCAAATCAAATACGTAATGTGGTTTATAAAAAGAATTCAAGAGTAGCCTGGATCACCTGAACGAAAAACCAATTACCGGTAGAAGTTACCGTTCAGATTAATTCAGCCGAGTTTCATATCCATTGCCGCGTTAAAAGTGAAAATATTCCTGCAATCCGGAATCCATACATCAATGTGGTTAGCATACGTGTGAGAAATCAGATCGCTTTGAGAGGTAACCCACACATAGGTTTGCGGTTTCAGTTCGTATTACAAGGCTAACACGCTCATATGGGTAGCATTACCGTGGTTAAGAAATGCCTCTACGAGATAGTTGACATTGCATTAAGGAGTTCACATACGAGCTTTAATATATAGCGGTATCTTAAGATATCTCACACTCAGAGGGAATAGCGGTTCTCTGTGTATAAATGAATAGCCGCTACGTATACGCGTAGCGGGCATCTATAAACGCATTGCCTTGTGTGATATCTTACGATATATTAAAGCGCACAAATGTGAACCCCTTTAATATTAGGAATAATTTAAGTCGTGTATTAGGATTAGGTGTCCCAGGTTCAATTCCTGGCTCAAGCAACTTGTTACGCATAGGCATTTGTATTTTTATTGTAGTTAGTGACGTTTTGTCTATATTTAAGAAAGTTATAATTTTAATTGTTCTTATGAGATAAATAATAAGAAACCGAGGTAATCCAAGATGACGTTTTAAAAAAAATGTAATTGAATTAATATCCTTATATTCTCCAAAAACAAAATATATTTTGAATTTTGATAAGTCATTTGTTAACAAAACCAGCTTTTGTATCCATAACGATATTACATCTATCTTTAATAAGTCCATATTCGTAAGCAACTTTCGCCTCAGTAGTCAAAATAGACGCTCTACTAGTCAAAATAACCCTTAGTAGTCAAATTATATCAAATAGTTGACTGTCTGAATAGTTAGTGAAATTCTTCAAACGATGGAAACATCTAGAAAGTAACATACGGTATAATTAGCAAGTTTCTAGTTCTTGTTTGAAATTCCCTATTATTTAAACACTAATTGGTTTGGACACGTGTTATAGTATTCCAGTATTGAGGCGAAAGTTGTTTATTGACATAGAAAAAATACTAACAATAATTTTTTTAAATTTTGAGTTTGCCCATATGGTATACCTTTCGAAATATTATATTTGAATCTTTAAAATATACATATGTCAAATCGTAAAATGGTTACGTACTGCTGTCAGAGTTCCATACCAATGAGCGGCCATCTTGAATAAATTAACGTATTAAACTATCAGAATTGATTCAGGTCAGCTTTATAAAGGACCGCTGGGTTAAATTCCAATATCGACTTTGACATATGACAAAATTGGAAACCTATTGTGCTATTGTCCACTTCGTTGCCACCAAGTTGTCACACTGCAACCAAAGTTGTCACACTGCAACCAAAGTTGTCACACTGCAACCAAAGTTGTCACAACAATCTTTCAAAGTTGAAACTACTAAATTTCCATAGTTGTCAATAAGAAACAGTGAGAAAAAGATATTAGAATTAGATTAGAAAAAGATAAGAGAAGTATTTTACATTTTTGTTACAGGCATGGCCGTACTTTTTAATTTTTATGCTGCTGGAACACATAGTTCTGAGGCTCGAAGGGAAGAAAGGAATTCGTCTCAACGACGGCATCACCAGTATTTCACACGGATTATTCTCTGAATGCGGAAGGTAATTAAAATACCTAATAATAATTTGAAGCGGCATTTTATCAATAACCTGTTAAAAGTTTTTACATATTCTCTGAAAGAACGACTTTTTATGATTTTGTACACGTAAATCGAATAAAAAATACTTTCCGTAATTGCCGTGGTATGGTTCAACTATCATAAATTAACCACAAATGTGTGGTTTTCTTATGTTGACTGGATTTTTTTTCTAAGGAGCTATAAGAGTTCAGTTTAATAGGGTTTTTTTCTATCCAATATACATACATTTTTGATACACCTTCTGCTTCGTTTGAGAACTGAAACTTCTTTACCGAAGTTGCCGAATGTACGTTATGTTATTTATCACTAGTCAGGTGAAATCGCGGGCACCAGAGATACAGCTCTCCCTAGTACAAAGCCTCTTGGTTTTGTATTATTTTCATGGCTTCGTCCATAATGATATATTATTTAATACTGATACTAAAGTTTTCTTCAACAGATTAATATGGCGAGGAGCCGAGTCGTATTTGTACACGTGGATATACACGAACTACAGATTATTCGAACTGCCCTGGGACAACACATTCACCTGGTATGCAGCAGCTATCGGTGTTGACTTCTGTTACTACTGGATGCACAGGGCTTGCCACGGTGAGATCAATATTATCATCATCATCTGATATGATAGACGTCCAATTTTGAACATTGGGCGCCTTCAAATATTAATTTATTGCCAACTGTCAATGATCTGTATGTGAGAGTACTAATGATATGATTTCAATTTAATTTATTGTAGTAATTTAGAATTCATTCGGTTTAATTTTGCAAACAACAGATCATTTTTGTTTTGAATTCATTGTTGTTGTTTAATACAATTTCTTACTTAAGTGAAACAGTGGGGTTTAAGCAATAAAGTTTACTCAGCAATAAAGTGGCAAGCAAATACTCTTGATTCTGTCGATACTTTAATTACACAGTAATCTACTAAATCTATCCAATCTACTAATACTAAATCTATGTATATTAACCTGTCGTTTCCTCGAGAACTTAATTTAAATCAACGGAATTTCGATTAAACTAAACTATAAATAGATTATCTTAACACCAATTTTCTATTTCTAACTACAACGAGGGCTGTCAATAACCAAAATAGACGATAAATATGTAGATTGAATTTATTAAGCAAATCATACACGTGTGTTATTTGCCGCTAAATATATTGATGCGTATAACATATCACTTCCTCAAGCTTAAATATAAGTACTTATTTATCCTCATGGAACGAAATAGGATTGATCGGAAGTATTCTAGGGAGCTTTGCTTGAAGGCTGTTATAGATGAGCATGATTTTGGCATTCCACACGTATATTGCTTTGATCCTTTTCAATAATCGGAATTTTTCCCCAGAATTTGTCGTTATCAAAGATCAAAAATACTTTCAAACAACCAAGAGAAAATCTTTTTTCTTTTTTTGTACAAAAGACTAGAGTTGAAGTAGTTACAAATGATGGTTATGCTTAGGTTTTATTGTTTTGTTTTAGTAAAAGTTTTGAATATGTATAAAACTAGACAAAAAAAATTACGTTTCCTTTTTATCTATATTTCGCTGTTTCTATACGTATCTACTTTAAAACCTGTCTTTTATTTTTTAATTTCATTTAAATTCTATTTTAAATCTTTGTCCCCCGAAAATAGATTTCTAGCTAGAGTACGGCTTAGAAATGCAAAAAAGTCACCTAAAATTCCGCATTCCAACATTACTTGAAGAGGAGAAGAGACTTGAGATTTTTAAATTTTTGTTGTAGTTTTAAAATACATTAGCTATAAACGTGTCACCTGAAACATAAGTATGCAAAACTGTATTTTCAAAATTGATATGTTCGAGTAGCAATACAGAAAACATTTTTAGGTTTGATATTTGACCCTCTGTTATCAATCAAAGAAGTCTGAAATCAGTCTTACTCCCTCCTATTCCAATTTCTTCTGTTTAAATTCGTTGTGGGTCCCAAAACAGCCGGTAGGGTGCCCGGGCACAGCCTGTGCGTCATTGCACAGTTGCATTATTCGTTGATTATTCGATCAAAGGACGCCATGTTGATCCTTGTGAACAGGAGTTGCAGTGGTGGGACAGAGTGGCAGGTGTGCCCTGAAAAGTATAGACTCAATTTTTTTTTCTTATATTACATGGTACCCTCTGTTATCAATATTTTAGTTTTGATTAATTTTCGACCCGAGGTCATCTACGACTCTTATGGTAACAGACCTCAATTTCAAGTCATGTTTCAGATTGTAGAATCTATATTTAGATTTTAATTGTGATGCTCATTTATTAATAAATATTTCATAATATTAATATTGTTTGAATGTGCATTTGTATTGTTTATTTTTTATATTATTTAGTTTCATTCTGTTTCAGTATAAGTGGTCAATCATTAAAAAAGCAAAAAAAAAAAATGGCCAAATAAAAAGATTTGCGACCAAACGAAAACTTTTGCTATTTCTAGTCTGAACCGTCTTTTGGTATGCTGCATGTATATGCTTTAGCTGATTATTAAAAAAAAAAAACACGAATTAATCGCTTGAATTGCATTCGATGTAATAAGGTTCAACTTTTGAAATTTTTATTTATTTACAAAAATCACAACATAAGCCAACCTGTAACCAAAAATATAAATAGTATATAATAATAGTAACAGATAATATTATTTATTATAATATAAATATATTTTATTAGATAGTAATTAAATAGTTTATTTATGACTTCTAGATTTTAAGTGTTCTGTTACTATTTGAAAGACAAAACATTATTATTAAGATGTTTGTTGTAGAATATATGGAAACTTATTTTGATGCACTGTTTATCGCCATATGTTATGGCGTAAAAACAATATTTACTTAGACAATAAAAACCTAATCATTACAGCCCTTTTAGTTAAGAAGAAATTAAAAGCAAATCTATTGTAATACTAGGTTTTTGTTGTAATTAGTTAAGTTCTTTGTTTACAGAAATACATATTCTATGGGCGCAGCATCAAGTTCACCATACTTCTGAAGACTTCAACATGGGCGTCGGCATCAGGCAGTCGTTGCTCCAAGGATGGTGTGGATTTGTAAGTATTGCTTTTATATAATGAAGACCTGCGTAGCGCAGTTATGTGACTGCGATGCTAGAAGCCGGCGGGGGTGGAACTTTGTGTTATTTGCAAGATGCATTGTTTTGCTTACCGGTCTTGATTGTTGTGTTCTAATGTTTGTAGTTTATACAATATCGTTGTTTAGTGCCTGCGATACCAGAAAATATCTTTACGCAGGACTGAATCAATGAGTGTATCATGATGTGATGTGGTAATTATTATTATTAAGGCAAAAGTTTGTCAGTCAATAAGTTTAATGAGTATCAAAAAAGTTTTATATATTTGGTACCCAAAAAGAATAAGAAACACAATTTAAATAAATTTGTTTGTTGATCAGGCCCTGTAATTATTATATTTAGTATGTTTTGAATCTACAACCTTGTTTATTCAATAACATACCTAATAACAAATAAGACTACAATTTGTTTCAGATTTTTTTTTTTTACCACTTCATACTTATTATTTTCGAAGCATCACTTCTTTTTCCTAAAGCATTGTGGTAAATTCTCCAAGTGTATTTTCTTTACAATGAGCCTTTGGAAATATTGCTCGCAGATTTTCATATTCTTCTATAAATCTATAGGTACTAATTGTTCGCAGATCTTCTACCTCCCGCTGGCGCTGGCTATTCCACCAGCCCAGTTCGTGATGCATCACCAGTTTAGCTACTTGTACATGTTCTGGATCCACACTAAAGCCATCAAAACCCTTGGCCCTCTGGAGTACATCCTCAACACTCCCAGCCACCACCGAGTGCACCATGGTAAGTCAGACATGGCAAAACGATATTTATAAGTTAGCGAATAATAAGTTCTTGCTTTTACTCCCGAATGTCCGTGTAGATTTGTAATATCCAAGATTGTCTGCAAATTTCTCCCATTAATATTAGAAGATATGTCTACAGTCAGAATAGCGCACATTGATTCAGCCTCTTGTATCGCAAGCACCAAGCAACGATATCGTTGGATGTAAAGTTCTTATCTATTTACGGATTGTTTATACCATAGCCGTTGCTTAGCACCAGGCATAGTACTCTTCAATCTTACTTTAGGGCTGAGTCAAAGTGTGTCTTGTGGTACGGTTTATATTATCAATATTACATAACATAAACTCACGCCGTAATCCCTCGAGAGGGGTTGGCAGAGATGTTACACACTGCATTTAACGTGTTTGTTTTGAGTCCCAGTGTGATAGGTTGCGAATCTGTCACAATGAGGAAAATGGCAGCTACAACTTACGGCACCCCGGGACTCGAACCTTTGACTTGTCTGGTCGGGTTGGTCAGTTAACAGAGGCACGTAACAAACTGAGCTGCCGCGTCCTCAAATTATCAATATTATTGTGTTAATTATCTGATAACTATACGTTCTATACGAACTATAACGTTAAAAATAGATTGAAAACCGGTGTGCGAAAAAATGCGTCGTGAAAATAGCACATAGATACTGCCTGCGGTTGGGATTCTAACTCGATATTTTTGGCAACCATATTTGAAAATGTATAGATAGATAAAATTTACTTTTGCAAAAAGGTTTTAATAAAAATATCTTTAATTTTTTTGTGTATCTTAAAAATTACCGGACTGTAATATTTTATACTTTCGCCTCTTGAATACCTACAGTTCAATATTCAATTATTCATAACCCCTGTCGTTGTAAAGGTTACTAGACAGATACGTATGTCTATAAAAAGAAATATTCTTAGCATAAATCTAGATAAATTCTCGTCATTTCCCCCTGTTTGTCTAGTTTTACGTCTGTTTTAGGTAAGAAGGACGCGGCTTAGAACTTCAGTGGTACTAGAGTACTGCTACCCTTACTTTAGGATAGACCGGTCCCTAAACCGTTACTTAGCTCTATAAGCTGGGTTTAGCGTCGAGGATTGAGGATACGAGTCTCTCTCAAGGTTTAAGTGAGGAGCTTTTGGAAAGAATAAAAAAAACTAAATTGTTTGAAAAATAGGTGAATCGTTTTGTTTCTTGAACATCCAAAAATCAAAATCATTTACTTGTGAGATTTTTGGTTGAAATAGGTGACGTAAAAATATTGTTTTTAACATTATTATAATTATTCCAAAAATATTGTTTAGATATGTCACAATAATTTTTTTTGATACCTATGTCAAAAAAAAATACAAATAAATTATGTAACGAGTCAAATATTTACCATTAACAGTCATTTACATATGTACAAAATATATAATAGTCACATAAAAATTTTGAGTTCAAGTATTCCTTCACGCTACAATACCTTTGTCAATTAGCCACGAATGTAGGCGTGTTTTAAATAACACAGTATAACACGAGGATGTTTGATTTGACATAATCATCACAAAACATGATTAAATTGTAAATATAACACACGATTTTTGTGATCGAAATACAGTCGTAGCACTGACTTACAGTATTAATTAATTAATGATTACGCATTTACTATTGAAGAAGACTGTGGCATACTTTTTCACATGGGTTCAGAATAAATTTAGAAGAAGGTAAATAAAAATATTATTTGTCTTATATTTTATTTGTCTGGCTATGCAAATTGTTTGAGCTACTTTTCAAACATAACTCATTTACCCAGTGACGGTACATATGTGAAACAGCACTTAGACTTGTCCTTAATAAATGTCTTTTTTTCTCATACAGTCCAAAGGCATTGGAAAGAATGTATACGTAATAGTCAAGTGGTAGGGGTTCCAAGATTCGTGACTTGTTAGTGAGTTTCGGGTCACTAAGCATTACGGAAATTGTGGAAGAGGATTACATATGTACAGACAAACAGGGACTATTGAATAACTCTATTAATCAACTTATAACTAACACAGGTTTCATGACACAGTTTCTGTAAGCTAGAGATATAAATGGCTGGGGTAATTAAATGAAACGTACACTACACAATGGCGACGGTAATTGATTCCCATCTGTATAAAAGTGAATTATTACGCTTTGTTATAATAAAACAAGTTGTCCCTGTGGAACATTGTAAACAGCCGACTGCTACGCTAGAGGTTCCGAATTCGAATCACGAATATTGTAATATTTTCAAGACGCATTGTTTCGCTTACCGGTCTTGGATGTAGTATTCTTATAAATTTTGTTTATACCACATCATCGCTTAGCACCTCCAGCAAAGGATTCTCCAATCTTACTGTAAGGCTGAGTCAATGTGCAATGTAGTTATTATCATACTTATTTCTTAAGTACTCTGTTGGTACACCAGGAAAAAATATATAAAAGCAAAGCTTAAAGTTACTTTAACTTAACTATGTAGGGACTACAATTTTAATAATATGAAAGTTAGTTTTAGAGAGGTTAAACTATTGTAAGTATTTCAAGTTTTAGTAAAAGATTAGGGCTTACCTAGTTTTCTTGTTTTCAACAGCGTCGCATAAGAACAAACCTTCATCTATACACGTAAACTGCTTCTGAACGACTGACTGACGAATGAACGCACAGACTAAATCGCTGAACGTAGAAACCTGAAACTTGGAGGGTGTTTTCTTTGTATGACTTAGGAATCCGATAAGAAGGGAATTTCCAAAATTCTAACCCTTCGTGGTTGAAAAAGGAGAGCAAAGTTTCTATAGGAGGTGATTCCTTAGTCTGATATAATTCAAATTTTGAAGAAACATTCTTTTATGGAATTGTTGGATGGCATGTTTCATATTTAATTTTAAAAGGGTAAGAAAGTTATTTAGGGATGATTTGCGTCGAAGTTGAAATCAATACTCCTTAGTTTATTTGATTTAAATACCAATTTATTTTGACTCATGGTTGAAAACTCAATCCGAGATTTACTTGGCGGGAACGGGAAGTGGCGTTAAACCTTTTCTTATTTTACTGTCTTTTCTTGTGTATCAACAGAATTTAATGTATTAAACCCATATAATGTATAAAGGCTAGTATTTTAACCAGTGAATGTCTGTAGTGCTGTACAAGTGTGGAGAACGTGAAATAAGACAATGTGGCTCCTATTCATCATGTCCCAATAACTCAATACAGCCTGCAGCTGCAGTACTAGCATGTGACTTTAGGCTAATTCATCATTCCATCTATCATTTCCAATCTTTAATTTATCATCATCATTTCATCCCTCATAAATACATGATAAAAAAATTACTTGACACTGACAAAATACTTATTGCCATGATGACGGCAGTGCCATCAATTGAAAAAAAAAAAACTCAATCCGAATTTCGTTAAACTGAAACTCATATTAAAGAGTGGTGCAAGTCAAGTACTATTTAAATTGAAATGTCTTAAAAGTCACTAACTTAGTACCGCATCTGAAGGTGTATTATAGATTTCTTGCACTTCTAGGACTCGGCGTCACGGGGGTGTAGACTTCGAAATCTATATAATTAGTTACAGCATTTAGAATTCGGAAACGCCGTAGCCGGTTTCTATTATCTTTGTTTTGTTGGATTTGTGTTAGTCCCAAATAGCTAAATAACTATTAGAACATCGGAAAAGTTCAAGGGAAAAAATCTACGAGGGCAAAGCCGCGGGGCAACAGCTAGTCATACAATAAAATTAAAAATATGTTGTCTAATACTCGTACTTATAATTCTTCTTTCTACGCAGTAATTATCTTAAATAATGCGATCCATTTCGCTGGATTTATGGTGTTTAATATTTTTTGTTAATGGAGAGATGTCTTTGTAATGCAATAGTATTGCGTCAGCAGGAATATTCTATTCTCATCATTCTAGCGTAACAAACGATTGTATAACCTGATTGGATTATTGAATTCTCACTTAAAATGGTTTATAAGACACAAAAACACTTATTATTTGGTTCCGGTAATATCTTGCTTAATTTTTTTTCAGCTAAGATTTAACAAACACAATTTATGCCACCTTACTCCATTTGATATATAAAACGGGACAGATATACATCTATTTCCAGTCTAATCTATTTCGTAGTTAAGTTTAACAACGAAAGAGTAATGATTTATTTTATCTATCTGAATTTGCACAACTCTAAGCTTTCAGTTTATATATTTAAAAAAACAGGAAAGATATATATTTCGGACATGCATGTCCAGTTTATGCATAAATCTAATGCCAAGTTTAAATACAAAAAAAAATGATTTTAAGATGATCTATCGGGAATCGCACAGCTCTAAGCTTTCCTTTAAGATAAATCATGTTTCGGGCATGTCTTTAGTTTCAATGATCAAGCATATAAATCTAATACCAAGTTTAAATACAAAAAAAAAATTGATTTTAAGATGATCTATCGGGAGTTGCACAGCTCTATGTCTTTAAAGTTTCAATGTACATGACGTGTCCAGTTGCTACTTAAAATATCTTCTTCAATTTCAAACTTTCCTCTTTTCACCCAGTTTTATTTTTACAGGCAGCAACACCTATTGCTTGGACGTCAACTACGGTGGAGTTCTTATCATCTGGGACAGGATCTTCGGAACTTTCAAACCAGAGTTAGACAAGATGGAAATAGTGTATGGCCTCATTTACAACCAGCCATCGTTCAATCCCTTCTATTTGCAGGTGAAGTTTTATCCTATTTATCCTCTGGTATAAAAGTGGTTGTGTTGGAAGCGAAATAATAATAAAAATATGTCGGGACAATTAACACAAATTTCTTAATCTCAAACTAAGCCACTTTTTACTATGGGTACTAAACAACAATCACAAATATAAATTCATACTTAAATAATAATCATCATAATAAATTATAATAACATCACGATGCACATAGATTGACTCAGCCCTGCAATAAGTATCGTAAGAACGTGTGTCACAGGCACTAAGCAACGATATGGTATAAACTACATAGATAAGAATACAACATTCAAGACCGGTAAGCGAAACAAAGCGTCTCAAATAGATATAATACAACAAGCAATTTTTATTGTTCATGATATAAACACCTGCCTAAACCGGGACTCGACCCGAGACCTCACGAGGCACAGCATATATGCGAATGTAGTTTGTAAGGATCATTGCGTCTGGCGAGCCATGGTCTTGGGATGAAAGCGTGAGTTTGTGTGTAACTGTGTGTAAAAGAACTTCAACACTAATGTAATGAAATGGTGAAATGTTAACGTTTTGTCGATTGACATTTAGAATCATTAAATGATCCCCCTAATTCTGCTGCCTCTATTCAATATTGACCTTCAGAGGAAAAAGGCAAATTCAAATAGGCGAAATCAAAGTCTTTGCAAAGTAAACCTCCTCTGCAGGAAGTAACGTTTACGTTCGTCACTTTATAACAATAACACTAAGAAAGTGAGTTGTTACATTTGAATCTTAAGAAAACAATAATCTAAGTGTACATATTTCATTATTATTATTATTTATTGTTATGATTATTACATAATTATAATTTTTATTTAGTTTTTGTATTTTTGGCTGTTCATTATTATCTCAATTATTAACTATTATAATATAAATTTTGGTTTCGTTTTAATTTTGATTACCGATTTAATATTTATTTTTTCTATTTTGTTACAGTGAATTTGTTTAAATTTTATTAAAATTTATATTGTTACGTGAGGCGGGCGATAACGTAAGCGACACAGTTTTTAAATAAAACTACTGCGGACGTTATCAATCAATGGATAAATGTCTGTTTTATTTTTGGAAATACAGATTATTATTATTATTATTATAGGAGTTCCCAATTACAGGAACAATAAGAATTAAATTACACACTATTAAAAAAAAATAACAATAAATTCATTAAAACGTATTAATTAAAAAATATAATGTTAGAAGTCTATACCATACCATAATAATATAAATTAATTAAAACAATATTCAAATTAAACACATAAAAATAAAGTTAATTAATTATATAATTTAACAAAATTAAAAGATTAAACAAGATAGCGAAAAATAATTGGATAATCAAAAATGAGCAGATCAGTATAAGTCTTCACAGACACACACACATACATCTTTATTAATATTAAACTGAAATACATTCTCTATGCAAAACTTTAGAATCGAAACTTTTACTAGGTAAGGTAAATTGTTTTTTACTTATCCTCTAGATATGAATGTTTTATTTACTTAAATTTTTACCATTTTTACACTATTAACATTTTGACTATAAAATTAACTTTTGGTATCGTAATTTAATTAATTTGTAATTGGCTATTGTAAATTTTAATTTTGACATTCTATTTTGTAACTGTCCTTCAAATATGTCTATTGTAAGCAAATATTTGCACACCTTTTCAGAGGTAAGTATGGGTCTTCCTTAAGGTGTAACAACATTGTAACCTACATTTTAGCAATTAAAATTATTATTGATTAATTAAAAGTTGACGACCTCGGTGGCGTAGTGGTTTAAACAGCCGACTGCTACGCTAGAGGTTTCGGGCTGAAATGCCGGCGGAGGCGGAACTTTGTGCTATTCGCAAGACGCATTGTTTCGCTTTCTGGTCATGGGTGTAGTATACCTGTATACCATATTGTTGCTTAGTGCCTGCGACACAATGTCATATTTTAGTGCAGGGTTGAGTCAATGTGTGTTATTATGAGAAAAAAAAGGTAGTTTTCATTCAAATGAGCGAAAACCATATTAATTTAACACATCAAAAACCTTTCAAAAGAATGAATGTGAGTAAAATAAACACACCAATGAACTTCCGTCCGATTACTTAAATTTAATTCATTGCAAACTTCAATCAAGTAATGAAATTACTTTTGCAGGTACACAGCCTCATTACGTACCCTGCTTTTTAATCAATAATTTTGTACGCTGTCTCGTTCATCTTTATTGCGAAAGTAATGAGAGAGAAAGAGATAAATCAAAGGAATTCTTTAGATGTTATTATTTTGTACGTAATACTCTATTTGCAAAAGGTCAGATGCATTCGAATTTATTAGTCTCATGCGTTCAGGTTTCTTTCACATAAAAGTAAAATGAGTATTGCTTTTGTTTTAAATTATTCTTATGATCTTTTTTCCTCTTAATTAATATCCACTAAAGGAACAGATTTAATTACTTTTCTGTGGGGTTCATAAAATGGCCTCCACATACACTCACTACTACCACTACTTATCAGTCGATAGAGAAGTATCAGCGTTCGTGCTAGCGCTGCAGTTCTTGGTCAGCGGAGTTCTTAAGACCCAGTCGTTCTTCTGCCTACCACCACCGCGTTACTGTTTCGAACTCCTCCCAGACATCATCACTCTAGCGCCGCCACTTAAGGCTTTTCCAATGAAAAAAAAAATCTGCAACGCGCTTACGACATCCCTGGAGTAGCGAGCATTCGAAGCTGCAGCAATTGTGATCAAGGTCTTTAAAATATTGAAATAACTACACTTTGAAATAACTCATTCAGCTATATATTTCTAAGTATTTCTTTTTTTACAAGCAAACCTGTAAAATCAACCTAACTTTGCAAATTCCTTTCAGCAATCCCCGCTGAAAGCTGACAAATCTCCAATTTTTCTTACTTATATTTTTTTCTACCAAGTCTTGAACACGTGAAGGATATAATTTAGGATCTTTGACCTTTAGGTATAAGGAAAAGAAAGAAATAATCTCTTGAGTAAAAGAAATGTGTCACATTAATCTAAGTCTTAATTTTTTATACAATTTAGTAGATTTGTCTGTGTAAAGATCGGGCAACTTACATGAAACAATGGATAGGAAGTAGGCTATATAGCCTAATGGTTTTTCTACTTTATGTAGATCTGCTACATTCTGCGATTTAAAAAAAATCAAATTGTCTTATTACGAGGTGAAAACGTGCAAATGTAAATGTGATGTACATTTTGACAATGTGACAATTTAGACTGACTATGCTAAGCTTATGAGGGATATGGCTAAAATTTGACCCAAAAAATATTGCGGCGGTAATGAGAATTTTTCAATATAAATTCATTGAGTCCATTGTGACTGGGATTAGAACAAATATATTTGATGTTTGATCACTCGTAAACCGTTAAGCCGATTTGGTTGAAGTTGCCATACAGCCCATGTCCTGAATAAACAATGGAACTACCTATTCCTGTATTTTAGTTCCACAACAATCAATATCTATTTATAAATTAGTATAGTTTGTACCAGAAAGGTCCTCTTCATTTTATTTACAAGTTTCTAGAAACAGTAAAACTAAGATCGTACAAAAAAAAAACAAATTTGTTTCTTCGTAGACTGAACAGAAATTGAGTTTTTCTTTTGAGCTAGGATACTACTTAGGGCTGAGAATTTTTATCAGCGAATTTCTCTTTTAAAATAGAAATTGAATCTTCGCTGCTGTAAATATAAATTGGAATCGTGGATTTTATCGTTTCACCTGTTATAAGTTCTTCAGTATTTTTAAAAATATTCAAACGTTTCTTCGATTTAATTATTTTAATTCAAACTCTATATATAGATGTGATAGTCTGTTTAACAATAGTAAATAACTGAATCTAGTTTTTTTCCAGCTTGGTAAATTACATCAATGGTAATGACATGATTCAAGATTTATGAGTATTTCTTGTGAGCTTCTAAGATGCGATACCTTTCTTAGGAAATCCATTGAAAAGTGACAAAATTGAAGTTTCGACTGAACTTTTTTTTGAGACCGCTTTCGTAGCTTCATACAACAGACTTGGCTATGCTAAATGCTTTGGGTTTGATTCCCGCTTTAGTAAGAACGTAATAATTGTGGACATTTTGAAACGTAAAAGGCTGTCTTTTAATTCTTTATTTTAATGACAACTAATAAAACCTTATGAAACAAAAGCATATAAAAAAAAATTGTAAACAGATGTATAGATATTTCTGCACAGTTATTAACATATATCAGACTAGTAACCGGCCCCGTATTTGCATACATGCAAAATATAGCTACGTAGTTCATTGATAACGTAGCATTCTGTTGTTTAAACAATTTCTTTTTAATCAGTTTCAGTAGCATACAGTAGTTTGTAGATTACCTCCCACATCCAGACTAATAAACATAACATCTTGATCATATTAATATAGAATAATGGTACATATACGTCTGCATTCAAATTCTAATTCAAATTCAAAATGTTTTTTATTTAAATAAGACTTAAAGTAAGTGCTTTCAAATCGTCATTTTTTATCTACCACCGGTTCGGAATGCCATCTACGGGGAAGAAGCCGGCAAGAAACCTCCGTAGTTGCTTTTTTTTAAAATTTACAATAGTTTTTTATTGTCAAGCGCGTGTTCTTATTAAAAAAATAATGGCTTCTGACATTTAAAGTTTTGATGATGTAAAGATAATGATATTTATTTTTCTGACTTTCGTGTCACCAAAAATCTGCCATGCAGGCGTACAAATGTCAGTGGGACGTAATTATTTTTAATTTATTAAATTTATTAATTAAAATTATTAATTTAAATTCCAATCTAACAAATTATTAAGTATCTATAAAATTATAATTAGACTATTAAATTACTAAGGGTTTGTCATTTAAACTGCAATAAAATTTAATTTAATGAAATTATAACAATCCATAAATAACTATATTTTTGTTTTTCAAATTGTATAAATTTTACACATAAACATTTTTAAAATCAAAGCTCTGCATTGAAAAATACTCACTCCAAAACTATGTAAGTACCTACATACTTAGATTTTGTGTTGTTTTTTATTTTTAACTATTTTTCATTTATTTATTTCACAGGCTTTCTACACCGGTTACGTGGTGGAAAAGTATAGGAGCTTCGACAACTGGGGTGACAAGTTCAGGGCCGTGTTTTGGGGCCCCAGCTGGGAGCCCGGCACTCCTAGACTTGGAGATGAAAATCTTAAAGTGGATGTGAGTATTTTTATCTCTTTTAAGCATCGTTTATGAAGCTCATAAAAATAACTCTTGTAATGAGAAAACTATAATATTGTCGACTTACTATTTAATTAAATAACTTTACATTGATAAATACTGTATTTAAAAAATATTTCACAATTTCTTGCAACAAGCAAAACTATTTTTATGTGGATTTACCAGACAAAATAAATTGTTAAACGCAAGTAATTCTAACTGATTTAAAACATTTTATTGTCTGTCATCTCATCTCTCACAAACCACTTTTTTCACGTCGAAATCATTTTTCTATTTCGAAGAGGTATTTCTTCTGCAGTACCAAAAAGAAAAACATATGACAATTGCATATTTTATTACTTTTATCGCAAAAATAATAAGATTGCAGTAACGAAATGGAATACAAAACAAAAGCTAGGTTTGTTTTCTTCGTACATAGCCAAAGGCAACGAAATAATGAACTGGAAAATCCTAACCTAACTTTTTAAAGCAAACTTCTTTTCATTCTTGGAAGGTTGTGTTAAAATAAGTTGATCAAATTGTATTTGATATTTGTCGTCCGATATAGAGTATAAAACAATGACGAGGTATTTCAACTCAATTTTTTTTCTAATACATTTATTTTCACGCTTGAATAGAGCTATGAAATCATTAACTTTTAGACACAATATTTTAGAAAGTTGAGGTGATTAAGACACCACAAACATAAAACAATAGCGTTTTTTCTAGACTCGTTCACCTTAGTTATCCGGTATTCTTTCTGTACAGTACAAAAAGTACCTCTTTTTTCCTACACAACGAGAGCTGCGGCCCGGAGTCCGGAACTTTACCGTGTAAAACGCTTTTGATACTAAGGTAAAAAGCTAAAGGTGCTGTTTGTATGTAGCGTTCCTGGTTGGTACCGTAAGCGCGTTACAGATTCGCTACCGCATGTATCAGGAACGCTCCAAAAAAATAGCCTTTAGTTTTATAAGTAGCTTTTGGTACCGCGTTAATCAAGAATACCGAATCTGCACCGATACTGCACCGACAAATCAGGAAACGGTCTTAGTTTTAAAAAACCCCACACATACTAACAACTCATTAGTAGATTTGTTCTTCTTCCAGAGCTTTCAACTTATTCTCACTTCTTTCAGACGGACAACCGCGAAATATTTGACGTGCAACTGCCTGCTTGGTGCAACCTTTACCTAGTCCTCCATTACGCGGTTGTACTGTACGGATTCTTTGAATTGGCTGAACGATACATGGTACGGTTTTTCAGTCTTTAAGATCATTTTTAACACGTAAGGTCTTATGTTTAACACATAAGGTAAAAAAAAACGATAACTTTCTTCGTAATTTTTATCTAACTATTGAACTTGAGTTGGATTCTTAGCTTAAGCTATGGAGTTTTTTTTATTCAACATTTAAGGCAAACAAGCAGATGGTACGCCTAACGGAAAGTGATCCGGCTGCTGATTCACACGACGATATCTTTGAAGTAGCTTAAGATATTATAAGAAACAACCCTTGGCTAGTTCTTTATCTAGTTTTTACTATCTTGTAAAAAGCAGCTACTTTAAGATTTTTAAAGGCACCAAAATCCAACAATAAACAGTAATTGAGAAAGGTCTCGATAACAATTGGCATGGAAAAATAGCAATAATAATATTATTTATAACTGTACTTTGTAGAAAAAACATAATGCATTTTTGTACCGTGGAGTGCCAATAAGTAAATAAACAACATTTAAATTTAAATATTTTAACGGCCATTTTGTATTCCAGGGCATGACGCCGGTCTCAGTTCTGCTATTCGTCGCTTACATCATAGCGTCTTTGTCTGTCATCGGAATGTTGTTCGATAATTCAAAACACGCGCCAATTTTAGAAGTAGTCCGATGCAGTGGCCTGGCCTTCTTGAGCCGCAGTGTTGCCAGTGCTGGCATGGGCACAGTGCTACAAACCTTCTACGTAACATCAGCCATGTTCTGGTGCCTATACTCCCTGAAACTTCTAGAAATCAAGAAGAGAAAGGCAGAATAAGAAACCAAAGATTTAAAATCAGAACCATTTTGTTTTTTTTAATATTTGTTGTAGTCCTAATCAACCAGTTTTGTAAAATTAATCTTACTGCCCTTTAGTACAATTTTTTAAGTTTTTATAATTGTTATAATAAGTTAGTTTGCTTACAAAGTGACTGAAATTATCATTTACCTAAGCTTTTAGTTGAAATAAATTAAGTGAAATATTTCTACTCATTATTAAGTATTTTTGTAATTTATTTTACAAAATAAATATTTTCATGTAATTTAGAATCTAGAAGTTTTAATTTACTGATATCTTTATTTATTGTTTTCTTTTAAAATTTTCGAGAAAAAATTCACTGGAGTCAGGGATTACTTAACAAAATCGATTTTTAAATGACGCTACAGACTCATTGAAGTTTTTTCCACTTAATGAAAAAGGGAAAAACTTTCCCTTTATTTAAAAAGTGAACCAAAATTTCGAGGAGTTCGAGGACGTGGTATCTCATTTTGTTACGTGCCTTGGTTAACCGACTGCCCCGACCCAAGAAGTCTCGGGTCGGGGTACATTGCTGCCATGTTCCTCATCGTGCCCGGATAGTGGCTACAGATTCGCAACCTGTCACACTGGGACTCAACATAACCATGTGAAATGCGGTGTGTAACACCTCTGCCTACCACTCTCGAGGGATTAATTACGGCGTGAGATTATGTGTCAATCTTGATTCCCGTTTATTTCACGTAGTACTACCGATTCGCACAACCCTTTCTTCTACTGTACCATTCCTTCAACCAATCATCAGAAAACCCTTTGGCATGAAATTTAAATCTTAATCAAGGTAAGCAACAAAATTTTTATAGTTTCCTTATTCATTTAAAAGGCATATTTAGTTGAAAATACCATTTTTTTATTATTAAGATTTAAGTAACAAATACAATATAAAATAATTAACCTACTTCTTAGTAATAATAACCACATCGCGACACACACATTGACTGCAAGGCTGACCCTGCACTAAAATGTAAAATTGTGTCGCAGACATTAAGTACGATATGGTATATGCTGCATAGATAAGAATATAACAACCAAGACAAGAAAGCGATGCAAATAACACAAAGATCCGCCCCCCGCCAGGATTCGAACCTCTAACGTAGCAGTCGGCTGTTTAAACCACTGCTTCACCGAGGTTTATGCAAACGTGAATCTCATTCTAAAATAAAAATAAAATGTGATACAACCCCTTTGTCAATGTATCTTAATTAGTTGCAATAGTTTATATTGTCTATCATATGATGCAAAACACTGTAAAATCATTAAAAAGGCATCACAAGACTAATAAAAGTATGGATGAATAATAATAATAACCTCATCACGACACAAATATTGACTCAGCCCTGCACTAAGATGTAAAATTGTGTCGCAGACATTAAGCAACGATATGGTATACTACATAAATAAGAATTCTACAATATATAGATAAGACCAGCAAGCGAAACAATGCGTCTTGCAAATAACAAAGTTCCGCCGCCGCTGAAACAAACAAATCACGAAACAATTGAAAAAACAAATTAAAACCACCAATAAAATATTCCAAATCCTTGACACTTACAGGGTATCTAACTCAGTATTTTCCCCAAATCCCAAACTGAGTCTTTATGATGTAACTTGGGGAGAAACCAATAAAAATAATAGTCGAAACCCCATATAAGCTAACCGTCGTAAATGTTACTCTCCTTCGAAAATCCCCAAGTTAACTAAAGTTATAATAAACACTAGTAAAATGTTAATGTTATCACAGCGATAAAGGGAAAATAATGTGGTTTCTCATCTCTGTACACAAGCCTTTGTACTCATAAACAGCTTTTTAAATCCAAAACGTCGATAGTAAAAAGGCTTTAATACATCTAATTGTATGACATCACACTTTTTATTATTCGCTTTTAGAACAAAAACGTTTACACCATTTCAATTTACTGCAACATTAATTCTACTCTGCCGACTTGAATAATTTTCTATGTAAATAAACATAATCTAGTGAAATTTTGATGAGAGTTTTGAAAATTTATATTTTTAGTAAACACCGCACAGTTTTCTTGTAGTTTAGTTTTTGCCAGGCGGTTCACCACAAATAAGCATCCCCGTTCCGCAAACCGAGATGTAAGAATTTTACAAAATAACCCAATATATTTTAGATGTTTTTATTCGTTCATTTAACTGAATGCGCCTACATCAGAACAGTGCCAGATTCAGTCGTTTCAGGACCACCGACCTGACTGCACGTCCGCGAAAACTTTCCATCTGAAAAAACCGAAAGTTTCACATCGCATTGGCACCCTTGAAAAATAAAGTTTGGTTTTGACTCAACATTTATTTTTCGATTAGTGACTTTTTTAAATTAATTGAAAAAAGTTTTGTGATTTTGTGATAGTTTTGGACTGATTGATCGATCGGAATATTTATTTGGTAAGTTCTTTTTTAAATCTCTATATTAATATGAATCATAATTTATCACTTAGTTAACTATTGCAGTAGGGTAGTGTTTATTTAGGTACCTTTTATATAAATTAAGGTATGTTCAAGTTCATCCCTCTAATGGCTATTATAATCATAATGATATGTACTGTGATTACGGTAAGCTTATAAAAACAATATATATAACCTTCATGGTACTTTAAAACGGTAATCCAAACGACCTTGTGTCCCAAAATGTTGGATACAAAATCCATTATCTCGCTTAAACAAGAAAGTCCCTTGTCCTTTTGGCTTAGCTTTTTAACCTACGAGTGAATAATCTCGACACATCCCTGGGATTATAAAGGATTGGGATACCTCTTGTTTGAACACCGGGCATTGTATTTGGTTATCATTAAACTGTATGTACCTTGGTTGTCTAAATAAGTATCCCGTCCCTAACCTTGGAGTACACTTGGCCATACATCAAGACAGTCACTACAAGTAGACCATACAGCAAAATATCCACTCTTGTACTATATTATACATGTACTTAAAGACGGTACAGTTAACTGCGTAATTTGACGTGGCGTTGGTTAAACTAACTAAGTCGACAGCTCTTACTGACTTTGCCATGAAAACTTATTAACAAACCGTTTCATGAGTTTTTGAATTCACCTTTAAAACGGAATAGTGGATGAAGTTACGGGTGTTTTTCGAACGACGCCAAAGTCAGGCTTGAAATACATGTAGGTAATCAGGCATACTCTATTTTTTTACATCTTAAAAGGGTAATTAAAAAATGAATTTTCATTTTGATTGTTTTTTATATCGTCCCGGTTGGTAACCTCTTTTCTATTTCTGCCGTGTTCGCTGTGTTTCGTTTCGGAGGATTAGAGAGCCAGTGTAATTACTTGCACGAGAGGAATAACATCGTTAACTCTACAAAGGCAACGCATTGGCGGTGCTTTTTGCGCTTCAGGTAACAAGAGCACCATCGTGTCAATAGGCGGTATCACTTTCCATCAGGTGGACCTTCTGCTTGTTCGCCCACGATATTGTATAAATAAATAAACGTTAACAATAGATCCATCACGATTACTATGTTCATATATTGTCTTTTTATAAAAATTACCTATCAAAAGGAATTTGTCAGCGTATTGTAAGTACAATAACATGATGGCATAGATTAATGATTGGTATTGAGACCAATCATTAATCTATGCTTAATGGATTGATTTTTGGGAAAACATGTCGTTCACTTTTATTTTCATACAAAATATAATCCCATAGACTGTTGTTACTAATATATATATATCTATTATTTTTAATATTATCAAGTTTCCCGTCTTCAAATTTTGTGTGCATTTAAACTAATTTGCTTAATAATAGAGAGTAAACTTCTTAATACAGATTTGAAATTCAAAAGCTAAATTAGAAATAGTTAAATATATGTTCAGAACAATAGCGCTGTGAATGTTTTGTTAGAGCGGGCAATAAAATGGTTTATACGAAATAGCTTGTGACAGATATATATTCTGGTAAGACGGGAAAAAAGAGTTTAGCCTGGAAATCTGCATAGCAAATATCAGAGGTATATTTGCTTAATAGATTTACTGACTGAGTTTAGTTAAGTAGTGTTTGATTTAATGGTAGTCTAAAATCTCTTATTCAATTTCTTATTACGTAGCTTACTCTGTTGACTCTGGAACAAGAGTTGCAGTGATGTGGAGAAAGGCAATTGAATCCCAAAGGTTCCCTGCTAAGAAACAAATGCTTAAACGTTCTTTTTAATTTAAATAAAAATATAAATAATTTGCTTTTTAGCTAAAAAATTGGCGATGCCCAGTAAGATCCCCTGGGGGATCTTTTACACTGGAATACCCGCAAAGATTCCCGGGGCTTTTTTTCACTTTTAATGTTTCATAAAATTTGGTGTTGTTGTGTATCGCTATCCGGTATGAAAGTATTTTAGTTAATTAAAAATTATAAATATCATCAAATTTGAATAGGACCTTAGCTCCTTAAGGTCTGGACCCTTTTCTATTTAATCTAAAGAAACGCTTTGGTCTGAAAGTGGAATTGAAGGGAAGGTCTAAAGTAAGTATCTCAGTTAGGAACAGTTTTGTAAGTAGATTAAATTTTATGAAGGTAATTTAATTTTGAAAATTTTGAAGTTAGACTTTACTTGTCCCAATGAATTAGTGTTTTTGTCTGTCTTCATAGACACTACACACTATACTACTACTATTACTATATGTAGTGTTCTCACTCATGTGAGATTTTTAAATTTTTACGAAAAAGTATATAAGACAAAGCATTTTTTGGCCTAAATCTTCTTTTTTATTCTTAATCTTCAGGCCACCCCGCGCCTGCCATCATGTGAAATAATGTCCAAATGTTCAGCTATCATAAACTCAGACTAATAACAATAATAACCTTATCACGACACACACATTGACTCGACACTGCACTAAAATATAATCTTGTATCGCAGGCACTTTTTAAAGATACGGTATAAACAAGAATACAGCATCTAAGACTGGTAAGCGAAATAATCATCATCATTTTTATTTGTCAAAAATATACGTTACAAATTTTGTTACAAGTAAAGGAAGACCCGTACATTTACCTCTTAAAAAGTGTGCAAATGTTTGCTTACAATAAAAAGTAATATTTTAAGAACGATTACAAAGTAAAATGTCAAAATCAAAATCTACAATACGCAATTACAAATCAATTCGATTACAATACCAACAATGAAATGTTTATAGTCAAAATGTAAAAAGTCCAGATTAAGTGAAGGAATTATGAAATTACTACCCTTATTTTTGGCAATGTCAGTCGTAGTTGGGAAAAAATTGCTTTTTATTTATGTCAACCAAAAGTTGACGGGAACAGTAATACTTTCAAACACAAATAGCATACTCAAGGGTTGGAAAGTTCGAGAACTCTTTCAACTTAGATAGTCTATTAGCGGCAACACCCTGTAGTTTTAATCTAAAGTTTTGATAAATGAACAGCGGTCCTCAACCTTTTGTCTGTCCGGGCCACAAATACTTGTCAATCATAGTGTCGCGTGACGCAAGCACTCAGCTCTCCCCACCTACTAAAAGACTGTACTACTAAGACTTTTATGGCCTACAAGCTTGGGAGTCCAGACCAGACCTAATCTAATTAGCACCATTTTATTTACACAGCACACCCAAAGTTTCTGTAATGGGCACGACATTGAAAGATAAATTTAAAACTCAAAAAATCGGTCGAGTGTGAGTCGGACTCACACATGATGGGTTCCGTTCAACCTTGTAAGATTAAACATCATATACTTATTAGATAACTTCATAAAATAAACAAGAGCAAATCAAAAATATAAAAAATTACCTTTATTGTAGTATTTCGATTTTCTTTATAAAAAGGCTCAGGTTGAGGATAGCTGGTCTAGAACGTGAACAACAATGGTAAGTTGAAATGGAGATTAAAATGAACTTTCTTAAACTAAATGCTGAGATAATGTATTTTCATGATTATTTACAGTATTTTTAAGTGGAAACGTCTGAATTTACATTTCAAAGCTTGCTGCACTTGCTACCATAATTAGTAAGAGTAGTACTGTTTTTTGCACCAGATTCTAGGCACGTTTATTAGGGTTCCTTAGCCAAAGGGTGAAAAGCGCGACCCTATTACTGAGTCTCCGTTGCCCCTCCGTCCCTCTGACTGTCAGCGGACTGTACCTCATAAACTATAACAGCTATTTACTTGAACTTTTCAGAAAATGTCTATTCATTCAAATTATTCAAAACATAAAGAAATAAAAAATTGAAAGGGACTTCAGGGATACAAGAAAAGTGTTTATGTTTTTTTGCTTACTCTTGTTTACATATTGGAAATTGAAAAGTTGTTTAATCTTGGACGATAGCACGGAACTCTTCACGTGGCTGACTCACACTTGGCCGGTTTTTTATATTACATAGCAATTTAACTGACAATGTGTTATAATTTTGAATGTATTTTTTTCTGACTGCAGATTTGTCATATGAATGTTATGAATAACACATGTGTAAAAATTTCAATTGGAGAAAAATCTTCAACTTTCTAAAAATAATTAAAGCGTTTTTCATTTGAAAGTTTTTTAGATACTAACGGCCCGCCCCGACTTCGCATGGGTAGATTATTTATTAAAATTTTTGATAATATTCTATCGCCTATGTTTATCAGGAATAATGTAGGTTATTGTAATGCTGAATTTTTCAAATCGGTGCAGTAGTTTCGCAGCATATTCAATTCAAACAATCAAATCTTTCTTCGTTTATTATTTTAAAAACTAGCTTTTGCCGCTTCGTCCGCGTAAGTCGAAAATTGTTCTAATAGGGTTTTTTTATTACTTGACATTTATCGTTATATTTTGGACAATTGATATAATATCTGTGTTATTCTGATGTATAGGCTGCATGATAGTAAAGTTTTATTAAAATCCATTTAGTAGTTTTTTCGTTTTATTCATCCTTATATCTTAACAAACTTTTGCGTTTATAATATCAGTAAGGATGAGTAATGAGTATAGAAATTCGATTTTCTTTTTGTCAACCTCAAAAACATGAATTTCAAATAAAGTCCTACTCAAAACTAGTTTATCATTGGAAATTGATTTATACAAGTCTACTTATTCTTTTGAATTTAAGTCAAAATATAAGGTTATATAAAATATCTTTTATATCATTATTGCTAAATTTTGTAGAAACTTAAGACTAATACATAGGTATTCAAAAAGTTTATTCTACGCTTTTAAAGACAGGCTGTCTACAATTTGAAATTTAAATAAGTCTAAAATACGTTATTATCGAAATAGATTTAGCTCTGCTTAAAGTTGAAAGCAAAAACTCGTCCAAATTACCATATATTCGATTAAAATGGTAATTTATGAAGCTGAACTTTGAAAACTACGAATTTAATCGTCACCTGAAAATGACACGAGTAAATAAATAGAAAAAAAATAGTTGGAATTGGTATGCAAGCAAATGAATTTGAAAACTAACAGCTCTTGTAAATTAGAAGTTTCCATGTGTTAGATCCTATGATTTACATTTACAATGTCAATTTAAAACGCATAATATTAAGCTAATTTTTCGGTTTTATCGTTATCATTTTAATAAATAAATAATAAATAACCACATCACGACAAACACATTGACTCAGCCCTACACTAAGTATCGTAAGAACTTGTATCGCAGGTGCTAAGCAAAGATATGGTATTTACTAAATAAATAAGAATACAACATCCAAGACCGGTAAGCGAAACAATGCGTCTTGCAAATAACACAAAGTCCCGCCCCCGCCGGGATTCGAACCAGGAACCTCTAGCGTAGCACTCGGCTGTTTACACCACTGCGCCACCGAGGTCGTCAAAGTAAAAGTAAATCCACGCATACGAGAAGTATGTAGTATGGGTGTAATGTAGCTACCAAGGCGAAAAAATATGGATGAAGTTATCTTAATCAAATCCATGATTACCATTGTCGAAGAGCAGTTTTCCAAGCCCTTCGAGTAATTCACTATATACCTAAATTATTATTTATCGTTTTTCTCTGGTTTGGTACCCTCCTTTCAATTTCTGCCTTCAAGAGTTCACTGTATTTCTGTTCGAATGATTGGAGAGCCAGTGTAACGAGAGGCCTGACTACCGGCACGAAAGGTATGACATCTTTACCTCTACATGGGTATTGCATTGGCGGTGCTCTTGGCGTTCTAGGCATCAAGGTCATTTTCGTATCAACAGGTGGTATCACTACACGTCAAGTTGTGATGATGTGGAATAAAAAGAAACTAAAGCACGGCTTCGGCACCGAAGATGGCCGACAACAAATATATAAATTGAAAGAGCATGCTTTTAAAGTTGCCAGGTTCTATATCCAAGTTGAATACAAACATTGATACCGGAATATGATTTGCATGATTAAGCTACCTGCGCTATGGCCAATTTCAGTTCTGAACTGGGTCTGCCATGAGTTATAATTTCTATTGCCGCTAGCGACTAGCGGCTAGCGCTTTGCGACTTCAAATATGAATATGAATCTATACTATGATCCTTTAGCGGATAGATTACTTAATAATTTACAAATCACTGCAGTAATCTCTTATCATTAGAAAAAAAAATCTCATGATCATTTCAAGTTTAACCGTTTATAAGCACTCTTGTTTATTTTCAATACATTTGAGGCAATATTCAAATAAATAAACGATTTTCATTTGTCAGTCATTTTACTATATGAAGAATTTATTTGTTTTCTAATTTAATAATTATTGTATCTTATAAGTATGTTTTCCCTCGTCGGTGTTTTTCCCTCCATTTTTCCCTTGTATTAATACAGGCGATTAACTATCTATGTGCCAAGTTTCATTAATAACAAACATTAAGTCTGTCATATTAATAACATTCGTTGGATTGTGCAAAAAGTTATCGTAAAAGAATAACTAATGTCCATACCTGCTAATACGATATAAACCGGTCAAGTGTGAATCGTACTAGCACGTGATGGGTCCCGTATCATCATACAAGATTAAACATTATGTAATTTTAAGATAATTACGTAAAAGAAACCAGGAAACGCAATAAATGTTTAAATAATCACGTTTCTTGTATGGGGGTCCCCTTAAATTTATACTTTCTTAATGTTTTTTATCGACTGTTGAAATCGACATTCTCTGACAATTTCATGAGTCAAGATGTTCATAAAATACAGCCCGCTGACATATAGACAGACGAACAGCAGAGGCCTGTTAATAGGGTCCCATTTTCATCCTTTTGATACGGAACCCTAAATATGATTTTTTCAAATCTTAAAACCAGTTACGATGTATATATCTGAAACAGAACAAATTCTAACATTTTCTTTTTAAAACAAATCAAACGACCTCGCAATGACAATTGCAATGCACATATCAGTAACAGAATATAACAGTTGAATAGAGAAAACAAAACGTATTCAAATTCAATTCATCCGTTGCAGTAAATATATTTCAGTTGCAATTTATACTCGCATGGTACACATCGCTCTGTGCAATTCAATGTAAGGGAAAACTTTATATAAATACTAGCTGACCCGGCAAACGTTGTTTTGACATATAATTTTTTTTAACAAAAAATGTTAAGGGTGGACAACCCTTATCACTAAGGGGTATGAAAAATAGATGTTGGCCGATTCTCAGACCTACTCAATATGCTCACAAAATTTCATGAGAATCGGTCAAGCCGTTTCGGAGGAGTACGGGAACGAACATTGTGACACGAGAATTTTATATATAAGATTTGAAAAGGTGTTCTCGATAGATTTATTGTATTCTGTTTTTGTTAAATTCAAACTAAACAAAAGAGCATACGATGCTGAAAGTGAACATTTAGGCATCTTTGTAATACCTATATGGATATTACGCTTGCGTAATTAACCATGACATCCCCATCCTAGCAACCCCATCACCCCCTAAAAAGTGACCTTAATAAGGAACCAATTTTGCCCGCAATTTCATCTATATTCAAATCTTATTCGTATTCGTGACGACCTCGGTGGCGCAGTTGTGTAAACAGACGGCTGCTACGCTACAGGTTCCAGGTTCGAATCCGGTGTCCGGTTTCGGGTGTTATTTGCAAGATGCATTGTTTCGCTTACCGGTCATGGAAGTTGTATTCATGTAGTATATACCATATCGTTGCTTAGTTCCTGTGACACAAGTTCTTACTTGGAGACAATGTGTGTGTCGTGATGTGGTTATTATTATTATCATAGTTTTCAGAGATAATTTTATAGTCCATGTCCTTCTTCAGGACATAATTTATTTCTTTCCAAAATTTCTTGCAAATCTTGTAGACATTATGGCGTGAAATGGTCTGCAAGACAGACAGAGAGAATAGTCAGAGACAGGGACAAACATACACTGATTACAGAAAAACGTGATTTTGATTTTGAATTCATATTAGTATGAAGTATAATGAAAATGTACATTTCTTTATTTTAAATATTTTACTTCCGTCTTTATCCTTATTTTTTACATTTAACCTTCATTCATCCCTTACTAAATAAATTAAATAAAAGAATATTAAAATAAAAAACGTATTGTCTTTTATTAATATCCACCATATTACTCCATCCACTGTTAAAATTACGAATGCGAGTACAAAGAAATACAATATTCCAATTCACTACTAGGTTTCCTCCTCAACGGTTATGACATCAGAATATTTACATACAATTTCGTTACAATGAATACAAGCGCGGTTTGATTTTCGTTCCAGCCAACACAGATACCATATCAAGGAAATGTAATAACATATATAACTAAAAAACATCCCAGTTTTGCGTATAGCAAACTTGTAACTCATTGTCTTCACAAAGATATTCTGTGTATGAGTATAGAAATTCTAAATGTGTAGTTCTGTATGTGTGCGTGTATTAGACGTCTTAAAAACGCCGCGAAAAGCTATTCTTCCATTTTTGAATTCGTTGACTTAATATCATGGATAATTTCTCTAATTTCTCCAAGATGGCAGCTCATTAGTATGGATAACTGACAGTTCCATTTCCAAGCAGTACGTGGCCATTTAACGATTTGATATTCGTATATTTTGATTCAAATACAATATACAAAGACGATGCCCTTGATGTCTGGAACGCCAAAAGCACTGCCAATGCGTTGCCCATGTAAAGATGTATAACATTTCGTGTCAGTAATTACACTGGCTCTCCGATTCTTCGAGCAGAGCACAGCGAACTGCTTCAAGGCAGAAATAGAAAGGAGGGTAGATCTACCACCTCACATGCGAGTAAGTATGTGGGTACATCTATTTTCAATCAGTTATAATATCAAACGAGCGTAACTTCAAGAGGATAATACAAGAGAGTCTAAAAGCCACTTTGAACGTCAATTGACGCTTTGTGAGGATCCAATCGTAATATTTTTATAAGAACAACCTGACTTGTTCTACTTAAGTACCTTACTTACTTACTTACTTAAGTACCTTACTTCAAACTTTTTCTTCGCGTCGACCTTTCTTGCAAGTTTCTTTCATAATTTTCCTTACATACTTTTTAGAGTTCATTATTCAAAATTAAAATGTTACAACTGTCTCCTTACTATTAACTCAAAATGTTTTTATTCAAACAAACTTAAAAGAAGTGCTTTCAAACCGTATTTTTTTGTCTTCCACCGGTTCGGAATGCTATCTACGGGGAAGGAGTCGGCACGAAACCTCCTTAGTTGCTTTTTTCAATAATTTACAACAGTACTTCATAACTTATTAAAATATTTGATTTTTCTAAAGATTTGATACAATTTTAAGCTATTTTTATAAATAGCAAATTACAATATAAATAATTTTTTACACGTTCTATTTCATCCCAAACTATAATAGAGGTATATCATCAAACGTCAACCTTTTTGGGGTACCTTGGGGTTTTTAGGGTTCCTTTAGTTCTTGACGGCACCAAATCTTATATTGTATTCAATTTAAAGGACGAGTTTTTCTAGGTTGCTTGAAATTGTTTGTGCAGTCGATTAGTCAACTCGAATAGAAAGAGGAGAGTTTAAATGTGTGGACTATATTAAGACTTTATTCATGGTTTGTTAATATTTATTTGTATAATGTTTAATATTCTTGTTATAAACAAAAAAAATGCTTCTGTTGTGAATCTAATTTGATCGAGATTAAAATTAATAAAACAAAGATGCTTTATTTAAATGATATTTTGAAACTAGTTCATTCTATATTCAAAATTAACTATCACAACAAAAGCTCAACCATCAAAAAAAAAAAAGAGATACTGAACCCAGTAAATAAATTATTGCACAACTCGTTCTTGACCTGTTATTATAATTCTATTTTCAGGACACGAATAAAATACATCCATCTTGGATGTTGTTAGTCATTGGGGTTGTTAAGAAAAGGTCTCTTATATATTTAATACAAATCAGTAAAAACAATATTTCGGCTACATTCTATAAGTTTTTTAAACACTTGATAACCTAATTGATTCTGTTATTTTTTAAGGGTTTAATAAGCAACAAATTTAGAAAAAAAATCTGTAACTATTTTTCTTAGAGACCTGGTAAAATTATATCCCAATATTAAATAAATGAATCAGCAAGTAAACTCAAAAAAAAAATTAGTACAAAAAGGGTAATTTGGAGTGACCGAGTCGGCAGTTTTAACATTATGGATTTGTTTTACTATAAGTATCCTTATACTCTTGGTATTGACTAAGTATCCAAAAACCCTAAAGAGCTAAAAAACAATAAAAGACATCGCAAAGACAGCTTCAAAATACTCCAACGAAATGACTTAAAACTTCGGATTTTGACTCCGGGGTATTGATTAGATCAGAGCCCACTTTCAATAAATTATTTTCATTTTTTTTCTTATAGTCCACTATTAATTGCAAAACAATAAAAAATACACATCACGACACGCACATTGACTCAGCCCTGCAGTAAGTATCGTCAGAACTTGTGTCACAGGAACTAAGCAACGATATGGTGGTATTTACTATTTACATCAACAACATCCAAGACCGGTAAGCGAAACAATGCGTCTTGCAAATAACACAAAGTCCCGACCCCCCCGGGATCCGAAACCGGAACCTCTAGCGTAGAAGTCGACTGTTTACACGACTGTGCCTACCTCCAAATATTTTTGTTTTATTTGTTATGAAGTATTTTCTGAATTTCATAACATATCTGCAAGATAAATGAAGAGAATTTAAAAATATAGCTTAATTGTTGTATTAACTACATTAAATATCATATTTTATTAAAATAACGCTTACTACAAAATGGTGAAAATGCTTAACCCATTAAATTTTTCAGAAAACCCTCTCAACTTGTTACCTTATTTACGTAACTTGAATTATTAAATGCTTTCTGAGTGAGGGAAGGCTAAAAATAAATTTTGATACGAAAATGCTTTTTAACGTTGCATAATTAATGTTGTTTGCATAAAATTACGTTTAAATTACAGTAAGGCGCTAAGCAGACGTAGCAACTTTAAATTGTCGGTTGTAGCTACCAGGAACTTCCAGCTGGCTGATTTCTTAATTCTATCAAGTTGCGAGCTTCGGCAGCCTGCTACTGAAGCTTTTGATTACTGCAATGGAAACCTGTAAAAATTCAAGTTGCTACGTGTGCACAGCGCCTTAGTATTTGATCGTACTCATTGATATCACTTCCACAGGTTGTTTAAATACAGCATCTATTATGTATTCCTTTCCTAAGTTTAAAAATAATTTTGACATTTAAAAGTACAATTTTTTTTTCAATTTGATTTTTGATTTTGATCTTGGTAAAATAAAATCTCTCTTTAGTTTGACCACAGACCTTAACCATAAACAAAGTAATGTCATGGCAAATGGCACATATCATATGAGTGTGTATTTTTTAATTAATTTTGCACACGATACAAAAATATCACACCTCCATGTAAACTGCAAGGGTCCCGCATAATTTTTGTAACTAAGGGGTAAAGTGAGAGGACGTGGTAGCTCACTTTGTTACGTGCCTTGGTTAACCGAGCGACCTGACCCGACAGGTCGAGGGTTCCAGTCTCGGGTTGCCGTAAGTTGTGTTGCTATGTTTCTCATTGTGCCCGGATAGTGGCTACAGATTCGCAACCTGTCACACTGGGACTCGACATAAACATGCGAAAAGCGGTGAATAGAAAGTACCTCTGCTAACCCCTCTCCAGGGACTACGGCGTGAGTTCATTTTATGAAAGGGGTAAAGTTTTTGCTACACGTTTTATATTACAATAAGATACTTTCTGAATAAAGTGCTTACTTACTTAAAGATTTATGTTTTAGGCTTTAGGGTTAGGTTGGTATTATAACTCTGAAAAGAGTCTGGCTATTATGGTTTATGAGATGCAACCTCCAACAGACAGACGGACAACGGAGGCATGTTAATAGGGTCCCGTTTTCACCCTTTGTGTACGGACCCTAAAAATTGCAAAGGATTTTTTTTTCCTTTGTAAAGCAGTTTTTATGTTTTAATCTAAATCGTTTCATGTTTCATTGTATTTTTGGATATGAAAAAATTGCATTGTGAATAATTTTTTTACTTACCTTATCAACTGGTACGTGAATTTTCATTCAGCCCTAAGCACGGTTCGGAAATTATAACTGACTTCAAATGGCGTATATTAGCATAAAATTCTCATTCTATTTGAATTAGTAATGAGGAGGTAAAAAAATATTACATTTCTGAAAATTCCTTTTATACCTGCTTGTTGAAATAAAAATAAGAATAGCTTGTACCGACGTTCTTTGTAAAGCCACATTTTTGTAGTTTATAAGCTGTAGTCGCTGGCTCGATTGACAGAAACCAAAAATATATGACCAGTAGCACGAATGATCGCTGACCAAGGGCAAGAAGTGCGCGACTTCAGCGCATCATCAACCTATAGAAACTTAACAAGTTCGCCGTCGAATGAGTCAATTTATTTTACGTGTCAGGTACAATGGATTACTACAGTGATATATAAGAGCGGACCTAACTCCTCATCCATCCGGTATTAGTAATTAGCTGATATTGATTAAGATCTACAGTCTCAGCGAGATAAGGTAGGAGATAAATACATGGCCGTCGGTAAAAAAGATGTATGCTCAGCGATTTTTTCTCACAAGCACACAAACTTGAATTCCCGCTCAGCAAACTGGTTGATTAAAAAATCTCTCAAAAACTTCTGTTTCCTTTGCTCACGTACTAGTACACCCTCGCGATCAAATGACCAGGGTAACGTCGGGTGTCAAAATGACAGAAGACCTCTATTGGCATGAACACTTACTTGCCGTCTGCAAAAAGGCTCGGCTTGCAAGATTTAAAAGTATTGCGGCAAATAAAGTCATCACTCATGTTACTCATCGGGGTACTCGGAATTTAACGCGGGGGTATGGAGCTCTTCTGACGCGAAGTATACACTGGTGATGGATACAGAATAAGTTCTAGAGCTTCTTATACACTAAGAAGTTTAGCTGGATATCCATTGTTGTACCCGGCTTTATTCGTTTTGGACGTGGTCATAGAGCATGAGGTAAAGACGGATCTTTCACTAGTCTCGTATTTATTCATGCTGTTGTGGGAGAGGGAAACTAACCCAGCGATTCTGATACAGATAAAGAGGAGGATACCCAATACCGATTTAAGGCTTCTTAGATATCTTACTTTTGTTACTCTTGATAGTCGATGTTGAGAGCTTGTTCAGTGCTCGCGTAACTGAACAAGCTTAACAGGTTGGACGGTGAAACTGAAATCCTCCATTGTTGGTTGAGTGAATTCACAAAAGTGATTAGAACATTGACTCAGCCCTGCTGTTAGTATCGTAAGAACTTGTGTCACAGGAACTAAGCAACGATATGGTATATACTACATATATAAGAATAGTACATCCATGACCGGTAAGCGAAACAATGTGTCTTACAAATAACACAAAGTCCCCGCCCCCGCCGGAATTCGAACTCGGAACCTCTAGTGTAGCAGTTGGCTGTTTACACCATTGTGCCACCGAGGTTGTCAAATCAGGTCGTCAGGTCGATATTATTTTTAATGTTAGAATTTTTATCCCTCGACGTAAAATAGGGTTTTAATTTAAGTTTCACATGTCTCCTGTGTGTCTGTTTGTGGCATCATAACTCTAACGAAATAAGCGATTTTGATGAAGTTTTCTTTGGCCTAGATCCAAATATCACGAGATCATGATTAAGATGAAACGCTTATATGTTAATCGCTTGCCGACTGGAATATATGATAGAGAACATACCTAAGCAAACCTATAATGTTCAGTAGCATGTCGCATTTGCATAAAAGTAAATAAAATGCGGCAAATTAGAAATGGGAATTTACTAATTAAAAAAAATATACATAAATAATTCAGTCGGGTCGTGCATTGATGCCAGGTCAAAAATTAGCCAGCCGAGTTCTGGTTCCGGAAATACCAATTCCCCCTGCGTCTTCGACGTCCGCTTCTTGAGGTGGGGCTTCGCCGACCGCCTCTTAAGTTGGAGTTTTGACGTCCGTCTCTTAAATTGAAGCTTCGACGTCCGCCTCTTAAATTGGAGCTTTGACGTCCGCCTCTTAAGGTAAATGGCCTTACAGATTAGTAGCCCCAAGGAAGTTCCTGGAATTACCCGGATCGGATTAAGGAATAGCATCTATCCGCATCTATGGATTGGGAGGCAATCCAGAGGCACTACTTTAGCCAGCAAAAGAAATCAGAACAGCTAGGTGGCGGTTATAAGAAAAATAAATCAGATTAAAATATTGTGTTCTGTTTACAAGTTACAAAAACGAATCTTCCTAACAAAAAGCAATTATCAAATAACATACAAATAATATCTAGCTTGTATAGGGTAATCTACGGTAGGTAAGACTAATGTAAAAGACACTACGTATTTAAATTTAAAAAGTTATTACAATAATAGGGAACTGGAAGCATAAAAACTATTTGCACAACTTACCCAGTATGGGAACACGAAACAACTCGGTATAAGAAATAATAAGACTAACAAACAATAAATTAAATTTTATAAGCGCGTTAGCAACTACGTTGGAGCACTCCCAAGACAAGTGCTCATGTCGCCGAGGGTCTATGTCGCGGTGAGGCAGGGGTGCGACGCGGGGGCGTTCGATGACGAAGCTCGGCTCGACGACGGTGCGCCGACGCACGGTCCGGTTTTTGTAGGTAGAATGAAGTAAAATGATGTTGTAATGAAACCGTGGATTGGTACGCGGTTTTAAATGTTATCATTACAAAGTTTTAGATTTATTATTTGTTCTATTAAATTAGATAGTTTATTAAGAGAAAAATATTATCTTTGTGAAGTAGATTGTAGTGCTATAATTTCTAAAGAAACACTATGTTACAAGCATACCATAATCATGTTATTATTTGAAGACCTCGGTAGCCTAGGTTCCGGGTTCAAATCCCGGTGGGGGCCGAACTTTGTGTTATTTGCAAGACGCATTATTAATTTTACCGGTATTCGTAAATATGTAGATTACACCATATCGTTGCTTAGTGCCTGCGATACAAGATTATATGCAGGGCTGAGTCAATGTGTGTGTCGTGATATGTTTGTTTATATGCATGATTTAAAATCAGTTTTAACAGCAAACAATAACTTTAGCCATGTCGTAACATGGCTTCTTGCAAAATTTCTTGATTCTAGGTCAACGAAGGAATACTCTTAGCAGTAGCGGAGTAAGGGGTAGGGGGCGGTCTTCCCCGTTTACCAGGCATCAGAGGGGAGACAACTCGTTACTCGCGAAGTCATAAAATAATTACTAGCGGTTTGAATTGGTAACTCGCGACCATCTCGGAAATCTCTAACCGATTTGATCAAAATATGTGCCACAAAATATCTCTTGATTTAGTTTTTTATGTATTATAAGGGCTTTGTCGCTAAGCGATAATATCGTCCAGTAAAGGCAAGAAATACAAAACAGCTACAAAAACAAATACAAACAATAAAAAAAATAAACATCGAGCCTCGTACGATGACGGATTAGACGAGATGCCGTTAATAACACGGATGTTATAATTTTGCCAACAAAATATTTTCTACTAGAGTTGTATCGGACACATTCCATCAAAATGTTGTTGAACGTCTTCAATTACTCCACAATCGACTCAATTTGGTGAGGAGACCTTTTTCATTAAAAACGCAAACTTATTCAATGCACTGTGTTCGCAACGTAATCGAGAGCTGTTTTAGGGTTTACCTATACTCTTGATTTAGTTGACTTGGAATTTTTATTTGTTCCAAAAAATTACACACCTCAGTATTTGATGTTAAATTTAGCTTGATATCTTCTCGAATTCCTGAGAATAAGGTATTTACCAGACGGACGGACAAACAGACGTACAGCAGAGTGATTATATTGACGTTTTGAACTTATAACTTTAAGACATTCACACTTTCATAATCCCTACGAAATAAATAAGCATGCTTCATATAGTTAATAGCAGATTATCATCTTAATTGTAGCCAAGGTTTACTTTCCTAACGACTAACCTCTCATGGAAAATAGGAACATAAGTCCTCATAAGCAAAATATAGTTTAAAAAGTTCTCAATTTTAGGCTTTCATCGCATTAAGCGAACATTTTGCCGCTGCCCGTCACTCACCTCTGAGGCGCAAATTGAATCCAAACTCATGTTCAGAGCGCAAACTGTAACAAACTAACCGCAAAACGCTGGCAAACTGTCGCGGCAAATCTACAAGAGACACGCTAACTACGACCGTCACCGTACGTGTTATGTGACCGCTCCATCTAAAATATATGGCAGGGCAAACAGTCTGCAAACTGTTTCCTAATGAGGTCGAAGCCTTAGTGGCTCTTCACATACGCCCGGGTTTTCGCCCGTCCGGTACCGTGTTAAGTATCATGTACCTACAAGCTTTTCAGACAATCTATTTGGAATTGAATTGAATAGAATATTAATAGAAAGATGCTACTATACAATTAATGATCTCTTATGCGATAAATTGTAATTTGAATGCCTTAAGTTTAATTTATTATTATTTTATTGCACATTATTGTTATTAATATTGATGTTGATTTGTTTTTTGTAATATTGAAAAATGCAATTAATATTAATTTATAAGAATTAAGTATAAATATTTGTACGCCGTAAGGCAGACATGAAGTACCTAATTATTTTTAAACTTAACATCTGTATTTAATTTTACTCATGTTAAACAGATAAGTTTATCTTATATTTAGATAGCTTACGCATACAACGACGGCCGTGCCGTGTATTACATTTCTACTTTACACGGAACCGCATTAGCAAAAAATCGGACGCATGTAAAAAAATAAATTCCTCGACCAAAAATTGGTTTGACGACCTCGGTGGCGCAGTGGTGTAAACAGCCGACTGCTATGCTAGAGGTTCCGGGTTTGAATCCCGGCGGAGGCGGGACTTTGTGTTATTTGCAAGACGCATTGTTTCGTTTACCGGTCTTGGATGTTGTATTCATATTTATTTAGTATATACCATATCGTTGCTTAGCACCTGCGATAAAACTTAGTGCAGGGCTGAGTCAATGTGTGTGTCGTGTTGTGGTTATTTATTTATTTATTAGGGTCGCAACACACCTATAAACTTGTTAAATTTTAAATACCGTATATAATCCAGTGGTTCGTCGGTATTTTTTACGAAATTCCATACTTCAACGCAGACTTATAAGTATCGTAACGCTATCGTATCACCTCAATTAAACATCAAGGAAAAAAGCGATACGATGACGTTCCGGTTCCGAATTGATATCAACAATAATAATAACAACCACATCACAAAACACAGTTTGACTCAGACCCACAGTAAGATGAAAAAATCTTGTTTCGCAGGTTCTAAGCAACGATATGGTATAAACTACATATATTTGAATACTTCTTCCAAGAGCGGTAGGCGAAACGTTTCGTCTTGCAAAAAACAAAGTTCCGCCCCCGCCGAGATTCGATCCCGGAACCAGTAGCGCAGCAGTCGGCCGATATACCACATAAACTACCACCACTAGTGGTCACTACCATCATTAGGTGTCATACATTAAGATTAGTATTGACTAAAATATTCATTGTGAAATCGAGCCACTTTTATGTACTATTCTTTCATGAATCTAAGAACTAAACTGACACTTGACTTTGTTACAAATTTGAAAAAATGTAAGCAATATAAAGTAAAAATCCGTCATAAATCTAATAATGTCAAACAAATTTCCCTTGTTTGTTTTTTCTAAGTTCCCATCATTAGTGGAACCCATATTGACTTTCGAGTTCACTCTTTTTTATCTTATTCATAATTGGCACTGCCCTTTTTGGTCAGAGATTGATAAATCTCTACTTCTTTATTAGTTTCTGAAATCATTCCTCCGATATTCATTTTTTTTTACTTTATTACTTTCGACTGAAATCATTCCTCCGATGTTCATTTTTTTTACTTTATTACTTTCGACTGAAATCATTCCTCCGATGTTCATTTTTTTTACTTTATTACTTTCGACTCAAATCATTCCTCCGATATTCATTTTTTTACTTTATTACTTTCGACTGAAATCATTCCTCCGATATTCATTTTTTTTACTTTATTACTTTCGACTGAAATCATTCCTCCGATATTCATTTTTTTTTACTTATTAGTTTCGACTGAAATCATTCCTCCGATATTCATTTTTTTTACTTTATTACTTTCGACTGAAATCATTCCTCCGATATTAATTTTTTTTTACTTTATTAGTTTCGACTGAAATCATTCCTCCGATATTCATTTTTTTTACTGTATTACTTTCGACTGAAATCATTCCTCCGATATTCATGTTTTTTTACTTTATTACTTTCGACTGAAATCATTCCTCCGATATTCATGTTTTTTTTACTTTATTACTTTCGACTGAAATCATTCCTCCGATATTCATGTTTTTTTACTTTATTACTTTTGACTGAAATCATTCCTCCGATATTCATTTTTTTTACTTTATTACTTTCGACTGAAATCATTCCTCCGATATTCATTTTTTTTACTTTATTACTTTCGAATGAAATCATTCCTCCGATATTCATTTTTTTTACTTTATTACTTTCGACTGAAATCATTCCTCCGATATTAATTTTTTTTTACTTTATTAGTTTCGACTGAAATCATTCCTCCGATATTCATTTTTTTACTTTATTACTTTCGACTGAAATCATTCCTCCGATATTAATTTTTTTTACTTTATTACTTTCGACTGAAATCATTCCCCCGATATTCATTTTTTTTTACTTTATTACTTTCGACTGAAATCATTCCTCCGATATTCATGTTTTTTTACTTTATTACTTTTGACTGAAATCATTCCTCCGATATTCATTTTTTTTACTTTATTACTTTCGACTGAAATCATTCCTCCGATATTCATTTTTTTTACTTTATTACTTTCGAATGAAATCATTCCTCCGATATTCATTTTTTTTACTTTATTACTTTCGAATGAAATCATTCCTCCGACATGATTTTTTTTACCTAACACAAATACATTAAAATGTAGCAAAATTTATATCAAATAAAACAAAGTGAGTTTATCGAGAAAACAATTCGCAAACATAAATAAACTCTTTATTGAATGATAAAGAGAAGATACTTCAATAAAATACAAAAGTTAAAAGACATTACGAAAGGACCTGAAAAAATAAAGAACTAAATTTTATGCTTGTAGCTGCGACCCCGACTGTCATGAGATAAGCTTCTTATTTTCCTCGACATCTCTATGAGTACTATCCGATAGTTTATCTCCTATTATCTATATTAACATATTTTTTTTAGTTTTTGTCGTTTCGATGTTCTATCTACATCACATTAGCTTACTAAGGCTCCTAATTCACCTCGCGTTTTTTTAACAGTGCGTTTCCCTGACGTCTGCCCAGCGGTTGCGCATTAACATCGCGTTTACGGTCTGTTTCTGAATCACATCAGTGGAACGCCACCGGTCAAACAACTCCAAGTGGGATAGGAGCCAGAGTCCGCAACACACTTATCTACTAATAAACGGATTAATACTGAATCAATTGTGTTTGAAATTTTAATCGACTTCAAAACCGAAGGAAGTTTCTAAATTTGGATGCATTTTTACATTTATTACCACAAAAAATACTAATAAATGACGAAGTTCTGAACTTCGTCATTAATTATTATAAAATATCAGACCATAACGCACGTATCAGAATTGTATTGACTCGGTTTGACAGCCAAGAAAAAAAAAGGGACGTTTCATTTCCGAATTGGTAGGTGGGTGTGATATGGCCGTAAAGGTTCGAAGCTGAGTTTTTTTTTGTTTTTGCCAAAAGCCTGATACCTGAACGAAAAGCTTTAGTAGCATTAATTTTTTAATTTCAATTTGTTTTCGAACATTTTTTTCACGACTTCACGAGTTGCCATGAGGTTTACATGGGTTTTATGGAATTTTATGTATCTTTTTTCTTTTTTTTTAAATGTCTAAACCTAATTAATCATTTTGTGATATAACGATAATTTAATTTCGGCGAATATTTAGTTTTCGTAAATCCGTTAAATATAAATATAAATATTATTAAATCTTCCTGTGGTAGAATCCTTTCCCATATTTACTTAGCATAGATGAATCGTTTGATGACACAACGAATAGTGTGTAATAAATAAATATTTCTGGAGCAACATACTTAACATCAGATACTCGTAAATCGATTGCAGACGATTCTTGCTGGCAGCTTCTGAATAAAGAGGTTTCAGTTCTTTGACAACTAGAGCTTCTTCAACAAGAAACACTCAAGAAAAGTAGGCCATACTTTGTCATTGGGTTTTGTCAAGTCTAAACCTTACTAGTAAGCTTGATTGTTATGTAAATTCACTTTTTAGGATTCCGTAGTTCACGTACGGAACCCTTATAGTTTCGTCATGTCCGCCTGTCCCCGGCTTACCTTCCAAAGTGTTAGTGCTAGAAACCTGAAACTTTGCATGGATATGTGTACTTAGGAACATTATTAACAAAGTTTACAGCGACACTCGATAGATGGCGTTGCGCATTTATTCAAAATTTCTGAATGGTTAAACCGTTTTATTCAATTTATTCATAAATAGTAAAAAATATCAACCCTGGCTAAATCTACGTGCTATTATGGGTAACTACGGAACCCTATCCTATGCGTGTCCTGACACGCACTTGGCCGGCTTTTTTTATCTCTTACAGTTCTTTGTTAGTGTTTTGTTTTTATTACAACAAACTTTTAATCAAAGTAGAAAACTTTTGCTTGAACTTCTTTAGGGGTTTGTTAAAATAAGGGCTGCAGAAATTTTTGCTTAAAACTCTCATTTAAGGAAAGGACAAGGATCTAAATTCAACGGAAAGATAAATTTTAAATATGATTCAAATAAAAACGATTAGATTTTGGTTCATTAACTTATAGGTGCTTGTACAGTTACGAGCGCCGGGATGTATGCGTTAATTAAAAAAAAATATGGACAGAACATTCCAGAAACAGGTTATCATATGCTATCAGTGCTAAAGCTGTCTTTTTTTTTCATTTTAATGTTTTGTCTAGACGTAGGTAGGTAAATTATTTTGTTTTTTTACTTTAAATTGATTTTGAAATTAATGTTTTACGCTTACCACGAGTTTTACCCTCGATTGCCGCTTGAGACTGCAGTTACAAATGTGTATCAATCTTTGTATAGCACCTCTAACGGATTGATGAGAAATTAAGATTCTTAGTAAAAAATCACTGTAGTAAGCTATGCTATCTTACATGCGGAAAATTAAACCAAAATGTTGGTAGACATACAGAAATAAGTATCTATGTAAATTTATAAACAAATACAAAATTTATTAAGCTAGTTTAAGTAGTAAAACAACTTAGCTAAATAGATTTCCTTTGTATAGCAATCTTCTAACCTTCTTATTTTTTCACGGCAGGAAACTAAACGAAAATCTATGTCAAAAGTATGATTGATTTGATTATGTAAGTTAATTCCAAATAACATTGATTCTTTATATACTAACTAAGGTGAACCAGTAAATACATTCAATTTAACTTGACTCTGCATGCACAAACGGTTGATTTGTGCCTACAGATTTAGGATCCCAGAGAATTTAACCACAAGCCACCAGATCACTCGTCCCTAAACAGAATATATCATCAAAGGCTACTACTAATCATTACTTGGTTTAATTACTGGATCAAATAGAATCAAAAGAGATTAATTAGGTCAATTGAAAATAAATTTAAAAACAACATCACCTTAAATTTTACTTGGATACAAAGTATTGGGTTTTATAGGTGGGTCAAGCTAAAATTTTAATATTTTATTTGACGAACTCGGCGGTGCAGTAGTGTTTTAGCTGGCTGTTCAATACTTTTTGTTTCCTCACTTTAAACTTTGTGGTTTAACACAAAAGAAAATTTAAATAACATGAAGTAAACACAGGAGTTGTTGGTCAATTTACCGATAATTTCATGCCCGAGAAAAAAAAATGCCTGCTATAAAATAAAAGGAATGTATTACATAAGATCTTACCTAAGGCCTCGACCTGTAAACAGCCGACTACTACGCTTGAGGTTCCGGGTTCGAATCCCGGCGGGGGTGGGACATTGTGTTATTTCCAAGACGCATTGCTTCACTTGCCGGGCTTGGATGTTGTATTCTTATCTATGTAGTTTATACCATATCTTTGCTTAGTTCCTGTGAAACAAGTTCTTACGATACTTACTGCAGGGCTGAGTCAATGTGTGTGTCGTGATGTGGTTATTATTATTGTTTATTGTTAAGTTTATAATTTTTTAAAACGCTGGTTTTATGGTAACATCTTTAAAAAGTATATACTCCGCCAGACGCCAGATAAACATACGGTAACAACTCGCAAATCCATCCTGTAAAAACAAATTTACGATGTTAATAAATAAATTCGTTACTAAAATAAACACAGCTACATTTGAGGGCCGGCAGCAAAAGCTAAAAATATTTTTTTCTGTATAAAATTTGATCGTTCCAACGCTTACGCCACTTATTTCAAATTTATTGGTTTGTGAAGCAATTTTCATCCCACAAAGATTTATGGGCGTTTCTCATATGGAAACTGATAAATTGATGGAAGTTTAACAAACTACAATAGATTACATTTTATCATAGCTTAGAGGAAAACTAACTTATATTCAGCTTTGACAATTTGTAGACTCTATACAATTAAATCAACTCTTTGCAAATATATAGTTTTACGTTACGCAATTAACACTGGCCCGGGAAAAACAGCTGAAATCAAAAGACTTGAATCCTTATATTGACAAAAATAGAAAGTTTTTTGATTAAATGTTTATCGTTTCTTCTAGCTGTTTTGAAAAGGAAACATCTTGTTCGAGTATTCCTATTGAAGTATCTCGTTTCTTACATTTTCCATCATTTGTTTCTGAACAAAATTTGTATGTAAAACATACTTTTTATCCACATACATTTAAATAATGTATAGCTCATAGTTTACTTCTCAGGTCTTTTATTAATATAGCTATTAATTTATGTTCATACTTTGAGCCTTATATTATTAAAAGAAATGGTTTATTTTATATAATGATACATAGTGTAAGTACCTATCCATACCTGTATGTAGGTGTACCAACATTGTGTTACCTTTAAGCGGTTCATAGAGGAGCGCTATAATAAGGAAATATATAGCGCGCAAAAGCGCCTCATTCAGGTTGCTCGCTTTACCGCTGCGTGTGATGTATGACGTAAGATATCGCGCTATACATTATAGCTCTCGTCGGTAAATTTCTTTAAGTACACCGATCTCTGTACAAGCTATTAGGTAAACAACGTCTGTTTATAGGCATTTATTTTAGCATATGATGGAACTTGGTAGCTTGTGCAAACGTTCACTAATACATGGTTTCTCGTAAACTACGCAATTAAAAGGTAAGGATTATAAAAGTATTTTAGTTTACTCTTTGTTGATTTTTATTGTTAATGGTTTAAGACAATAGTAAAGATTCAAAGAAACACTCACATAGACGAACGCAGAGAAATACACAAATTTTGACAGGTCTGGGTCGGTACCGCCCTCCTTTCTGTTTCTGCCGTGAAGCATTTCACTGTGTTTCGGTTCGTATTGGAGAACTAGTGTAATTACCGAAATGAAAGGTTGGCGTTGCTTTCGCTTACCAGATATCAAGGGGATTGCCACATAAATAGGCGACGGTATAACTTTCCATCAGGTGACCCGTCTGTTTATTTAGCCACGATGTTGTACAAAAATACACAGACAAACAAACACAAATAAATGTAGACAGACACACAGCTTAAATAAAGATCCTGCGAAAATCTTTCCGAGTAAAACGAATCGAGTTCGAATCCCAGCGGGGGCGGGACTTTGTGTTATTTGCAAGACGCTTTATTTCGCTTACCGGTCTCGGATGTCGTATTCTTATCTATGTAGTGTATACCATATTGTTGCTTAGTTCCTGTGACACAAGTTCTTACGATACTAACTGCAGGGCTGAGTCAATATGTGTGTCGTGATGTGGTTATTATTATTATTATTAGTAAACAAACGCATGCAAAATTAACTCAACCTTTCGTGTGATGTTCATTACTTTTATAAGCTCGCCAGACAATTTTGAAAAGGGGTTCTGAGTTTAATTACTCAGCCATTTTCATCTTACAACAGAAAATTTAACAAAAGATGAATAATTAATCCACAGCATCCAAAGCATGACAAAGCAAATATTGTCTTTGGAAATATCTTTGGTCTTAATTTTCTGGTTCGTGTTGTTATTTTCATAGACTTATTATTTTTACAGCTACTTATTTATTATTTAATTTGACATGTTACTATTTATTTATTTTTATTCGACCGGCTATAGCTTTGTTACAATGTTTTTAGTTGATACAAAAATCCATTGAAAAAGAACGGTTCTAAAAAAACCTAATACATTTTTTCCATTTATCCTTCTATACAAACCTAGCTTGGATATTTTAAAAAGACAAATGCGATCAACCGTCCTATAGTTCTGCGATTCTCAACTAATAACACAGTTTTTATTATAGTCTTGCGACACAGTAGTACGTACGAGTCATGCAATTATTTATTTTTTCAAAAGAGGGCAGCGTGTAGGGCCTCCTACAACGCTGCAGCGCTGGTGAGCCTTCACCTGAAAGTGAGTGATACCGACGCCCATGGACACCTGCAGGCCAAAGATGTCAGCAGGTGCGTTGCCGACCTTTTAAAAAGGAGTAAGCCCTTTTTTGAAGGCCACTATGTTGTATCTATTTGGTAATACCGCTTTCGGCAGCTGATTCCACAAATTGGTAACACGAAGCAGGAAATTTCGCGTAATCCGCACAGTTCTGGATGCTTGGCCGTCAAAACTATGTTGGTGGACTTCGGGGATAATTATAATCATTATTAAGATATATAAAAATAATTAAGCAAGGCAGTCTGCGTTATGTACTACTTAAGTACATTAGCCTCCTTACCTTACTGAGGTATTGTACTGGTTGGCGAAATACATTATGTGTACCTGACAACCTTGTTTCGGGACACACCCACCACACTGTCCCACCACTGCAACTCCTGTTCTACTAACCTCCTGTGTATTAGCACTGAGCAGTTATAGTTATCTCCACAATAGTATATTTAATAGTTGACCTCCAAAATTGGACGACTTGGTTGGTTTTGACGACCCCGATGGCGCAGTGGCGTAAACAGCCGACTGCTACGCTTGAGGTTCCGGGTTCGAATCCTGACGGGGGCGGGACTTTGTGTTATTTCTAAGACCCATTGTTTCACTTACCATACATACCGTAAAAATAAACCACATCACGACAAACACAATGACTTAGTCCTGCACTAATCTTGTGTCTCAGGTATTAAGCAACGATATGGTATGAACTAAATAGATAAGAATACTACATCCAAGACATGATATATATGATAGCTTAATTTATTACCCTTTCTGGGGAAGAATCCCGACTCGACTCACGAAAATATTTGTGCGCGAGTTATGTGCGTGGGTATTTCTTTAGGTAGCCTATGTATAAGTAAGTGACATATGTATTTGTTCTATAGACGCCTTTAAATAGGGCAAAGGCAATTTATGCAAACTGTCGCATGAAATTTTAAATGACTGCCAAGACTGCAGACTATTCGTTTTGTTAACAATACTAAGGCACGGCTTCGGTATTCTTGGTATAATAAAAAACTGGTCAAGTGTGAATCGCAGTCGCACACGATGGGTTCCGTACCATCTGATTAAACAAGAATAAGCAAAAATTGAAACCTACTTTAAATAAAATTTAATTATGTTTTCAGTTTATGTATTTGTTTAGTTTTTGTATAGCGGCAAAAGAAATTATCCTTTTAAACAGCAAAAATACTTAATAATTAATTATTTACCATTAATTATATTCATTTCAAGCAATATAATATATTTAAATTGAATTCTATCGCCGCCGATATATTACTTTTGTTATCTTATATACTACTTAAAAAGTGGTAAACAAGCATCTTAACTATTGACGTTTGAAATATCAGGGGTATCACACAAGTGTTGCCGACCTTGCAAGAACCTTTTAACACATTTAGAAATCCATGCTGTAGTTTCTAGGGAAACCATTCCAGGGAGTTCATTCCACAGCCTGAGCGTTCGCGGGAGGATACTGAAATATACAAATTTTCTATATTGGCGTGATGCCAGCCCCGGTTGAGGTAACAAAGCTCCCAAACATCTCGATTTTGAGGAACTAACCACAACTACTCCATTGCGTATTGGAAATTTTATCCCTCTGAATATGCTACCAGAATAAATGCCAATTATTTCATTTCTGGAATATTCAATTTTAGAATCTATATCTTAAATCCGGTTATTGGAAAAGTTGGTAAAATATTTTCGTTGCGTTTGTTTTTTTTTTTCAATATTTTGTAATCTATCTTTGTATGACCACAAAACAACTAAGCGACTATAATAATTATAACCTCATTACGACACACACTTTAACTCAGCTCTGCACTAAGATATAATCTTGTACCGCAGGCACTTAGCAACGTAATGGTATATACAACATAGATAAGAATACATCATTTAACACCTGTAAGTGAAACTATGCGTCTTGCAAATATCACAAAATCCCGCCCCCGCCTGGTGACGAACCCGGAACCTCTCGCGTAGCATTCTACTGTTTACACCACTGCACCACCGAGTTCGTCAAATAACTGGTATGATTTAATTTACATTACATTTTATGGCTTTTGCAGATGTACACTCGTAAATAATATTTTATTGCCAATACCGTTCCAATGCATACAGAATTACCTTTAATTACCTTTAATTTTGAAAAGTAATAATTCACCCATTTACCAAAGGGTAAATTTCTATAAAATTCTGGCTGTGTGGCTTACCAAAACTCAATCATGTGCCCCACAGATAAATAATCGGAATTTTTATCCTAGTCTTGTTGACTGATTTTGTGACTGAGTTATATATATATTTATTTATAACACTTGTATTTTTTTTAACAAATACATTTCTGTTGATACCAGAACTAGGATTGAGACTTATAAAGCAATCTTAGCTAATAAAACATTTGAATTGTACACAACAACAAGGCAAACCATCGAACAAAATCTGAATATCACTATTAGTTTTTTTTATTAATAATAATGTAATTTAAATAGGTGTATTGTGTCAGTGTGTGTGTGTGACGACATGTACATATTTGTTAGAGAAGCTGAAAACATTTTAGTACAAAATTATTTTGTTACATATTTCTAGGGTGTGGGCATATCACCATTAGAATCTGTACTTTCTGTTTTCACTTGCAAAAAATCGGTAACCCACTATCGGTCATAGGCGCGGAGTTCTAACATAAATACGTAAAAAATACATTTAGAACATTTTCACTTTTACATTTTCAATAAAGGGATATAAATTGAAAGGCAAAAGAAAGACTGAAATAAATTGTTACGCTCAATTTGTGAATTACGTGACATTTGTCTTCAACATTTTACTGTAGGTATCTTCCAAGCCTATACCAATGCGATTGTAGATGGAAAATGTATTGAAATTAATTACATGACTGATGGTTATTTTCTATATTCTCCTTTCAAAAAAAATATGTGACCTCTTTCAATAATATAAATATTTATTCTTTGATAAATTGTTACATTTTAATCAATTATAGGCAGTAAAATTGAGTAGTTTTCGCACTTCCTACTTATAATCCGGTCAATCTAGAAATAGCAATAACAAAAAGTGGGGCCGAGCTGAAATTTGGCTCAGACCTTGGGCATATATACTACTCAAAACAAAATAAGAGCCACGAGGTATTTTTTCATTTTGGTGTAAATGATTAAACATTTACATATTGAAAGTAGTAAGATATTGAGTATACAAACTCTTTGATACCTTAACTTTTTAATATTGTAGTATTCATCTAATGCTGGCAACACTTTTAAATAAAATTTGATTTAAAATTATTTTTGAAAATTTTGATTCCATTTTCTTTGTCGTTTTGCTTTCCTTAGCTTCTTGGTTTATTAGAAATTATCAGAGTTCATTGATATCTCGAGTCAGAAACATCTTTTGCAATATGCCACAAGCACGCAGGCGTCATATGGACTCGCTGACAGCAACCAGAGCCGTTACAATGATTGAAGAAGGTCATTCGCAGCGATCTGTGGGTTTGCAATTGGGATTTTCTCGAAGAGCTATTCAAAATCTATGGAATCGTTTCCAAGAGACCGGCAGTGTTAGAAGAAGACCTGGTTCGGGCAGAGTTCGCATTACAACAGCTCAAGAGGATCGTTACATTCGATTAAGTGCGCGCCGAGATCGCAGAATGACGGCCCGCAAGCTGCAAAATCGTTTACGGCTCACAACGGGTACTCGTGTCAGTGACCAAACTATTCGTAATCGATTGCATGAAAACCAGCAGGCATCAAGAAGGCGAGTTGTCCGTGTTCCATTAACCAGAAATCATCGTGCAAATCGTTTAAGATTTACCCGTCTAAATTTGGACTGGGACATAAACCAATGGGGCATGGTGCTCTTCACAGACGAATGCAAAGTTAAATTTTTTAACGACGATCGGATTATATTATATCGGAGTATGGAGAAGACGCGGCGAGAGATTTTCAGAAGCCTGCATCCGTGAAGTCGATCGTTTTGATGGTCCGAATGTAATGATTTGGGGCGGGATAAGCTTACACGGCAAAACTGAGCTCGCTATTTTAAATGAGGGTACTGTTACTGCTCAGCGGTATATTGAGGAAGTTGTCAGACCACATGTGATCCCATTTGCCCAGCGAGCGGGTCCTGGATACATCTTGATGCAAGACAATGCTCGTGCACACACGGCTCAATCGACTCGGTTTGTACTGGAAGCGTCTCAAATTCAAGTCTTGCCGTGGCCGGCGAACAGTCCGGACTTAAATCCAATAGAGCACATGTGTGATCAGTTGAAACGAAGAGTTAGAGACGGTGATCAGGAAATCCACAACCAACAGCAACTCATCAACGCTGTTAAAAGGGCCGGGGAAGAGATTCCAATGGAAAATATCAGGCATTTGATTGAGAGCATGCACTCCAGGCTTCAGGAGTGCGTAGCGAAACGAGGAGGGCATACTCGTTACTAAAAGATGAGCATGGAGTATTTTCTTTTGTTTTCAGTAACTTTACATTGTTTTTATTTTTAACCTTAAATGTGATTTTTTCTTTCAAAAGCAAATAAACTTTTAAATCATTATTATTGGAATAAGTTTATTGGTCTACACGGTAAAAACAACATTAGTTTTCGTTATGGAGACAAAAAAAAAAATTGGTTTTATTATTTTCATGGTACAGACAAAATACCTCGTGGCCCTTATTTTGTTTTGAGTAGTGTATAAAAAAATTAAGTACAAAAAGTCCCAATCCGCACATGAAAGAATTACATTACATTATATTGTTTTTAGTAATAAAGAATTGAAAGAACTCCAATTTTACTAAAGTCAGAATTCTTAACTAATCCAGGTGGTGTTGTATTAACTATAACTATTAATAGAGTGATTTGACATTCTCAAACAAATACCAGAGATAAATTACTGCTAACGAATCTCCGAGATTTTGGTGTATATAGCTTTTAGGTATATGATTTGTATATGAAAGGCCGTTGCCCGTCATTGATTTATTAGGACATTTTTGCGAACGGGGTTGGATAGGTTATAAGTTCATTATTCAGTCTGGAATGATCGTTTCTCATCTGTCAAGATGATTAAAATGTACATAAACATGCTATTACATACTACTATATAAGCCAAACAAACAAGCAGACGGTTCATCTAATGGAAAGTGATAACTCTGCCAATTGACACGACGAAACTCTGGATGTCTAGCGAAGAACTACGCTAATGCGCAGCCCATGTTTGGGTAAAGATTATTCATTTAACTTGGTGCCGTCTCCTCTTTGCGAATGTTCAACGTCGAATCAAGAATTTGTTAAAATTTATGGGAGTGTAGTCTCTGGCATGACGAACGATCAATCATGTTAAATTCGATTCAGGTATCCGCGTGTGGTCCTATTTATTACCTAGATCTTGTGAAAACGAAGGGAAACTTCCGTGCCTTTAAAAAGTTTTGTCACCAATATTACTGGTGTAATATTCAGGTTAGTTTTTAATTTATCCCCTGTTAGTGGCTTGCCGTGGTGGTTTTGGTCAGGCGTCTCCTGACCGTAGATCACTTTAGCTTTTGGCCTCTGGGCCGTTTCTATTGCTGTCTCCGCTTTGCTGGGAGGGAAGACTGAAACCGCTTTCTTACTATTTCTTCTGATTAAGTTGGTTGCGGGTCCCAAGACAGCCGTTAGGGTGTCCGGGCACAGATTGTGCGTCATTGCACAGCTGCATTATTCGTTGATTATTCGATCAAAGGACGCCACTGTTGATCCTGGTGAACAGGAGTTGCAGTGGTGGGACAGAGTGGCGGGTGTGCCCCGATTTTATACCCATCGTGTCGGTAATTACACTGGCTGTAATTATTAATACCGAAACAAGCTACTTCACTATGTAAAGAGAAAGGTGGTTGGTACCAACTCTCTATCTACCACCTGTAAAATCACACTCACATTTAAAACGTAACATATAAATACTTCAGCGATATACTTAAGTCAAAATTTAACATGTAACAAACAACAAAGCTGAACAATATATAAAACAAAACACTGGTTATTCATGTCGGTTGAACAATTCGTATGTACATTATTGAATATCGATTTTGTGGGCTCGAATCAATCCATTTGCCGGCGTGGAATAATTTTACTAATTAGCAATTATTACGATTCCCAGACCTTTTTGTCGACGGTTCTCCATTGTTACTGCCAAATGGTATTTTAAAAACATGTCTATTCATTAAAAAAATATATAATCCATACTAAAATACGATTGAAAGTTCATTTACGGGCAACTGAATGAGAAAATCAAGTTTAATAAGAGCATTTAGTAAGAATTAAATAAGCTATCGCAGTTGGCAGTTATAATAAACTTTAAACTTTCTAGTCGGACCTTCTCCTATAACAGATGAGATTGACTATGAAATTGAGCATGAGACTGAAAAAAATATCCTTCAATAAAATAAGAACAAATTTAATTTTAATAAAGATTAATACAATACGTATTGATAAAAGTTTGGAAAGTTCTTGGTGTTACAGAATTGTAGTAATTACTTGTTACCTGTTAATTGCATAATTTTTTTAATTTTTTTAGATGCAGTTCCCTTGGATGCTGATGAAGATTATGAGCAGTTCTATGGATGAACAAGAGATTACATATGAAGCGAAAACTATGTGCATCACTCGAGTTTCCCTGTGAAGGCAGTATGGAGGAACTGAATGTTGTAAGTATGAGAAAAACAATGGAAGTCTCTACAGTCCATGCCAAATATTTAGGAAATTTTATTAATTTAATGAGTTCAGAAACCTGATACAGATTATAGTAACCAATTATATCTAGGTAAAGCAAAATGTACATTTTGTTATTTTTGTATATCAGGTATTCTATTACACCTTTACAACAACAGTCATTAAATGAAATAATTTAATTGACAAAGGTAGACCTTTAAATCTTGACATTAAAAGTCTATTTTGAATTAAACTAAAAGAATTAAAAAATCCTGCATTTATACTTACCTCTATAAACTCAAGTAAAGACCTACCGAATTGTAGGTAGGTAGGTAGGTATATGTTTGTTTGTTTGGAAAGAAACTGTTTATATAAAAATCATAATAGAACAAACAATTATGTAATATTGGTATTAATGTTTTAATTGTACTCAATTAAAAAACAAAAACATGATTTAACATTATTCTGTAATTGCTTCTGTTTCCTTAGTTTCTTCATCCTGAATTTGTTCAGTTTCTTTCACTTCATCATCAACAGGTAGCATCAGTTTTACTTCCTTGCCTTTCACTGGCGGAGGAGGTGGTTCCTTAATTTCTTCCTCAATCCTCTCTCTATGTAACTGTATGAAATCTTCGTGAGCACTTAAAGCCATTCTTCTTTCTTTACCTTCAGATATTGTAGAATCCCAATTAAAATCAACTTTATACCGGTTTTCTTGAACTAATTTTCTAGCATCTTGTTTGAGGGAATCATAATCTTCTAAAAACCCTTTTTTAAGAGCTTCCTTGTTATCAGATAGTAAACTTTTTTTCACTTTAGGTGGCTTCTGTATAGCTTCAGGAAACAAAATTGCAACAGTATCATTAAATATAGCTTTCTGGTTTTTCATAATTTCAAACATTCGTCGTTCTTTTTCTAAGCGCTGTGCTTCTAACTCTCTTAAAGGTTTTTCTTCTTCTATCAACTTCACTCTATCAATTCTTTTCTTTACAGCTATTGTTCGTTCAATAAGTTTCTGGATAATTCTTTGCCATCTTTCTTGGGGGCCGATTACTCTCATTTTTTCTAGTCTCCGAGCTTCTGCTTCATCTTCAAGACGTTTTTCTTCTTCTTCTCTTTCTTTTCTTCTTTGTTCTTCCTTTTCAAAAAGAAGTGCGCCTTCTTTTCTTCTTATTTCAAGAAGAATATGGGGATTTTGTTTCATCCATTCATCTTGCCAAACCATAAATGAGTTCATCACTTTTAGTTCTGTTTTTATCATGTTTTGTAAGCGGGTTGTATAAATAGGATTTTCAATCATAAATATTGGTGGATTTAAAAACATCTTAAATGATCCATTGATGTCACTGACACCTATTATATTTTTTGCTAATGGAAGAGTGTGTAGACTAATACCAGTAAGCATTGTTCCAGAAAGAGTTTGAATAGCTATCGGCTGATCACTTCTTATCAAAAGATCCCAGGATTCAATATTTCCCTCAGATGTTGCAATAAACAAAAGACTAGCTTTATAAAGTGACCAAACACCATCTGTCAAACGACAAGCACGTTTCTTCCAGGTCAATGGTTTATATTTCAAATCATCTGACCAAAGAGCAAATATCTTTCCTCCAACTGTCAAAGTTAAATCATTCAAGAAAGGATTTTTCTTAGCGCATGTTATTGCACCGTCATGGATTGTACAACTAAATTTTTCTTCTGCATACTCAGAGTTGACTACTTCACCGGTATTAAATGCATGACCTTCCCATTCTACTCGCTTTAATTCACCGTATTGAGAACCACAATAAAGTATATGTGATATGTCTTTTTCGTCTTGAGGAACAATTTGACTTGAAAAGTACTTTCTGCCAGTTCCTGTACTACGGGGGGTATAAGTATATTTTATGACCGGTGGATTCATTGCAAAAGATAACAATGGAAGTGTTCTAGCTTGCCCAACTGCTCCTAAAACAAGTTTATAACAAGGTTGTAAATTTTGGTCTAGTACTTTAAACGGAGAAACGTCAACGAGTAATCCCGAAGGTCTCTTTAAAACTCTTTTGGACTTTTTTACTTTTTTCCCCTCAAATGATACAATGCTTTCGGTTGATATGTTCCAGATAAGTATTGTTCCGTCTTCAGATCCACTAAATAACATTATTGATTTCTTGCCCGCAGGAGCCATACTTGATTTACCTTGAGGAGATACGAAAAAATTCGGAGATAACCAATGGATTGAAGTTACAGCGCCATAATGACTACTGACAAAATTACTTGTCGCAGTTGCTGCAACTATAGCTTTATCACGTACATTTTTCATCCATCCCATATGAGCGTTCATAGCTATTCTATATTTTTCTCTCTTTTCACTTAAAACTTCCATTTCTTCGACGTTTTCTAGTTTATTTGTTAGATCCCAAATAATGATTTGTCCATTAATACATCCGCCTACTAACAAATTTTCATTGAAAGGACAAAATGATAAGACTTTTACTTCCCTAGGAGATTCTAAATACAGTTTGGGTATTAAAGTATCAATATGACTCCAAATCATGACTGGGTTAAGTCCGTACACTGCCCTTGCTATGGGATCAGGTCGCGAGCTTAGACTTTTCATAACTGTTGGTGATGCATCTGCATAGCATATTGCTACTATACCAGACCACATCGGGTGAAAAACTGCGCTAGAAACATATTTATCTTTAGCTCTTACATCAGTAAAACAAACATACTCTTCAAATGACATAGTATCATAAATTCCGACTGCTTTTTGAGCTACCAAATTAGGATAATCGTTGCAATAAATATCCATTACGGTATTAAGTTCAATGATAGAATTCATTTCATTTGCTTGTGATGACATAAAACTATTTATTAATTTGATATAAGAAGGCCTCCGCATTTTAAGCATTGCTTTTTTATACGCCAAGAACTCAACATTTTCTTCTTCATTTTTCTCCTCGGTTGCATCACCATCATCTTCGTCAGAACTATCTTTCTGGTCACCTGCACCATCTATTTGAGTGTCGCCACCTGCTCCGACTTCTGTGCTAGTAGCATCAGCTAAAGCATCAATTACTGATTGGGTCCATTTATTTTGGGGATATCGGAGAATAGTTTGAGCTTCTCTATTAACTATAGCAGGAGAAGATTGTATACCACAATCTACTCTCCTTCTATATACATTATTGAAACGTTGTCTATAAGGCGTCAATTCAATAAAACCATCTCTTACCATCTGAGCATCTCGAACCACAAAATTTTTTGGTTGATATGTTTTAGGAAATTTTGTTCTTACTTCAATTTCCATCAGTGGTCTGGTATTGATAGGCTTTAAGAAATTTATTTCTTTATCACTTCCTAGGCATTTCCAAGGTCTTGGTTTTTTTTGAACAGCTTTCTCAAGCTTCTTTTCTTGTCTTTTAATATACCTATCGGACTGCTGTTTACAATGATCTCTTGCTTCTTTAGTACAACAAACGTAAAACTCGTCAATATCTTTAGATTCATCGACAATGTAGCCAATCAGAATTGAATCATCACCATATGCATTGATTGGATCCTTTATAGGATAGAATTCTGAAGATTCTCCGCTTAAATCTATGGCTTCAATTAGTTTCTCTTTCTTTACGGACTTCCACGGAAATTGAGCATTGATATCAGTGCCTACTACTAACTCTATTTGCGCTTGTGTTTCCTCTCCAATTATTATTTTATAAACCCCTTCGACTTCATAATGTGGTATGAATCTTTTCCTACGAGGTTGTGGAGGTGGTGTCGCCATTTCGTCTTGTATTTTTTGGGCTGCAAAAAGTAATTGATATAAATTTTACACCACAATCTTCAAACAATAATATTATGTTTACCTTCTTATGACACTTTTAAGACACTTTACTTCAAAACTGACGATACTCAAAGTTTTGACATGAAGGTTTTAAGTTTTACAAAAAGTATTTTGAAATTTAGAAATGTTCAAATTCAAATTTAAACTGTTTTTTTTTAAATAGACTTAAAATAAGTGCTTTCAAAACGTCATTTTTTTTATCTACCACCGGTTAGGAATGCCATCTACGGGGAAGAAGCTGGCAAGAAACCTCCGTAGTTGCTTTAAAAAGAAAAAAAAATATTACAATTTGGAATATTTAAGTTTTCTATTTCATATAATTTAAAGCTACTATGAATACCTTTATATAAAGCAAATTACAATATGTAATGTTTTTAATAATTAATGATTTTAAGTCCACTTCGGCTTTTATTTAAATACATTTTATTTAATTGCATGAAACATAGGGGATGTAACGTTATTTTGAATTAAGGTATCGAGTTCAAATCCCGGCTTGTATATGCTGTAGGTGTATTGGATGTTTCCTAACTTATAATCTAGAATATACTTTCATATAAATTAACATGTGAAACGAAATGATAAAAAATGCCAAAAATCTTAGTTTTATTTAAGTAAATTTAAAAAAATTTGTGGGTGGACTGAAACTGGTGTAATAAAAACCTACAAAACAATACGAAAATACAAGTTTTGCTTGTGAAATGTTAATAAACAGACAGACGCTCATACGCGATAACTTTAAAACAAATAAAATGGTTGCAATAAAATTTAAAATATGTTAACAGTATTGGTTTTATTTCCTATGAATAAAACCAGATTTCCGATAAACCAAATTAATCCAATTCCGTCCATGATCGAAATCAATTTATATTTTCAATACGCTTGCAGAATTTTAATGAGATTTATTAATAGCCGCCATTTTGTTATAATATTTTCGATTGATTTTTAAGCGAATAACGTATCTTTATTTTGTAATATTATTGACTACCATATGTCATGATACTTTTTTTTAATGATGTGTGTGTATTTGAGTGTATGTGACAATTATTTCGTTATCTGACGGTATGAGACTGGCCAAACCCTTGCCTGGACTATTTCTATTAGTCTCAATAATAAATCTAAATGATCAATATATTCGAACGTCTGTTACCTTTTTTAATAAAAATCATATTCTTCCTGAAAAAGGACTGGACAGATACAGGACATTTAAGCTACCTGATACCTATCTTCTTTCTCCTAATATAAAATTGTACAGCTGTTCGTTAGTCTCGCTAAACCTCGAAGTCGGCTAGACTGATTTGAATAATTATATATTTTTTATTTGATGTTTGTTTGCTGAGTGTATTTAATTGATTCGCATAAAAACAGGGATAAAAAAAAAGGTTACAGTCACGTGATACAAAATAATGAATACCAACTAGTACCTAATAAATCTAGGTGGATTTAAAAAATGGTGAGTGAGATATGTCACGCGAGAATTGATGGGGTTAGACTAACTATGGTAACTGCTTACATCAGGCTGTCCTTATATTTTACCATTTAGTAGAATAAAATAGTAAAGTAAATAGATATTATAATATGTTATATCTGTCAAAACCATGTACATTTGTTGCCACGCCTTACAAAAGGGGCACAAAAAACAAGACACGTCGGTGAGACAAAAAAAAACAAAAAATCACAAACTGACCCTCAACAAGAGTTTCTTCTTCCTTTTGCGCGTCATCTTTTTTCTTTTCCGTCTTCTCTGTTATGTGTATTACTATTTCTTCTTCATAACTGGAATCGGTATCGCTCGGTTCCTTCTCTACTTCCTTCTCACCTTCGCTTTCTGAACCACTTTTAGACATTATTGTGTTTTTTCTAAATTCAATTGTTCTACTTTTTAATCTAAATTTTTATTGGCGATCGAAAGTGCAATGTCCTTTAACAGTAGAATTTAAAGCCATATATATATTCCAACATTTTGAACACAAAGAATAGCAACTTTCAATGCATCAACAAATAGTTCCTCTGGTAACAACTTTAGGTAAAAGCTTCATGGTATAGATTTGATAGTACTAAAGCTTTTTGGTATCCTTTGGTGTTTTATAAACAGACTATACGCATGCGTCTAGTCGTAGGTTTGTTGTATCCTGGTACTGAATGGTACGGATGAAAGAGAAGGGAGCCAAAACTTTCTGTTAAGGGGCTGTCCATTAATCATGTGATGTTTTTTTAACATTTTTTAACCCCTCCCTCCCCCATGGAGATACGTGGTGAGGTTTAAGACTATCCCCCCACCGCCCACCAAAAATCACGTGTATTTTTGAGTACCTACAAAGAATCTAAAAATTTTTAATATAATTTTTCCTAATCTAATCCTATTATAGAAAATTAAGGACCATGATAAAAATGTCTAGACAGAAAAGTTGCAGGTTGTTTTTGACAGTCATAAAAATGATATTAAAGGAATGGTGTACAAGACTTTCTTCAACACTAACAACTGGTTCACAACATCTTTCGGTTTATAAATCACGCATTTGACGAAAAAATAAGTACACGTGATATCTTACTATACCCCCTCCCCCTTGTGATATTTCGTGATTTTTGCCAAACCCCTCCCCCCCCTTTCGAACCTCACGTGATTAATGGACAGCCCCTAATGTATAAAAATTGGCCTGTTTGTTTAATGTTGATCATTGTCGTTTGAACCGCTTTTAAACCCAAACTGAGTAATATAAAACTATTTCTAGTTTGTGCAGAAAACTGTTACAGCCCAGTTATGTACCTACAGCCTGTGCGTCATTGCACAGTTGCATTATTAGTTGATTATTCGATCAAAAGACGCCACTGTTGACCCTGTTGCAGTGGTGGGACAGAGTATCAAGTAGATATTTGCAAAAGTTTCCTTTTTTCATAAGACCTGCATTGATTAATTACGTGGCTTTTAAAATTTGCCATACTAAATTTGAGATACAAGCTTAAAACGATACCTTTAATTAAATGTATTCAATTACCTAAATACATTATATACAAGCATATATCATGGCAAAGGTTCCCCTAATAATTTTGTATATCACTTGACCTACATTGAAATCAAACACAATATAATAGAGTGGAGTTATTAAGATGAAATTGGTACTTGGTAAATAAAAGTATTCCCCGTAGGACTTGCTTAATAATGCCAAGTATCTGTAAGAGATATGAGAGACCAATCATTTTGTAGTTAAGAATTCGAAAAGGTTCGTTACTAACAATATAGTTTATAACAATTTTCCGCCATTTAATATATATCCTTTGTCAGGAGGCAACGCTCTTCTATTTATAACTAACTATGATGCACGTACAAGGTAAGACAAAAGAAAGATAAAAATAACAAACAAACAAAAATACAATTAGATAGAAACAGAGGATAATAAATAAATAAACCAACCAATAAATAAAACATTGACTCAGCCCTGCAGCAAGTATCGTAAGAAATTGTGTCGCATTGTATGCAACGATATGGTATATATTAAATAAATAAGAATACAACATCCAAGACCGGTAAGCGAAACAATGCGTCTTGCAAATAACACAAAGTTCCGCCTGCGCCGGGATTCGAACCCAGAACCTCTAGCGTAACAGTCGGCTGTTTATACCACTGCACTACGAAGGTCGTCAAAATAAAATATAAGGAAAAATATAAAATAAAATTATTTCAAAATAAATTAAAGAGAGAAAAAATTACCATACTAAAATTATTACCCAAATCAAACAGCACATACAATTTTTCAAGTTATGTTTTTTAAATCAATTAAATTACGATATCACGAGTATTTGTATTGGATGGATTTGGTCGACTCGGAACTTTTAGGCCGAAACTTGAGGGAGTCAGCTTCAATCTTTTGCTGAGGAAAAACTCAGAATTGGCTTCAAATTGCCGACGTGATAGCTTAGTTAGGCTTTTATTCAAGAGGATCGCCCTTCACATAGTTTTAGGCAAAAGATTAGGTAGCAATAGACATACAAGCACATACCTATATATTTTTTTCTTAATTAAACTATATAACCTTTCAGAATAAATAGGCTCAAGTAACCAGGGAATTTCCCAATGGAAACAAAATACACAAATACATGATACACATATACACACATACATGGAATCGGTTTGATGATATTTTTGGCTTTAAAGAACAGAAAAATTGGTGCTCGATGCTCAAACTAACTTGCATGCCAATTAACATCATTCCTTTGAGCATCAAGAGGTACGACGAAATTGCTACGATGTTTACTAACCGCCTGCTTTGCCTGGCAATAGGTTTATTGGCTTTCCATACCACATCAGCCGGCACAGGTCCTTTTCTGGACGTAGGCCAATATTTTCCAATCCAATATTCTGAACTGGAGCGATCTTAGGCCACTTGGATCCAGCAGGTCTCTGCAACCTTTATTAGATCGTACGTCCACCTCGTGGGGGATCGCTTGCTTTTAGAGTATCTCATACTATGGTAGCTCGGTATACACCCGTCGCTCTGTCCCATCGTTTCAACTCCAGGATCCTTTGGATGAATAATGTAGCTAAGCAAAAAGCACAGGCTGTGTCCGGACACCCAACCGGGTGTTTTGTGACCCGCAACTAATTTAATCAGAAGAAGCAGTAAGAAGAAAGAATCTCATTTCAAACTTCCATAGCATGACTGGTATATTTATTTGTTCTTTGTTTCAGGCTGCATTATCCCGTCGCAAAGAATCGGCTGCGCCTTTGACGGAAGAAAGGGACACGACTATATTCCGTCACACTCTCACTTACCCGTTGGCCATCGTTCTGAGACTTCGAGTCTTACAGGTATATAAAATACAGCTAAATCCTAATTGATTAAAAAGAAAACACTACTCTTAGATTCTGGGTTTATTGTAACAGTGGTCTTAGATGTTGTGTTTTAAAACTAATTATCTCATTTTATGTTAATATGAGATCGGTAAATAGTAATAATCATTTTACCATATATTTGATCACCCATCTTAGGAATTAAACTACATACAGAAACTTCTTGTCTCAATTTACATTCATTTCCATAAGGTTATCTCGGTTGGAGAAGTTCACTGAACTATCTCATGTAATATTATTCTAACATTTAGGAAAGCAAACTAAGAAATTAACGAACAAACCTTAATTATTATATTGTACAAGAAACTTATAATATGAACCAAATTTTTACAAAAATAAACTTAAAAGAAGTCTTTAAAAATTGGTATAACTCATAACCTCTGTGCTAAGTAAGTTATTCAGTAAGTTGTTCAGTGATTTTTTTATTTTTTACCAATAGGGAATATGCATGTTTTATTTATTTACTAATATTTGGGAAACAAACAATATAAATCAAAGTCAATAAATCATATATCAAAAAAGTTTCCACAAATTAAATAAACAAAACAGTACACGGCATAAAAAATAAATTTAGAAGGATTATAAAACATCATACAAATTCAATAGATATACAAAAACTTAAAATTAAAAAGCAAATAAATTAAAAGCACAATTAAAATAAAGTAAGAATTAAAATCTACAATAACAAAAAAAAAAAAAAATATATGAGAACACTGACATTCTGCTTAAACCTACTTAAAACTCAATACCACGTATTATATTCGATACCTGTGTGAGATAGATATACACAGTCAGGTCATAAGTATTGTCACACAGTAAAAACTTTTCTTTTAGAATGCTGGCCACAAAAAAGTTTATTGAATTCGAATTTCGAATTGTTCATGAAAATAAAAATGTATACTTTTTAGAATTTTACTCATTTTTAAATATGGAGTGGACGCTTAAAGAAGACCGTGTTGCAGTTATTGCGTTGCATCGTTGCGGTTACGCGCCAATTCAAATTTTTGACATACTGAAAAATTTTAATACAACCAAAAGATTCGATTATCGTACCATCAAACGATACAATGAAGACTCTAGTGTAGATGACAGGTCAAGAAGTGGTCAAAATCACGGAGGTCATTTTGAATAAACTTTAGTGTCATTAGAATCTTTGTTTTGTTTAGTTCATTTTGGTATATAAATGGTTACATAATGAATAAACTTGTTTCAATTATTTTATATTAAACATGTGACAGAATTTATGACCTGACTAGGTATCTACTTTTAAAGGTTATATCTCCCTGGTTTATCGTTCAATTTTGATTCCGTTTGCACTGTAAATATACAATTTTCACATACTTTACGATAAATTGATTAAATAATAAAAAAAATACATATTCGATCCCTATTCGACTGACAATACAATAACTTAACTTTTCTAAAATACATTGTCAGAATGGAACTTAATTTGTTGCTAAGAAAACTTTACGTCTTCTGATGAAAACGTGGATTTATTCCCGAAAAAAAAGTTGCAGGAAAGTTGGTTTCTCTATCCTTATAGTACTTAATACCTCAATTTAAAAAATATTGTTCAATGAAATAAAATGAAATTTGCAAGTTGAAAAAATCACAAAAAAAATTAATGAATAACATGTAAATAATACAATTTTATATAAAACTGTAATAGTATTAAATGGAAAGTTGGAAATATTGCTTTTTGAAAGAGATGTCAAAAGGTGATCTTTGGATAAAAAATAAGAAAATTTTCAGCCTACACCAAAATTGTTTATTTATTTGATGTATAGAAATTTAAAGGAGTTATTGTGCATACAGTTTGTTGATAATAAATACATTTACGTGTATTTGGTTTAAAAAGGAGGTAAGGTTTTATGTTTAACTGTTATTTTAAAAATTTCAATAGTCATTTCTGTTTTCATATAATAGCCCATTAGTTCGGGGATACTTCTACCTTCCTCAGATATTCCTGAGAGATGTTGTTTAGTCTTATGTCAACTCATACCCGGAGAGCATTTCCTTTCGCTTGGAAATTTTCGATATTGAAGTTATTAACCGAACATAGATAATTACAATTTAAGTTCGATTATTTAATTTGTTTTTCGTTTTTCCTCGTATACATCTTATTTCTATTGTAAACTTTCCCTTCATTTCATCACTTTCAGAATCCGAGTTTTTTTACATTACATTGGCGCCCGACGTGGGACACGAACCCACGACCCTGAAATTGGCTAGCCATAAAACATATAGCTATAGAAAACGATAAAAAATCCCTTTAACGAAGTCAAACGAACCTCAAAACATATTTAATTTCAATTAGCAACCGGTGCCTATTAGCTTACGTAATAGGATTATACCCTTTGAAATTTGCGTCACCTCTCCCATTTCATTATTTATGAACCAATGAATATTCAAGCCTCATAAAGCCTCCAATTCAACTATGATCGATTCAACATAAATTACGAATTTCAAAGAAATATCCTGTAAAATGTGTTTTACGGAAAAATATTAACTAATCAGAGTCGTTTATACCTTCACCAACTCAGAATATCAAGTCGTCAAGATAACTTGACGGTGGATCTACGTGCGAGATCGTCCGGGTTGGTACCCCTAGACTATTTCTGCCGTGAAACAATTCGCTGTATTTCGGTTCGAAGGATTAGAGAGCCAGTGTAATTACCGACACGAGAGATGTAACACTTTTACCTCTACATTGCTGGTGCTCTTGGCTTTAGACGTAAAGGGTATCGTCGTGTCAATAGGCTACGATATCAAATTCCATTAGGTGAACCTTCTGCTTGTTTGCCTATGTAATTTATATAAAATACATATTAATATAAAGTAAAATTTATAATTATAATTTACCAACTCATCGTATACAAATACAGCATATTTAATGTTTTATATTCACTACAGTTTCTTATCATCTGTAAGTGACATACTTACATCATTCTAACCATATTGATTATAAAACTACTGACACTTAAACATATCCGGTCAAACGTGAACACTACCTACCTCCTACCTCTCTAGGGATTAATTAAGGCGTGAGTTTCTTTTGCAAATAAAAATTCTTCAATTGTAGGCAAAAAGTCTTCCATAAAAATCTAAAAACGACGACCCTTCAAACAGAGGTAAAATTTGAAAGACTTCGGCAAGACTTTACGTTGGTGAATTATCGAAAAGAGAATTGTAGGATATAACGGAGATACTAACAGTGAAACTCAAAAGACTTTTACTGAATTAAAGACCCTTTGTGCTGGTACAATGTTAAATGTAGAGACGCTTCACAGCTTCAGCAAATAGTTCTGCAAACATGTCTTGCCAAAGACAAGACAAACAATCTATTGTAAAGTCCCTTGAAATAATGATAACCATTTCGGTTTGGTGAATGTTTCCTGCATAAAATGCTTAAGGCGTTAAGTTACATTAACTAAAATCATATAATTTTTCTTCACACGAGGCGAATTTGAAAAGAGTCATTAATAAGCTATTTATAGACAGGACTTTGTTCTAGTATGTTAGTAATCTAGTTACCGAAATATAGCTGTATTTTCACTTAGTAACAACACGTTGAGTCAATCTCATGTAATCGTGTTCAGTCGATTGATCGAAATGGCATATCGATATGATATGCATCATGAACAGAAGATGAGAACCTAAATATGCTAATTTCAATACATGTGTGTATGAACCTCACAACATTACATACCACTACATACACACTCTGAAAATTACTCCTGCACCTCGACAAATCGAAAGTAAATTGATAAATTGGAAAAAAAAATCCCTCTTGCCTATTGTCACTTATGGGTGAGATTGTGGTCGAAATCCCAATACTCACACACACACAGGTAAGGTAGTATATCTACGTTCAAGATCGTCTGGGTTGGTGCCATTACTTTATATTTTTGATGTCAAGCTATGTTTCGGTTCGAAATATTGGAGAGCCAATGCAATTACCGGCATGAGTGGTATAACTTCATAACTTCTATATGGGCAACGCATTGGCGGTGCTCTTAGAGTTACAGACATCAAGGGCATCGTTGCGGCGGCGGTATCACTTTCCACCAAATAAGAATTTTAAAAAACATTGTTTTTTTTTTTTGTAGATTGTCTGCGGCATATCCGCCATGGTCATGGGCAGCGTGGCCTTCATTGAGGAGCGGCAGAAGTTCAACATGGGGCTTGGGATCCCGGCAGGGGGTATCAGTGTCGTCGCAGCAGGTAACTACAGTGCCGGCTTTACTTTAGTGCCTTTCATAGCTTAACATGAAACGCACTAATTGCAATAGTGAAAGGTCCACATACTATAAAAATTCAGATAAAAGAGGAGGAAGGATAAATTAGCCCGATTTATCGGTCACACAAAATTCGGTCGTGACATGAGCGACATACTGAATCGGTACCTCAAAACATCTTCTTGACAACCAACCAGAATAACATTCACTCCAGTTCTGTCCAAAAAGTCTCTGGGTTCTGTAAAACAGAAGTGGATTTATATTTTGTGTAAGAGACAAAATACGCAACCACAACTTGAATATATAATTTTTATTTGACGATATTAATATCTTCTTGGTGATAGCCGACTGCTATGCTTGAAGTTCCGGGTTCGAATGGAGGCGCGTGCGGATCTTGAAATTTGCAAGATGCATTGTTCCGCTTACCGGTCTCGGATGTTGTATTCTTATCTATGTAGTTTATACCATATCGTTGCTTAGTACTTATATCTCAGTGCAGGGCTGAGTCAAAGTGCAGCCGATAAAAACCTTACCACACAAAAAACACAACCTGGAGGTTAGGATTCTTGTAGAAAACGAAATAATATTTTCGAAGATTTATTTGTTCTGTTATTGTTTTTGCACTTAGTCATCGTAATTTAGGTTTTAAGGTTTAGTATTTGGAAATTTTGGAAGGTATTACATGGTAAAGTAAATAGGTAAATTCCACCTTTTACGTTATAAAATTGATAAATACTATAAATACTTATACAGTCCTACTTAACGACATGTATTATGAACGCGTTTTAAGACGGTCGTTCCCTTTAATCCCTTACAAAAACATAAATTGAATTTACATTTTCTATCAAGTTACGTATAGGGAAAATTATCGTCTTTTACCTCGTCTCTGATTTACGTTATAAAACCTACTCTATGATCTCAGAAATTACAATTTTTAATGTCTTCATCATTATATAATTCAAACAACTCTTTTTTGTTAAATTAACTCAAGCGAGTTCATTTCAGGGACTTTTTATCATTGTCGGAATAATAAAACAAACAACAATAATACATTTTACGTATCTTTGTTCTGGCCTAAAAACAACGGGCAAAATAAATAATGTTTCATTAAGTTTTACAAAAATAAAACACAGTCTGTTCCAATGTTATTTATAATTATAATAATGACAAAATCACGACCCACACATTAACTCAGCCCTGCACTAAGATATAATCTTGTATCGCAGGCACTCAGCAACTATAAATATATTTGTACGCCAAAAGGGCAGATTTTTGTTGAGACAATAATTAAATTAGAAATAAAACCTGTATCAGACACATAAATCAAACAAATAAACTATTATTATTATTATAACTATATGCTATAAACTACATAGATAAGAATAAAAGATCCAAGACCGGTATGCGAAACAATGCGTCTTGGTAATAACACAAAATTCCGCAACCGCCGGGATTCGAACCCGGAACCGCTAGCAGTCGGCTATTTACACAAATGCGTCACCGAGGTTGTCATTTATGAGTCAGCTACGTAATAATCTCGAAGCTTGGCTATGGCAATACAAACACACCACCATGCAACTTTTTTGACGACCTCGGTGGCGCAGTGGTGTAAACAGCTGACTGTTACGCTAGAGGTTCCGGGTTCGAATCCCGGCGGGGGCGGGACTTTGTGTTATTTGCAAGACGCATTGTTTCGCTTACCGGTCTTGGATTTTTAATTCATATTTATTTAGTATATACCATATCGTTGCTTAGCACCTGCGATACAAGTTCTTACGATACTTAGTGCAGGGCTGAGTCAATGTGTGTGTCGGGATGTGGTTATTATTATTATTAATAAGTTTGTGTCACTATCGTTGGTGATTTATATTAAATTATAATGCATGCTTAAACTTAGCAAATGTTCTACGCTACTTCCTCAGATTAGTTGAAATACTATGAATAAAATACTATGATATAATAATCTCATTGATCGGAATTTAGTTTTATTATAACATCAAATTTGATGCAGAGTAGTGGCAATACAAACATAGGCAAAGAACAAGCTTTCATAGATCGAAGTAGACAAGACTGAAGCGAAGTGATCAATGATTTTTGGACGTCGTCGTTGATATTTTTTAACAAAATGTTGCCATGCATAGTTATTCAAGGCAGAGGGTAGGTAGAGTTCTATAATTCCATTCTTATTGATGGTGAAGAATTTTTTAAATCGAATGAATTGAATTGAATGAAATGAATGACTTACTTCTACATACTCAAAAACTGCTTACTGACAAACTTTACCTCTTAAAAAGTCTAGGCTTTACAACTTAGTTTTAGTTAAAAAGGCCCTCAATTTTATCGAAGAATAACGTTAATGTACTGTATTCTATGCAGCGGTGTCTATACATACGTCGCGTGGTTGGGGGACGGTGTCAGGCGGAGCGGGAGCGGGCACGGCGGGCGTGCTGTGGGCTGCGGCCGCTTGCTTGCTTACCGCACTCGTCGTGCAGTGCTGCAGGACCATACTTGACCCGCCTGGCTTCTACCATGGGTAAGCCATAATTAACTGACATCTACTAGTGGCTAAAGACCTCCTCCAAATATTTCCCATCATAGCGATCCTAAACTAATAGAAGTATGTAAATTTATGAGTATACTAAATATAGAAGTAGATGAAAATATTTTTGTTTAAACTAAACTTGTCTCCTATGTTTTGGCCAATATCAAGAAGACCATCAGCTAAAAAGTAGATCAAATTGGTGTATAAGGCCAAATAGTATTTTCTTTCGACCTTGGTTTTGATGGGAACCACTCCATTCTTATACCGAATTCACACCATGAATAACTCCAACCCTTAATTATTACGTTATTCCTAATAAGTTATGACTATAACCTTTTGTGTGACAGGGACGGCCCAATAGAAGAAGACTCTCTACCATCACCAAGGGACTTGGTAGTGATTGCGTGCGTGCAAATCATCTTAGCCGCAGCTACGTTACTCAGTGCGGCGGTGTGCGCTCGCATTGACTGCGGGAAGTGACGCGAGCCGGTGCGCGCCGCCCGCCGCCGCGTGAGCGAGGCGCCCGCTGACCCCGCTACCACCCGTAACATATCCCCACCCGATATCACTGTGGAGAGAGAGAAAGGCGGCCGAGTAGCCTGGCTGATATAAACTGAAATGTGTGATAAAGAAAACTATGCGATAATTGTGGTTAATATTTGGGACAGTGTTGTGATTAATTTGAACGGAAACTTATTGAACAAAAAATTTTAAAATGGTGTCCTAGTTTATAAAAACTTAAGAATATATCAAACAAAAAATATGGATGGTTCTAGTGATTAATACGAAGTGAGACTTTATAATCAAATTGAAAGATATGAAACCGGTTTATGATATGATTGAATTAAAATATAAATATCGAACAAATTAACATTTTTAGAGCCTAGTTGTTGTGGAGTGGAATTTGTCCAAAGTAAACTGAATCTTAAAAACGAAAGATGAGAGTTGATTGGAATTGGAATGGAAGGCGAGTTCAACTTGACTAATATTAACTGAAACTATAGTTTTAATATCAAATTGTTTGATACGCGTCACGTAATTTGTTTAAGAAAAGGAATTATTTATTATTATATCGGACACGTCGTGGACTTTGAAAACTTATTGTTTTGAGACTTAGACATGTTGAATTAGGGTTCTCCTTTGAATAGCATTATTGTATACAGAGTGGATTTCATACCGATAATGAAAGGAGGTCTGTCAAACGCATTCCGATGGGTAAGGAAGTGTATGAAGTAGTTACTGTGAAGACAAAAGCAGTCTGCTGTAGACATCTTAGATCTTGACAAGTTATCTTCATAGAGTCCCTTTGTATTTAAAGCGCAGTGTTCTCGGGCTGGATTAAATATAGGTCTATATAAATATATTGGAGGTTGCTCTCCTTAAACACAGTAGAACGTCGATTATCCGAACGAATGAGGGCTTGGAAATCCAGTTATTTTGGACTAAATCGTATTGATTTGCATATTCGGTTTGCACCTCGATTTAAGCACATGGCCATAACATACATATTCTGATGGTTTTGGAAATGTTAATCTACAGGTGTTATTATATTATTTAATAACATTTAAAAAGTACTAAAATAAAATGTTCGTTATTCGTACAATTCGAATATTGGATAATCGACGCTCTACTCTACATACTTCATGTTTACATAATACTACTTCTAGAATAATACCTGATATTCTTTGTAAATAGAAATATGCTTATACAGTAATGTAAATAAATAGATGTTTGACACAACAGGCATTTTACATTCAGATGAGTTTTTTTTTTTTTTTTTTTCGTTTTTAGTATCCTTCTTCACTTTGGTTTTGAAGAAACAAGTAGTTAAAACGAGTAACTTAGTGACGTTGATAAAAATCACAAAAAAAATAAAAGTAAGTATTTTCTTGGCAACCATGCTCCACCATTTTCCACATTAGAAACATCAGATGTGAATATCGTTAAAAATATACGATAAAAACAAACATTAATAAATTAACCAAATAAAAAAATATAATTGGGTTTTTGACTTTTAATTGTCTGTTTATAATAATAATAGTAAAAAATATATTTAAAATATATTTTTTTTTACTATTAATTTCTGTATTTTATTTTTATTTCTAGTTAAATTTATTATTTTTTTTAAATAAATTAGTAATAAAATTCCATTAAAAAATTACTTTATTAATACATTTAAAAACCTAATAATATATTTATTCGCACAAACATTTGTTACAAAGGTCCTAAATAGATTATTGAATACAGTCCTAAATGTTTTGCCAAGGAGTATTAGCGTGCAAATGTCTGTTAATTTAACTTATTAGAAATGATTAAACAATGTCACAATAATTATTTGGGAATCTGAAAATTAGTTACGTCTATGTCATTACAATTTAAATATTCATTGATGTCATAATTTTTGTATGTTTTTGAATATTCTGTATCGCCAGCATAAACCCGTACGATATTCTATCGCCCTATTTTCTATTTAGATTTCAACTACGCCACAACGGATTTTTAACACTTTTACAAACGAACTCTGACCAGTTGGTGGTTTAATGAAAAACCTTCAACGTCATGCTGAACTCCAATAAAAAAGCTAACACTTATCCTCTTTGTCTCACAGGCCATTTACGTTCTACTGCTGGCCAAAATTAGACTGCCCAAAAGGAAAAAGAGCTTAGGGCAGCCTAATTAGACGCCAGTTGTCGCCTGTATCGATCCACACACACATACATACATAAACAGACTCCGTTAACCCACAAGAGGGGTTGGCAGAGGAGTTACGCACCGCATTTCGCATGTTTATATTGAGTCCCAGTGTGACAGGTTGCCAATCTTTCGCCACTGTCCGGGCACTCCGAGGAACATGGCAACTACAACGGACGGCAAGTCTAGACTCTAACCTTCTACCTGTCGGATCGGGTCGGTGTATAACCAAGGCACGTAACAGGCTGTTGTACCAAGTCCTGTATCGATCCAGCCAGGTAAAATAGCGTCGGTCCCTCATTAAATACTTTGTGGCAACCTTAATTTTATTTCTATGCATAAAAATGAGGGGTGGGCACAGGTGTTATGCACCGCATTTCGCATGTTTATATTGAGTGCCAATGGGACAAGTTGTGAATCTCTCGCCACTATCCGGGCCCAGTGAGGGACACGGCAGCTATCACGAACGACAAGACGAGACTCGAACCCTCAACCTGTCGGGTCGGGTCGGTGTTTAACCAAAGCACGTAACAAACTAAGCTACCACGTCATTTTATATGTATTGTATCGCATAAGTATTTATTCAAATACTTGTAATAAATAAGAAAAGCAAAGAAAATAACGTTTCGGAAAGAACAATCTGCAAGAATTCCCCAATTCTTAGAAGACAATGAAATATCATATTGAATTCTTAACTTTCTAAAAAGTTTGTTTCCGAGCCTATGTACATTACAAATTGGAAATTTCCAAGTTCACAAAATATTCAAATTTCAAAAGTAATTTTCGATTTATTTGCACGAATTATTTTACTTGCGAAACTTTTATCGGATGTTAAGACAACTATTTATCCTTTGATCTAAAGGAGAGTTGGAGGAAGTTTGAAACAAAGGATTCAATTATTCAGTGTTGCCAGCAAATCCGCATTGTAGAAAGACTGCCTGAATACCAGAGCGAATAATGGATGTGGGGAAACTAGATATGCGAATAAAGGTGAATGCAAACTGGTAGTACTGGAAAATATTGGTATTTTAAAAGTTAAAGTTCAATAAAAGAAAAGAAGTAAAATTAAATGATTACTTGAATGGTCATACGTAGAAAAAAAAAACATTTTTGCTACAGGAATTCCTCAATCAAAAACATAAATAAAAAAGCTGCCAAGTGTGAGTTGGACTTGTACTTAAATGGTCACGTACTGTCGAAAAAGGATCTAAAATATTTAATTTTGGTTTCGTTAGTTAATTAAACAAGAACAAGCAAAGAAAATCAGAAAAATCACGATTCTTATTTTTTATTTATTAGTATTTGCTGTTACTGTGGCAACAAAAAAAACATTGTTTGCAAATTTCAATAGTATATTATGGTTTATGAGATACAACCCGCTGACAGACAGACGGACAGCGGAGGATTCCAGTGACCAGAGTTCTGGTTTTCCCAAACATTAATTTGCTGCACAGGTTTATCTTACTGATAGTTGGAGTGTAGCTAGAATTATTATGATGAAAAATTATAAGTTGTAGTAGAAAATATTGTGTTTGAATATTGAAAAAAGCAACTACGGAGGTTTCTAGCCGGATTCTTCCCCGTAGAAATAGCATTCCGAACCGGCGGTAGTAAAAAAAATGACGATTTGAAAGTCTATTTCAATAAAAAACATTTTGACTTTGATTATTTACGTTCACATGAGATTGTTTCCGAACCCAAACAAAAGATCGGTTTTCATTTCATTCCAAAACTGTTACTTTATTTACATGGAAGCACCAGTGTGCCTACACCTTAACCCTCGTTTGGGTAACAAATGAACTCATTAGCTCGTCTCGTATTGCGGTCGCGTTATCCTAGACACGGTGCAAATTACCCCAATTTTATGGATTACCCAAATACATATATCTTTCACATAGCAAGGTGGCAAAAAACATGACCAGCCTATGTAACCCTTGAAACCAGAGGTATTGAACCTTTTTTGTACGGGCCACAAATACGTTAGTCATTTTTAAGATAAAAAAGTAACAATATTTTATTTCCAGAGGTTTAAAAAGCTTGAGTTTAAAAAGCTTGACAGTTAATTCGGAACGGCAGGGGAGCCAATCACAAAGGCCCGTTTGGCCAAAAGTTGATTGCCGATGCTTTAGCTGCTTGTAAAATAAATATTTTTGCCTGTTTTCTATTTCTATCGTAAAGCACTTCGCTGTATTTAAGTTTGGAGGATTGAAGATCACACCAGTGTTATTATCACCACGAGAGGTGAAACATCTTTAACTTCTACACGGGTGCGTTGGCGGCGATCTTAGCATTAGATGTCAAAGGCATCGTTGCGTCAATAGGCGACAGTATCACTTTCCATCAGGTGAACCGTCTGCTTGTTTGCTCATGACGTTGTTATAAAAAAGAGAAATCCCCATTACCCTTAATAAGCACTGGAAAATTCCTAAAATGTACATATTTTCTAATAATCATTAAAAATAAATGAGAAAACTTTGAGAGAGGACTGCAGTTAAAGAAAATAAACTTCAATGTTTCTCAGAGACTAAAGTTTTTTAATTGGCCGCCATATTGATAAACATGATACCGTTGTTTCTGATAAGAAAAAAAATTCAAAATAAATTTTTCACAATGGATATATTACAATATTCTTACATTAAGTTCAGGTCGAATTTTCGACTTTTAATAAGATTTGTTACGTCTATTACTAAGTATCAAGTTATTAAATTACTTTACAAAAATATTCAATTTTATATGTAAAACTTTATAATGTGATTGATATTTTTTTGCTTTTAAAAGCTAAAATTAATTGATTTTACATACATACAGTCTGGTTTAATTCTACTAATTAGTTAAACAAAAACATGACCACTCCTTTTAGGTTAATCAAACATGAATGATACGACGCAAGTTGAAAGCAATTAACATTGACAACAATTAACCTACATTATTAAATTATAAAAATTTCGACTTTTCCCAAGTTAGAATACGGGTTTCTTTTTACAAAATATAAATATATTTTTAGCATCAAAATATGTATGTGTATGTCTCTCTACCTATAAATCTGAGATGTCTACCCATCCATTCTAAATATTGGTGAAGTTTAACGAGTATAATTACTAGGGGCGTAGCTACCGCCGTATCAGCCCTAACAATGACGTGCTACCGGGTTATAAAGGCCCCTAAAAAAGGTGTAAAAGGAAAAAATTGTAAAATGTTATTTACAATGTCACTTAATTTCGTGTTTCCCGGGAAAGGGAACGAAGCGATAACTCATAATCAATCAATATATTTAATTAAAGGCAAGCATTTTTATTTCTTTCGTGAGAAAACCTTACCCTTATTTTGGGCCCCTCAACTAATTTTGATACAGGGCCCTTCCAAGGCACGCGACGCCACTGATAATCACCGAAGTTATTGAAGGGGTATAATTAATTAATTAAGTAAATTGACCTTAATCATAATTTGAAAACTTTACTTCATTGCTAACGATAAGAAAAACTTTTGACGCTCTAGAAATACAAACATCGGTTCATAAAAAGATGAATTTCTCATCCACGAAGTGTTTGGGTTGTATCAAATTACTGTAACAAGCAAAATGCGTCAGCAAATTATGCTCTAATTTGCAAAGTAATGTCAGAGCTTTTTACTTATCTAATTACCTTCGTTGGAATATGTATGTGTTCGTTGTATTCATACACATTTATTTATCACTCACACTATCTACATATACATATTTATGTATCACTGTATGTGTTAGTGTATTATATTATATACGGTTTCTATTGACTGTGATACACTTCACGCGGTGTCAAAATTGTCAGGTGAAAAAGCACTTATGACGTCTTAAGTTCTGCATATTTAATTTAAGCTCTGTTGATTCAATAAGATGGAATATGGAATTGTTTTGATAAATAGCATAAAATAGAAAGAGTTGAGTTTCAAAGTTGTTATATACCAAGAAAGAGTATCTATTCTCTTTCTTTACATATATATTATATAAACACTACCAATTGACATTGTTCTAATCAATAGTAAGTAGTGTAGTAGGCAGGAAATAATTGTAAGTTCGTACATAATGAGAAATGACAATGATAATAATGAAAACGAATGTACAAAACTTATTTTAGATTTAGAAAAATGGTGATTCAAAATTTGAGTTCCAGAATTCTGAAAAGATTTTTAAATCGAACTAATTTGTAAAACGCCAATAGCATAGCTTTCATTATTCGCTTAGTATTGTTACAATCTTTACAGAAAAAGCTTTCCATTGTATACGTAATTTAATGAATAATCCAGATCTTCATATTACTTTTCTTTGAATTAATTTTGAATTACTAAAGATGGTCATTTCGTATATTTACAACGGAATGTAGAAATGATGATCATGAATCTGTTAATTGTCAGCAGCTTTAATCAGATTTACTCTTTGATCCAAATTAAAAGAGACTTGACAATTAACATAATTAAAACATCACTGAGCAAGACCTTTGTAAGGATATAATTATTTATTTATTATTTATAAGTAGTCAACATAAAATTTTCCCCCAGGAAAACATCTAAGGATACAAAAATAAGGCGTATTAGCATTAATATTGAATGTTGTTTACTGTCTTTGCATTTCTTTGTAAATAGGTAAACAGCTCGATACCTATATTTTTATAAAACTTTATGGGCAAACAAGCAATCGGGTCACCTGATGGAAAGTGATACCGCCGCCGCCACCTAATATCGATATATGAATACGATCCCCATAATAACGCGAAACACCAAGAGAGGTAGAGGTATAGATGTTATACCTCTCGTTCTGGTAATTACCTATATACCTGACTTGTATTGACCGAACCTACAACGTTCTATTCAAATTCCCGACCCAAAGAGGGACCACAGGGTTTGGTTACATCTTCGTTTACCTCCATTTAAGATTTGGCATACTGCATTTAAGAGCTTGCATACCGACATATACTTATATCATTAAAAGGTAAGAGATAGGTAGTAAGTGTAAGTGGGAAAACTCGTACTAAAACGAAAATTCTTTCACCAACATTCAAAACTGACTTTCAGAGTGGACTTTAATAAAAAAACAGCATCAAATCGGTCCATCCGTTTAGGTGCTACGGTGCCATGAACAGATGTACAGATACACACGTTAAACTTAACACTGTTAAATTTATATTTTAATCTGTATATTTTATTATTCTACAAATTGATTCACAACTGACAGCGGATTACTTCTTAACACTTGAAATATTAATTCTATCAGGCCCCCCGACCACTAACGACATTTTGTAAGACCTATAAATCGGACCGATTTTCCCCATTACTCTCATTTCCTTATTTGTGACCTAATTTTTGTAAAATTTTCTCTATTGCAATTCATATCCAATACGTTCCATTATTCCCCTACAAAAAACGATCACCGACTATCGGACGTGGGATGGGAGCGTTAAGGTCAGTTTACATCGAAACGCGACGCGACGCGACCGATACTTGAAAAGGCCAGTGGTTTCGCGCTGTGCAGCGCAACACACAAGTCGCAACGCGTCATTGCGAGGCGCATATTGAAATCGATGACATCGAGCTGCTCTTGCAACACTAGTCAATATCAAATTCTTACAATGAAACGTGTAAATTTTTGTACAGTAAATAAAGTTATTTTTTGTATGGCTATCTTTAAAAGGCCGCGCCGCGTTGCATCGCATCTCGTCTCGGTGTGAGCTGACACTTAAAGTATGAATTCTGATACGCACTTGTGTTTTGCACATTCCGTTTGGAGATACTTACGCAAAAGTTTATTTCTAAGGCCCCGAGGGCCCATGAAAAAGTTGAGCGTAGGCAACGCTACGCGACGGGAAGTTAAATATTTTCCCTTTAATAATCTCAAGTTATATTTACCGACCAAAACGGACGTCGGCTTCCAAAAGTTTCGTTTCTGCTTTGTTTGCATGCGTATCAAGTTTTGCCGAGGCTTCTCGTTCAAGATGGTATTTGTTTATCGTTGTAATGCCACGTATTTCTTTTTTGCTTATAGTTCCTACTCTGAAATGCCGCCATAGGGCCGAACGATAAATCGAGCGAACATAAAAACAACGAAAACACTGCTTTTAAATCAATGTGTCGGTGTCATTGAAGTAAGGTTTATAACTCTATTTATACTATAGTATATCAATCAAACTTCGATCAAAATTAATGGATCTGCCAGCCAGGCTGACCAGATTATGTTTCAGACGCATTGTTACGCTTATCAGTCTTGGATGTTGTATTCTTATCTATTTAATATTTACCATATCGTTTCTTAGTTCCTGTGACACAAGTTGACACTTACTGCAGGGTTGAGTCAATGTGTGTGTCGTAATGTGGTTATTATTATATTATATTTAAAATATAATGGAAAACATATTTAATAATATATTTTTTCCATACTATTTAAAAACAACGTGTCTCTACTTCAGTAAACATTAATCAAGGAAGCTAGGGCAAAAACCAACCTGTAACAAGAATCTTATTATCAAAATCGAACCACTTAGTAAAAAGTTAAGCACATAAAAAAAATATATACATACAGGTAAATGATAAAATTGCTGAGCCAAGCTCACAGGCGTGTTATCACCGCACATCATCATTCAGTTAATTTTAGACATTTTGTAAAATTATAAATATTAAATGCACACCCTACTAGTTTAGCGGAAATTCGTTCAAAAGCTTAGCAAGTCTTAGTCTACGGACTCATTAGTTCAGTTATCGATTTTAGCTTTGATCTGAAACATTCTAGGTATTTAAATTTAACTTATACAATAATAACCACAACACGATACACACATTAACACAGCCCTGCAATAAGACTCAATATTGTATCGCAGGCACTGAGCAACGATATGGTATATACTACATAGATAAGAATACTATATCCAAGACCGATAAGCGAAATAATATGTCTAACAAACAAGCAAACACGCAAAGTTCTAATCCCGCCGGGAGTCGAACCCGGAGCCTCTAGCGTAGTAGTCGGCTGTTCACATCATTTTTTTACATAATGCGACCCCCACTTACCGCTCTGGCGGACTCAAGGGGTATGTGGAGCTCTCCCCACAAACAATCCGACGTTGCCGCACACCGCTTAGTGGTGACGAGGAATGGGGTTCAGTTAGGAATACCACCGCTGGCACCACCCAAGGCCCACACCAAGATTAATCAAAGTCAAAGTCAAAAAGTTTTTATTCGAATAGACTTAAAATAAGCACTTTCAAGTCGTCACATTTTTACTACCACCTGCTCGGAATGCTATTTCACCTAGGAAGAATCCGGCAAGAAACCTCCGTCTCCGTAATATCGTCTAATAAACAAAATAGGTATTCAATTTGTAAAACGTTCCAGGGTCATTCTCCTTTATTACCTACAGTGAATCGACGTTTTTTATTTTTTTTTTGTTTTTGAACCAATATGATAAAATTATGGTTTCAGTGTACGATTTAAAAATTGCATCTGGTTTTTCATTGGGTCTAATGGGAGTTTCCTTTTCAGGCATTTTTTTATGGTGGCTTTAAAAAAATAACGCAACAGAGTGGTCGTTTTCAGTAGAGACCACATTTTGGTTTACCACTCTGTCACGGCATTACACGAAAAACAAATGCATAAAAATGCTGGTTGGAGATAGTGAAAGATTGCCTTACAATTCGGGGCACACCCGCCACTCTGTCTCACCACTGCAACTCCTGTTTATCAGGATCAACAGTGGCGTCCTTTGATCGAATAATCAACGAATAATGCAGCTGTGCAGTGATGCACAGGCTGTGCCCGGACACCCTACCGGCTGTCTTGGGACCCGCAACGAACTTAATCAGAAGAAATAGGAGGTAGTAAGAAAGCGGTTTCAGACTTCCCTCCCAGCAAAGCGGAGACAGCAATTGAAATGGCCCAGAGGCCCAAAAATCTAAAGGGGAGACAGTCAGGAGATGCCTGACCGTCTAAACACCACGGTATGCCACTAACTAACAGGGGATAAATTAGATACTAACCTAACTCTTACACCAATAATATTGGTGACAAAACTTTTTAAAGGCACGGAAGTTTCCCTTCGTTTTCACAAGATCTAGGTAATAAATAGGACTACACGCAAATACTTGAATCGAATTCAACATTATTAACCGTTCGTCATGCCAGAGACTACACTCCCACAAGATATGATTGCCTTACAATAACATAAACAGATAAAAAATATGGACTTTAATTAGAATATTATAATACTTTAAATATCAATAATCTAACGAGATGCCATAATAAGACGAAGGACAGGCTATTGTCGGTTATTAAAAGAACGACCCTCCAATGATTCACGTGAATGCTAAAATTAATAAAAACTAATTTTATATAATTCATTGATTAATATTTAGGCAAAAAAAATCACTTCTGTTTTTGAGAATACCACACACTTTTTGCTCTATTCAGTCTAGTTTGGCTTTGTTTCGCACTGAACAGTCCCTTCTAGAACCTTCATAATTAAACACAAAAAATAGTCGTAATTATCTCACAAACATTTACCAGAGCCCGGATTTAATTTAGCTAGCTTACTTTATTTATTATTTAACTACCAAAAACGAAAAATGCTTACAAGCCAGCTGTATAAAATTGTATTTGCCTTGTGATGTTGATAACTTTTAATTAAGGTAACATTACTTGGACTACTAGTAAAAAAATACTAAGGTTTTTTCGCAATATCAATAGGGAATATGCATGAAATTTAATTTGATTATTCAATCAATTTATCGTAAATAATATTGAAATAGTATCTTTATAGTGAAAACAGAATAACAATTGGACGATAAACCAGGGACATGTAAATATTTCTATCTCGCTCACCAGAACAACCTTTTCTATAGAATTTGTATAGCGCCTGTGTACTTTGACGTCATAGTTCATATCGGATCTCTCGGTCTAAGCAACAACTTTAAAGCTTTAAAACTTAGTTAATAGGTCAGATATTTGAGAAAATCTAACGGATTTGTGTAAGTATGTAGTATTGTATCATAATAAATAAATTGCAAAAATAGTCATGCATATTCCCTCAAATCAAAATGCATATTCCTTCAAATCTGATTATTCTCTGCTCATGTCAAATCGATAGAATATCAACATTTGCAATCCACGTATGTGACAATTTTCTATGGTGATTTGTAAAATGGTCCGTAAAATTTTGATTGCTTTTACTGAATACGCCCTAAGATCTTGCAATAATTGACACTGAAACAGGATGATAATAAAAAATAAACGTTTTTAAACTGATCGGTTTTCCGTTGATTTCAAAACTGCAAAAACTTGATAGCTCCCTTTCAGTTTCTGAAACGGAAAAATTGGTCACCTAATTTGTAAAAAAGAACATCATAAGCAAGAAACATTTGGTTCACCTGATGGAAAGTGATCTATTGACACCACGATGGCCTTGATGTCTGCAACGCCAAGAGCACCGCCAATGTGTTGCCAATGTTTATTACGTAATTACACTGGCTCTAAAATCCTTCGAAGCGAAACACAGCAAACTGTTTCACGATAGAAATAGAAAGGAAGGTGGTACTAACCCAGACGATTACAGAAATATATTAAAAGGATTATTTTTTGTGATAACATTTCATGTAATCATATATCTAGTTTATTTATGTATTTTTAAATTTTAATATTTAAATAATCGTCGGATGAATTTACTTGTAATCAAGATCAGTTATAATTTAATAGAATACTTTGAATGGATTAAATTTTTGTTTGTACTATTTGGTATTTATTTAACGTGAAAATATTACATTTTGTTAATAAAACAATGCAAAAGCCACAGATTTTGTACCTTTGTTATTATTTACCGAACAAAGGTTGCCACTAAATAATAATATAATTGCTATTCGTGGTTGTTACGCTATTAATGTACATTAAAATTACTAGTTTAAATGTAAATACATTTTGAAACATAATATGTAATATTTATATATCTTTACAAGTATACAAAAATGTACACAAAATAATACACATATTGAAATATCATAGATATCAATATAATGTTTACCTTTTATAATTTTTATACGATTTACCTCTTGTTACAGTTAATGGTATATTATTTACCTTAAAGATTATTTTACGACGAGTCGGTCGCGGAGGACATGGTAGCTCAGTTTGTTACGTGCCTTGGTTAACAGACCTATTTGAACTGACAGGTTCAAGGTTCAAAAATTTAGGTTGCCGTAAGTTGAAGCTTCCATATTCCTGGTTGTGCCCGGATAGTGGTGACAGATTCGCAAACTGGGACTCAACTATGCGAATTGCGGTGTGTAATACTTCTGCCTTCCCCTCTCGAGGGATTACATCGTGTATGTGTGTGTTAGTTTATTTTTAATACGTTAAAGTACAATAGAAACCTATAAACTTTAATAAGTAGATAAAGAGATTTACACCTTTTACAGTCATCGTACACTTTTTGTCTCTCACTCGCACCTATGCGATTGTCCAAGAAAGAAATCATTCCGTCTCATTCATTGTAGATTTATTGCTGTGATCTACCAAACCCTTTTCCTGAACCCTTTGAGAGTAACGTAGTGTTGTGTTTACTGAAGATTAAGTGATCACGTTTGTTTGGGACTTATTTACTGAATATTTAGTAGATAGTGCTGTAAATTGAAATTATTCTCATATGTCTTTACTACTTAGCTATTGCACGTAGCTTCTGCATAGATTTTGTTTTTTATCCGATAGAAACCTAATTTATTGGATAATCCAGGTGATCACGGTGATATACTCGTACAATCCGTGAGGCAAATTTTATCCAAACTGAATATCAAACAATCAAACTTCCACATTTTTTATGGGTATACAAGTAGGATTGTGGGGTCATATGATTGTGACGGAAGCATTGGACAAAATTATTATTGTTTGAATGATAGTATCTACTGTCATACATTAAACAAAATACCTTGATCCTTTCATATAAAAACGAATAAGGCCTTTGTGTTTTATAAGACACAAGGATGCTGATATTCTAAAGTTCCACAAATGACAATCACAACGTGTCTACAACATACATTTTAATATAAAAGTACAACATTATTCATGGCAGTAGAAGTATCTTAGTTTAAGATAAAATAGGAAAATAAAACGTTCCTTTTACTTTGCCTACGTTGGGTTACAGATTTCGTAGTCGACTACGTTTTGTGTCGCATGAGGGCTACGCCGTAGTCATGCCGTTACCGAAGCAGCTACGGGAAATTCTTACTAACAATAACAAATAGCTCGTCAATGGTGTTTCGTCAATTCGTCGATTGAAAATATCGACAAAGTCACAATGATTTAAATTAAATGACTCACATGCCCTTGTTATAAATGCTTGTTAAAAATAATTTCCCAAACATACAGGTCCATGAGAGCAATGAAAGTAAATGTAAGAAATATCTTTCAAGGAAACCACTTAAGTGGTAAGAACCAAGCGGGGGCAAATTGGTGAAATTGGACCAATATCCCGAGTAAATTTGATTCCGGGAACGAAGTGGGTACCGCTACCCTTTCGCCATAATTGATTACAGTGGAATGTAATGGACAAATTGAGAACTCATATTGAACTGATTTTATATCCTTAGGTATTTGTAGCGGTTCATTTAGGTAGTTGTATTAAAGCCTGATAATTGTGTGATCATTCATAATCTTCAAACAGGGTTCTTCAAAAGGGGGGGTTGTTCCAGGTTAGTAATACTCTTGGTACTGCAAACGTCCATAGGCTACGGTGACTGCTTACCATCAGGCAGGCCGTACGCTTGATTGCCACCTAAGTGGTATATTTAAAAAAATATGTATGCATAATAACTTAATACTAAATGAAACAAGTGAGATAAGACTACACAATGAACAAAAATTCAGTATCTCGCGTCACTCTAAATGTCCCAAGACTCTCACTTGCAAGAAGATAAATTTAACGAGCGGATGAAGCGAGTGAAATTCTCAGAGTCTACTGAATCAATTCGCCGTCTGTATCTGTAATCTATGTATGTATGCATAAATATTTGTCCGACGATAACTCGAGTATCATTGATCGGATCATCGTGAAATTTGATAGGTGAAATAATGATGCATAAAAATAATTAAATTCGAATTTGAGCCTAATCGGTTAGGGGGTCACCGAGATATGGGGGGAGTTCCTAGTTTAGAGCAAACCACTAAACGGCAGTGGTAAAAATATCCTAGCTATTATACATAATATCCAAAGAAAATTATCTGTAACTGTTGTACAATTTAAAGAAAATACATAAAAACTCTGAGGCACAGCGGTGTAACGGCTGGCTTCGTAAGAGATTCTGTATTTGAATCCCGGCGGGGGCGGAACTTAGTGTTATTTGACAGACTCATTCCTCATTGACGACTTGTTCCTTGACTGTTTGTAATAGACATATTTATAGACACGATCACAAAAGCGGCATAATATATACATAGCCTTGGAGTTGAAATTAGATTCTTTCAGGCGTTTGATTTCTTAGAATAGAATACGTAGTTAAATAGAATCATATCTGTAATTCCTCATTTAATAATATCCTCTAGAGATTAAGATATTTAAAACTGACATCTCCGATTTATTTAATTTTTTATAAGAAGTGATTTTCGCAAAATAAAATACAATTTCGAGAATGGATTTCAAATAAAACAAAATGTGATCTGATTAAAAAATCTAAGGAGCTTTTGAAATAGTTGTATTTGAAAAATATTTTGGATTTAACTTTTTTTTCGAGTGATAAATGATTTACTTTTTATCTCAAGCATTCATTGATCACAAACTTGTACCTTCATTGGAGGAATACCTTCAAGGACATACCTTCAAAGAGATTTCATTACACATACACCGGTACTATATATACTAATAGCAATATAAGCATAATTGCAAAGTGTTAGAGCTAATGATGTAAATTTAAAATAACTCAAACAAAACAGAAGCGTTGACTATTATTAGGGAAGTCCCCTGTTTGAACGAGGTCACGAGTGACAGGTTTTCAAAATAGGGCAAGAGAATCCACATCGGTACAGTTAACCATAAAAGTTTGAAAAAAAAAATACCTTTAACAGCCTAAATCTTATTCAGCTCTAAAATCTTGACTTGTATATATTTATTTACAGGTTTTCTCATTTATATGATTAGGAAACGGTACAAGGATCACTTTGTTTTCTGTGTGTCTATATGTAATTAGAATGGAATCCAAATCTCTATAGATATCACCCAGAATGATTTATTTATTTCTTTATACGTCCGAAAATAGATAAAAATCGTTATATTATAAAGCAAAAAAAAACATAAAAATACAGCTTGACTGTTTACCCTTGTAATTGGACTGAACATTGCCATTATCAAGAAATCACATTACTAAAAGTACTAAATGACAACAAAGTACGAACACATAAAACTTTTTTTAAGAAACTTACATTTAAATTAATAAAATTATTCATTTCGAAATCAATAACATCATCAAAGACTTTTTAAAGATTTTGAATTTGTGGTTAAGCACATCAATGTGACAAAGTGCGACACATTCGAAATTTCGAATTTCGAACCAAGGAATTGTAAAGCTATTTTTATATACATGTATGTGAAGGCATGATTGTGGATGAATCGGGGATTGTACTTCGTATTCAAATTGATAGAAGAAAGCAAACTGGTGGATTCTAGGGTGGAATGTAGTATTTTGTGAAGGCATATAGGGTCACATCTTTTGCGACGAGATTCCAAAGATATAATGAAAGGTCTCTGAAAGAACTCGGGCTGGGAGCTGGATAGCGGATATTTCACTATACACACAGTGCACTCGAAACTTTGCCTTCTACTCCGAGCATGACAAAAAAAAAGCTGAATTTTCATAGCTTATTCCAACGACCAAGTAAATAAAATCATACAGTTATTAGTAATATGTGACATAACCTCAAACATTTAGTATAATATCCACTTTCCAGGTCCCAGCCATTGATTTTGTTTAGTTTTTTTCTACTTTTTTGTCGAAAAAGGCAAAGAGCATCAGCCTAGAGTGCTGTCGGCAGCGGGGCAATGTTCAAGCTACCGGTGGTTAGGGCTGCAAAGAGATTAACCTGACAATGCGAGCCAGGAGAACTATTTTTATTATTATAATGTCGATAATAAATATATTATATATAGTTTTTTACTTTTGCTGTTGACTGTACCCATAGAAATAACAATCCGCGTCAAAGTTAGTCCGCCCACAGCCATTGTGCCTGTGTCTGTACCATCTAGAATGCAAATAAAATAGGTATTTTTATAATATACCCTCGTATGGATTGTCAAATGCATTATATACTGAGATTACTTTTAGTATATTGTTTAATTTAGTTCTTTTTAACTTTTTCATATTTTTTTTAAATTACGTACAAGCTTATGGGAAACGTAATGGTTTACCGAATTTTATACTTTTTGCCTTTAAGTAAGATGGCCACATATTTAGTCACAATAAACAGGCGTATAACAATAAATTTGGTAAGTCAATAGTTTATGGGATTGGGAATTGACGGTATAGGGATTTTTTTTTTACAGTTTCATTATTTTTAATTTAGTCACCACATAAGACACACACACATAAACTCACGCCGTAGTCCCTCGAGAGGGGTTGGCAGAGGTGCTTGCTAATTTTGTAGCTTATAGGTTTTTACCACATTATTATTTTATTACCTTTTTTGCTTTAAATTACATTTCTTCAACTTAAAATACCAGCTTTTAATGCTTTACAAATCCTCATCTTTTTCCATTTACGAAACAAAATCAAACAGGGCTGTAGAAAACAAATTAGTTTGTTTACAAAAAAAGAACAGCCCGATTGCCCGATGATCCGAGAAATAAATACAGAAGAAAAATCTTCAAAGAAAACAAACTTCGTAAAGGGAATTTTACATAAAAAGAAATAGTTTCTTGTTATTATGACTTCGTAAATGTAAAAGTGAGGGGGAAGAGTCCCCTTTCAAAGTATCAACTTAGTTCCTACTTTATACCAACCAACGTAATAAATAATTTAGTATGAACAGATTGCATCTCTCTCTCCCATATCGTTTCTGAAAGGAATGAAAGATACATTAAGGAAACAAATTTATTTTTTGACTCGTAAATATTAGAATAGAAGTGAATTCGGAATTTTTATAGTTCACAAAATACTTTCCAAAATGATCAGTATCTTAAAGTTAATTAAACTGACTTTTTTTTTTTTTTTTGTAGGTAAAAAAACAGATAACAATCAATTCACAATACAGAAAGATAAACATAAAAATGCAGCTGGACTGTTTATCCTTAGTTGGACACAACATTTTCAGTAACAACAATCACATTACTAAAAGTACTAAATAACAACAGTAACAAGTAGGAACACATAAAACATTTTTTTAAAGAATAGTTACTTATAAATTAATAATCATTAGGACAGTAGTTTAAAACAATCATTCTCTTCGAAATGAATAACACCATCAAAGACTTTTAAATACATAAATAGGTATACCTTTTGCCATATTTCTAGCAGTAATTCTACGCTATAAACTGTTGTTATTTGCTAGCAAAATACTGAACGAGGATATTCATAACATCACAGCATCTTTTTGATGAGATTTCAAAGGAATTAGTTTTATTACTCCGTTACCCAAAGGAATAAAACCGAACCCCATTACTAAACCTCTGCGGCCCGTCCATCAGGCCACCAGCGGGCTTTATCTCACGAACCGTAATAGGCCTTTAAAATTTTTAGACAATATGTATTTCTGCCACCTCTAACTGCAAATGTTAAAAATATAAACAAATTAAAAACAAAAGTAAAGACAGAGATTACTTGAGTGAAGGGAACGGAATTGCTGTCATTGTTAATGTTTACTTTTTCTTCTGTGTGTTTCATTCCCTTTCCACTGCAAATGTAATCAACAACTCTGCAACAACAATATTAATAACTACGGTTAATTGTCAGCTCTGGAGAGCTGCCTACACTCGTTTAAACTCTCAACCAAAAATCTGTGGTTGACGTTGTTGGTTGCAAATGTGTTTATATTATAAATATAAAAATTATTTATGAGCCTTTTTTGTAACTGTATGTCGATACTCATATTTTTTTCCAACACATTGTTTTCATGCACGCAACTATTCATTATTGTTTTGCTAAATCTGTTTCGTATGCAAAATCTTAACTTGAAGCAACAAATATACATTTATAATTACAGAAGCTGGTGTTTTTATACGATATGTTAAATTACTTCCAATTCTCGCATTCCTTGTCTACCATTGCATAGTATTTTTTTATCTTTACTTTTAGCTTTTACACAAAATCTAATTCGTTCCTAAGAAAGTTAAAATGGAACTAAGTAGCAAATTTAAGATAAGGCCAGTTGAAGCGAAGTGTCTCTTCATTTGATTTATAATACTCAACATTTAAATATCTTAGGTTTTTCTTGAATAGGGCAATTTTAAAAACTAATTTTTATTCTGGTATATAATAAGTAAATAATAAAAATAAATAGGTAAATAATAAGAAGATGTTTTAAACGAAATTTCAGAGAATAATAAATTAATTATTTTATTAATAAAAAATATGTTGAATAAATGTTATTTTTGGGTAACAATTAAATATTTGAGCCGTTTGGTTTTGAGACTATGGATTCTCGGAGTGCGAATTTTGAAAGATTTTTCAAAATTTTAACTAATCTAAAGAGAGGAGAGACATGACTGTAACGCTGGTCTGCATTTCGCCCAAAGGTTGAGCATAGCATGCAGCCATTTAAGACCTTAGTGGCGCAGTGGTGTAAACAGCCGACAACTACGCTAGAGGTTCCGGGTTCGAATCCCGGTGGACGCATAACCTTGAGTTATTTACAAGACGCATTGTTTCGCTTACGGGTCTTGGATTTAGTATACCATATACCATATCATTGCTTAGTGCCTGCGATACAAGATTATATCTTAGTGCAGGACTGAGTCAATGTTTGTGTCGAGATGTGGTTATTATTATTTATTTTTATTATTACACTCAATTGTACATAGGATTTTTATTAGGTTTCTTAATATTTTAATTAGTATATATTTAATTTCAATCTTATAAGTAAAATGTTCTGTACAATACAAAAAAAAAAAAAGTAAAATTTGTACATAGGTAATTGTTTGGTCAGAAATGCGCTCATGCATGCGTAATGGAGTACATGTAATCATAAAAAATCGTTGCTTGTCACAACCGTAGTTGAACCACACACACTCAACATACACAACATCATCATCATCATCATCAATAGCCTGAAGAAGTCCAGCGCTGGACAAAGGAAAATGTCAAAAAAACACAATATTGTTTTTTCCACATTTCACCCATTAATGGGTATAATTGTATAATGGGTGTTGTATATTGATTATTTATTCGTTTTTTACAGGCATTTTACTTTTAATTTCGATTCCAGCTGTCTACAGTCATATCAAGAGAAGATGGAACCCATCAAGTTCTAAGTGACGTTGAATAATGGGAACTTTTTTAGGCATTCTAACGACTGGTCATAAATCTAGAACAAGGTTGAGGTAATGCCTTTTTTCTAGGCCCATTTATTTTGGGGCCTTTCAATTCATTTATCGTTTAAAGGGCCGAATCTGGTCGCTTGCTAAACGACATTTAGGTTGTATTGAATAGGAAAAGCAAAGAGTGAAAGTCCCAAGGTGGATTGCTGTTTGATTTTAAAGGAAATATGTAACTAATAATGCCTGCGTGATCTTTTATATTATGAATATTTTCTTGTTTCATACTTTTCATTCTTGTTTTATTCATTTAGAGCGTGGTTTTAATCTTAATTTTACTGTTTTGGAGTAATCTGTAATGAAAATAGTATTTGCTGTTTATGTATTTTGGGAAGGTTAGAGATAATAGATGTTTATTCACATCTTAGGCGTGATTTTAGAAATTATCAATTACCGGTCGCAAGCAAGCAAAGCCGCGGGTAAAAGCAAATAATGCTTTTATATTTGAAATATGCCTACTAAGCCCTTTAATTTGATACCAAACACGGCCACAACCCACGATTTTTTTTTTATGACTTTTGTCTTATAGAGGGCGCCCTACACAATTTAATGTGACATTACATACCCTATAACCAACGGACAATTGTGACACATCCAACGATACGTTATTTGTCAATTTATTGTAAGTAGTTTAGAAATTATAAGTGAACATAGAACATTCATACATACCCTCCTTTATGCTTCGTCGTAGTAGGGTAAATTTGATATGAACTGGTGTCCATTTTTTTCTATTTTTGAAAATAAATATCGAGAGAATCTGATCCTTACAAGTAATCTCTGAAAGACTAAATAACAGGCAGGTGATTTCTTTAAACCTAAGTTATTGGCTACGGGAGATTGAGGGCAAACTCCTGCCAATCCAATCATTAAAAAGTATATGACAAGCCATTCGCTCCTTGTACAATGTGCTAGTCACGATGGATCTTAAGATGCTGGACGAATAGTAGTAACGTGACTCACAATTTAATGTTGAAAGAAAACTCCTTATATATCGCTGTCATTTTGGTATCAAACCATTTTTAAGTCCAAGATTAATTGATAAAGTTGAATAAAGCAGTTATAAGTTTCTGAGCCGTCATTAAATTGATTTATGTTATGTGTTAGCTTCGTGATATAACGAAGTGATAGTTTAATTGCTTATTGGCATGGCGATGTTAATCGTCCAAGGTTTGAAACCCGGCTAGGGGTTGTTCTGTGGGCAATTATATTTTACGCTAAAAGCTATGCTGAAATCTATATACTAACTAAGACAAGTGAAGACAAACTTTACTTAGTATTTAATCCGGATTCCGGATAGTAGGGTTGACAAAAAAAGCTTTTTCCTTCTGACTATTAACATCTATTTCTCAGTTCAGCCTTTTCAAGATCTTTTACCAGCCCTAATTACCAACTAAATTATCGTGATACAGCAAAGGAAATACTATAAGCAATTATGGTTAATTGTTACGTCAATGTTCCTTTGGTAACCATATTGTATGCAAATTAATTACAGGTTAATAGGGATTCAGAAATAGCATGTAATTTGTATTAATAGGCATTAAACACATCAAAGCAATGCCACCACATAAACGCACCTTTACATTATTTAACTATCAAGATTTTCGCCTAAACTAACTATAGATACCTATATTTTTTAAATAACTTACAACCTTAAAACTATCATAACCGAGAGTCCAAAATTAAAGTAGGAATCTTACAATTAACCAATTAACGTATAACAGACAACATATATAATCACGGTCACTTAAATAAATTAATAGAGGTACCAAAAAGAACAACATGAAACATGTAAAAAGAACATGGAAAAACATCCGGAAGCTCAGCCTTTTGTAATGCAATCAGCCATTTACAGCAGCCAGGGAATACAACCATCACAGCTAGAACCCGTCTACTTCTGAGCAAAAACCAGTCCCAAATATTTCCAACTAAAGCGATCCTGGGCCACTTCTATCCAGCGGCCCCTTGTAACCTTTACAAGATCGTCCGTCCAACTCGTGGAGGACAGTCCAACACGACGCCTGGTTAGAATGCTATTGCATACAGCACTAAATGCTCTCGTAGACGAGTGTCTACAAACATATGAGACACACACGTATGTGTGTGTGCGAACATGTGTGCGATGTGTTCGCGGATGGATGGAAGTTATTGACGCCTGCTTGTATTAGATTTTATTAAAATATTGTTGTAAAATATTTGTGTGGCCTATATTGTTTGAATTTTGCTGTCGTATATATATATATATATATATATACGATATATACAATATATATCCATATTATTAATTATAATTAATTTAAATTTGGAAACGTCAAATCATTTATTTTATGTTTTGTTATGTTTGTTTATTTATAGATTATCAATAAATAATAAATTAACTAAAAATAATGCAATTTAAATTCTGTAAAGAAAGAAAGAAAACAGAAAAAGCACTGGTGAAGTTGAAATTTTAATAAATAAATAAAAAATGTATGATTACTGCTTCTAACTAATATTGATAGTTAAGCTTAGCTTAGTTAAGCTAATTTTTTCTATATCATCAGGTGACCTTTAGTTGAGTCTTCCACAAACCTTATTGCATACTTGCACTAACTAAGAACTACAATTTATGTTGAGGATATTTTGATCTCACGGAATAGATCTCATTAGAGGTAAGGTATTTAAAATTTTCGTTGCCATTAAGTTCCTACTTTTCAACAGGGCTTCTAAAAATAAAATAAGAAAACTCGTTAATCTCTACCATTTAGGTTAGACCTAACTTTTTTTCCAACGAAAAATAACACTGGACTTTTTCTTGACTCGCGTCAAATTTTGATGGGTTATTTAATTACTGATATTCACTTTAAAATTGTGAAGTTTCGTGCGCAAATCTTTTTAGAACTAAGTTGTACTAAGGGAGAAGTAAGAAGATGGAGTATTGTTTATAAAATTAAGAATAATTAATAACATTTATATTATAAACGAAGCATAGAAAAAAGGTAAAAAACAAAATCTATCTAAATGATTAAAAATTTATAATACAAAACATACGCATGAGTAAATAGCTGTATAAGTTTGAAATTGGAATTCCTAAATATATTTGAGATCAAAGTGGCCAGTACGACAAAACGCCAATTTCATATGTAAGGAGCTAATACATGGTATGTATGAATGTGCTCCTTTTTGCTTCGGCGTAGTAGGGTTTTGACAACCTCTGTGGCGCAGTGGTGTAAACAGCCGACTGTACGCTAGAGGTTCTGGGTTCGAATCCCGGCGGAGGCGGAACTTTGTGTTATTTGCAAGACGCATTGTTTCGCTTACCGTTCTTGGATGTAGTATTCTTATCTATGTAGTTGATACCATATAGTTGCTTAGCACCTGCGACACAAGTTCTTACGATACTTACTGCAGGGCTGTGTCAATGTGTGTGTCGTGATGTGGTTTATTATTATTATTTTGTTAATATATATCTGCTAGTAATTTAGCTATTAAGAATTTGAAGATTTTTATATTTGTCATCAAATTACAAAGTTTCTAATTGACGTTTTAAATTGGACGAGAAAATTTTAATTTACATATAATTAGATAAATGTATGATGATGTATGGATGTAGGAGGAAGGATTTATAATCTCGAATATTACGGTATTAATCACTGTGTAATTACCTTGACGGGGGAACAAGTGATTGAGGGGGGGAGGGGAAGGGGATATAAAGGGGAAGGTAGCCGGGTAACTGGATATTACGTTACCGGGAATTAAATATTTAAGCTCACTACTTATTTCCAAGATTTTATATGATTGAAACTATTAGAGATTTTCTATTGAAAAGTGACACTAGATATTGATTTATTTATCTTTAAATCTTTCCCCTAATATGGCATACATTTTGACCCGTCAAAAAAAGTTTGCACACAAAAGCAAGCACAGATTTTGATCAGAAGTCCAATCAATTCTCTAATTCAATCAGTGATGTAAATATTTCTCATTGAATCGCAAAATCGAAAATAAACAGTTACATTCAGAATTCATTATTTGGGATCCCTTTTAAGGGTGTGTTGTTGACGTTAGGGCTCAAACGACCCTTCCATTCTTCAACCATAGTATAAATCTTACAGAGTTTTGATATATCTTATGCCCTTAGAGTCGTTATATCGGAACTTAAGTCACCATGTTCTATGTGCTAAAAGCAATCACCATTTCAACATATTTAATCTCCATCTTCATTCATCCTCACTCTGGAACTGCATTTTTACTACCTATAGGTTTAGATAGGTATCCCATAAATCTTACTTGTTATTAGGGTTAGTCATTCTCAAGAAAACAGTTTCAATACCTTTTTTTTTCTATATTTCATTTTATATATTACGTATAAACTGAATAATGCAAATCCCATTTATCAGACATGTTCTTGTATGAAACGAATAGATTAAAAATAAAATCTATGGATGTTTAATCAAACGTAAACGCCAGTGCAAACCTAGGGTAATAAAAAACCGTGCTGACGTCATTCGCCATCACAACTTTTTTAACATAGGGCAATTTCTTTACGTAGCGGCGAGCGTCACAGCATGCAACATTCATGACCTATTTCATCACTTCCAAAGAAGGTTAAATATAGGAAGTGGATACATACGGCCCTTAATTCCGAACTAAGATAAAACAACTAAATGCCCTGTACTTTAATTATTGACCTGTTATAAATATTATACACAGCAGCAACAATCTACAATTTATCACAGAAATAAGCTAAGTTTCGGAGATTAGCGTGAATGTACATAGTAAAACGTGTTTTTATGTATAAAAACTAATTTTGTTTACTCAAGTTTTGTTGAACTTAATTTAATGATTATTGACACATCATACTTCGTAACCTTCATTCATATTATGACATACATTGTTCACAGTTTCTTGCTCTCATTTATTGAGGTTATCATAAGCGTTACGAAATTATTTATTTAGGTGTTGGCGAAAATGTACATCTTTTTATTCTAATATTCTATTTAAAGTCTTAGTTTATTTTCAATCTAAAGATGTTAAAGTTGTTCTAGAAGATATTTACTGCTTAGTTGTGTTCTTTTTATTCAAGTTTAGACCCTCTGTTCAAGATGTAAGCTATGTTCAGCCTCTAGACAGAAAGCCAAAAAAATATTTGAAAATCTTTCTACGTAGCAATAGTGGTGAATTCGTTTTTCTTTACAATTTACACATATAACGATGTATTGTTGTGACAGTTGTGTGTGCCAGTTATTTATGGAATATGACACAATACAGCTTCTTGAGATGTATGGAGCTACCTTGTTTAATAAAAACAATAAATCATCCAGGTTGCGATCAAATCTTGGGAGTATAACATAAATTCCATGGCAAAAAGAAACAGACTTTCACATTGAGCCCTGGAGGTACAAACTTGTATGAAATAGTGTCGCAGCTCTGATTTCCCTCGAGTTTTCCACGCTTGTATGAACAGCTCCATCTTAGAAATGTAAGAACACTCAACTACTCATAAAAACCGTTACTTATCCTTCTATTTTGAAACATGTGTACTTTATGGAAAATTTATAATCCTTTCATGGCCTTTATCTATATTTATACATGAATACCATAATATGCCCGGTAGAGCATAAGCAAATAAGATGGTAATTATAATTTAATAATCCGAACGCAAACATATAAAATCCCAGTTAATTATAACTAATAATACCCGCTATCTCGGAGCCGTATCATAAACAAAAGTTATATAAAGGTTGGGAAATTACGACAATTAAGACATAATAAAAACAAAAGTCTAGAAACTCAGAAGTAGCGGTATTCCTTTTGACTAATCACCAAAAATGGAAGGTGAAAAATTTGCCGACAAAACAAAAACAGTGACAGAAATAAACAAGAAAATATCCGCTAATGTTCACGCAGCAAAAGTACAAGCTTCAGAAGATGTTGATTACGATGAATTGCTTTCATCGGCTGGTGAATTTGGATTATATCAAGTTATATTATTCTTTTCCACTTGTCCATTCTACGTGATCGGAGTATTTGTCTACTTTACTCAACTGTTCATGACGGAAGTCCCCCAAAATCACTGGTGCTGGATTCCAGAACTTGAAAACTTAACAGATATTGAAAGGAGAAATTTGGCTATCCCGAAAGATGAGTCTGCTAGATTTGGATACTCACAATGTCACTCGTTTGATGCTAACTGGACTGAGGTGTTGCTAGGTTTAAAACCAGAGAAATCGTGGAGCACAGTACCTTGTCAGCATGGGTGGGAATATAATAGAACAGAAATTCCATATCCAACGATTTCTACTGACTTAGGTTGGGTTTGTGAGAAAGATAGCTACCAAGCCATTGCTCAATCAATTTTCTTCTTGGGAAGTATCGTTGGTGGTTTTTCTATCGGATGGATTTCGGACAGATTTGGTAGAATACCAGCTGCGGTAGTCAGTAATGTGATTGCCTGCCTTGGAAGCATTGTCAGTATTTTTGCAAGAAACTTTGTGGAATTTTCCATTTGTAGATTTTTTAATGGAATGGCGTATGACAACTGCATGATGATGGCATACTTAATTGTTCTGGAATACGTTGCTCCTAAATATAGGACAATAATGGCTAATTTAACCTTTGCTCTCTTCTATGCCTTGGCGGCAACTAGTCTACCGTGGATAGCCCTTGTCTGTGGACACTGGAAAACATTGTGCATAGTGACGGGATTGCCATGTATAGTAGCAATATTTTCCCCCTTTATTTTACCTGAAAGCCCAAGATGGTTACTCTCTAAAGGACGTGTTGACGAAGCTATAAAGAAAGTGCTAACAATTGGTCGGATTAACAAGAAAGAGGTTTCTCCAAAGTTAATAGAAAGGTTTCGTATTAGCCATTCTAAAAGTAATGCAGAAGAAAGTGTTAATATAATTGAAGTTTTCAAAAGACCATTGTTACGGAGAGTGTTTATAAGTATTTGTTTGTTGTACATTTGCTGTTCAATAGTTTTTGATGCCTTGGTGAGATGTATCGGACAGTTGAACTTTAATGTTTTCGTCTCATTCTCGGTGATGTCATTTACTGAATGTCCTTCAATGGTTTTAACAGCATTTCTAATGGATTGGTGCGGGCGCAGATGGTTGTCTGCGTGTGTTTTGACAGTCAGCTGTGTGTTTAGTGTTTTGACTGTCTTTATTGATGGTGGGATGCCATCTGTTCTTACGGCTGCTGCGGCGCGGTTTGCAGTCAACATGGCGTATGGAGCTGCGATGCAATGGGCTGCGGAAATGTTGCCAACTTCAGTTAGAGGGTCTGGAGTGTCAATTGTGCATATCTGCGGATTTATAGCTACAATAGTGTCACCGTATATAGCGTATTTGGAAACTTATTTATACTGGCTTCCACTAGCAATAGTCGGTTGCATAGCTGGTATTGGAGCCATAGTAGCACTTCTTTTACCTGAAACTGCAATGAAGGATATGCCACAAACGTTCGAAGATGCTGAAGAATTGATAAAGAATCAAACATTTTGGGATGTGCCTTGCATCAAAAAGAAAAATGTTTCTGAAGGCCAAGACAATGGTTCATTTGTAGAGGAATAAAGAGAATTATCTTTGACATTGAACTATGTTTATCTACTTTCAATTTAACCAACAAATGTTGAAAAAATATATTCTCGTTTCAGAATTCAAAAGCATATTCCCTATCACGAGTGAAACGAAATAAAATGATTTGTATTTGGATTTTTCAGCTGTTACCAGTACTAATGTAATGAGTTAATATTTTCCAAATTATAATTCTTGTGTCATATTTGTTTATTTCAATGCCAGCCTAGAATTAAGTACTATGTAGATATTATTTCCCTTATGCAAATATTACTGTATGTTTTTAAGTAAGTGCCTGGTGAGATTCATAATTTTGAAAGATTTAAATCGGTAGTTGAAAAATTTTACAAACAATTTTCCCATTATGCATTAAGTCATGGTAAAAGTTTATTAACCTACATATGTATATACTATATATGTATATAGTACATATACGGTTTAAGCTTCCAGATGGGAGACGTGAGGCCCCACCCACGTCCCCCATCTGGAAGCTTAAACCGCAGCACAAATAAGACCTACAATATTGTATTGTAATATTAAATACCTAACAACTATAAACGAAGACAAATAGGTTTAGCTATATGTATGTAAGAAAAAGACATCAAACCAAAAATGGAGCTCCAGAAAGCGAGTCTCATCTCTGACCGTATGTCCGTAATATATATTTTTAGTGTCAATAAATCTTTTAAGGAATTGGGTAAAGATCACAAGGCTACATTCAGGCGACGCTATTATCATCTCATTGATGGTATTTACTCTGATTTACGAGGAAAGTAATGTAAGTTTTTCATACTTAGCACCTACCATAGTACCTATTGTTGGAACGGAATGGTTTTCGTGTTTTAACATTACGACACACACATTGACTCATCCCTACGCTAAGAGAATATTCTTGTATCGCAGGCAATACGCAACGATATGGCATAAACTACACAGATAAAAGATTTTCTTTATAGAATGCTCCTTATTTTTGCAAGATGGCCGCTCATTGATGTTGGATGAAAGTTCAGTTAACAGGCAGATCGTATTTTAAATAGATGGCAATTCAAAAGTTGATATTTTAAAGTTGACATTTATAATATAATTTTTCTGCCAAAGCCTTTTTAGCTCAGCTGGTTACCAAGTTGCACTCAAATATCTCAAGAATTGCTGTCAGCAGTACCTACCTAACGGAAATCGCTCTCTTAAACTCAGCTATTGGTGATTTTCAGGGTTGACCTTTTCTCATTCCGTCAAGTAAATTCCAATGACACACTTCTATTGTTAAATTTAGATATTTTTTTAAATCATGTAAGCACCTACACTGACTAACAACAAAAAGTTAGATTATTTGCTCTCCGCAATGCATGATTTTAAGCGTTAAATAAACGATTGTTTCAATTACTTTAAACCAGCTATAATCTAGAACCAGTGTTGAATGAACAAGGTCGTTTCATATCCAATGATTGCTGGCGAGCTCCATAGATACTTTACTCTCTTTCTCATGGCATACTCCAGGAGTCAGGAGCTTTATTTTCAAGTTATTTTTATTTTAGATTCTAGAATAAAAATGACTTAAAAGGCTCTTCTAGAATCTGGAATTTTATCGGAATAAATTACCACAATTAAATAATAATAATGATGATCAATTAAAAATCGAAATCCATTTCACGATAAGGATTTGTTATATTGTAAATTATTGAATTTTTCCATGCTAACAGTCCAATTTTTTTCGGCATTATTCTTTCGGTGGGGTATAACAATGAACTTATTTTTTTTTGTTCATCTCCTTTCAAGTCAAGTCACACACAATCCTGTGTCTGTGTAGTCCTGTGACACAATAAAAAAGTGGAGTTTCTTAGTTATAATGCAGAATAGTTTCTGGTTCATACATTTTTGGTCAATCTCCTTTACGCCGCACACTCCTGCACTGTCAAGGCCCTCGGGAAAATTGCCTGGAAATTGCCATTTACTCCTCTCCCATAGCACCGACCTACGCGAGTACCTATGTACCTACGTTAGAACAAAACCACTTTAAAACGTAGGTAACTTAAAAAGCTTTCTCATGGAAAATTACGTCTAGATTTTCAAAGCAAATTGAATCTTTGTTGCTTTTGACGTGGAAAAATAGAAGTGAAATTGTTTTGAACTAATAGAATGTTTAAGAAAAATCTACGTAACTACAAGTAGGTACTCTATACAAATGGATTTTCTTTTTTAATCTCATCGCGGTCCAGCTATAACGAGTGGATTTTAGTTTTTATTTCTTAGATACCTACAAAAGTCGATAACCTGTGATCCTTTGAGTTTTAATACAATATCGAAAATATCTCAAAACTTATCTTCTTCCGGTGTTAAAAACAACTAAAATTACATCAGCAGGATAATTCACCTGGTAGTAACCGACTGGGCTTACGATACCAGATGACCATTGCTTGTACCACAACCGTACAAACACTGAGCTTAGAGATCAATTTTTAAATCCTTTCTTCGCGCTTACGTCATCAATGGAAAATGTAGCTTCTAAACCAGTGGTATTCAACCTTTTTCGGTCGCAGGCCACAGGTAAACTACTTTTTTATATTTTCATTTAAAAAACTACTGCATTTAAGGAATTTTATTTATGACTAAAATTCAAGGAAATAATATTATTATTTACAGTATTACAGTTGCTCTTACTTAAAATCGGCGGAATCTTAAAATATTATGGGCGGATTTCAAAGGCCCGGAGGGCCACAGGTTGTGGATCACTATTGCAACATTTCACATATATTATATTCCAAATCGCTCATGTGATGAACAAGAGGTGTATTTATTTTATATTTTATTGTTATTTTCCAAAAAATAATAAACAGATTTCTACATGTGGGTATAACATAAAACACAACCATTCGTGTTCGCAGTACACTTTATTTCACGAGATGAAGAACATCAACAAATCTCTTAAAATTACTTTAACGGAACTATCTATAACACAGCTATAATATTAATGTAGCTGAGACAATGTATATACACGTAAGCTCTTTGGCCTGTACAAATCAATATACACAACGTAATCTAAATAAAATTACAAACCAAATTCAAGGTAACCAAGTTTAAAATTATAAATTATATTTTCAACAAAACTTTAAAAATATAAATTACATTAAAAAAGTGCGCTAACAAATTAAAAAGCGTGCATTTTATACAAATTTCATTCGAATACTGAACACGGTAGTCGATTTATTGCTACAATATACACGAAAACTTATTTAAAAAATATAAATTAAATATATTAATTTAATAACAAACATTAAAAATGAGTATGAGACATACCGATGTATATTTTTATATTTAAGAAAAATATTTAAAAACATTAGAAATCTCCTAAAAATTTGATTTACAAGTTCAATGACATTTTTTTGTTTACGTATTGAAATATTCAAAAACCATTCTACAATCATAATTTTTTTTCTACTGTTTGACTAAATACTTAAATCAAACTACATTCAATTACAGTGAGAAAAAAATCATACTTTTTATAATCCAAACCAAATCACAACACACACATTGACTCAGTAAGTATCGTAAGGACTTGTGTCGCAGGTGCTAAGCAACGATATGGTATAAATTACATAGGTAAGAATACTACATCCAAGAACGGTAAGCGAAAAAAAGTTCCGCCAACATCGGGATTCAAACCCAGAACCTTAAGCGTAGCAGTCGGCTGCTTACACTACAGAGGTCGTCACAAAAATAAATGTTATAAATTTATGATATTTGAAAAGGTGGTACTTTTGAATATTTAAATCCGTAAAGAAGATAATAATTTATTGATGTAAAAATTAAGTGCCCATTTAGAATTTAAGTACGCCATTTATATTCAAAAATCGTATAGAAATCAAGTAGCAAGTGCTAAGGAACAGTTAAATCTACGCTCAAAAACATTTATAACCTACGGATGTGTGTGTAACTCTTATTATACGTAGGTTCCTATACCAATAACACATACATGACAGACACCATTTTTATATAAATCACGTGACAGGGCGACTAGAAAATATATTTTATTTAATTCTCTATATATATGTAGCTTTTTGTCACCCCGACCCCGGTTTATAATTAAATGGCTAAAAATGTTTTTACTATTTTCATAATTTTATATTTATATTGTTATTTATTTTCAAAGTCATTTTTCAACATATGCAGCAGTATTTAAGAACAAAATTCCATAGTATTGATGTTGTTTTATATAAATTTTCATTTAATTACTTAGCAATAATACCATTGCCTACTGGCCATCGAATCGGACTTCTCATAAATGTTTGCACAACTTTAGAACACTACAGCAGCGGCAGTGTTTCTCAAGCTGTGATCCGCGGCCCCCTAGGGGTCCGGAAGTAAATGCATGGGGGCAGGTTTATCTTTTATAACTTAAAATAATAAAAGAATATCCACAAAAATATCGTAATTGATTTAAGATTACAAATTAGTAGTAACATCAATCCAATTGTTTTAGTTAAAATAATAATATTAATTGGAATGACGTGGTAGCTCAGTTTGTTACGTGCCTTGGATAACCGACCGACCTGAACCGACAGATCGAAGGTTCGAGTCTCGGGTTACCGTGGATTGTAGCTGCCATGTTCCTCAACGCAACATTAACATGCAAAATGCGGTGTTTAACACCTTACCCCTCTCGAGGGATTAATTACGGCGTGATGTTATGTAGTTGGAATACGAAGTAGGTCCCAACGTTAATTGAAGCTTGTTTTTCATTCCATAGAGGTCCTTGGACGAAAAAGGCTAAGCATCGCTGCTGTAAGTAATATATAATTATATTAGTTTTTTTTTTGTTTACAAATTTGAAAACAGTAAAAACACGTATAAAGCGTTAACTACAAGAGTAGGCACAGAAAGGTTCAGTACGTTTGGCTTACGACGGGAAAAATCTTAGCAATATCACATCAACTATCTTATTTACATACTAAACAGCTGTTAGGGTAACATTTATAGACATTACTTAGGTCTCATCCTAGTCTTACTTAGCTTTGACAAGTTTTTTCTCGGGTTAATTCTACAAGAAGATGCGTATTAGATTATACGTTTCTATTTATATTTATTTAGTCAATGTTATTATAGCTTGAGCACATTTTATATGTATGCTAAGATAAATGATGACAGTGACTATAAACTACAGTTTTAATGTATTTACATTTCATTTTGGCTACAGATTGAGATGGTTCTATAAATGTCAACCTAAAACTACGATAATTAATAAATAAGATTCAACTGAGGATGTTTTCAAATTGAATCACAATTCATGAACCTATTTCTATTGAAGTGATATTATTTTTTCTTTAAGAAGGTTGATAAAAATCTAATGGAATGATTTAAGTTTAAAAAAATCTTTCTATCTTTCCATCCTTGAGAAAAAAAAAAACATTATAATATGAATAATGTTGACCTATTTTTATGTTATTTCCTTACTTCAACAATTTCTATAAGTACAAATATTTTTGGTAAATAAATAGCGTCAGAAAATTATAGAATGTACATTCATAAACGTAGATAGCAATTTTTACAGATTTTTTTTTTCTATTATCTATATCTATCCTAAGTTTAAGCATTGAGCCGAGATCCTTTTTTCTACAATTTAATATAACTATCAAAATCTAGACTAAAAGTTATATACTAGACTGTCCCAAAACATTTATGTAAGAAATCGAACAACCGCTTACAAATGCGAAAGATATAAATTGAAGAGACCATTTGTATTAATAAAAAAACAATTCACGTATCTATTGAAAATAAGTTAAAATAAATTTGAACTTTATATTTGAGATATGTAAATCATTGTGTGCACATATTATATGAGATGCCTATGTCATGCAATCGTCAATGACCTATGTATAATTTTTTTTCCTTATAATTTTCCCCTTAATAATTTACTTTAAATTGACACAAATAATTTTTACTAATCAGTATATTTTTACCTAAATTATTTCGCGAAATATAATTTTTTTTTTTCAAGTATTTTCATGGGTTTTGATATTTTCAAAACAGAGAAGTTCTAAATTTTTTTTAAAATTACAGATAAAATTTTCAAGTACATTACAATTTACAGCGAACAAAAAATCATCCATCATTCTTACCGCAAACGCTTAGAATATAACTTCAAAAACTTTATCCAAATCGATCCAATGCGATCAAAAAATCGACCTTAACCTCACAAGTTTAAAGTTAAATCTCCTATGATAACGTTCGGTAACTAGATAACAGTGTATTCTCTCTAAATTCAGTCACATTCCTTCAAACTTAGACGATGCTACCGCACTTGCCATTTGTTAGCGAGAGAGCCGGATTATAGGCTGGACGAGGGGCGTGTCCGAACGTGTTCGATTCGTATCCGCCATTAATATAGTGGTTATTCTGAAGACCTATCAGTAGTTCCACGAGTGCATTGGCCGCGTTTTGCGCGTTGAGTAGCTCATATATGACGCAGTTGCATTCTGGGTCTGGGTTTTCTGGTGGTGCTTTGGGTGTCGGATGCAGGCGGCATTCTAGTTGTAACGAAGCTGGTAGTGGTGGCGGGAGATGTGATGGTAACGCTGCCAAGTGATTTGCGGCCGCTCGAGCGTAGAATACGCACGTGTGCCCGTCAGCGTCCGGGTAGTTGGGGTTGCCGTTGTGCTGGAATTGAAAACGTTGTTAGTGATATTTATAATTTACTAATTTTCACTTTATACTAAGTGGAATGTATGCGAAATTATTTATGAGTGTGTGATTTTGTTACACTCTGCAAAACTTAGTCATTTTCAACGTAAAAATTACTAAAACTAAAACCCGACTGTAAATTATGAAAAAACAAAGTATTCTCATCTGAAATTGTTTAGTAAACTATTCAATTTAGCCGTGGTTTAAGTTTTTGCAATTATATCGTAAAAGAGTAAAGTTAGAAGTTCCTGTCGCAGAAAACTCATAGCAATGGTATTTTTAGGTTAGGTTTGACTTAACGTGAGCGTAAGTAGCTGATAATACACATTTAAAAAAAAGCCGTCGGGTGACAAAGACACCCTATCTTCGGTCGATCAAATAAAGCAGTAGCTGACCCATATGAGCAGCTGTGCGGCGGCGAGCTGCCCGGCGGCGGCGGCGGCCCGCAGCGCCAGCGCGCGCTCGGCGGGCGGCAGCGCGGCGTGCTGCGCGCACAGCAGCGCCGCCAGCGCGCCCGTGCGCCCGCACGACGCCGCGCCGCGCAGCGACTGCTCCGCGCCGCCCGCCGCGCCGCCCGCCGCGCCCGGCGCCGCGAACGCCAACGACCGCGTGAACATGCGCCGCTCGTACTTCGCGCGGATCCAACTGTCACAACGAGACAAACGTTATACTCGTATATATGAAAACCAAATCCTATAACACACCGTATTACACGTTGGCGCACCGGAACCAAAAGAGTCGCCATAATAGGCATGCGAGGCATGCCTTTTAAGTTTTGTCGTTTGAAGAAAAAACACAACTAGAACGTTATAGTACTTTCATTGTTTTTCAAAGTATTCACCACGTAGCTTAATACACTTTTCCATTCGCTCAAACCAGTTATTATAACATTTATTCCACTCTAAAGTGGGGGTGTTCAAAATGGCTGACTTGAAAGCGTCGACTGCTTCTTCACCGGACCGAACCTTTGACCACAAAGACTTTTCTTAATTTTAGGAAATATAAAGAAATTGTTAGCGCTTAGGTCAGGACTGTATGGAGGCTGGTCAAGAATTTCTACTTTTTCCTGCTTCAAATACTCAATCGTTTGACGAGCGCTGTGTGAGCTTGCGTTGTCGTGGTGCAGGATGATGCGTCGCTTTGAGTTTGATTTTCGAGGTTCGGCGATGACTTGTGGTCACAAACTTTGGTATTCCACTCTGTGTTAACCGTTCTACGATCTCCAAGTGCAATAGTCGCAACATGGCCGGTTTTTCCAACTAATATGGCCACCATCTTCTTTAAAGTGCTTCGAGAACGAACAACCTTAGTCGGCTTTGGCTCGTCTTGAAAGAACCAGATTGTAGATTGTTGTTTGGAATCAGGATTGTAGGCATAGATCCAAGATTCGTCAGCACTGATGATGTCGTAGACGTGATTTGACTCTCCTCGGTAGAACCTTTGCAGAGTTTTCTTACACCATCTGACGCGGGCCGACTTGTGATCGTCGGAATACAGATGCGGTATCCAACGGCAAACTAGCTTTCTCACAAAAAGCGCTTCATGCAAGATCTTCTGAATGGTTGTCCCTGAGATGCCTAAGAGAGCTTCTATCTCTCGATACGTCACATGATGATCTTCGAGAATTGGTTGTCTCACAGCAATGATGTTATCTTCAGTGAAGGCGGAATTTGGGCGTCCTTCGCGAGATTTGTCACTAACACTAGTACGTCCACGCTGGTATTCTAAACACCAGCGTTCGACAGTCCGCTGACATGGGGCTTCATCACTGAACACAGAACTCTTCAAAACACTGAAGCCGTGTCAGGCCTCTTCTAAAGTTGTAGAAAATTATTGCACGAACATTTTCCTTAGAAAGGTTCATTTTCGTAAACTAAAACTAAACAATATAATTTATCCTAATACTTTCAACTGTTTTGAGATTGAAAATTTAAACACATTCGAATAGAGCACAGTTCCAAATTCAAAATTGCCGAGATATATGGAAACGACAGAACTTAAAAGGGATGGCTTGTATCATGAATCATGCCACATTAAATGCAACATTCGCATTCTTCAAAACAGCTTAGTACCGTGTAGCCCACATACAGCCCCGCATCATCGCTTTTAGTTCCAATTTTTTTTTTGTTTTTTTTTTTTTATATACGATTAGGAAAACGAACATGGCGTCCAAATTACTAAAAAAGTAGCGTGACAATGTGATTATTTCTGAAAAAGGTGTGCCTTTCAGTGTGAGTATTTCAGTAAACATCTGCTAGTTTATGTTAGGTTAGGTATCACTAGCACAATCGAGATATTTTTACTATCTTCTGATTCTTGCAAGTGACAATATCGTTATATTTGGAGGTAAACTTTGTACTTGGTTTTTAAATTAGGAGTCTTCGAATAGTATTGAGATTTCAAAAAATAGTTGTCTCTTTTTATAAAACGTGAAACAGCCGCATTACATTAGAGCGACGCTTTTCAATCCGGCGTACCAACTTGAAATACAGTGTGTTATTTGGTTGCGACGTATGTATTCAGGCAAAATTAAAACAATTGAATTTACAGGAGTACCCCCTTAGTTCTCTGTGTAGCTAAAATTTCAAAACTCTAAGCGAAAAATAAATAAAAAAACATAAGAAAGAAACATGATTATACAACAGTAAAATTGATAAAATTGGGACATTTAAAAAATAAAAGAAATCTATAAAATTTCTCAAAAAAGTAGCAGATTAAATAAGAATAAATCGTCTCGTAAAGATTTTTCGTTTTGGTTTTATTTTCAACGTTCCAAGTGTCTGAATGAGACCTTCAGCGTTGAAAAATGTGGTTTAAAGCCAAAGATAATAATAAAAAAAAAAACAAAAATATGTAACAGATTCGGCACATCATATGTAGATTTAATTTTTATTCCTTTATTATACCTACAATCATTGTCTTTTTCCTTAAAATTCTACTAAAACACGGATTCTAGGGAGCCTACACAGCCTTAAGAAAGAAAGCAAAAATGTTACCAAATATGGTGAAATCTAGCTACATACAAATCAATTTAATGATACAATTGGATTGGATTTGATTGGATTGAAATTGGACGCCTGCGATACAAGCTCGCCTGGTGTAGGGTCCACGATAAAATATTTTATGTTAAATGTTTTTAAGTAAATAAAGATATTATTATTATTATTAATTAGGGAAAATATATCCGTGAAATTAAAAATTGACTTGGTAATTGTTCAGAGAAAAAGAGATATTAAGTATCTTTGTAAAAAATCTACGACGGTGCGACGTTGAAAATCATCAAATAGGAGAAAATTATATAAAAAAAAAAAACTCAAATCATATTTAAAATAATTTCTGACATAAGCATTAAAACAAAGGCTCACCGTTCCTTCTCCTCCCTGGTTGAAGTAGCTATTGGTTTGGTGTGTCCCCTGAGGTCAGCCTCCCAAATGGAATTAGCTAGGGTGTTGCCGAGCGATACCATCACACTCACGTGGCTCAAACTGAAAGATAACACATCGTTTAAATTTAAAAAAATACACAAATACACACAATAAACAAATGAACTCTACTAATAAAGTTTTGTTTGAGAAGTTAAAAAAAAAGATTAAATATCCCATTCGGTTGATAAATGATTTGGTGTCATAATTTCTAACTTTTTTTTTTACATACTACTGAACAAAAAGACTCACCATCTCATGAAATGAACATCGATTTACAGTGACGCGAAAACTCGTATTGAATTTTAATATACATTTTTAAAGTATAAACCTCTCTTAAGTTTATTACAGTAATTTATACTACTTACGGCCATTCGTCGAGATCCAATGACCTGACTCTTGATATATGCGATCCGAGATTCCTGTGCACACCTGAACATTCTATACATATTAGAACGCCCAAATTCAAACTTGCCCAGTCCGGATCTGCGAACAAAAAAGCTTAATCAAACAATTTATATGTCTAAATACATTTATTTTACTTATCACCATATTAATTTTTTCTTTTAAGATCAACATTTGTCATATTTACACGTTAGAAATTTGCTGGTAAAGTTACCTGGAGCGCCGCAATCGCAGCAGATATCGTTTCCCTTTACTCTGCGGATGTAGATAGGAGCGCGTACGTTTCCCGTACTGTTCGCACCGGTCGGAGCCGGCTGACGGGACGTCTGTAACAAATTATTAGTAATGTTATTACAAAATATATGTGGGTGTAAGACTTTAAAATCTAATTTAAAATTATTTAAATAAATTTTCTTCAACCTCGCGATTGAATAAATCTGGCGTATTGAAAAAAAATAGTACAAGCGCCATCTCTTGCCGGCTAGCGACACTATCGTGAACTCACCCGTCCCTGCAGCGAGGCCAGTATCTGCGCCTCGAGCGCGGCGACCCACGCGTCGCGCTCGCAGGCAGCGGCGCACCCCGCGCCCGACACCTCCCAGCGCCATCTCTTGCCGGCTAGCGACACTATCGTGAACTCACCCGTCCCTGCAGCGAGGCCAGTATCTGCGCCTCGAGCGCGGCGACCCACGCGTCGCGCTCGCAGGCAGCGGCGCACCCCGCGCCCGACACCTCCCAGCGCCATCTCTTGCCGGCTAGCGACACTATCGTGAACTCACCCGTCCCTGCAGCGAGGCCAGTATCTGCGCCTCGAGCGCGGCGACCCACGCGTCGCGCTCGCAGGCAGCGGCGCACCCCGCGCCCGACACCTCCCAGCGCCATCTCTTGCCGGCTAGCGACACTATCGTGAACTCACCCGTCCCTGCAGCGAGGCCAGTATCTGCGCCTCGAGCGCGGCGACCCACGCGTCGCGCTCGCAGGCAGCGGCGCACCCCGCGCCCGACACCTCCCAGCGCCATCTCTTGCCGGCTAGCGACACTATCGTGAACTCACCCGTCCCTGCAGCGAGGCCAGTATCTGCGCCTCGAGCGCGGCGACCCACGCGTCGCGCTCGCAGGCAGCGGCGCACCCCGCGCCCGACACCTCCCAGCGCCATCTCTTGCCGGCTAGCGACACTATCGTGAACTCACCCGTCCCTGCAGCGAGGCCAGTATCTGCGCCTCGAGCGCGGCGACCCACGCGTCGCGCTCGCAGGCAGCGGCGCACCCCGCGCCCGACACCTCCCAGCGCCATCTCTTGCCGGCTAGCGACACTATCGTGAACTCACCCGTCCCTGCAGCGAGGCCAGTATCTGCGCCTCGAGCGCGGCGACCCACGCGTCGCGCTCGCAGGCAGCGGCGCACCCCGCGCCCGACACCTCCCAGCGCCATCTCTTGCCGGCTAGCGACACTATCGTGAACTCACCCGTCCCTGCAGCGAGGCCAGTATCTGCGCCTCGAGCGCGGCGACCCACGCGTCGCGCTCGCAGGCAGCGGCGCACCCCGCGCCCGACACCTCCCAGCGCCATCTCTTGCCGGCTAGCGACACTATCGTGAACTCACCCGTCCCTGCAGCGAGGCCAGTATCTGCGCCTCGAGCGCGGCGACCCACGCGTCGCGCTCGCAGGCAGCGGCGCACCCCGCGCCCGACACCTCCCAGCGCCATCTCTTGCCGGCTAGCGACACTATCGTGAACTCACCCGTCCCTGCAGCGAGGCCAGTATCTGCGCCTCGAGCGCGGCGACCCACGCGTCGCGCTCGCAGGCAGCGGCGCACCCCGCGCCCGACACCTCCCAGCGCCATCTCTTGCCGGCTAGCGACACTATCGTGAACTCACCCGTCCCTGCAGCGAGGCCAGTATCTGCGCCTCGAGCGCGGCGACCCACGCGTCGCGCTCGCAGGCAGCGGCGCACCCCGCGCCCGACACCTCCCAGCGCCATCTCTTGCCGGCTAGCGACACTATCGTGAACTCACCCGTCCCTGCAGCGAGGCCAGTATCTGCGCCTCGAGCGCGGCGACCCACGCGTCGCGCTCGCAGGCAGCGGCGCACCCCGCGCCCGACACCTCCCAGCGCCATCTCTTGCCGGCTAGCGACACTATCGTGAACTCACCCGTCCCTGCAGCGAGGCCAGTATCTGCGCCTCGAGCGCGGCGACCCACGCGTCGCGCTCGCAGGCAGCGGCGCACCCCGCGCCCGACACCTCCCAGCGCCATCTCTTGCCGGCTAGCGACACTATCGTGAACTCGCACGAACCGCAAGATTCACCCTCTAAAATAAAATACAAATAATTAATTTTGTATACTGGTGTTTCGCTCCAAACTATGAACTCGAAATGTTTTTGTTCTTAACACAAATGCTTTGTTTTCGATCGAAATTGTTCGATTAGACTCTGAGAACTTTGTTTCATTCGCTCCTTCATTAAATCTCTTGACTCATTAATAATAGTAAATAGGTAATCTGACTAATTCATTCATTCATTTAATATATTTCATTAAATTTTGTTTAAAACACATGATCTGACAACATAAACATTTTAGATTTATATATTTATAACTGACATATGTTGATAACAAAATAGAATGGGCAAACATACCTTCGTCTCCCTCTTTCTTTAAGCCGCTGCTCTTGACGCGGCGGTGACGTTTCTTCACATTGGCATCCTTGTCTCCATTAGTAGCTGATTGAACAGAGTCTGATCCATCGATGCATTGCTTGCCGGATGGTTCTTTCAAAGCTTCGAAAGCAGATAGCAGGGCTTTGTCCGTAGCACGGGTAGGTTTGTCTTTGTTGTTGTAACCTTTAATATGAGGGTTGATTTTAGAACGAGAAATGATATGGAAAACATATATAAAATGACAAATTTCGGACACTTTCTCACGACCCTCTATTCAATTAGCATGTGTATGTATTTAAAAACTCTCCTCACTTCCACATGGTGTATTTAGTTCAGTAAGAATGTAATAAAAAAAGATAATAATAAAGTGATAAAATTAAACCAAACTCGACTTACTCAAGGAAAGTCCTCCGATGCTGTCATGGATATCGAAGCTGCTGTAGCCATTATTGTACCCGGGCACAGTTGTGATGATTGACTTGGATCCTCTTGGTTTCTGACCGGGCACCTTCACCGTCACGTACTGAAGTGATATCTCCTTGCCGTTCACATCTTCCATGTAGTCCTGGAATTGAATAATAAGTCTATATATCACAAACATTGGTTTAGTTCTGTCAGGTTAAGAACCCAATAACTCTAGCGTGTTGCTGAAATCTGTGTATGTAAAAATTGGCATTATGGACGTATTACAGTGATCACAACGCGTTCTGAGCACATTTTTCGCTCAGTGAGCGTTTTCGGTCTTGGAGTGTGAGATCTTTATATTTTAAACTATATATATCGATTTTTATTCATCATTTAATTAAAATTTCTCGCAAATCACGTTCGACTTCATATATCAATGTATTATTATCTACGGTGGCAGCACTTTGCACTATTTTCATTCTAGAAATACATCTATAGAAAATTCTCTCTGGCTTTGTACCTATTAGAAAATAATTATTTGTAAGAAATAATATTTGAAGCATTTTTAAATGTGGTTTCTCTTTACAGGTTATTAAATAATTGTAAGTTGTTACATAGGTTTAGGCATAGGTAAGTTGTGTATGCAAAACACGTGATAAATAAAAGTTCTCTTTACAGAGCAACAAATAAAATGTTTGTTTAATAAATTAACAAATTACATAAATACAAATAATGACGTATTTCATTGTTTTCTTTATTTGAAGATGATCTGTTAGCACAGTGTTACGAGTAGCTAAGTTTAGTGACCACTCTGTTTACATAACTATATACTGTATTATTTTATTCAAACATCAATATTTGTATATTTCTCTTTCTTCTGAAGATTTAACCATCATATTTTTTGCCATGCAATGGCCACCAATTTTTGTTTTTATTACTTACATTCGATAGCGCGTAGAAAGTAAATAAGGTAAGATATAAGAATAGAGCACGATGCCTAAAACATTATATAATTTCGATAATAGTTCGATCGAAACATAATTTTACAAATGATTACAGATAATTTGAACACCCACGTAACTAATTACAAATTGCTTTATGCCTCAATTTGTTCCTATAATATTATCTTTTTGCACATTAAAAAGTTACATGCTATATGCATTGTTTTTGTTGTTAGTAAAATAAATAACCTTCTTCGGATGCTTTGTGAACACTTACACCAATTTGATTATTTGTATAAAACCTTGACCTAAAATAATATCGTAGGATATTTCATACAAAATGCTCGAGTCCAAAAATAGGTAGGTTAGTAGGTACTAGAGAAAATATCTACTCGAGTATGTCATTTGCCCGAACGGGGACTTAAATACACGTCACGTGTTACAGACAGCGGACCGCTGAGCCACGGAGGCCGTTTGATAATAAAAGATTGTAATACCTACGACTCTACGACACAAAATTAACAATTCAATAAACCTACATATATTGAGCAATCTTATCTTGCAAGTAAGTTCCTTATAAGGTTCTTAAGATTTTTTCGAGAAAAGCTACGATAAATAAGCACGTACTAAGTTGGACATCGCATACTTAACTTTAAAGGTATATATATAATTTATAATATACTAAACTAGAATCACCTATGTGTCCTTGTAAAATGTCAAATCGCCTTCAACTGTAATATGTACTACGCCAATAACGTGCGTCAAATTATTTCCATTACAGCCAATATCATATTACTGTTGCGTGAGAGATTAATGTTTTTAGTATTACAAAAAAAAACATTCTACATCAAACATATCTTATTTCAATTACACACCAATTAATGGGCGAAATTCCTGTATTTTTCTCACTAAGAAGTTATTTTAAATAACGGCAGCATTACAAGGATACAACCCTTGATAGAAAATATTAAATTGTAGCTTTCCTAAAGCTTGAAACAAAAATGTTAACATGCTTCATCAAACATTATTAATAACAATCTCACTTGAACCTCAAAGAATAAATCCGCACAGATTTTTGTTTGAAATTAAAAGAGGTTTCAAGCCTAATCAACCTTTTTCTTAGGCTTAGGCTTAGGCATTGGATTATTAAATTTAAAAAAAACTACTTACATGTAAGCTCGGATGATAGGTCAGCCTTCCGTCGTCGCAGAGAGTAACATACTTTTTCTTCCACTCTTTGTTCAAAGCTTTGCTGCTTTTCTTGTACAAGTAACCCTGCTTCAAGGGTATAGCTCTCCCTGACCCTAACTCCCCATTTTTCAACCTATCATCGCCCTTTTTCGAAGGGGTAAACAGATTTGATCTCCGCCTGGACTTCCTTGAAGTCGTAGGGGTTGATGATGGAGTCGGTAGATCTTTCGAGTCTTTGATCGCTGGCTGGAGATTGTCGAGGCAGTGAGGGGCGGTGAACTTGACATTGTTATTTTCAGTTGCTATGGAAACCAGGCCCGAAGAGCTGCCGTGGCTGCCGAGGGAGTTTCCCCAACGAGAGGAAGTGTCTGAGCCGTTTGTGCTGTGGACTTCGACCACGTGGGTTGAGGAAATCCCGCTGCTGTTTGATGAGGCGTCGAAGGACTGAGCGCCGCCGCGGTGCAGGTGGTGAGATGATGCTGATAGCGTGTGGTGGCTGCGCGGGAGGGAATCCTGGAACAAACGTATCAGATTAGCTGTGATCCAAACTTGGTTTAATATTTTTTAACAGACATGATTGATCAAGAGTTCACATTAGAAGTTTAGCAAAAGAAAAATATTCGTGATTGTCAAGTGTTTTTTTCAAGAATGTGGTTTCTGTAATATGAAAAAAATTGAGCGAGAAGAAAAAAATTTGATTTTAAAAACTATTTCAGTAAGTGTATGGTCTTTTATCATCAAAACAAATCAATGTAATGTACCTTTATTGCCTGCTTTATCGTTTTTACCCATTAACTACATTTCAATAGAACCAATTGAACCTAGATTATATTTTTATCAATGGTTTTCTACCGATAACTTTGGTGTACAATAACAGTGACAATTTTTCTATAAGAATGGACTTTTGTATAGAATTTCTTTGTGACCTTGACCTACAAATTTCAGACACTCGCAATAAGATGAGAGAGACAAACCAATTCACATTTGGCACATATCCAGGCTACCATCTGTCTGACAGGTTGCAACCTATACTACTACTTGTTTGCAGGTATGTTTGTATGAATATTAAATAATTTAGTTTTTTCTTTAGTTCATTAGTAACTGAGCTTCAGCCCACAACTTTATCTATATGGAACTTTTATTTTATCTTTTTAGGAAAAGGTGCCCCTTTCTCAGGCCGGATGCATTTTTTTTCCTCAAAATCTGTTCAGTGGTTTAGTTGTAAAAAAACAGAAAGAGAGACTTGAGTATTGCATATATATTTTTACCTAAAATTATAAATTAAGAATGAAATATTTTATACTGGGCTATACTTTAAAAAGTAATTTAACCTGGCATTCCCATTTCATACTTCTAATATACAATTCCACAGGAAATCATATAAATTTTCCATTGCCTCTATAAATGGCAAGTCTAATAAATATTGTGCAGTTTTATAAAAGCTGCATTTCTACCAAACAACAGCACACATCCACCGTCCCAGGCATATCAAGTAGCAGCCTATCATATTGTGTCTGCCTGTCTATCTTTGTTTTAAAAGATATGATAGATAAAACGATAAACTGATAATGCAATCATTATTCGATGCATCGTTTGTTTAATCTTTTTATTCTGGGTTCTGTTTTGAAACTGCTTGTTCTACTAGTTTTTGGAATTGTATTGTATTTGTATATAATTTTGTATTGTGTTTATAGAAACTGTAGGTTCTAAAAACACATTAAAACTTTAATGAACAGAAAGACAATAAGCATACTTAATATGTGTATGTTGTAACTGACAAGTAAATATCCATTTCTTATGTAAATAATTATGAAAACATTATGTTAATTGTTTGTTACTTACTGTTAACAAGTGTACTTCACTTTTAAGAGAAATAGGGTTCAAATGAATAATTCGCTTATTTACTTGTATGATTTTTGTTAGGAATGGCTGGTTTTAGCATGTTATCTTTATCAAACCATAAATATCAAATATTTATGTTGTATTCTTGCATACACAAAATAAAATTGTTGTTGTTGTTGTGAGTTCACAGAGGGTATAAGAGAATTTTAAGAGGTGATGGGTGTATATAGGGTATATTATATATGTACCCATGTATATTATCATTCTCTATTTTTTTTTCGCTTTGGAGTTGATTTCAATAAAAACTGAAACTAATTCTATTGCCAAATGTGAGTTTCCTAGAATTAATATTCTATATTAAAAGTCAGGAAATTAAATACACAGTGCTACCTAAAAATTGTGTGAAATCATTACACCTCCTGAGAATAACCAAAAATCTTTGACAGGGATTTAAGTAGAGATTATTCACTTTAATCAGTGTTTGATAAATAGTTAACTAAACTACAACATTTTTACTAAAAACAAGTTCGAATCAGGATTATAATGAAAACATTTGTGTGCACGCTTTATGGAATTTAACGATTTTGTTGTTCGGTCTTTGAGTGGGTACTGTGAATATGTGTGGAACTAGTTATTACAGTACCTTGTAGAGGAATGTGGAGTTGTTGTGGCTGGGTGAATTCGGCAGGGGCTGCGGTGTGACCGGCCGGGAGCCTCCCGCTAGACACTGGGATGAAGCAGACAACCTCGTCCCTACTATCTTCTGACAAGCTGGAAAATAAAACAACCGCCTTCAGTATCTGCACTCCGAGACGTTCACAAGCACTTAATTATTCTCTCCACTTCATTTAACACACAGAACAATTCGACGCGGTATACAAACAAAGTCACGCACTCTCAAATTTTGCCGATTTCCGACGATCACGAGCCTCCGCTCTTTGTATGTTGTAGCACGAACTCCGACGCCTCAAACTGGATATAGGGGACATGTTCGATTTGAAGATGAGGGTTCTATCCATCTTTCCATAGAGCTGCGAAACTATTAATCCAAATTCGGTAAAGTTCGACACTAAACGGTTTTCAAACTGTCAAAAAAATGTAAACAACGCGAAGCCATGGAGAGCGAAATACGATTGTTGAATGAGTGAATGAACGGATCGGTAAACGCAAGGAACGACCGCGCAGCTGGCCGTCGGGGTTACCACTGCGCGCTGCATAACTCCCCACGCGCGGCAAAACAAGATCGACTCATCACGCGGAATAGTAATCAGTCCCACAAAAAATGTAATGTTATGTAATTTCAGGTTTCTATCGATAGATATACAGAATTGAGATATCGGATAACATAAGAAATGTTATCCCCATCATTTTTACAACTCAATAGAAGAAAACGCTGATTCGCTTTTATCTTTTCTACCTACTTACGTTATTTTTAAAATCGATAATTTTGATTTGTGATAAGAGAAAAATGTTTTATCTAAACATGAATAAATGCAGTTTTTCCGGTTATTGACTTTGAGCTTGAAAGACATAGTCGAAAAACAATTTGTACCTAATGGTAGGTACCATTGTCATGGCCACAAAGGCATTGGCGTTGCGCATGTAAATCAAAAGCGGCTTGTGTCTTTGAGATCAGATAATTCGAAAGTAATGATAATGCCCGCTATATCTTAATATAGAGATAATTGTTATGGCTTACCATCTTGGAAAACTCGATCGACATTTAATCCATAGGTGGCACAAGTTTCATAGTACGAGCATCTTCTCAGTTCGTTCGACAGCTTGCGAGCACGGTTGTCATCCACAACGCGTGGACTACTTTCACTTATGGCATCTGAAAGAACGACCAATCATTTAGTAAGATAGGAAATAATCTATTAGAAACGCGTTAGTAATTAAATAAATATCGATGCTAGTAAACACGGAGTTTATTAGATACTTTGCAATGATGAACTTCCTGATGACGTATTTAAGTAGGCAGTTGGTGGGTAGTTTATCTTGCATTCTCCGATAAATATTTTTATCGAAGGTAGGAAAAATAAAAGAAAGCGGAATGCTCCGAGCAAAGTACCTTGGGTTCCGACCAATATGATAGGAATCTCGGCGGAATTCCGATAATGGGACATCTTATTGAAGTAGTTAGATACGGTGTTGTAGCTGATCTCGTTATCAAGACTGAACACGAAGATTACGGCATCCACCCAAGCCGTGAACTGTAACAAAAGAAACATTATATCAATCACAAACAAAAGTTTCGAAATTCGATTCCATTCCAGAAGTTAAGTTATAAAACTGTATGTCGTAATATTATAGTCGTATACGTAAAAACATCCGACATAAGGTAACCTTTACATATTGCAAAATTATTCCTAAGGAAAAAACCGCACCCTCCGTCGAGCGAGACCCATAATTATGTGGGGTAATTTTGTGCAGTCGTAGGGGTTTATGAGGGAAGGGTTATACGATACACCGTACCTTTGACATTGCAAACAGAATATTTTATTACCGTAATAGACATAATACATGGGATTGTCCCTGATCCTTTTGGTTTTAAACTAATTGGTTAGACGACTGTCCGGAACATAGAGTATTATAGAACAATCATAATTTTGATGGGAATATGAAATTCATTATAACAATTATGAGTATGTGTTGGTTGGTCTTTGTTGTAGAATGTGTAGGTGTAGCAGCTTCCACTTGAATGAAGAGACCTGCGTAGGAGGGCGTCACCCCTATGTCGTGGACAACAATGATGACATGAGACGCGTCATCCGCAAATGAGTGGATGCCGACGACACCCGAGCAGGGAAAACCTTAGAAAAATCCTTTTGTTTCCGTACAACACATTTTCCTGATAACGTTCTTTGATCTTCAGACAAAAAACTAACTCGAGATGACTGACAGTTTGTATATTATATCAAAAAAAGTTTCCATATGTTAAGCATCAAAGAACAAATAAATGACAAAATAACATATTTGGAATTAGCTATTTTTAGCAAGCTGTAGAAGCCAAAAAATAACACAGCCAATGATTCGCTTTAAAAACAGATATATCTCTGTGAATGGTTTTGCTATTCTGACATTAATGTGTTTGCTCGAAAAAGGTTTACGACCAAATCACATGTTGTTACAGAATCTGAACCATGAAATGGTATGAAGGTTACAGTAGCATTGCACGCTCGTATAATCTACATTAAATCAATGGCCTCTGCAGTATTTATTGATGTAACATTAAAGATTTTTGAAATAAATGATTGACAGATAGGACTAATTAAATTTCTTACCAATTCCACAATTGAGGCTCTTCGTGTTATATTGATTTGACAGAGAAAGCTAATTGTTAGTATTGTCACTGATTTAATAGAAAAGGTTCATGAAAACAAACATTTTGAATGAAGCGAAATTGCCGTGCCCGTACAATCAGGACGCCTTACTAACAGCGACTGGGCGGGCGGGTATCCGAGCCTGGGCGGGGAAGCCTCTTAATGCTCTGTTTCAGTCATACACAGCGAAAAAGCCTTCCATAATGGAGAGGGAATTTCGTATGCACTTTATATAGTGCAAGACTATAAAGGCAAACTTTATATATAGTATACAGATACATCCCACGCTTGTGTGTTACACGCAGTCACTTATGGAAAGTACCTAGAGGCTAGAACATAATTCTAATACGCTGTTTTTTACAGCGTTATTGCATATTTTATTACTTTTTGATTGACTGTTCATGTTTCGTACATATTTCATCCTTATTTAATGGATATTTTGGCATTCAGATACTGCATATAATCCGATATCTAGTCATGATTTTCGTTTCAGCAGTGACAAGAACTGAAATACAATTTTTCTATCATAAAACCTAGTTTTATCCATTAACGATATAGTTGGTATGGGTGTTTGTAACGATGTTAATATTTCTGAAATAAATAATTTCGAAATCAATCGGCCTCTAGTCGAGGGTCGTTAGGTTAACGTTCTGTGAGGATCATGAAAACTTTCTTGAACCTTAATTCACACCGACACGGCTGAACTCCCCGGCGACAAGGTCGAACGGTGACTGATATGCTTTAAAAGATCTATTGAAACGAATTTCAAGAAAATTTGTTATGGTCGATGCGTTGAAAGAAAAAAACGAGACGCGATTCATGACGACATTAATATTTTAAGTAGGTAACAAAACTGACACGATGCGCATGCATAACATATTCATTTGAGTTTGCAATGATTGCGCAAGGATTGATAAAAATTCTATGTATTGAGGACAATGTACCAGAATCGACCTATAGATTTCCGCAAACTACACTGATAACACTTCCGGAGCATAGAACGGACACAAAAGTATAAAAAACATAAAACACATGAACCTGAACTAAAATGAAACAGCTAAGCTGAAGCACAAAGGCGTTTCTATCTACGTTCTTTTGCTCCGTGAAGTCAGTACAACAAAACAACAACAGCGCAGCTCGTATCAGTATACCCAATTCACGGCTTTTGTTGTCTTGGCATATACTCGTACTTAAAACAGGTTTTCGAGCCCCAACAATGCCGGCGCGTCCCGAACAAAACAAGCGAAGGCTATCCAAATTGTAGATGATACGGTTAGCTTTTTACACGGTTTGAATAGAAGAGTGAATAACGCCGGGCGCAGGTAACTCGATCCTAAAACGTGACCCTTGTGACTTTCTCGGATGTGTTGAAGTTCTCATTGGTTAAAATCTGTCTTTGCAGAACTTTACGGATGTAAGCGGAGGTTTCCGTTGCGGTTTAGGGATATCCGATCCATCCGTTTTTGAGTGTTGTCGCGCTGGACAACCTCCTTATTTTTCTTTTGTACCACACCCTAAACAAATTAGATGATCATTTATAACGCTGTTTATTCACGAATCAACACATTACAATAAATCATTTCGTTCAAACGTGTAAAGTTTCGTGGCACGTGTTTTTAATTAACTTTTAGAGTGTTTAAATAGATCCAACGAGGCATTTTATCGTCGAATTAACAATAGGGAGCCCACTGCAAACAAAACGTTCCACAAAATATGGCCTAATTTTAAGAACCCTATACCAATTAATTTATAATGCAGCGGTTCCGCTAGATAAAACAGACTTTTGTTTGTTATCGTGATTAACTTGGATATTGATTAAGAAATAAAAATTGTTTTCAAATGTTGCAAATGTTGCCATAGCAGGGAGAAATAAACAATACTAGTCGTATTCAGTTAACAAATAATAATATAGCAATGAACTAGTCTTCTACATTTATGAACACCCAAGGGGAATTCACATTTTGTAATTCGTAGATACGCTTTGCAGGTCTACAGTAGGAGGTTTCATTTCCTTCACATTCCACCCAAATTAAACTTTAACAAGGCGAAACACGAAGTTGAAGAAAACCAAGTAACGTAGCGTAGGGGACTGACAACAAGAGGGGAAATGAATAAATAAGGTGAAGTTAAACAAATAGGAAACGTTCTACTGACTGTAATAATATGAAAACATGTTAAATTTAACAACTCAGAAAACTTTTACATAATTTCAAATGTAATAAATAGCACACGTAACTGTTGCAAGACAAGAAGTAGTATTTTTTTAAATGAGTGATAAGGTAAATAAAGGTAAGCACACTAATTTGCATTCATATTAAATATAGTATTTACAACAAAATGAGGGTCACTATCTTATACCACCCTAGGTGGATAACCTAAACTAACCTAACCTATCTTTTTTCAAGTGAACCTTATCTATTGACATTGAGGAGGACTAGACTCGTACGTAGTCAAGTGCTTTTAACCTTCGAGGGCAACGCACTTACATTAAAATGTAAAGTAACGGTTTGGGGTATTGAGATCGCGCAAAACACTATTTGAATTAGAAAGTATTGATTTTTATGTTGTTGTGTTCAAACGTTTTTTCGGATAGTTTTCGATAGTCACTACAATCAAACATTTTGATTTGATTGGATCATATCAGATATTTACAATCTACAACTATGATTAGCTTATGGGAGTGAGTATTCTATCTATCTTCATTATCCTACATACTATATAATCATATTGACTAACAAATCGTCGATTGACGACATATTCATTCAACTTCTATATGTAATACAACTTCTTATGGTAACGACTAATCAACCCCCGAACCATCAGGTTCGTCTGAAAATTCGAATTCTGGTAAAAACTTATAATTAATTTATCCGTAAACGGGTAGACTTATTATAGATGATTACTTGAGGAAACATTTTATAAAACTTATGCAATGTTATTATATAATATGTTTTATATACAAACATATACAACCAAACCAACTACCAGCTAGTTTGTTCTATTCAAAAACACGACCCTAACTCATCAGACTATTGCATTACTGTGATGCTTTAGGCTACAATTTCATTCGAATCAGTGAACATGCCACCCCCACCCTATTGTCGACTTTGCACAATATGCACATGAACTTTTACGCAACGTTTCTCATAATTTTACAAGCTTTTTGCCAGGATGTCATTAGGAAGCAATTTAATATAGGTGAAGTTCATTAATACTAAATTTTATGAAGTATGTAAAAAAACACGCATTGAATTAGTAGTATATTTTAGGCTACAGTTTCATTCGTCACTGTACATGTACCTCCCACCTTAATGTAGAATTAAACTTTACGCATTATGCACATCAACCTTTAATGTGCCAGGAATAAACTATAAAGTTATTTCATATATGAGGTAAATAAGTGTTTACGTATTAATGAATATCATGAAGATACAATATGACATAAAATAAAAGCAGGTTTAGCGTTGGCCAAGGACCAAGTATTTCGGCGTAAACAAATTGGCCGCTCCTTTCGTTTTTAATTTTGCTTATATAGCTCTTGTTGAGGTCGTAAATGGCGGAAAGATTTTGTATCCACATCCAAATGGATAAAATTTTGAGATCAACATTATATCTTAGCTAATTTAAATAAAACAGCAGATATGTTCTGGCTACTTGGAAAGTCATTTATATTATATTTCATAAATACATTTAACAACTTTCTACTCCTGTTCCTGAACGAAACACTAGCTGTCAATTAAGTCTGAGAACCCTTCGTGTCAAGAGTGGTACCTGGTCGACAAGACAGCTAGGCGCCTCACGCGACGACTACCAGCAATACAAAAACATCAAACAAAGACGCCAGTAGTCTAAAGAAATTTCAAATTATGAGTGCTTTATGATATAATTTCAAAATTGCCACTAAAATTAACATTTGTCAAAACAATGTCCCCTCTTTGATTCCGGTATGGATAAAAGTGATAGAGCACCAGGGAAATTACATGGCTTTAATATTTCAGTTCACGTCCATTAGATTTTCCTCGCGTCGACACGTCGGCGACAATTTACGACGAAACAGTTAAAATCATTAGGGAATATTTAGGATTCCGTAGTAAATAAACATGTCACCAAATATTACGTAAATTTTACAGGCGCTTCTTTTGGACTACCTATTACAATTCAATCGTTCCATGGTTAAAACCACTCTAATTAAAATATAGCGATATGATTTCAACAAGTGTTCTAGTGATTATATTTTTTTTAATAAAAGTAATTAATACAGATTATAATCATTAATTTTATTAATTAAACCAAAAATATTTAGGGCGACCAACTGATTTATAATTCCTAATTTAACCAAAATTTGGCACGCTCTTGTAACACTCGACCATATTTTTGTTAAAGTAGGTAAAGAGCCTAATTGCCCATTTTATTGTTATAGATTCGAAGTAAAATAGATACCTATTCATTTAACTTTCCATATTAAACCTCACTCGTTAACGAAGCCACGACTTGGAAAAAATAAACAGCAAATATTTCCCAACGAAGCAAGCTCTCGTCAATTACTAGAGGGAAAATTTGATTGAGGATTTCCGCCATTTTCTTTTCAATTCACAAATAAAATTCTGCTGGGGTTCTAATTCAGTGTGAAATCTTATTTATGTTTCAGACAAATAGGTTCTTATTTATTAAAGAAAGGTTTAAATGCGGAGGTTGGGTAAAGTATTATTTCTTAGTAAGTATTATTTTCGTTCGTTCATTCGTTAATTTTTATGATAGCCATATTAAACGAAAAACTTCGGTTAAAAAACATAGTGTGTAAAAATAGCTCTGCCTACGAAACTTTCCAACTTAATATTAAACATAGAATAGCAAAGAAGCCACAAAATAAAATCTTTATAAACAAAATAGGGCCGTGCACAACTGCGAACGGTTTGCTTAGCGTAAATTCACAGGCAGATGCAACATTCCCAGGTACCTAGGTGCAACTAGGTCACAACTTCCAATTACTGAAGCCTAAAGCTACGTTCAGGAACGCAGGACCAACTCGAATGAGGTCTCAGATGCCTGTCATTACTTCTATTGACACTTTAAAATAGACCTCACCGTTGAAGCCCTAAGAGATATATTGCTTTGGATCTACAGTTGGTAACTGGAGCAGTTTTGTCCGTGATTATTTTTATGTGAAACCTCTTTGATTGCTTTTCTATATACTATGTAGGTACTTGGCTTTAAGTGAAATGAAACGGCGGCGTTGAAAAAAACAGGAAAAAACTTTCGAATTAAATACAACAACGTTCTGAAAATAGTATTTTATTTTCGTCGAGAAATGGAAACTTTACCTGTAACTGGCTTCATTTTAATTTGCAAAATTTCTGCTTAAAATTCTAAGAGCGATCCCCGTAAATGAACTTCCCGTACGGAACGTTCAAAGGGATGCCTGAAACATGGAACAGAATGAATTAGCTCATCGTTATTGGGCAGAAAGGCCATCTGTGATCTTTGTCGTAGAGCTTCACTTGCACAGTTCTAATATTTATTAAAATCCGTAAAGTTTATAAAACAACTGTAAAATACTGTTTGATTTTATAACAAGAGATTACATTTTTAGAAAGATCGCTTAAAATGAGCCAACGTGAGTACTTACATATTATCAGTCAATTGTAATTCAAAGGGGATGGAATATTATCAATTTCAAGCCATTATTTATTTTTATACCACTTCATGGGTAAACAAGCAAACTGTTCACCTGATGGAAAGTGATACCGCTTCCTATTACATACGAATAATCGTATCAATAGGAAGCGGTAGCATTAGATATTGATATCATAAAACGCCAAGAGCACCGCCTATCCGTTTAAGATATTAAACCTCTCGTGCCAGTAATTACATTGGCTCTCCAATCCTTCGAACCGAAACACGGCGAACTGCTTCACGGCAGAAATAGAAAGGAGGGAGGTACTAACCCAGACTATCTTGCACATGGATCAACCACCACCACAATAAGCAAAGCAAGCAACTTTTTCTAATTTTGATAGCTTTCCCGCTTGATTAAGCTCCGTCAATGTGAAAGAATTCTCCTAGGCAATTGGCTGATAAATCGGTTAGAAATATTGTAATTACCAATTTCCCTAAAGGTATTTGCAACAATTAAAGTTGCTGAGGATTTCTTCGTCAATTTCCACTTAAAGGTTCCCCGTGATGTGCAAATTTGTACTTTAATGATATGCAGTAAAAAGCTATTTTACACTGACTGAAGTGAAAAGTTAAGTACCACGTTGATAAAGGAAGTGAAATAGGTCGCAATTTCTACTTTTAAAATTGCCATTCTGTTCAATATTTATAATGCCGTACACAACCAAGTCAAGTGAATGTTACAAATATGTAAGCAAGCAGGTATAAACACATTTGAACCCTTTTTCTCCATTATTTACCAAATATGTCAGAGTTTTCACAGCTAAAAGTTCAAGCATGAGTGACAATCCTCTTTATATAAATACGCCGATAGATTTTCAGCTACATTTTTTTTTATTGATAAATTCAATTCCACAGCAAATTGAATGCGGTGAGGTGCGAATATTGAACGTCATAAGGGAAGAGGGTGACCATGAATATGTAGATTGTGGATAACAATCTTTCACAATTTTCTCTGAAACATTTTTCATTTCGCTCTCCCTACCGTCTTTTATAGAATCTGATATTATTAAACTACGTTTTCTTTAAAGGGGTATACGTTTTCCTGTCTTTGTTGTTGGTTGTTTGTTATTGCAAATATTGGTCACCCTGGATTAGAATCGTGCGAGGGTATATCGTATCACAGGCTATATTTAGACCCCTGTACACCGGGATTAGGGACGGACGACTGTTTGCGGGTCGCAGGTCAATCTACTCTAATGTATATAATGACGTCACTGATTTTATATGGCACGCGTGTTTTGACAGTGAGATAATTGACGCCAAGCATCGTCTTCCTTTTGGAAAATGTACGTCGTTTGTTCGTAACACATTTAAAGAGTTATCATTTGCAATAAGCCAGCGAGTTAGACTTCTATTTACCTAACTACGATGATGCAGATACTTTTTTATGATTTTTTTTTTCGATAATGAATTAGAATATTTCTGTTTTAATATTGCAACTTATTTACATAAGCAAAAAATACAATTTTAATTAATAAAACAATCATGATGAGTTTTATAAGGTAAAGTTTAAAGAAAGTATCACTAACAAACATGATTTTCTATCTGTACCATCATACATGGAGCTATGTAAAGAATGGGTCGATAAAACTCATTTAAGTAATAAAAAATAGTAAAAATATACAAATAACATTTAAAAATCGATAAATTACTTGAATACAACAAAGCCAACTCTATTAATAACCTCTCAAAGGCACTAGGTAAGAGATGTCCACGACCATTCGTTGTGTTCTGTAATCCTATAGGTTTGAGATTCAATTCCTATGGTAATCAAGTGTTCACCGTCTCGAGTAGGTTTTGTTTCAACGGACTATAGCCTACCTGCCATCGATGCCATAGACTAGTATAAAGAAAATATATTTTTTAATACATAAAAACACGTGTCTGTCCAACCCACCTACGCCAATTTTCGAACCAAATCATCTCAAAGACATTTTGTTTATTAATTTTGTTTTTTTGTTTATCCATTAGGATATTCCAAAATGAAACATTTAAACTCGTTGCCGAGAGGTGGTGCAATTCTATATGACTTAGGTAAATCATGCTTGCCTAGAAAACGCCTAATTACTCTTGAGTTAGAATGGTTTAAGTCTTAAAGCTCGGGGAATAAAATAAACGAGAAGCAATCTTCATCAGTACAAACGATGAACTTACAAAACGTGCATATTGGTGATATGTTAGCCAAATACGAATACTCCTAGCCTGCATCTTACTGCTTACAGATCTAAAATGGACGATGGTATGAGTTCTAACAAATAATATTTAGATGCATAGTTTCACTTACTGGTGTTGAATGTAATATTTGTATTTTATTTTAATATGCTCACAAAATCCACAGGCCATCAGAGATGCAATAATTAAAATTACACAAAATTCAAATTACATATATGCCGATCGTTTTATCGTTGCTTGGTGCCTGTTGGTTTTTCTTAAAACATTGACTGAGTCAAGGTCATTGTTGACTGAGTTAAATTGTAAACTCGTACATTTACGATATCCGCAAGGTAGCTGGCAACATTTTAATAAGGAGGGTCAAACATCGGGCAGAGTGGCGTGCCTTGGGTGAAGCATACGTCCATCACTGACAAAATACGAGTTGGCAATGACAATGTTTGATTGATATTTAGTATTAATTTGATTAAACAGCCGCTGCTAGTCTGTGGCGTATTCGCCGTCGAGTAGAAGCGGGCTCCATTTTAATTAACGCGCGATTCCAGCAGCTGACGTACTGTCTGACAGCCGATACAATACGGTTTACAGGCTATATTTAATAATCCCATTTCACAGTCGACCCGATCGATCTGTAGATTTTCCTTTTAAAACTTTCGATATCGTATATTGTAATTTTTTTCTATGATCTCAAATAAACATTTCTCTCATCATCGATTGAAAAATTAATCTCTTCAGGTTTGAAAACGGGAATCACTCATTTAAACACAAAATTTAAAAATAACTGACTAGGATAGGTAATTCACAGGATGAATTTTAGGAAAATATAACAACACAAAAGGAAGATATAACTAGCGCCAACACTCAAAGGTCTAATTACCTGCATTTCTGGGGCACCACCTTCGTCCCTGATGAGGAGAAGATAGCTGTGGCCGTCGATTATTACTTCCTTCTTGAAACGACCTCCTGGAAATAACAACAAATGAAATATCTAAGGTATAGTTTAGTTACCTAAAAATACTTAGTAAAACATACATTTTTTATCGTTTAAAATGATTTCTTCCAAGCAGACGCCTAATGTCTGTGGAATATTTTTAATTGACTCTTCTACTTCAAAATTAAAAGTATTATAGCGCCTCTACACGGTGGTACATCCCTTGCACATTAGAAGATGATCATGCGATAGTCAAATAGTTGTATGTTCATTCAATAAGGGCGCCACAAGCCTTCCAACGCGTCACAACGTCCTTTTAGGACCTTTACTCCCCTAACATGCTGGCCCACTAGGATGATCATCTCCGAATGGCGGAGGGATTGCCCATCGTATATAACCGCTATTAATGATATTATACATAAATAATAGGCAGATACGTATGTCATAAGCGCGAGCGTCTATAATTAGGCGCGACTTATCGAATAATTCCCACTTGATAATTCATTCCTTAGTTTGATTACATTTGGGCTGAAGTTTTAGTCTTTTAATTCACATTGTTTTACTATAGCGGTATCCCTTTCATATCACTTGATAAGTGTTAAAAATGTTAGTGTTTCAGTTTTTAGCGAAGCCAAAACGGTTATGATTTTGCCCAGTATGTATTTAATCTTTTATGCGAGCCAATTTTTTATGACACACAAGAAGTAGGCTTGTAGTTAAAAAATAGACGTACTTAAGGGACAACACCAACAGCGATAAGTTTTTAATTTTACCAATCACCTGTTTCAATTGGAATTTAACAAAGAAAATCAATAGATAAATCCTACGCAAGGTATCGAACAAGCTATAATTACCGGTAGAGGTAAAAGTACCTTTTGATAGATACCTTCGTCGCTCCTTAGAGTTCATTCAACCGAAGCGTAAAAATCTATTTTGTGGTTTATTTGAGCTTACTAGCGACATCTGTTGTACAAATTATTCTACAACGCCATCTAACAGCATTCACAAAACCTTTGACTCACGTTCGTTTTAAAACATAAAAGTAGATGTCGCTGTTTAAGTTAAAAGTGAACTAATTCTTCTCCGATTTTATAGTACATTTTACCAATTCTTTTGTAGGTAGTGAAATAAGTTATTTTTTTACCAAAGTGTATTTATCCTTCATATAACTTTTTACATGTCAGAAACATTGAATACCTACATTACTGTGATTTGTACTCACGATCTTAGTTCTTAATCTCTCTGAAAGAGGCGCTTTTCATGTCGCTGGCGCTTAAAGATGATTAGTAAAACTAAGCAGAATGCCAAAAAAAATAAAACGACTTACCTTCTGGACTCTCTTCTTGCATATATGCTCCAGTTAAATACCGATGAACTAGTGCAGATTTCCCACTGTCTGGTGACCCTAGGACACCGACCCTTAGCTCTGTGACCCCTCGTGACGCCGTCCATTCCTGACTGTTGACGAAGGAATCTGTAAAAGAACAAATATAATGGGTTAAATAAAATAGAAAGCAAAAGACGGTGAAAATACGGCTAATAAATATAACGCCATCTAGTGTCGAGTAGCTTAAGCTTGATAATTCAAATTTTCTTTAGAAACCGCATTTAGATTTTACGGTAAGGCAGTATTGTTTAATAATTAAATATGTTAAACAAGCCGATTTGCCAAGAAACATGCGATAAAGTAATTAAGTAATCCATAGTGTAACTTGAGCGGACCACTTTCATTAGTGTCCTATTACTTCCTAGTTTACAAAATTATTAGATAACAGACTAGCTTTTGCTGATATAATCATTTGATAAATATTCATTTCATTATTAATATCGACTCTATATACTACGGATTTACTACGTCAGACCGAAACATACTTAAAACGCCTTAACAAAATGTTAAATAAAAACAATCTTTAACTGTATGTACCTATTTACGAGTATATATATGTCTATACAATGATACTGCACAAAAACCTTAAAGAGCTTAAATTATAACAAGCTATTTTACCTTTAACGTTGGCGTGAGACATTTGAAATGAAACGGGAAATTTACTATTTTATTTTCATTTAAAAAAATCTAGCTCTAAATCGTACAGCACGTGCGTTCAAGATTGCGTAAATGAACCTGCTGCATTATTTGTCACAGTTTACGAGTCTCGGGCTACGAAACGCGAGATTTGTGGAGCACCTTCCTCCTTTACGAGGGTTGTTAATTCATCAGGTTTATTAAGTGGCGTGTTGTTATAACTGATGGCTGGGTTACATTCGGTGTTATGTTCTATGATAATTGATTGTTTAGTGTAAGTTACTCCTTCTAGCCTAATACGTATCGTATTTTAACTTACTGTATTATTATGTGATCCACCCAACTATATGGAGTGTGTATGTGATATGGGGGTTTATTTTGTAAAGATAATAAGAATCAAAAAATGATAAAAATTCCTTTAATTTTTAAATTTAAATAACTACATTTTTATTTAGTTTTAGTTAGGTTGTACCTATAAAAGTAAGTTGAATTTTTAATTTCAAGATAAGATAACTGATTGTAGTGATTTACTATATAAATACGAGGGCGGGTCAATAAGTCCGTGACTTTTGGAATAAAATACAGATTTTTTGATAATTAAATCATTTTATTTTTCAACGTAGTCTCCCTTGAGCTCTATACACTTTGTCCAACGATTCTTCAATTTTTTTCTCCCTTCCGAAAAATATGATTTGTCGAAGTCCTCAAAATAGGCCCTTGTTTGCGAGATGACTTCATCATTGGAGTCAAATCTTTTTCCACCAAGCCATTTATTCAGGTTTGGGAACAAGAAGTAGTCACTCGGAGCCAAATCTGGAGAATAGGGCGGATGAGGGAGCAATTCATAGCCCAATTCATGGATTTTTGCCATGGCAACTGGACATGTGTGCACCCTTGCATTGTCTTGGTGGAAAAGAACTTTTTTCTTGGCCAAATGAGGTCGATTTTTTTTCAAATCGTCATTGAAGCGGTCCAATAAGTTGGCATAATATTCCCCATTGATTGTTCTTCCCTTTTGAAGGTAGTCAATGTGGATTAACCCACGTGCATCCCAAAAAACAGTCGCCACAACTTTATTGGCTGACAAACCCACCTTGGCCTTCTTTGGCGCCGATTCACCCTTAGAAACCCACTGTTTTGACTGTTGTTTGGTCTCTGGTGTGTTGTCATGGATCCATGTTTCGTCCACGGTTACAAAACGGCGCAAAAACTCCTCCATATTGCGATTAAACTACGCCAAACCTTCCTGTGAATTTGTTACACGATTGCGTTTGTGCCTGTGAGCAAACGCGGCACCCATCTTGCGGAAAGCATTCTCATGCCCAAGTGATCATTCAAAATTGAAACCACTGAGCCATGAGAGATCCCTACGGTTTCCACAATCTCTTGCACTTTCAATCTTCGGTCGGCCAACGCCATATCGTGAATTTTTTCGATTGTTTCGGGGGTAGAGACCTCAACTTCCAGGACGTTCGGCATCTTCAGTGCTGGTACGGCCACAACGATATTCAGTAAACCACTTTTTTACCATTTAAATCAATGGTGGGTATCAAGCTTAGCCTTGGTCTCTGTAATGGTTTTTTTTCGCAAAAAATAAGCACACGAAATTCACTTTTTTCCATTTTTTCCTCAAATTACTGGGTAGTCTGATAAAAATAGCTGTCAAACACAAACTAACTGACGCAGCAAGTTCAAATTTTAGGAGTCAACTGATAGATGCCTGTTGACAGGAGTAGTGTTGCTCTTTCAGTAAAGAGGTCAGAAATTTAAAAAGTCACGGACTTATTGACCCGCCGTCGTATTGTAACGAATGGAAATAAATAACAAAACAAACGAATACAAGAAAACGCCTCTTTCAAAGCCTCACAAATAATGCGAAGAATTACCTCATCTTTCCAGAGCGAATCGACAAGTGAACAAGCACAATAAAAAGTCAAAACAGTCAACTTTTTGCTTGATTTCACCACTCTAGAAAGCTTAGATACATTCTTTAGACGAAGAAGTTTTTCAAGACATTCTTTAACGTATCAAAGAAAACAATTTTAAAGTCATTATTGTCAGTATTTATATAAAACACGACTTGTTAAACCACAGAACAAACTTTTCGGACATAAGATAAACAGTATAATTTACATGATATCATTGCAATCACAGCCAAATATTTATTTTAAGACAGCAAGTGCATTACACTTTAATCTATGAATACTTAAAAAATTCCACAACATACATTAACAGTTTTATATGACGCGAAAACGAGTTAAATATTCGATAAGGCATTTGATTACCTTACACAGCGGGACTCTCGCTTAGTAAAACTAATATTCCATTAGAACTGGACACAATACATTCAGCTACAGTCTTAACCCATTTCACTTTTAAATTCCCGCAATAAATTAACTTTATTGCCCAAACTACGACATATAAATCATGGGGTCCCTCAAGGGTTGCCTTTAGGGCCGCTTTTTTATAACTTATATACAAATGGCACCGCAGCAGTAGTTAAATTTAAAATTCATGTTCTATACGAGTCCCGCCCATGATGGCTTTCGTATAAAGGATTTTATGGCGTCGTAAAGGTGTGAAATAAGAATTTAATCTATGTTTTGGTACTTGAGGAAGAATTAGGGATTAAGTTGGACAATACGCTGGTAATAAGGTAGGTGATATAACCGGGTTGATTCGTTTGACGTAACAAATACTTTATTTTATTCATATTTGTAAAAAGTATTTAGGCCGATATTTGAAACGTTTACTAAATTAAATTTTATATTACAAAATGTATTAATAATTCTTATTTATTAATGAAAATTTGAGCTAGGTATATGATTTCTTTGTAAAATTTTCAAATATAATTTATTGTATTATTTATTTACGTTTATTGTGTAGGTGTTTTACAGCTGTTTGTGCGATTAACACCTGTATTTTGTCTAGAGTCTATTGTCTGTGCCGTTTTCTATAAACTTACCTACCTAGGCACAGGTAAGTACTTAAATAAATATTTCCATTTAATATTAAATGCTAAATACTTTTAAAAGTTTTTTATATACTCTACGAAAACTCAATCGTAATAAGGAGAAATTCAATTTGTTTATGTGTTTGTTATAGTTAACAGTTTTTTCCCGGCGGGAGTGGAACTTTGTTTTATTTGCAAGACGCATTGTTTCACTTACCGGTCTTGGATGTATTATTCTTATCTATGTAGTTGATACCATATCGTTGCTCAGTACCTGCTTCACAAGATTCAACAATCTTACCGCAGGGTTTAAGTGATGTAGTTGTTATTATTTTATTCATGAAAAAAACGAGCTCATTCGTACTAACAAATACATTGATAGAATGATGTTTGAAATAATACTGTAATTCCAATTACAGCCGCATTAATTTTTGTTATCGGAAGCCATATAAGCAAAGCAGTGCAGTGGACATTCTCACGCAAGTGCGTGCTTCCTTCCTTGCGTGTCACTCTCCATGCTCGAATGGTTCAAGGTTCGATTCCTTCACAGTCGGCCCGTTAGCTGCGGTCTGTGACCTTAAATGGTATTCTCTTGACATAGGAGGTCACGATAATGTAACGATTGAATTAAGATTTTGTGTTTACTAATATTACAAGAGATGAAATTACTGAGCATATTTTCAAATATCGTGAGGAAATTCAATACATTGAAAATTGACATTTAGAAGGATAAAGGTTATTATTTAAGGAATTTACGAATTCTTCTTGGGCTAAGTCAGTCAGTAACATTTTATAAACGCATTACTTCTAATGATATTTTCTTAGACCTTCAAAGGATGAAGGATTATTTTTGGCCCCAATTCAATGAGCTACTGCTTTTTGTAAGACGATCCCGTTGTTTTCGAACTTCAAAACTAATGAAAAGAAGCCGATGAGTCCGCAAATTTTAGCCCTCCAAGTAATTTGATACTCCTAACCTAACACCCTCTTGGCGAGCCAAAGTTAAATAAAAATATCTCCAAGCAGTAACATGGCGTATTGTGTTACGCTAAATGGATCACGTAATGTGCTTTTAGTGAAGCAAACATTTTACGAAGATGTTAGTAATGCTGTGGATTTTAAAACTGATTGGTAATAAAAGTAACATGAATCGACAACCTCAAATCAAATGCTGTTTAGATTAGAAGTAGAATTATTACAGATACGACACTAAAACCTTACCTACATATATAAATATTAAGATTGATAAAGTACCAAAAAAAACTTATATTAAAAAATCATAACTATTATTACAGCACACTACAGTTCAATTACATATAGAGCTTTTTTGCGCGAACAGTCAAGCCGAACCTATGAAATAACTCTTGATATAGCTTAGTAAAAAAAAACGAGCTGGCAAGAAGGAAAAACTTGATGACGAAACAAAAAAATCTTTAATTAAAGTTCAAACTCCACAGTTCGGTACCTCACCATTGATTGATGAACAAGCTTTGTAGCTACTTGTTTAACAGATAGAAGTTCAACAACACACCATTTGAAAACCTTAAAATTGAACGAACCAACAGATTTCAGCCTTGCGACAACTTATGCTGAGTAGAGTTGGACGTGTTCTTTTGTTATATTTACAGACAAATCGCTCTATTCATGGGCATAAATCGGTCATCGCCTTCTATTTGCTTTGAAAACTTTGACTTGAATGGGACTCTACCTCGAAAAGTAGAGTGCGCGGTACATCTGCTCTATAAATGCTTAGGACAAATCAATGTTTTTTTTCGAGTGGTCCCGCTATTGCAAAATAGATAAAGACGCCTCCGCTCTCGATTGTACAATAGGAGAAATTACTATGCTATTAATCTAATTAAATTTAGCTTTCATTGTTGAGAATATTAAAGAAGCATCTGATACTTCAAAATCTTAGAAAAGAGCAAATATCCTATTTAAAATTTTATCCAAAAACCACAAACTTTTCGACTCTTTTAAATATGAGGACTCATTATAAAAAGTAACTTCTTTTAAGAACACTGAACCAAAGAACAAATCTTAACTTAAAATACTGGGCTTAAATTTCAATGATTCCAAAACCATTCGAAGCATGAAGCATTGGAAAAATCTACAATGGTCTATCAACAGTGTTCGTACTTGAAGGACTACCGGGCCATTGTAGAGTAAATATGAAGGTCATATCACATCTAGTTCGTTTGCCCTTGATCTGAGGCCATAATAAGGCTAGATTACATGTAGAAATAAGCATTTCTCTGTGTTTGTTTTTTTATTTAATTTATGTGTTTACGAAGGCTGGAGGTTAGATGTGTTTGTAAATTTTTTTCACTTAACTATCCAGTTATTTTGAGACATTGAGATGTTTTTGTCAAAAAGAATGAGTTTTACTAATAATATTTTTGTTACCTCCGTAAAAATTTAATCAGTTCAGAGTTCAGCAGTAATTTGATAAAAACCTCAATCAAGAATCAACGATGAACAGGTTTAAATTGTTACGAAAACCAAGTTACAGTTCTGCCGTTTCGGCAGATCGTGAACATTTAAACCGGAAGAATTCCCTAAATTTATCGATTATAAACTTGCAACTAACAACATACGCAATACTAAACCTTATACCTTTGATTGGTCAGTTAAAATTATTTATTTTGTGGGAGTGTTCGTTTCGGCCCATCGAATACATTGATGGCTAATCGTCTATACTTTTGTGAGAACGCAAAAATACATCCATTATAAATCCATTACCGTTACTGAATCAACAGCGTTGTCTGCCTGATGGATAATTTGTTTAAGCAAATCCTATCCTAATTTGCTTAAACAATAAAGATTTGACCTTCAACACAGCTGTGCTGTTATCTATCAATAACATTATTTTCGTTATGGTTTAAGAATTTATTGGATTACTATTTAGGCCAAGAGCACAACCGTAATGTAAAGTGATGATTATTCGACATCATTACTCTGATAAATAATTAAAAAAACGGTAAAGTGTGAGTCGGACTCACTATGTATACTTTTCGTAAAAGAGCAAGCAAAAAACGTATATAAATCACATTTCTCGTATAGGAGCCTTATTTAAATTATAATTTCTTAATGTTTTTAGTATTTGTTATTATAGCGGCGACAGAGATAGATATTCTATGGTTTAGTTTATAAGATAGAACCCGCTGACAGACAGACACACGGATGGACAGCGGAGTTTTAGTAATAGGGTGCCGTTTTACCTTTTGTGTACGGAACTCTAAAATTTTTTTACGTTCCTTGGTTAGACCAGACCCAACAGGTCGAGGGTTCGAGTATCGGGTTGGCGTAAGTTATGTTCCTCTTTGTTTATTTATTTTTATTTATTTACACAGGACACACATCAGACACAGAAAATAACTTATAATTAAACGCCTAAGGTACATATGTGTGTCCCAATGAAGGACTTATACAGCATTTACAAAATTATTAGCTACATAATTGAATTAAATTTAGTATATAAAATAAAATGAAATAAAATTGAGACAAAACTAACAATGATATTAAAGAAAACAAATATATATCAATTATAGGAAAACAAACAAAATTAAAATCTAATAGACATTCATAGTATTCCCAGCCACTTGCACTTGAACATGTTAAAGTGGTTACCGAAAATATCTAAGTTATTTGTTTTTGGCAGTGAGTTGTACTGTTTACATATTCTTGAATATGGAGAGTTGTGACCAAGGTTGGTAGGAGACGAAGGAACATTAAACAATTTGGTGAATGGGTGGCGTGGCGTAGAGCGTGGTACATAGAGTTGGATGTTGTTGGTTACATGGTTACACGATATTTGTTGGTTAATGACTTTATATAGAAAAAGAAGATCGGAATATTTACGCCTGTTATGAAGGGAATTCATTTTAAAATTATTCAGCCTGAGGTCGTAGGTGGCGCGATGGGAGATACCAGATAGTGTGCCGAGATAGTGGCGACAGATTCGCAACCTTAACATGCGAAATGGTAAGGTTGCCAATCCCCCTCCTCGAGGGATTACGGCGCGAATTTATGTTATACGTGAACTTATGTAGAAAAATATATTCCTAAAAACTTCCTATTGTTTTAAAATAAATACCGCACAGGTTTGGAATTGGTAAACAAAATTGTAGAAAATAAAAACTAACATACCTATACATGATTTACGACAACCCATAACCATGAGTAACTGTTATTTAATTAAATGTGTAGCTTAACACAATTTAACTAATCATATAGCTCATAATTAAATTGCGAGTACAAAATTTCCAGTTAAATAATTATTTTAACTAGATCGCCGCATGCATATTAATTACAGGACCCATTAAAAAAGCATACTCGTAGCTTTAAAGATGGCGACTGATCTCAATATGAGTCGTTTCAAAATATTCTTTATTTCTATTACGTTAGAGATGAAATCGAAATGGTGGATTATAGTTGAATCTAAAAATAGTCCGTAATGGTTTAATGCCTGAGTTTTCTTGGTCATTGCGCATAAATACTGGGTAAGGTTGTCTTTCTCTGACAAGATTATAAAATGTTGAAGAAATATACATTTATATTGGTTTTTTTTTACTCAGAATTATTTGTTATAAAATGTCTTGCATCATGATTATGTGTAGGGTAATTTATTATAACACTAAGGTGGCAATTTGGAAAGCAACCATACGGCCCGTCTGATGGTAAGCAGTCACCGTAGCCTATGGATGTTTACAATCCCAGGGGTATCACGCACGCGTCGCCGAACCAGCAAGAATCTTTTAACACACTTTTTCAATAACCCCATGCTGTAGTCACTTGGAAAAACCATGCCAGGGAGTTCATTCTACAGTTTCAGCGTCTGCGGATGGTAGCTCTGTCTGGAGTACCTACGAAAGTCTACCTAAGATTAAGAAAAACTTTTGTACACTTATGATCATGGACGCCGCTAGGATTGTTATGCATTTGCATTTTGCATTTACACAAACCAATATAAAATTAGATTACCCTCTTGCTGGCGCCCATGGTTATGACAAAGATTTTTATAGTTTATATAAAAATTGGATCTTTTAGCCAATAACCAGGCACAAGTTATTAAGGCAAAGTAAAAAAGCTTAAAAGGTATAGTATGGAACAAAAATCTTCTTGTCCATTTTTGAAAATACGAAACAAATAGGTACTCGAAGTTGTCAATATCCCGCCCCTGGGCGGTTAAAACGACCCATTTGTGAGTCAAATTAGCTTTGAAATAGGTTTTAAACAAACATAGTGGTGTATGATTTATGCAAATGATCAATTGCTATTGGTTTTGAGTCTCACATGATGCAATATGCAGTTATTGATGGCGTCAAAGTGACAGTGATGGATTAATGCATCGCATGTTGCTCTGATGCACTTGTGCGTTTAAACTGCATTCACTATTTATCAAAACATAACTGCTTCGGATACTCTTTTTTTTAGAAAAAGCTTGGGTAGCTAATATGAAGGTTCTAGTTTAAAAGTACCAATCGTCAGTGGAATCTATAGTACTGAGGTTGTATGTAGATAATAACTGTATTTAAATTAGAAAAAAATACAACTTCGAGTGGTAATCAATTTTTAAATACCTGCTTAATAATTAAGCTTAAAATAATTGACCAATAATATCGTTAGAACAAGTTCTTATAAAAATCTTCACGCAAGAATCATGATCAATGAATGAGATCCCTTTACCGTTTAAGAACTGAAAGATAAACTTTAAACTTCATGAGTTTAAGAATCATAATCCAACAGAGAAAAAAAAGTTTCAAGACTCTAGTTAGGCACGGGCAAAACTTCCATCCATCGTGAAACTTAACTTCTATTCCAATATTCCAAGAGCTCTACTTAAGTTGAACTCAAGCTAGTCTGAGTATGACTTGCGAAGTTTGGAACAGGTAATTAGGTAAGTTTAATTATATAAGAGTATTTAGCTCAAGAAATACTACCTGCTTCAAATAGGCTTAGGTACTAATGCTCATGTCGAGTCCTTTAATTAGGTTGTTGCGAGGAAAAAATTTAATCTTAACTTACACCTTAATTTGTAATGACCATTCAAACAAAAGCTTTCAACTTATAAAACCATGTTTTTTTTCCTATAAAATTTATGGAGTATGGTCATGACGTTTTGATAAAAAAAAAATGAACTTTAAACAACATCATAGAAAGTGATAACTTCGCCTTTTGACTCGACGATGCCCCTAATATTTAGAACGCCAAGAGCACCACCAATGCGTTGCCCATATAAAGGTAAACATGTTATACCTCTCATGCCGGTAATTACACTGGATCTACAATCCTTCGAACCGAAACACAGCGAACTGTTTCACGGCAGAAATAGAAAGGAGGGTGGAACCAACCCAGAGGATCTATCACATAGATCTATCACCTCCAAAATAAGAAGAAATGCAAGCTACTTAGCGTTCCAGACAAGCCAGGAGCACCACCAATGCGTTGCCCATGTAGAGGTAAACATCTCTCGTGCCGGTAATTACACTAAGTTAATTAACCGAAAGAGAACTGAAATAAATAACAAGTAAACAAATGAACAACAAATTGCTATTTTCAAGTTACATAACTTGCTGTTTTCATTTCAGACAGCAGTACAAATCTAGGTGCAGTGCAGTCAGCTGGCATTACCTACACACACCTACAAATATGGTGCAAAGGCAAACATGGTCGCGAATTTATCGACCCGGGGCGCTAGAGGCTGGCTAATGGGCGGCTAATTCGACACGCGACGGCTGCTCACGGCCGTTTTCACTAATTTAACCTTGCAAATAACACAAAAAATCCGCTATGTGCACGAAATCTCTTTGATATTTCTCGTGGAAAAATTAGGACGACAACTTTTTTAATTAGACTGAAAAAAGGGTGTACACTGCGACTAGTTGTATTGTAGGTTAGTAAGCATTTTTTTTCAGACACAAAAGCGAAGAGATTGAAAGAAACCCTTTTGCGTGTTACGCTTTGAAGCGTTAAATAGAAACGCCAACAAACTGTCATGGTAGGAAATAGTGAAAATAATGACCTTATAAAAGAAAAAGTAATCTCCAGTAAGTTTCTTTTCACAAAAAAAGCTTCAGCGTCAAAAAAAAAAAATTCTAACCAAAATGTTAAATACAGAATCACAATTGATTGATAAGACTAGTTTAGATAACAATTTAAATCAAATGAGATAGTAGCAAACATAAATTACTAAAAATCTGTCTAAACACATTATGCTCGAAACTAAAAACGATCAATCAAAAATCCGTCAATATCAATATCGATTGATGGCCGATCAATCACCGCTCTTCTGTATCTCCACTCACTGATTTAATTAAAATAATTACACGGTTGCTGTTTAAAAGTTCGCGGAACATCTGCCTATCTGCTCTGATTTACCTGCAAACATCTGCTTGCACGTCGCATTACCTTCAAATTCCCTTTGTACCTACGACCCTTCCTTGCAAAGATTCCGGCATCTTTGTCCCGTAAGAAACCCTAATCTCGAGAGATGTGGCGTTCCTCACTCGTCACTTATCGATAAAATTTAGTTCGCGATAAAATCCTTGAACGTTTACTATTTTGATTCAAAAAGCCGATGGCCCAGTTCTTTATCGGTGAGATCATCTCCGATGCCGCTGAAATGCTATTTTTGGTTTCCTATTTTTGAGAACGACAGCCTAGTTCATAAACCCTATTTTATTTTGAAAGTAGGGTATTAAACTCGAATTATTATGTTTATCATTATCAGCTTAACCATATCGGCTTCCTACTAAAGATAAATGTTAGAAGCAACAAACCTTTGGTCGAGCTGAAATTAGTTTCTTATCTCCCTTAATTTATTTTATCGATAAAATGTTTTCTAATTGACTGGTGGCAGCCTTATGGCCTCATACGTTACGTTCGTTGCCGCCTCTCTCGGAATATTTTAATCGGTGTAATTACATGTTTTCCGATACGTGAATTTTTCGAAAGTGCATTATTAAGTCATTTATCGTCGGTTACCATGGCGACGCCCACCTTTTCTTTAATAAAAACCGGCAGGGTGCTTTTCGCACGCTCTAATGATATGTTTTGATTAAATATTTATTCGTTGTTTTGTGATTGAGAGTTGTTCCCTTTGAGAATTACGATTATTTGTATGAATTGTTATGGTAATTTTCTCGTGTCTCGTCGTTATTAAATTGATTTTAAATTATGACGAATGATACACTTACAAAGCGTATGTTCTTGTTTCTGTTGTCTATCTGAATAATCTTGTGTCAAAACCAGATGTTTCCTAATAGGTAATAAATACATTTATAACTAATTCAAAGGTAGGTTAATTAGAAAACAATTAATATATCTTATCTATAACAAAATACGATATATTGAAGATCGAGGTTTTAAAAACATATGACAAATTTATTTAGATCACCAAGCGAAATAAGGAAGGGAAAGCTCATTGATATGCGGGCGATTTGTTGTTATCGATAGCCGAAAGCACGTGTCGGCACGATAGTTAAGTTTATCGATTCGGATCATGAGCTCGCGCCGGCCGCGCCGCCTGCCGGTGGGTGGTTAAACAACGACTTCCGTTTCCCGCGGCATCGGTTCAAAGACATACTCAATGCTCACGCGCACCAATACTGTCAACGTTGTTAACCAATTTATAAATTTATATGTTTTTCATAATAAACATGTAACCTGTATCTACGTATGTATAAAAAATAATTGACTGATTTAACAAAAAAGAGCTCAAATTAATTAACTCATTGGCTTGACATTTGTCACGGAGATAGTCAATTATGTACTTTTATGGCATTCGTGGCTCGCATATCTATTGATTTAAGTAATCTCTAGGAATGGATATTTGGAAAGTCAACCCCTAATCTGGAGAAATCAGAGCTCAAGCGAAGATTAGCAAAGATTAAAATTAGAAACGAAATAATAATGCAATATTCTGAATTCGACTTCAAACTTAAACCACATTCATAAATTTATTTCATGGTTATAGTCATTGCGAAATCCACCATAATGATGCGGTCTTCTATTGTTATGACTTTACGAAGATCGAGTTTGTCGATTAAACAGATACGAGAATAAATGCTTTTGTTTATAAACATGGCAAAATATCGATAAATCTTATGATAAAAATTGTAATCACTAGGTATCCGAAATAGTATAGAGGCTTCTTTGTGATTTTCTTGCAATATCAAAATAGCAAATCTCGGTACAACTAGCAATTAAAATTCAGAATTCTAAACCTTAACACAACGCATTACGATAGTATAATAAGACGATTTTTTACATTACTGTACCAAGACGAGACCCAGTGGTAACAAATTTAGAGCAAAACAATTGGAACGTAATAATCTTTCTTTGTTAACCGTTATCATAATGGTACAGAATTTAACGTAAACTTAAAATGCGATGATCACTTTTGAAATTAACTCTAAATTATTTGATGACTTTAGATGATTATTTTTATCGGAAAAAAAAATTCGATGTCGCATCCTTATGATTTCTTATTAAAATGCACCGTTGGAAATGATTTTTTTAAGAAGAAATCTCACTTAGAAAAAGATATATTTAAGGAACACCACACATCTATACATAGCTATAACATTATACCAAATACATATGCAAACGAACAAGTATTTTGAATCTACATAAGTGACCCTAAACAACTGTTAATTTGCTGAAATTCTAAATCGGCAGCCCTAACATCCTGTATACCTACGGCATCCGTTTCTTATTCGTACACTTTTCACACATAGCCCTTAAAAACCTTAACCCGTTGGGATAAGATACAAAATCCCTAGGCTTCTTCTCCATGAACATTGTTGCTACGTTCTAAGTAATACTTTACAGCTTCCACAAGTCACGTACGTTGAACTAAATAGTGGAATAAATTAATATGTAACACACGCGTCATTAGTGTTTATTAGCATGCGGCCACTTGCATATTACTCGTTGAAATAAATGTAAAGCGAGATTGTGTAACTACTAGATTTATAGCACAAATTGAGCCCCTAACAAGAATAGGCTCGGTTTTATAGGATTTCTGGACGCTTTGCTTTGCCTAAGTAACATAACATTAACTTTCAAACATCACAAAAAAATGGCATTGGCTAAGAAAGTCTTTTATATCTAATATCGGCTAGTTATATCAAAGAGAGGTGGTTTCCAAGTTGATTGTTACAAAAATTCTATTACGACATTCCATCAAAAAGTCAGATAAACAAAGACAGTTATATAAGCTAAGCTCAAGTCGAGGGCTTCGCTCTTGGCTGTAACGAGATTTCTATTGTCGGGTCAAATTGGCCGCAATCTCAACGGGAACTAGGTCACTAAGGTACATCACTAGCTCAGTAACGCATCTAGAAAACGAACTTATTAAAACGCAACTTATTGTCATTGTTTAGCAAACAAATTAGATTCAATAAAATATAATGTCAGGGAAAAGACTTCCATTTCTAAATCTAATCTATTCTTCTTCATCAAGTAACCCAAAACAAAGCTTAAATGAAATATAATGCCAGAAAAATGACTTCATAAATACTCTTAAATCTAATGTTATTAATTCTTTGCCTAATCTTTGAACTTTAACGCTGTAATTGTAAACAACAATGCCTAAGATTAATGAAACAATGGGTTAAAATATTTTTATTTTTATCATAAAATATTTTTAGTACAACTTACACAGTTGGTAGTGTGCGCGTTCTCTGCACATTTCAGTGAACAAGCAGTTCTCGCAAATAGCTTTTCCGATTGCTCTTGGAGTTACATTTTCAAGCTCTTCGCTTCCGTTGTTTCGCTTTTTGATTTTTCCTCTCTTTTCATCTTTTTTTTTCGAATTTAACGGAACGCTTTACGCTGCCAGCATTTTCAGCTGACGGTTTCGGTTTGACATCTTTTTCTTTTCAACCTCTTTTTAAATGGTTTATTTTAAGCGAAATTCGATATTGTTTCAAAATGTTATGTTTTAACATTTTCACAAATTCACTCATCACATTACATGACTACAGATAGGTTAAGATCTTTGTTGTTTGCTTGTTTGTTTGATTGCAGGGTGCACCAATCTTAAAGGTAAAGGTATTAGGCATCAATTTTCATGCCCAAATTTAGTTGACATTTCAATAAATTATTTTTTATAAAAATAAAGTAATAATTATATTTAGTGATACTTTGTTACGGAAATTTTATCCAACAAGTAACATGGACTTTAATAATGAAATCAGGTAAATATACGATATCAAATTCAAGGTCACGATAATGCATCACAATATCACTGCATTATCTTTTTCAATGATTCATACTGAAACATTTAATATTATGACTGACAGAATTGTAAATTGAAAGATGACATCACTATTATCAAGCCATTTTACCTGGATAATGCAGGCACTAAACTTAAAAGAGCATCTAAATCAAACGCTTACTAAAATGTTTGATTTTATTTGGCTTTTAGAAATTAACAAGTGAAATAATATTTATTATTTCTATTTAAAAACAGAGTTATCCCAAACTAAACTAGACTATTTCGATCCTTAAGGCACAGAGAACCATTTAATCTCAGCTCGAAGTGTGACCTGGTATATTTCAAAGAACTAGGCAAGTCTGAAAGGTGAGGTCATCAAGGATGTCGAACAAAGTGGCCTTTGCACTGTTATCAAATTAATAAAAAAAAATCGAACCTCCTGTGGGACGCAAACAGATTTGATAGTCTCAAATTTATTAAATTAACGAATTATAGACAAACACGACTATACTAAAGGCAAAAGATCCAAAAAATGACTAAATAAGCATAGCAGTCTCAGAGTAGGGACTATTTAGATTAAAATAAAATACAACGAAAATATTGTATTTTTAAACAAAATACGGTGACGTGAAGGTTAAGTACGGGAAATGGAAATCGTATGCAAAAACATCGGTCTCATTTCAAAGAAGCGACTTTTTTTCTTTTCTCGAGACCATGTTTTATATTCCGTCTACTCCAATTTACGCGGCGATCAATCCCAAAGGCGTCATTTGCTCCGGAGGTGCGTTTCCACCGCAATATTTCCTACACGACCTGATGGTACCTTTTCAATAACATAAGCCGAAGGTTGACCTCCAATAAATTGTTCTGAGCTGCCGTGTCTCGGAGGACCGAAAGTCCATGTCAGAAGAGGCGGCGGAAAAGAAAAGTATTATGAGTTCTGGAGTCAGTTTCTACAAAACGTAACTTTACTCCATTGTTAAAAAAAATCAGGAGCAAAAAGCAAAGCGATAGTTCTTTTCGATGTCGAAAAGTAGATCGTGGTCAATGCAAAAAATTGTTAAATATCTACGTGTCCAATCATAGCTTCACTGACTTTCGCTTATATAAAATAAAAACCGTAAGAAGGTTCCGCCACAAAAAGTTTTTGTTGCACGCCAAATTTTACTTTTCTCTTCGCACGAGGCACGGGCTGTTTCCTCGTACAGCCTGGCTTATGAATTTATTATGACCACCTGGTAAGGGCAAGATGAACGTAGAAAGTTTTGCAGTAACGAAACACACCCATTATTTTCTATCTTATCTTAAAATTACAAGTTGACTGTTACAAATTGTTACATCCTTGCTAATCGAAGAGGAAAAACGGTAAAGACTGCTTACTAATTTTTGCAAACTAATTTGTCAGATATATTTTATGATAAAATAGATAAAAGTAACGAAATACAGCAAGACATGACTGACTGACTCGTTAATCGCATAAACGACACAAGAAATCTATTCACTGACAAATGACTGAAGTTTCTAGTAGATTATCGTCGAGAAATACAATATTAACGATGTTATTTTCGCTTTCTAAGATTGACAAATGATTTAGAACATCATTTTCGAGTCGAGCGGTCGGGAGAGAAAACCACGTAAAACACCCCATAGTTCAAATGCTGAAGAGCTTTGTGAAGATAAAACAATGTCACTTGAAACAAACATAACAGAAAATCATTTATTTACAGCGAGAATAAAAGTAAGTGAAGTGGAAGACCAGAAGTGTGTGATCAGCTAATGTAAGTGAACATATAAAGGTACGCCCGAGCCTGATGATTGTTATCGAATTATACATGAACAAATACGACAATTTAATGCAATGGATTTTATTTGGAATCTTTAGAAAATACCTTTTCTTTAAGTATTTACAATGCTACGATTTTATGACCGATGGTCTGACATGATCTTGAACTTTTATATAAAAGACGCAGTAAGGAATACATTACGTAACAATATCGTCAGACATATAATAGAAACAAATGAAATTTTAAATGGGAATGTAAGGGAAGACTATGGGCACTGGGCAGTGTCCATAATCAACTGGCGTTGTGCCCAGTGATACTGCATTCAATTACACAGTTAACTGACCTGATTCTAGATATTAGGTCACATTAGGTCGACCGATGCAGTAGTGCCTGGATACGTTTTCAATTTAAAATCATATTTCTAATAGTTTTTTACATTCCTTACTTTTAAAAATAAACAGCTAACTCACAAAATACATCTAATTCGGTCTATGACTATCCGTACATAAATGTATGTATGTATCTACATTTAATCCATTCTTTTAAGTAGGTAAAAAGAACTTTATAAATAAAAATTGAAAAAAATAATTTCATATGAATATACATTTGACAGTTATTCTTGTTGGTTATTATTCCTTTTGTATTTTTATCATCATATATACATGTATGTATGTGTATATATGTTTGTATATTTTTCTAACTTGGAAAACTTCGTCTAAACATGTTTACTTATAAGGTTGGATATATGTCTACAAATATTTGTATTAAAAACTATGAATTATTGTGACATATTTATCTGTTTTAATTAACAGATTAAATAAAATATTAACAAAAAAACATGCTATTGCACTCGGATTCTAGAAGGCCAAATCAAATGATTTAACTGTCAACTGAATATTCCTGTGAAAAGTCTCCAAAGTGACAAACCAGTAGCAAGTATATATTTGGCGTCGCCAAATTGGTTGGTTCTAACATTCCCACGAATATTTCCAAAACAAAAATAAAAACTTTACATGAATTTCTAAGCGTCATAGAAAAAACTACAGCAATTAATTGGTGATTACCATATTTTTTGTAATCTAATGAGCTTATATTAAAAGTTTTTTGTGATAACTAGAAAAATTCCAAATTCTCGGTAACTATTTATTAACTAATAAACGTGTATAATGAGACTAAGGAATCCGGATGCCTGATTGTAACATGAAACCCGTCAAGCACACTGATTCTCCTATATTGAATTATCATAGTATTTCCAGATGTGACCACAAATAAACTTATAAATAAAGCAAAGCAGAAACCAACGTAACATAAAGACAAAGCATTCGCTCAGACTCTACTTTGGGTAGGTACGGAATGTTGAATGCTGTTTGTCTTGGAACCCATTAAAGAAAATCTTTTCTTGTCTTGGAGATTTACTTAGCAAAATTTCTTTGAAAGCTGTATGCTTTGCAGATATTAGACTAAAAACTAAACAAAAAAAACACTGAGCATAGACATGAAATTCTGTCAAATCAGAGTAGAGGGAACTAAGAGGGAGTGTTTGAAAATGGAACCCCAAAAAAGTTCAACGTTTACGATTATCCTCAATATAATTTCCATACGAGTCATAATGGCGTTAAATCGACCGATCTCAGTTCAATGGACTATAAATACGTTTAGTACACATTAAGTCAAATTTGTCTCGACCAGTGGACTGTGAAACAAAAGTGTCCCCTGTGTGTTAAAAAAATCAATAAAACTCCAATATAATGTGACCCCTCATATCAAACTCAAATAAAACCTTATCAAAACCGAACTGGCCACTTAAAAAAATTAAAACGAACGTAATTTGAAAAGTGACACACACCTGTCGAGCTAATTAGGAGAAATAGTGCGCGCTTTTTGAAAAGAGAACTAAAAAGTGTTGCCAGTGTTAGTTGGTATTGAGGGTGGACTGCTTTTGGAGCGATGGTTGGTTTAGAAGAGGTCGTGTAGAGTTGGCTGTGTGCAACGTAAACTGTGACATTTTATTAAGGCACGCGTCTATGCCAGGTGCATTCAGGAGTCATTGTTCGGAGGAGGGTCGTTAGTAGGCGGCTTTTCAACCTCGCTTTAAACGGCTTTTGCCTATTTCGTAACAATTTTATGTATGTGTTATTCAGTGTTACAGTTTAAAAATTACATTTTCAATGAAAAACTTTGCTTAGTTCCTATGGGAATCAGGCCAAAGTAAGCGTAAATATTGGGAACCACATGTTGAGGATAGAAGTACTCTGAATTGTTTAAAAATATGTTAATACAGAATAACGTAACTTAGGAGTAACAAAAAAAGATACAACGCTGAAATAATTCAAGATATTCAAGTGTAAAAAAAGACAATGCTTGTAAATTTTCATTGAGCAAAATTATGATTTACAAACAAGGTTTTCCGGTGAACAATTTAAAAAGATTTGGACAGGCATTATACATGATTTACAGGCGCTGAATCTAGTCAAAAAAAAAAAAAAACGTAATTTGTATCTTTTTTTCATGACGAATTACAATACATTAGCGGAAGACATTCGACCAATGACATCTTATTTTGTAAAATATTTCATATGCCAATTATTTTTCATGCTATGAATTATGCATCATCGGTTTCTAAGTAATGATTTGTGTTAAAAAAAACATTGTTATGTCAATTTTATGCTTTTGAACGGCTTAATTGACTCTGATTTGATTCGATTATAATTGTAAAGTATTCGTTACAGCGCAGGTATCCAATAATTAAAATTTTCTTTCGAACGTAAACTTTATAAAAATTATACGTTTTTGTACAGAAAAAAGAAACTTCAACGAAATAAGAAGGTGGATCATACGTTACCACTCACCAGATTTCCTTTTCTCGGAGACTAGCACCAAGGATTTGGTCCTCTTGACCCTTAAAGACCTTCTCCTAATGGACCTCATCAAGGCTTCGGGCATCCTCGAAAACCTTGGAGACTCCACTCTTTTCTCGGGCATGAAGAAATTCTTCACTGCCAACATTGTCATGTCTCTGAATGACTTTATTTAGAAACTTGTCTGAGTTTATTATTCCATTGCAGTCACTACAAGCTCTAATTAACAACAATTCTGTCCGATTCTGCTCTTTTTATGTTTTTTCCCACACCGCGGTATTATTCAGCTCGTTTCCACGTCTCATTCACGAATCGATCTCCAATAAAGTACATCTAATTGGCTGAATAGGTTTTGGATCTGTGCCACGAAATCACCTGAATAAAAATAAACGATTCGGCTGATATAACATTGCAAGGTCGATTCACTTCATTAGCTCTTTTATCGAATCCACTAATTATTAGTTCACAATAATTCTTTTCTTTTTCTAATAACACTTCCGTTAGCATTGGCCGCTTTTCATCTATTGTTTTTTTAATCACTTATTGTTTCTATGGTATCATTATTCGGGACGCGGTTGCGGTATCCTGTGGCCTTATAGGTGAGTCGTTAGTAGGCCGGAGTTGGACTATGTACGGAATTTTAAGTTGTAGTTTGCGCGCGGAACACGTGCAGCCTGTGCGACGGCAGGTAACTGACTGATCACGGTGGTGGAAGCATTGGAGGGGGAGTCTCTAGTTCTCTAGCGTTATCTCCCTTATCAGTTACTAGGTACACACCGTAAGGACGTGAGATCTACTCCGATAGGTAAATAAAGATGAAAGTGGAAACGAGGAAATTAGAGACTCCGCGGTGCGGCTGTTTACACAGGAAACAAATTGTTCGTGTTTAAACAGACTTAATACTGTTTTTCTTTGTAGTAAGCGAGACTTGTTCAAAGGGAGGGATGAATGACAATTTCTTACGGAAATACTTTAATCTTATTTAATGTTGAGTAAAACTTCATTGAAGACAAGAAAAGTTTGATTAAAATCTATTTTATTAATATCATTCGTTTTAGTAAGGGAAAAAAACCATCTAAAGGAATTAAATCAACTAAAATTAAATTCGTATTAATCTACCTATGATTTACACAGTTATTCCTGCTATGCACTTAGATAAGGCGTTTAACTTTCTCCCTTACAACTAAAGCATAAAGTTTAATCTCCCTTGTTTTTTTTGAGCTCGCCGCTACTGAGAAATCGTGCAAATTCATATCATGACATCTCTCACGCCTCACGATGTAGTTTTAAATTTAAATCTAACACCACAATTCCCTGTTCCATCTTTATGTTTAAAGTAACCTTTATTTCTATAGGATAAGGGTTTATTCTCCTTTAAAAATGTTACGTTTATCCTAGTACTAATATAGTTAAAACTATTGTAAAATACATTAAATGATTTTTTTTTTCAAATGAAAAAAAAAGATCTGATAACCGGGACCTACGACAACACATACATATGTAGAACTAGTTTTTCGAAATAATTACATACTTATTAGAGTCTATTTCGAGAATGTCGTCTGCCCACGTTAATGCTCGAACTATATCTATCTATAGTGGTTCCGCCGGGAATACAACCGGTTACCCAATCACCTGTACAACTATTAAACACGCCCATTCAAACCGAAATATAATTTTGTTTAAAGTTTCTGTTCCTGAATAAAGTTTTTGTTTTAATATTAATCCGTAGGTCGGTCAGTTTGCCCATTCGTTTTACGAATCACATCGATCTCATAAAAAAACCATATACCTCCATCTTTGTTAGTAGATAAAATTTTTGGGATTAATCAATAACAGAATGTTCCCTGTTGTCTGTTAGTAATGCGATACGATTTGTATTTTTAAGTTAAAGGGATATTATGTTAATTAGGTATGTACAATAAATACATAATATATATATACATATATATATTTAGATTTCTTAACGGATTCTTCTCCGTAGACCGGCATTCTGAACCGATGGTAGTATAAAAAGAATTTTGACGATTTAAAAGTACTTATTTCAAGTCCATTTGAATAAATAAATATTTGATATTGATACGACAATACATGCACGCTTTTTTTTGTTTTTTAGTAAAATATTTTACAAAACTAAACAAATATATACCAAAGCATCGGATATCCCGAAAATTTTGGGGTTAACACTGTTGGGTTCGAATAATTGCTTGTTTTCAACAGACATTAAAAACGGAAGATCCTACGTTTGACATAACGTATGATTTTATTTACATTCACGGAAGTCATTGCATCGTCATTGACAACCGGATGACAAGAAAAACTGTGAAAACTGTGAAAACTGTGAAAACAATTGACATTGAACACTGAAAAGGAACGAAACTCTTCACAGATTTAAATTTACAAGAGCAATGCAAAATATACAAACCATTATTATATGGAGAAAAAATTCATATCTTAAAAAAACAAGCTAAAAAATATACCTACATCTGACATTTGTAAATTAAACAATACAATGCATTGTTATAACACAGTATATAAATACGGTAACGTCATAAATTTTATTTTCTCTTTATTTTTTTATCTTTAGGTTCCGCACTGTAATGAAAAAGCGGAACCCTTATAGGATAACTTTGATGTCTGCTCTCTGTCAAGTTTGTCAAGATATTAATATCAGATATCAATGTGGAGAGTGGTAATCACTTGGACCAGTGAAATAATCAAACTTCTAATTGAACGCAATCAAAACATACGGTCGATTTTGCTACATATAATGAAATAGCTAACCTATAGGGTGCTTTAGAAACATTTCATAGAGCACAAGTTATGGAAAAAACAATAAAAATCGTAATTTTTTGTTCCATCACAAAAAAAAAAACGTAATCGGAAAAAACTTAATTCTCGTAAAGAACGAACTATTTAAATTCCTTCAAGTTTGTACGGAACCCACTTTACGCGAGTCAAACTTGACCGGTATTAATTTTGTAAAGAGCTGAAGAACTACAGATTAGCACTTCGAAGGTGAAATATATTGAAAAGCAAATAAAAAAACAACCTAAGCTCTTGACCATACTTTGTACTTTGTTGCTTTAATGTAAGTAATGTTGCAGATTAAATAGATTTTAGATTTGCAGATTTTATAGACCAAATAATTGCTTAGGGCCTTACCTACGCACCTGTCCACCTACCTTCAACTAATAGATTACTATAATTATCATGCTGTCTCTCTCACTTTTATTTAGTAAGCCATAAGTGCGAATAGGATGGTATAAGGATTATCTAGGACCCAACCTTGTCGGTTGCCTTAGTGGGTTTTACTAAGATAAAGCTTCTGTATTAATTTTGCTTCAATATGTATTGTAGACCCAATAAACAGGACGTGTACTTGCTCGCCTAGACATTTTCTAGGCAAGCATGGTTCCTTGGCCACTTTGTCAATTACCACCAGGTGCGATTGAGGCCAAGCAAGCTAAAGCATACGTCAATTTATTTTAAAGAGAAATGGAAATAACGAATATACCTACAAATCAACAATTACTATTTAAATAGGCGAGGACCAACGTAGATCTACGTGCGAGTTCGTCTGGGTTGGTACCACCCTCCTTTCTATTTCTGCCGTGAAACAGTTCGGTGTGTATAGAATTGAATGATTGGAAAGCTAGTTTAACTACCGGCAAGAGAGGTACGACAACTTTACCTCTACATGGGCAACGCAGGCGGTGCCCTTGGCGTTCTCAGACACTAAGGGCATCGTCGAGTTAATAAGCGGTGGTATTACTTTCCATCAGGTGAACGGTCTACTTGTTTGCCCATGATATAGTGTAAAAAATATAACCCTCATTAGATAGTCAGGCACTTATCTATAATGTGATTTAGGGTTACTTTCTTCGAATACACCGTACAAAACACTTCCTTAATCACGTCAAAAGTTTGTACCTGAAACAAAGAAAAAGTTATTGTTAAAACAAATAATTCAATCAAACATGTTAATAAAATCACAAAGGCGAACTTCAATTATCATAATGCATATTCAAAGTCACAGTCAAAATGTTTTTTATTCGAATTTACTTAAAATAAGCACTTTCAAATCGTAATTTTTTTTTACTAACTCATTGTTGTATTTTAAAGTAGCTCTGAATTTTATATCCTGGTCATATTGGTTGATCCAAAAAAGGACAGCTTTATACAAAACTAATGTCCCTTTCAAAAATATTCAGTCTTATAATTTTTAGTTTGTGATCTGACAATTGGACAAAATTTTACGACTTTCGTCTATTCTGCATCGATTTTACGATCTCGGTAAGTACTGAAGATGTAGTGAGATGAAAATTTATAGCCACATTAAAGACAGATTCAACCGAGAATCACTATTAAATACACCACTTTTAACTAGCTTTTGATTGTATCTTTTGGTCGGTAACTTCCATTGAAGAGTGTTTAAATAGTAAATTAAATGTATCTACTTAATAAGTGATAGACAGTATATAGTAAGAATAACTAATTAAGTTTCGAATCCTCGATGCAATTTCCTTAACATGAAATATAAATTTCGATTCCAAAAACCAATTAGTGAAACCTAATGAAATACTTTCTTCAGTTTGTTCTATATTAAACAGTGATTAACAAAACAGCAGTTCCTCATAATCCATCATATGTTAAAAACAAAATCTGAGGTTAAATCATATAACAAGAAATGCCTCTAAAAATATAAACCAATCACCAATGCTTCACTGAGCGTTACATTTATCGGAAAATCCTGTCAGAAGACACCGGAACATTGCTGTCGGATGTCCATTAACTAGCAGACGAACATACACACGATACCTGTGACCTAATTCCTGACAGCACATTACAACATACCTAAAATCTAGGTTCAAATAAGCTCTACTTTCACGCGAAGTACTTCGTCGCACGAAACTGCCGACTATAAAACATGATATAACACTTACTAACATTATTAATGTATTAAAAGCCAATCCTACTTTTCGCTCAATGTTAGGTATATAAAATAAATATGTCAATACATACAAGAGACTCGCGACAACTCTTTTTAGAATTTCCAAATTGTTCCAAAGTTATATTTCGTAAAATTACCATAGTTATTATAGAAGGAAAAAAAGTTACGGCATTCATCGACCCTTGCAACGTGTAACATTCAAAATCTGAATACAAGGATATAAAACAACATACTACATAGGATTGAAACTACTTTTCTTCAGTATGACTCCAAACAGTAGATAGAAAACGGGTGATTTCTTCAGTCACTTAGGCCAAGTACCATTCATCGAAGGTACTCAGATGGTATTAAAGCTCCATCATCATCGTGAAGGTGATTTGCGTGCAGTATCATTGGTCGGTGTGACAATTCGTAACGTGACAATCGTCTCGGGAAAGTCGGGTCGTGACCCGGAGACGTGACACTTTTCCGACAGTCACACAAATTTTTTCACTGCTTTAATAACTTGCCAGGTCTAAATATAGACAAAGAGGAACCTCTTTTATCAGTAAAACAAATACGAGAATGATTAATTCTTCTGTTGTTATTAATTTAATAAAGTCGATTGTCGTGCTGTTGTATCGTAAATACTTAACGTAGATAAGGGCGATCGATTTGGCAGTTTTTTTTTGTTTACACATTAATTCGAACTAAGTTATTCTAATTAAAGTAAATTCCTGTGAAAAACAGCACTCTTAATTACATCTGCAAGGTTAGGGCGATTGCTCATATTTTTTAAGGGTTATATTTTAAAAATATATTGCTTAATATTATCATGAATGACTTGATTAACCTTTTCACCTGACGTTTTTGCTTTCGAAGTCGACCCTAGAATTTCCAAACTTAGGGATTCCAAAATTGGATTACGGTGGGGTAATTATGCAGGACTTTTAAGTGAATTCTCTTGCAGTCCATCACCTAACCCTTGACCTGGATCAAACCGAAAATAAGCCGGATTTTAACACATTTAACTTTGCCAAACCAACTCCACCACAAACAACAAGTGGATTTTCATAGAGACCGAATTAATCATGAATTAGTGAATGCCAAAAAATCCTGGAAAAAGGATTAAAAGCATTTCTCCCCGCCCGTAGAAAGCGGAAAATTTGCAGCGACTCATTTTTTTGGCACTGGCTACAAAAAAACAAGTCGTTGAGAATGAAATCTAAAAATATTGCAAAAATTCTATTTCTCACAAAACTTTTAACAGATTCCACAAGTGGGAGTTCAACTCATAAATTTACAGCATTTTTGTGCCTATCTAAAATAAACAATAAAAAAATAACACAGGCATTTTTGACATTGTCGAATCATTCATGTTTTTCGCGGTTTTAAAGGAAGCGATGAAAGTTTTACCGTGTTTTTAATAACATACGTACGGTCGTATTTTGAATTTAATTTGTACTATAATACTTTTGAACTTTTTCTAGAGCGCTCAGCATTATTTCAGTATCCACTGATATTCGTTTTTAAACACTATAATCAATGTGCTACTTGTATATTTTAAGATAAAGAAAAAAAGTCAGATCTCTTTCGGTCTATTTCCAGTAAAGAATTCAATGATTCGGGAATAACATGATTGGTGTGACATGCATGTCTATACTTTACATTATACATTCATAACTATCTTATGAAAGTTTAACATTTAACAAAATTGTATTCCTTCACATGGAAGTACTTGAGATCAACTTTTATATGAATAAACCAAAGTCAAAAATACCATTAAACATTCCGTTCAGGTTAATATCAATTTCATCCCTAGATCGTAAATATGACCTCAACAATGTCAACCTTCTCCGTGCGCCAGCGCAATGGGCATGAGTGCTTTACGATCCAAAACTAACTTGCAATTTACGATCGACCTTTCTTCCTACTTTCTTTCAAAATAAGTATCAGGCACGGTCGATCGACTCCGATTAAAGATCGCCGATTATCTCGATTATTTATTTCATTAGGGAGTGGAATCGCTCGGGCGTATTTAAATCGATTCTTTATCGATTCGTCGAAAGCTACATTTCTCACGGATGTGATTTTATTGTGACGTTTCGATTGATCTGATCGATCTCAGGAAACCATCGGATTTATTTCCCGTTTGCTATTGTTCTCTATTTTTAGAATCAAGACACGAGTATTACTACTGTCACTTGTCTTCATTATAGAGCATTCAAATCGAACAGGTTTTCATATCATTTCTATTTATTGAATTGGATTATATTGATTTTCGAATGAATGCTGAAATAGGACAGGTAACAATTGTTTTGCTTGATTTCCTTTACATGATGCTTAAGAGTGGAATCACACTTGTCATCGTCTTATTCATTGTAAAGTATATAGATCAGCTTTCCGCAGCGCTTCAGTTGCTAATTTTATTTATTAATAAAACGCAACAGGTAAGAATCATGACAAATATCAAAAATAGAATTAACATTGCAATCTAGGCTGCGACCCAACATGTTGTCTTAGCAGCATAATCAGCGGAAAGGCGTAACGGGCAATAACAAAATGAATACAACATACCAAACCAAACTCAATCTATTAATTTTACATTAATTTAGCAACAATTATAAAAAAATATGTTGCAATGCTTACTTTTAAGCTACTTATTGCATCAAACGTCCGTGTTTTTCTCCGCCTATCTGAAATATTTTCAAAGTAACTGAAACACACATATTTTGTGACAAATAATGCCTAACGTGCAAGACGTGATTACGGGTCGCAGTCAAACGGCACTGTACATTGTAATTTGAAGTTTCCGGTGCCGCAGTGTAACTAGCAATTGTGGTAAAAGCGAAAACTTCCACTTTCCCAATTCCAGTAAACAACACAAGGCAGACGACACGACAATCTTGCATTTCGACTAATAATATCGTGGAAAGCTAAAAAAATATATAAAATAAATAAATATAAATATATTGGCAAAAATTAATTTAGTTTCGTTTCTTCAAAAAAAAAAATTTTGTTGAAAATTTTATAATTTAAAAAATATATAAACCATTGCCCACTTTTTTGTTGTATATTTATTATATTTTTGTATCGGCATTAAATTTAATATCGGCAACGTATCTACTGACACATTTACTTGCTTGATACTAGAGTCCATGGGCGTCGGTATCACTCACCACCAGGTGAGCCGCCTGCTCGTTTCTTGTTTTTCTTCAGTGATTACTCGACTGAATCTTTTAGTAAGAAACACTTTAAAAGTAATCCATCTTTATCATCATTATTGTAATGAAAAACAATACATATTACAATCAATTAAAATCGAATTTAGGGTTGTACGAGGGGTGGGTTATATGAATTATTTAAAAACTACCTTATTTCGGTAACAGCTGTATTCGGATTTGTGTTTGGCTCAAGGTATAAGTTATTAAGTTTTTTTTTTTCGATTTGATAATAACTTATTTATTTCTGATTTCATCAAAAACGAATACCTGCCTGTTTGACATTAATAAAATAAGCGACGATATTATATTTAATATTATCTAACTATTCTTTTATTTAATTTCTCTTCATTGAGGAATACATAACTTTTCTGGCTTTTTGGTAAGCTGGCTAATACTGAGTCCGCGGCATCAAATGGCTACTTATTTTTTTAATCGGTTAAGTAGGTCTCCGTTTTTATTAAATATATCTCCATATATATACTCATATATAGTTTATAAACGACGTTAAATTTAGATTTTTCGCTTAAACACCAAAACTTGAAGAAGCTTGTGACTTGTACCAAACGTGACAGTATAAATTCGATTCTAGAGTATCCAAATAATTAGCCGTGGTTCCTTACGCACTGAACCGCGGTACTGTCTCCGAAGGGTTCGGGTTTGATGCCCAGGTGTAGGCAAACTAAAAATAGTACCCATACCTAATTCCATTGAGGGTTTTTGAGTGAAAATTTGTAGCCTTTTCAACTTAGTATTATCCATACTAAGGTGTGGAAATAACTTTGTCTATCTGTCTATCCACTGAAAGATTTGTGGGATCAAGCCATAGAGCTAAGGGACCATTCTCGAGTCAATAGGCAGCGGTATCACTTTCCATTAGTTGAACCGTCTGCTTGTTTCCCCATGTTTTTTTTTGTTGATAAAATTTGGTTAATTTTTTTGAAAGAGAACTATTTGGTATCTGTGATTTTTGGAAATGGAGTAGATAATAAACCGAAAGTATAATCCATCACATTAATGCACGAACACGAGTATTTGATAAGATATACCTAAATAGGTATATACTCAAATCAATAGAGTTGTTACAACCCCAAAGTCATTTAACTTTCCCTCTTTTTACAACTAAATTGCACTTTGAGCACTTGTGACAAAAGCATTAGGTTGTTTTAGGGTATCGCTTTTTATGAACCCCGACATATTTTTTTCAACTGGTCTCCTATAGCTGTATGCTTGTTTGCAGTAGTAACTCTTTCTCTCTATAAGAGAGCTCTCTACCATCATGCTCGGCAGTTTAAAGTAATATCGTCACCAACCATCATTAACCAAACTTCGAGGCAAGGTTCCGGCTGACCCGAACCGACAGGTCGAGGGTTCGAGTCTCGGGTTGCGATACATTGTAAAAATGCGAAATGCGTTGCTTAACGCCTCTGCCTTCCACTCTCGAGAGATTAATCACGGCGTGAGTTTATGTTATGTATATATTATTTAAAACATTGCCGAAATCAGTCTTCTCGCGAAAGATTGATAGAATGATACATTAGTGGTATAAATTTACTAAACAAATAATATCTTCAATAGTCACCACCAATCCAGGGTTCTTATTTCAAGAGTACTGATTCAAAATCAAATTAATTTTAGATGAGAGGATGGACGAGTCAAGATGTACGAAAGCTGTGTATTGTGGTAATGCGTGTGGGAGGGCAGGTAGGGGTAGGCCTAGGCGGACGTACCTCGACCAGATTGGTGACGCGCTGAGAAAAGGCCAGGTCAGAAGTACCCGTAACCGTGGTGAGTGTATGAGGAGACACATGGATGTGGAGGAAGCGAGAGATGTATGTAAGGATTGTTGCGTATGGCGAAATTGTCTCTGTCTACCTCTTTGGAACGAAGGTGTGTGTGTGTGTGAGAGAGAGTTTTAGGAACAATTTTAATTCATAACAATTCTCAAATTTCTGATTCTTACATCTTAAAGGTAAACATGTTCGGAACCCTCGCTATAAAAACTATGATCCTCCTTGCTAGTAGCTAGTACAACCCTCCCTCCTTCCGTCCCTACCATTAACTTAAAACCAACTCATGTACGCACGTGCGGTGCCCTCTTAACTATTTCCAAGTTCTTCACAATTACAAGGGATATGTTTTAACTAGACACCGATACCTACTGTGTACCTACTGCTGGCAGTTTTACTTGAGTAAAAAAAAAATAATCACTAGAAAAAAAAGGTGAGTCAACATGATCAAGAGGTGTTCAAAAAAATAGGAATTGACTTTTTTTGGAAAACAATAATTGAAAGATGATAACATAGGAAGATGACAATTTTGGAAAAGCACGAACAAAGAAGTGGCCGACAACCCTGAGCTATTATAACATAACATTATGTTTACGATATGAAATAGGCTGAGCATCAAATATCTTATACAAAATCACAAATATACAAGTGCTCAAAAATATAAGAAGAAACTTACTAATTAATACAGGCATTTGAAAACCAAAAAGGGTAATCTGAAAAACATACCTTCGTAGATTTATTACGGAGTGCACATTTTTCATGTTAATTAAACTATTCCACATTTGTGACTATTAGATGCAGGCGCAGGCAACGGTTAGCGTTAAAATAAAAGTCACTCATGTAGATAAAACATTAACCCGTGCATTAGAAAAGGGATGACAACCCTTAGCGATGCGTTCCATTTCACGCAACTGTAATTCTATCGATTTCTGCACCCTCCATAAATATAAAAAATAAAAATTATAGTGGAACAATGAAATATTTTTTTCCGTCTTAGAGTTGTTTATTTAACTACATGATTAGAAAAATTACAACATCGTTAAATATCTCAAAGACATATTAATGTTAATTTTATTGCCACTTCAAAATTACTTCTAATCAAAGCGAAAATAGAAAGCAAAAACATGTATTTTCTGAGATATCCGAGCACAACTCATGAACCAAAATTTTTTATATAAAGAAATCGTTAAAAAATTCACAAGTTGAAAATAATATATCAATCAATTTTGTAAAACTATTTTTTTGTTTTGCGCAAACAAACGAAATCGACAAAAACGTATCATCATAAAGCACAGTGTCGAGTCAATGGTCCCTGACACCATTTATGCAGTTATTATGCAGCCGATGTTTCTGAATCGTCGCAGATGATTTTCGAAAATACAAAATATTACTCCATATTCGCCAATTTTACTCCATTTACGTCATTTAGTCGACCGTGACTCGAGGAAATGAGATTAATGATATCGAAGTTTCTCCTTTTCAAAGCCATGTCAATACTATTGGTTTTATTATAATAAATGATAGTTTTAATGTTCTTTTGAGCAATGTTGCGAAAGATTGAGAGTTATATTATTTATGTAACAGTTTCCACAAAAAATATAAACGTATATTTTTCAAGCAAGCAAAAAACAACAGTTTCTTATACTATCTTTTTAGTGTAGATTTTGTATATTTAACTTCAGAATTTCCTTTTTTAAACAGACAAGGAGTTTGCGTGAAAAATAGTACCTATTTATACTTCTCCTCAAACTATTTTAATCATCAAGTTCCCTTTGCAAAACTTCCGCTGTCGTCGTGACCGCAGTTAATTGCCAGAAACCATCCTTCCACGTCTAATCCAACCATCATCCTACCCGAATTGCAGACATCTGTCAAACTGTGTGATCGTCAGCGGGACGTCAACTTGACGGATGACGAAAAAAAAATGGAAAAAGGCGTGCAAAATGCAACCGGCGGGGTTCCAATTAAAACGCATTTAAATACTAATCCTTACACGTCTTAAGTTTAGAATAACAAAACGTATTCGAAATAGATGACAATAGATCTTTTTGTAAGTATCTCGAAATGCCTTTTGTGAGGATGGTTATGCAAGTTTTTATTTGTCATGTCAAATTCGTAACAAGCTTGAAGGTAAACAAAACGTCACTCTGCTTAAAATTCAAGATGCGTTTTAGTAAATTAAGATTGACAGTCCTTTCCGACACTTGACATTGAATTGGGTAGTTATGTACCTAAGGTGTTTTTAGATGTCAAACACTAATTAGGGAGCTAAGTGGCATAAAGGTTAAGCTATCATAATAATAATTAGAGCAGTTTACTTCAGACTTTTCACACTTAAGTCAAACTTGACCGTGTAGTCCGTGGACCGTGAAAGGATATTTTCTCAGTCCAAAATTTAAGTTCCCAAGAAAATAAGAAAATTTTATTTGTAGATAATACTAAAACCAAATTCGTTAATAGCTGGAATTTTAATTAATTAAATACATTTTTTTATTACTTTAAAAATATGTGTAAGTACATGCTTCAGACTTAATATAATACGATAATACCTACATTAAAAGTATTAACAAAAAAATCTAAATTTGCAAAGTGCATAATAAATAAGTGTATTCGAATATACTTATACTGAAATCCTACCAATTAATATTGGAATCAGTGTTTTAAATTAAGAATCAAAATCATAGTAGCAAGACCAAGAAACAGATTCGAATCACGCCAAAAAAAAAGCAATGCGAAAAAATAAGTTAACATTTAAAAGACAGAACCAGAAGTAACATTTCAGGGTCCCACAAGAAATTCAGTCCTATTGTTACAATTTAAGACACCCTTGCAAATATTTTTGTTGCAGCGAATATAGAAGAAGGGACAGAAGACAATGTAGCAAATGAAAGGGATCTCATTGGAGGATATTTAGCGAAGGGAGACACCCAAGACGGTAGGGCGTTGCACTCACTTGTGAAAATGATACTGCAATTCCGAAGCCCCTGATAAAATCTATAACTTGTTACGTTTGAATTAGCTGTCTGAATGGCGAAGAAACAATGATCATCAGTGCGCAAACCGATCCCTTGGGAAGCAGGTAAATAACTTGATTGGATGAACAAACAAAAACTGTGGAGCCTGAAAAATAATCTGCAACTACTAATATCAGATATACAGGTACAAAAGTTAAATTAACAAATAAATTTTTCGTGAAAATCGAACAATTAAAAGATTCACAACTATTCAATGTCTTATTGAATAATTAAAAGGAAGAACTGAATGAAATGAAATGTTCACAAAACAATGCTAATATAAATCAAACTCTTATAATTCGACGTGCGATCGGTATGCCCAGACGCACAAATATAATAGACCAGCACGACGACGCTTTTACTTCTATGACCGCCTTGTGATACGAGTTTAATAAATTTATGACCCAGAACGCCACATTTGAATTATGTTCTCTTTATAAATAATAGACAACCATCACCCTGACTATAGGGCATCGTAATTTTGCGCAAACAAGATGCGGTTATGGTAATTTCTTGACAAAAACTATTGATAATTTTATAACGCAGCCTGTTAATATTCTTTCGGTTTTTACCAAAGAAAATGCGACGAACTATTCTACCAGATTTGTTGAATATATTTTCAGTCAGAATTCAGAGCTATTTCATTCTTTTGTACGAAACTTAAAATGTGACAGTAGTTATTGTCACTGAGATGCAAGCTTACAGCTTCACCCAACAGTCATTTAGATTTCGGACAATCCCTTCCAAATCCTTGGAAAAAAAAAACCCTATATTTCTGGAATAGGAACCGGATTCGTTTTCACATAAAACATCATTCTGTGAGACTTCCGCGTTGCAATACCGGTTTCTGGTATAAACGGGAATATGTCTAAATTCTGAGGAGTTATTTTCAAGTTCATGGGAACAAGCAATGTCAAAGCGATCGAGTTTTAGGCTGGAGTTTTATAAGCATGAGATTTACAAATATCTAACAGGACAAAAAATTGACTGACATATTGTAAACACCGAAAAAATTGCATATGAGTGTTTACATCTACAAAATGCTATCATGTCAATTCAACGTAATCTTGTCAGATACACTGTTATAATAAATATTATCTGTACAACATAACCGACCATAATCCACACAAAAGACATCTTTATCTCTAATCAGATTAATTTTAAGTTCCCTATTTGATAGAAGCATTACTACCAATCTATGGAATCAAAGACTAACTGTTACCTGCACAAATAAAAAGTTAGCAAAACGTCTGACCTTAGAAGATATTGTTGTGAAATATGTTATTGTCGAAAGGGTTGAACCCTCACTTGTCATTTCTCGTCAAGTTCAAACAATATCAAGCAAGACGTCGTCGTGTCACACGTCACTCAAAATGGAAGGTGAAAATTTCTTTTTAATGATAATTGTATGAATGCAGTAGAATGAAGTCTCGGGAGAAAGAAAGGTTGCAATTCACGAGGGTTCACGTGACTTGAAACTGAAAAAGGATGTGTGAGTTTAAAATGTTCACTAAAAATCTAATAATAATTAAGGTTTGAACTAAATCGAGTCAGTAATTAACATCACTAACTGAGAAACTCTCAACAAAGTATGATGAGAGTACAGAGTTTTACTCCTTTTTTTGTTGTAATACTCAATGCTCAATTATTATTTTTTTCTATGATAATAAACTGTCAAAATTCCATCATCTAAGTTTATTAAACCGGACAGGCAGACAACTACATCATAATAGTTTATACAACATTGAATATCCGTCTGTTCACATCAGACACGTCTTATTTCAAAAACACTATACTTTTGAGTGTACGTAACACCCCAAATTTTAAATCTAAGATAAACTGCGGATCTGTTATTATTATCAGCAAATATATCCAGTACCTATATCCAGTGGTAAAGGTTCAATTTTGAGCTACAAATTTCATTGGAACGAATAATTTGATCTACTTTATATCACAAACACAAACCAGGGTGGTGCATTGTTCGAAAATCTCGGAGAAAAATAAGTTTTTAGAATTTTTTCTAGTGAATTATTTATTCCGTCTATTCAATGTTAAGATTTGTGGGTTTACGGATTAAGAAAAAATGAGTTCTGTTATTTAGTATACATCAACAGGAACGCAAAAAAAGAAAAACTTGGTAAAATTCAAGTCACTAGCAGATTGATTCACGATTATATAATTTTTTATGTGTATGTTTCCTAGAAAAGTGATTGAGACACCATAAAGTCGTACGTAGAGCTTTGCTCATCATTCGCAATGCTGAATTAAAACTATTTTATTGCGTAATGTGTTTCCCGAACAGTACAACATAGATTTCTTTAAATCCACTGTATATATGTATTTTCGGTAGGTATTCTCGTGTAACTACATACATTATTTAAAAAAAAACACATATATATATATGTGTGGGAATGTGATATAAGAACACGTTTTTTAAATGAAATTTCTTTATTTTTACCTACTTTTACCATAATCATCTCTATCTGACTATTCACCTCCATTCCATTAGTCTTCGTCAATATCAGAAAAAGATGTTTTTTTGAGTGTGTTTTTATTATTCACAATGAAGGATTTATTTCTGATTACTGCACCACATATACGAGTATACTGCAGCAGCTATTGTAAGAACAGCGAGTTTAAATTAAAAAAATAAATAAATTAAGACTGAAATTGTTTTTTGACGCGTAAAGGATCATAGCACTGTATCCATAGGGGATTCCGTCAGGGATTCTTATAAGGGTACCGTTAACAAAACAGGAATCCCGGTAACAATAGGCTTTGGTCAGGATCTTCCGTGGTAACAATATCAAGGTTACTATGCGTACAGTTAACAAAAAAATACTCTGTTTAGAAATGAATGAAGTTATCGATATTTTTTTTTTTGCTAGCCATATTATATGTAATCGAACCTTTTAGATTCAGATTCTATCAATTACAGTTTAGCTGATTTAAAAATACAGTCATCTAATATATATACATATATTTTTTTTTACGAAAAAGCTTCCTCGGTGAAACTTTGTTGAATCCAAATTAAAAAATCATCCCTTGCTCTTCCTTACATAAAACTTTTAGCATGAGATAATACACATTTGATTGAATAAAGTACATAAAGCTTAACATTTTCCTACATGGCAATACTTGTTTTGAATAATGTCGCCGCATTTAGAATTGAATTGGATTAGCCCGTGAAATGGACGAGACACTTGAATGTTAGCAGCCTGGATAAGAACCTGGTAAAGAAAAATGTATTATTTAAATCCACACTAATATTACAAACAAGAAGTTTTTTAGGGTGTATATGGATTAAACGATGTTTGTTACTCTTCCACGAAAAAAATACTGACTGGATTTTAATATAACTTTACAATAAAATAGCTTCTACATCAGAATAACACATAGGCTTACACACATAAATAGCATTTATTAAGATATTGTTTGTGATAATTGGCCTAAATATTAGCGTATTTATATTTTAGCGTAATTAATTCCTATTAGAACCATTTTCGACTTCTAAACGGACGAAGTCGGGGGCAAAAGCTAGTAAAACTAAACTAGCTAGTTAACTTTGATAAACTGGAAATAGAGACTTGTTACGTCAAAAATTCGAACTATAACTTAATCATTTCTACATAGGAATGTAAAACAAGAACACGCCAAAACAAATAATTTTGTCTGAATTCAGAACGATCTCGTATCAAAGTTTTATAGATTCTTTCAGTATTGAATGAACGAAAATAACAAATCATGCGTTTATCGTCACCGTAGATAATTTTGGATTAATTAATTAATTTTGTTTGGAAATTTATTAATTGATTCGATAACATGTATTTTTTATCTTTAATTCGATAAGATAGCATGTCTGGACAGTTTGGTTACTCCAACCGATCTGCCACTTCGACAAATGCCAGGTTACCACCGAGGCTACAAAAACCGGATTCCTTTCCGCAGCAAGTTTGCAAACAAATTCTGCTTGAAGGGGTGACCATCGCCCGTTGATTGCCCAATATTCACAATGTATCGTGATAAAAAATATGCTAATAAAAACATTTCTGATCGCCTTTTATTCTGTGGGCTTGTAAGATGTAGTTAGGGGTAGCCTGTAACCATGAATCATTGAATTATATACCTATTAATGTGTTAATTTAGTCTCGGTTTGTAACTGTAACGACTTTACTGTCCGGGAGAATTGATTCGTATGTGTAGTACCAATGTTGACAGCGCTGGTCATGTGTGTGTGTACACAGGTATCTTTTTCATACTTTTTTCAATATCCTTCACACAGAATATGGTGTTTTTAGCCCATTTGTGACAAAACAATGGTCGAAATACATAACGCCTCTCTCTATCTTAAATGCTGGGAGTTAAGCGAGGTCGGTCATACATAAAAATTGAATACAATACGAGTCGACTTCAGAACCTCTTCAGTTTTTTGGTTGGTTAAAGACTAAGCTATTTTCCGCTTTGTACCAACCAAAATAATAATTTTAAGGCTCAGGCAAAAGAATTTAATTAAAGCATTATACCCATTTACTTATACTGAAATATTTCGGTGGTAAACTTTCTACTTACCTACAAGCAACATTAGTAACTCAAAAAAGTGTACTTTCAAAACTAAACGGTTCATAATTAAAAATGTATACAACAAAAACATACTTGAATTAGTACTGAATTATAAATTTTGTCTGTGGTTAGTGAATAGGTAGGAACTCAAGGGACTTAATGTAAAGTCTGGGTCTATTCTAGGTATCATCGAGGCCTAATTAGACGAAGCCATTGTTGTTAATAATACGCCAAAAGCTAATTACCTTACCGCATTGTAAAATATTTATATTATAAAGGAAATACTTAATTTTTAATACTATAAATACTCGTACATACTAAGTACCCATTCAACTTTGAATTTATGTTCCCAGCAGTCTGTATAATCCGGTATTCTATACAATAACTAAGCAATGTATAGATTAACTAAAACCTGTAGGTAATTTTTGATATATAATATGTTTATACTTTTCCTCGGTGAACATAACACACTTGACATTTTTAAATGACAAAATAGTACATATAGGTTTGATTTATAAAATACACTTTATTAATTTATTTACCCACACTTACATTATGGTAAGTACATATTACTAGATAAAATACAGGGAGATTAATAAAACTCGGACTGGATGTATAAAAATGTCCCTTCTATCCAAAAATTTGTGAAAAAAATCTTACACGTGGCAACTCTACAAGTTTTTCCATGTTTCCGAGTTATATCTATAAAAAATGGACCAGGCTACACCCAAAGAATGCAGTCCTCACATTTTACAAAGTCAACTACACCCAGCGCCTGCACTATTACATAGCTCTGTTTTTAACCGACGAAAAAAAACGGAGGATATTTTTTATCATCATTAATATTATTTTCTAACAAAAAATGAACTATTTTGTCCGTTTACTAACAAAATGTTATCTTTAAAGGTTAAATCACTCAAAAGAAAGTATTCCGTACTTTCGGCAAAATGCTCACCGTTCCGATAGCCGTGATCGTCTAGTGGTTAGGACCCTACGTTGTGGCCGTAGTAACCCAGGTTCGAATCCTGGTCACGGCAGTGTAATACACTGTTGCGGCGGAGCATCTTTTTGTTTTTTGATACATTTTGATTTTTAAAGATTTTTTAGTTGATTACTAAGCTGGTTATAATCTGTGAAAGTGCCATAGCGTAACTTATAAAAAATTCTAGAGCTAGTGGTTTTATAAAAATATTTATTACGTTGATATCTTTAATAAACGAGTTTTATTAATTTTTAATATTCATTATAGCGCCATCTATCGACGAATAGCAAAACCACATTGCCCTTACTTCTTTACCGACACATCATTTAGAACACTTGTCACAAAGTAACGATAGATGGCTCTAGTGACCTGATATGCCCATAATGTAACCATATCAACAAGCTATGTAAATACTTCTACGAAAACGCTTGTTTCGGTGTATAATAGTAGATAGTACCTCAGATGAAAAAAACATATACATACACTGTAACCTTATTTTGATGTCACTTTTTAAAGGATTTTCTGAAAAACTATATTTTTTTAAAGTTATTATTCTCTATTTTTCTTCTCCGTTCTTGTATTTTTACGGTTTTTTATGTATTTTAAAATATTTTAATTTAGACTGATGATTAAATCTTACCATATCGTCCATTAAAATCGATAGCATATTTGAATTTACCTGCAAAAATTAAAAAGTGTTATGAGTAAGTTATACAAAATAATAAGTATTTATGTTTGGGAGCAACATTTATGTTTCATTTTTGTATTTTTTTTTTCTATCGGAAAAACTTGATTAAAGCGGTCCCGACCTTAAACTAACTAATAAATAGACAGAATAATTGTTATTGAAACAGACACAACAAATCACACCACGTGAACTTTACCAACAAAAATTCTGAATGATATGTTTAAAATGCATCTCGTCTTCAACACACACTTCACACATTAAACCTTGAAGCAGTAAAAAAAACCCCTAAAGTTCAATTTACATTCCATTATCATTCAACAACGCATAAACCAAAGGATTATTCGGGTGTTCGGACAGAGATGCTTGATTTTTAGCTACACAAACAAAGGTAAGCGCTATTGCGGAGGTTCTATTCCCTTTTATGAACGGCCATAAAAGAGATAAGGTCCTCCAAATGACTACGGGACCCTGAAACGGCTCAACCTTTGTCACGCACCGCCCTTCCTTTACATACAAATGATTCACGTAAAATAACTGGAGAGGATGCCTAGACATATGTAGTGTCTGTGTAACAAACTTGGGTTGGATTTTTTTTCCACTTCCTATACTTCTGATACCTCGAAACACAAACACCTATATAAACACAATCAAAATCAAATAATTATTTATTAAAATGGACTTAAAATAAGTACTTTAAAATCGTCAAAATTCTTAAACTACCACCGGTTCGGAATGCCTGTCTACGGGAAAGAATCCGGCGAGAAACCTCCGTAGTTTCTCTTTTCAATATCATAATAATCTTAGTTATAGTATAAAAATTACCAAAAAAAATTTTATACAATACCTATAAATGTCGCTAAAAACATTTTATACAGACGAAATATAACAATAAACAAATACCTACTTAATTAGTCCTATTGAATTTAAATAAAGTAATAAACATAAAATTAAGTTACCTACCCTTACCTGCCTTGTTCACAACGCGACTACATTATCTAGGTATCGTTTAAGAGCGTTCTTCCAAGGGACGCAATTCTCTCGTACAAAATCGACATGTAGCTTAGATTACAGGTTGCTATGTAACCTAGCAAGGAGCCAAAGGAGTCAATTGTACAATGTCAAGTGTATATCATACTAACATACTTTATAAGATATAATTGTCATTCAGTTTACAAGGCAGTCCTTTGTACGGCTCGGTTACCAGTACCCTACCGATATATTGTACTGGTAACCGAAATACATAATGTGTTCCTAACTACCTGTACTATTCAGCACTGAAAAGTATATATACAATCTTAATTCTTTGTCTATCTGGAAGAGGCGTTTTGGAAAGATTTCTGCTTCGTAACTTCAGTCGCTGGCTGCAACAGAAATAGAGTGACAAAGCCCGCTAAGCCATTTTTGATAGTTACATTAAAATCATCCCGGACGGCAGGTGAAACTAAAACATAAGTGTTATAGGGAAGTGTATAAGTGTGGACGCAAAGTGTACAAAGTGTAAGAACAAGCACTCTTGACACTATGCACTTGATCCCGGCACTCTCATGCAGCTCAACTTGAGTGAAATATCAACAAATATTGTCACTTTAGTTTTAAGACAAGCTATTTTTTATTTGTTTTACTAAAATAAAATGGAAATATAATTGGAAACAGTTCCTTAGCGATAATTAACCCCCAATTACGAATAAAATATTTCTTTTACCTAGCATTAGATCTTTTTGTAATGGAACCAATTTGGTTTTGTCCATACAATGTAATCCATTCCTAATAAAGTTTTGTTCTAAGCTGTTTTGTATCCCCTGTGTAAGGATGTAAAATTGCGAGATCTATCCCGACGAAGTTACAGGCAAATTTATTAATGAATTATTATCAATTTAATTAATTAATGTATAAGTAATGAAATTATAAAACCAATAATCTTAATACAATTACATAGAAAATACCATCGTCTAATTCAATGGGTTCGTCCTATAAATATACTAGTACACTTAACTAGGATAGGGGGCAACTTTTTTCACTTAACAAAAACGAGTGACTCAATAATATCTTGGGAAGAGTCACACAATTTGTTTAGTCCCAAACTAAGCCACAGGCTTGTACTATGGGTACTAAGCAACGATATACGATAAAATATAGATAAATAGATACTTTAATAGATAAAAAAACAACCACGACCTCATAGCACTTATTCATATAATACCTGCCCGAGTCAGGGCTCGAACCCGAGACCAAACACATTACAGACAACGGTTTAAGCCGCTGCGCCAAGGAGGCCATCAAACCCAGAGCGGTCAAGTTAGTTAACAGTAAGATAAAATAATTAATATTCTTAATTAAACGACGATATATAATTATTGTCGATCTCAAATTCATTATAGTAAGTGTATATGCGTGTAATGAACTTTTATTATCTTCCGAGTCCTTAAAGTGGTAACTCATACACCATATCCATAAAGTAAGAGAAGTGTTATCATAAAAGTTGAGTGCATAAGCTCACCGTATCTCCCTCTTCGTGCGCGGTGTGATGCGAAAACAAATAAATCTATACGGTTTTATCAATATTTATGACGACGATTCGATGGGTTACTATTATATTGTTTTATTTATTGCGGTTCTCGAAATAAAGTTGATAAGACCGACAACTATCTAGTGGTTATTTATATGAAATGATTGATTCAGCAGAGAAAACATTTTATAATTTAAAAAAAAACAAGTTGAGTTCGAATCTGTTAGTATGTGTGACAGACATACCAGCAGAGATTATTTGCTATTCACACACACACACAATTATTATAGTTTAGAAACATTAATTCCTGTTGACACATTTTATTCAATGACAAAAGGACGTATAGTGTATATAATCTGAGTGTTTGACCGTTTTTTGTAGACTTAATGTGGTACTCGTAAAGCGATGAGTATTGTGTTGCAAGCGTACAGCTTCAACAATAATCTAACCTTATTAGACTACAATAGTCTTACGACAAAAAAAGACATGTTTCATATAAAAAGGGTCGTTCTATTTAAGGGCTTTAAGGGATATCCAACATTTTACCTATTTAAAAAAAAATTGTACCTTTCTATTTGCATGCACACATTATATATTCTTTTACACCACACATACTAACAACATCAAATACAAACAAATGCCGAGTAGTATTAGATTTTGGTATTAGAATGGAATCAATCCTCAAATAAAATCTATCTACATAGGCGAACGCATTGGCGGTGTTCTTGGCGTCCTGAGACAACATGGGCATCGTCGAACCCGGAACCTCTAGCGTAGCAGTCGGCTGCTTACACCACTGCGCCACCGAGGTCGCCAAAACTGCAAAGTCAAAGTTTCGTATCGTAAGAACTTGTGACAGGAACTAAGCAACGATATGGTATAGACCCAAGCGATCCAAGACCGGTAAGGGAAACAATGCGTCTTGCGAATAACACAAAGTTCCACCCCCGCCGTGATTCGGATAAAGAACCTCTAGCGTAGCACTCCAACACCACACCATATTGAAACACATTGGGTAAATTGTCCCAACTATCATAATAACTCGATCCCGTATCTCGTATTTCAATTGAGTTAAATTTATTAAACCTATACTATTATCATTCCAAAAATCCGTGATCCACAAACTTACAAAATCCGTGATGCACAAACTTACAAAATCCGTGATGCACAAACTTACAAAATCCGTGATGCACAAACTTACAAAATCCGTGATGCACAAACTTACAAAATCCGTGATCCACAAACTTACAAAATCCGTGATCCACAAACTTACAAAATCCGTGATCCACAAACTTACAAAATCCGTGATGCACAAACTTACAAAATCCGTGATGCACAAACTTACAAAATCCGTGATGCACAAACTTACAAAATCCGTGATGCACAAACTTACAAAATCCGTGATGCACAAACTTACAAAATCCGTGATCCACAAACTTACAAAATCCGTGATGCACAAACTTACAAAATCCGTGATGCACAAACTTACAAAATCCGTGATGCACAAACTTACAAAATCCGTGATGCACAAACTTACAAAATCCGTGATGCACAAACTTACAAAATCCGTGATGCACAAACTTACAAAATCCGTGATGCACAAACTTACAAAATCCGTGATGCACAAACTTACAAAATCCGTGATGCACAAACTTACAAAATCTTTTCGCACGAGTAAATAAAAAGTAACCTCATAGATAAAAAACAGATCAAAGAGAAATTCCTTCCATCGCAACGAAGGGAACAGTTAAAATAACATAGCCGAAGAGAAAAACTACACCTGAACAAATATACTTCGTTGTTTTAATATGAAATATACTTTTGAACATGTTACGATATGGAGTTTTGGATAAACATTGTTTTTAATGTTAATTTCGCTATGTTAAAAAACCTTTTCATTTAAACTGTCTTTAAATACCTAATTTATTTTTAATCTGCACTTATTTACTTTCATCTAATTTGATATCCGTCATATACTATCAATTTATTATAATTTTTTTTAAGTCGGGACTTTTGGCCATTCGTCAGGAATGCGGACGGAAAACGAAAATTCAATGATGTCAGGTTGTTATGTTCATTAATAAAAAACCAATCCCCTGTTTTTCTTTACACACTTCTTTATAAATCTTTGCGCAGCTTCGACTCGACTATCAGGAAATGTATTTGAAAATCAGGGATTTTGTCAGGAAATTCAAAAATTGTATCTGGTAACCCTATGTTACTCTACCGATTCATTTTTTCTAATATTTAGATCAGTTTATCAGGGTAGACAATGTATTAAAGGCTGTAAATAATTAAGAAAACTAAAAAGAACTTTTAAAGCCAAAGTCATTGTAAATAAGCAATTTAAGCCAGACAATATTCGTAGGTAGCAGGAAGTCATAAGAAGAAATGAAAATAACGGTAACAAGACGATACTGGTAAAAATAATGGCTTTGACTACCGGTGACATTTACAAAATCATTTTATATTTATCACACATAACGATTTTTTCACATAGTTGACTTGAGAGTCTCATCCGTTTTCGTAAAAATTATTTGAAAGTTTGATGAACTACATAAAATTATAAATGGTGCGTATATATATTTTTGGAAGGTTAGTTTAGTGATGCGACTGAGTATGTATAGATTCTAGATCTTATAAATTTAATCCTATGTGTTACTTTCCCTCGTGTTTTCTTAGTTTTATCGCATCAATTGTCTTTCGAAATGTCTTTTCTTTTAACTTCAATGTCACACATGCAAAGAAAGTTGTCCCCAAACACCCAGTATGTTTAAAGTATACCGGTCATGATTGATGCGCACGACTCACGCTTGTCTGGAAACCGATTACCCTACGATACGCTTTTCTTTTCTGTACGATTATAACTAAATAGAGTTGTTAAAACACACACCTCTGACATATTTTTATCAATCGATCACAGGTTTTTTTTTTTAAATCGTAAATTTGTCTTTGAAGCTATCTTATTAAGCTCAGCATCTATAGGAAAATTTATGAAATAACCAAAATGAAATAACCGGGTGATACAGTTTTGGGTTACAAAACCTAAAAAGATGCTGTTTTCCCTTGTGTCTGAACTCAAAAAATGTATTGGGATTAATTCAAAGAGCGAGAGAAGCGACTGAAGTTTTCAAAGTCTTCTGGAGCAATCCGCCGTTTGTTATTTTTTATTTTATTGTTTTAGGGACGTCTACAGCAAGTGCATTACACAAACATATAAAATCACATGTGATAAACACAAACATGTCTATAACAGACGAACATAACATTTACTAAACTAAAACAGGTCAAAAAGAAAAATTACACAAAAGAAAGTAAAAAATAGTAATATAGGAATTGAAATCTGAAGATCCTGAACCTAATAAGAACTATTTTCGGCGACGTTTGTTTATGTTTGTCCGACGATAACTTGAGCATCGTTGATCGGATCTTCGTCAAATTTGGTAGTCGGCATACTTAGGCAAAAATATTTTTTAAATTCAAATATGGTTCAAATGTGGAGGACGTGGTAGCTCAGTTTGTTACGCGTGTTGGATAACCGACCGACCCGAACCGACGGTTCGAGTCTCGGGTTACCGTAAGTTGTAGCTGCCATGTTTTTCAATGGCCTGGCAGATTCGCAACCTGTCACACTGGGTCTCAACATAAGCATGCGAAAAGCGGTGTGTAGCATCTCTGCCTACCCCTCTCGAGGGATAACGGCGTGAGTTTATGTTTTATGTATGTTCAAATATGAATCTAATCCGTCAAGTTCATAGTTCATAAATTAATACATTCAAACTTTCTATACTAAAACTATAAATTCCAGAATACATAGAAATTTAAACATCTTGACAACCGACGCGTTGCAACAGCTCTATACGATATTAGGGGACCACAAAAGGAGTTCAGTGTCGAACGTATCCATTTGTTTCCCTCACCTTACCAAATAGCTTGCGAATTCTAACGGAAAATGATCTCTACTCGATCCGCGTGTTTGTGTGGGTGCGGTGCGCAAAAAGATAAATGTATTCATGTGTGCTTACTATTTAATAAAAATATTAGTTACGTCGCATCTATGGTTAGAAATTACGAGCATCACTCTTGCCCTGCCGTCCATGCTTTCTTTATGATCTTAATAAGAATCATAATATTATTAGTTGTAACAAAAATTAAGATCATTGCAAGTTTATTATTGAACGCACACTTATTGGATCATTTTTTTCTTCTTTATCGTTCTGTTTTCTGAGAATAATAATAGAAGGTACATACTTTGATAAAAAACTCTTTTAAAACGTAACTCATCGGACTTTGATGCCTTTGATGTAGCTTAGCTTATTCTGTATGAATAGTTTCACATACCATTACAAGCAAAATTGTTTTTTTCCGGCCTAGAATGGTAGTTAACTAAGTATGTCTACTAAAAATTATAAATTTTTTGGTTATCAGAAAATAAACATTTTATTATTTATTAGCTAAACTTTAAGGCTAAACTAAAATTAGTGCAGTTCAAGATTTTATAAATATTATATAATTATTAGTATTTTAACTTTATTTTATTATATTAATATTAAGTAAAACACAGATTTTTGAGCTAAATTCTTATGTAGGAAGCTCCCCATTTTCCCAAATTCCATCTTACACAACCTCTATTTATTTCGCTGCTCGGTACACCCGGCCAAAGAACGCGTTATCCATTATAATATTAGTCCTTATGCTGTATTACTTAAGAACGGCAAAAAGTCCGGAACAGGGTACGTTGATATGTAGCCGTTTGTTCAAAGCGGCAATATTTCAGTAGTAAATATTGGAGACATTCCGCTTCAGACGAGGGTCTGACTAGAAGCAGGTTGATGTAAATATTCTACCAACCCGAGGTAAGTTTATAGTTGCTAGTCGTGACAACTTCACAATTTTATTGTTTACCATTCACGTTTGAGGCGATAAAAATACTATAAAAATATACTGCTAAAATCTTTGTCGATGGTCAGCCTTTGACATTTTAAAGGTGTCATCCTTTAGTACTACCTATGTATACCAATGGTATACGGAGGAAAAGTAGTCAAATAGGTAATATTCCAAATTAATCGGCTGTCACAAAAAAATGTGCGCCACGACATTACAAAAATTTCTCATTGGGATAAGATGATAAATTATTTTATTAAAAATTTACATTATATTAATCATTAAAAAGGCGTGAAGGTAGTGTTTGATTTTGGGACAGTCGTATTAATGCGATTTAAATTATATTTTTTCGTTAACAATCTTTAGAATGCACTAAGTAGTGTTAGGTGCATTTGTTATAATGTTCAGATTGATTAAGTGGCGTGCCTAGAGTTTTAGTACAGGGCAAGCCGAGATATATACTTCACACTTCCTTTGTGGACTTGCTAGCGTGGACGAGCTCAGCAAAACACTCAGAAGTTTGCGAACATGTCAGCAAAACCACAATTTCGGTGGCTTTAAAAAAGTCGTTAGATTTGTTAATGAATGAATAAGAGCGCGAACTTATTTTAGTTTGATAGGGCAAGCCGGGCTTTTGGGCTTCTATGACAGTACTTCCACTGGATTGATTCATATTATTGGCTTAGTAAATCAATCTTTTCAAATTACATGTAAACTTTAAAGGACTAACTTTTAAAAAACATCGTGACTTCCGCTGACATGACGGTGAGATGACGGGCACGGTTACTAGGTGACCGTTGGGAGGAGGTGTCAATTATGTTGAAAAGTAAATAAAATACGAAATAAAAGTGATAAATGAATGCTTTAAATATGAATCTGTTATTGGGACTGGGCTAACGCCTACAGTAGGAAATAGGTTATCCACATTTCTATCAGAAAATACAGAAAAGTTCTACGTGCCCAAGTCGTGACCAAACAACCAATACAAGATACTCGAATTAAACTTAATAGCAATTTCCCTGTTTGTAGGAACATACGATATCAAATATAAATGAGTATTCTACATTTTGATATGATCATAAATCATTGCTACAAATTCAAACTACCTACTAGTCCCAAAATACGGAATGAAATGACAGTTAACTACAAACGATCATCCCATGTAAAACGCACCGCACATCTGAGTAACATGGAGCGTAATCTACACAAAACTAACATAACGCGTTGATAGAGCATTTGTTTTACCTTCGATTGCCACATGCAACTGCAGTAAAAAAATTGTATTAATCTTTGTAAACCGCCTCTAACGGATTGATTAAATAAATAAACCTAATCACGAGACTAACATTCACTCAGGCCTGCAGTAAGTATCGTAAGACCTTGTAAATACCTTATAAAATAAATTCGTCAACAACCTAAGCCACCAATAAACTGTGGTTAATTCATCGGAAGAACTAAAGAAATAGTTGCATGCTAAACCTATTTAGGTAGGACATCATCAATTTCATTTTCGAAAATTACGTCGTTATAACTGGTGGACGCTGAGCTTTATGTAGTTATTAATATTTAACTAATACCGTGTTCATTACTAACATATGATTTGGGGTGGGGGGTGGTTCGGGCAGCTAGGGGTGAGTTATCGATGGATGTTTCATTTGACGCTGCCGACTCAGTATTGAATAGAAGGTTTGCGCTTGCATAGGCGGAGTTGACGTGAAATAGCGTATCAAAATTCAATAGTGCTGAAAGTTGGCTGGTATATTATTAACATAACATGTGGAGACTCTTTGACAGTGTTAAGGTATATAGGTATCTGTTATTTACTAGGTACTCCAATGTTTTATAATGATTATCAGTTGAGTACTGAGTAAGTAATAATTATTTGAAAAGGCTGACGCTGAGTTGTGAAAGGTTTATAAATGATTGACAATAGTAGTAAGTGAAAAAAAAATACGTAGCAAGTTCAATTAAGTTCAGTCACCAATAGGTTGTAAGCACCTGCTGAGTTTATTTTTCATTCACCTTATATAAGGTTTTAATTGGTCTACACCAAACTTTTACACAATAAAAAAATCAATGATGGTTACGAAACGAGAAAGTGTCCAAAGTCCAAACGAGAATGAGCCCTTTTTAATAATAAATTAGTTTGAATTTTCTTTCGCATTGATTTTTACTTAAAATGCTTTCCTTAAAATCTAGGCTATCCTTGACTTCATGACTCTCGTAGACCTCGTCAAAATCTGATGAACCGCAATCACAATTTAACCTGTCTAGACAGACGGACGACACACGAACAAATATATTTATGTTATTAGTCCAGTGTTAACAACCGATAACATAAACACAAAACTCTAACACTGTTCATTGTATTAATGGTATTCTATAAATTCGAGTCACATATCAGCAACAGTCGTTCCCTTAGGTACGGTAACGTCACCATGGTAACTGGTATTTATGTCATGAAACATTCGATAGGTTCGAATGAATAATTCTTTATTTTATTGACTTCCGAAGTCTTGGCATTTTTAAAGGTATCCCGAAGATGGCTGTAAGCCCTTAGGTAGGTCTTCTTACCCGACTACGGCGAGGCAAAATGGAGGGTTATTTTGATAGCTAAATAGGTTTTAATTTGGCTGTAGCTATTCATGGCAAAAATGTACAATGTCTTACAAAGGTTTAGTCAAAATGATTTATTCCATTCTAATACCAAAACCGAATACCACGTTTGTACTTGAATACCCAAACTGATCACAAAGCAACCACGAAGGCTCTGGCTATGGGATGGATTCCCTGCATGGTTTTGCCTAGTGACTACAGCATGGGGTACTTCGAAAAGGTTGTTAAAAAATTCTTGCAGGGTAGGCAAGGCATGCTTTATACCGCTGGTACTGCAAACGTCCATAGGCTACGGTGACTGCTTACCGTCAGGCGAGCCGTACGCTTGTTTGCCACCTTAGTTTGATAATTAAAAAAACGTAAAACTGACCGTAAAGCAAAATTATGCCGTACTTCTATCATTTTATCTCGCTTTATCGATTTAAAGTACTTAACATATCAAATAAATGATGTGGCATAGGCATTCACCTTGTAACGAGATGCATTACCCTCCTTAGTATGATTTATCCCGATTTAATAGCAACAACTAGTACCACCAGCATTTCCAGGTCAAACAAGTTGAAGGTTGAATTATGAAGACTTGGCTATCTACTCCATTTCAACACATTTCCATCAGTGCTAAGTTAGCAAATCAGTATATAGGACTAAGAAGTTACTTAGCTCAAAGGAACTTTACTCTCCAGCTTAGATGCTTCCTAACCCTAGCATAACTCAAGGAGTTCTTCATCACAATCATCAGGCGAAAGAGGTCCACTAACGAAAAAGATCTCTACAAATGGTTCCAATTAGAGAGATCCTGTGCCGAGCCGATCCAAGCGTCAGAACGCTCGAATCCAATGGCCTAGGAGAGAATCATCAGAGCAAGAACAAAAAAAATATTTGCGTAGGTTCCTGGAATTGTGGGAAGGCTTTGGCTGGCTGAATTAGTGACAATCATTATACGTACAATGGCCCAATCAATAGGCTAATTACGGAAACGCCCCACTAAACTAACTAACTAACTATGCGTAAGCTCTTCAAGAAAACCGAACGTTCTAATAGTTCAAGAGTTAATTCCATTTGTTTTACAGACCACATGTGTCACAAAAACCACAAATCAATTTAAAAACAACAAACGTAAAAGTAAATTTTACGACATATAGGAATGCTTGTAAAAGTTAAAGTACTTCCCGATGGGAAATGACACTAAGAACATTTCACACTTTACGTTATCAAAATTCACATCGGGTCTCATTCATTGGACGTCGGGGCTTGTAAACATACGGACAGATATTACATTTACAACCGCAAAGAGATAATGCCCGGCGAAAACCAATGAACGTTTGTAAACTCGACATTGAAACTTTTTATTTATATGTTTTTTTTTATTTCAATGGCTTTGTCACGAGTTTGTTGTCTGAATTCAAGACTTACTAAGTCATTAATGTATTTTTAATCATTATAACAACAATGCATAAAATAAACGTATGAAGCTGAGCCTTCGTTTTTTTTGGACCGATCCCTCAAACTTCTAAGTATTTAGGATCATGTCTAGATTAAGCGGCAACCAGAAGGTTACTATGTAGGTAAAGATGGATCATGCTTATCTTAAAGAAATCTAAGCGTAGATGCCTCCATGAGACGTAGATTCTCCATGTGGACACAAGTAGATTGGTGAAAAGTTACAGAATTCCTAAATCCTTCATCTTCTTTCGGATCCGGTTTTTGTCTGGTAACAATATTCCACGGATCGTATTATAATTAGCTATGTACACTATACCTATTGGACGACGAACTATTAGATAATATGAAGATTTAAAGGTACCGTGTAAATTATACAAATTCAAATCAAGTATCGCCTGAGGACTTGTAGTTTAGTACCCTTACTTCTATGATTAAAGATTTGTTAACTATGTATAAATATACCAAGTTTTAAATATCGCTACGCAACCTTAAAACAGTTTTTTTTTAGCAAAGGATGCTGTCAGCCGTCAACCGCTCGGCCGTGCGTTTCCACATCACATCCACCTTGATGTGCGCACAAAAGCCTTTGTCCGTCTGCCTATTTTCCGGATCCCGATTATACCCCCCTCCTCTTCCCTCAGATCCCTCCTTATCCCCCTTTTGAGGCCGGACCGTTCTTAAAATGAAACGATGTTCTTAAATCGCCCGAAGCGTTCTGTAACCGCAATATAATGAGTACATACTGTTATGGTTGTTCGAGAGTTAACAAATTTTAACTTAACATTTTTCATATTTTATAGACTTTTACCGTCTTTTTTTTTATCTATTTCACTGTTTGTAGCAAGAAAACGATCAGTTTTCATTCGAACTTTTTAATGTTAAATTAAAATTATAAATTAACAATGTTACATGTATTTTATTATGTAATTGCATTATCTAACAAATGATACAAATCAGAAATATTAGTAGACGAAAGGGAAAGTCTCTACTTTAGTATCTACGACCCAATAAACGTTTTTTTTTCTTTCAAATTCTTTCAGGATTTCAACAGGAATAAAGAGCCTGGACATACCTAGGAGTGCTTTACCTAGAATCACACAGTTGTAAGCAAACTACGAGTAATTCGTTAGTAAAAAAATTGTGTATTGTATAGATAAAAAAACACGATTTGAAAGGACTTTTTTCGAGACTATTTAAATAATAACGTAACGTAAAATAAACGTTTTTAATTTAATTTGTACATCCAGTATATCCTAGCAATTCTTGGATTTAATATGAGACAAAGCTCAGATTAAACCTAAAGAAAAAAATGGTTTTTACTTTTTTCTTCATAAAACTGCATCGTTGGTTATTTCCTTGGTATCAGGGAGATTTAAATATGGCAACCGCGTTCGTTTGCGAATATTTTTCATAAGTTCCAACTCTTTTCTCCCGTCATGAACAGATATAATTAACTTTTATTATTTTACTTCTGTTGTACCGTAACAAACTTGTTTGTTGAACTCCGCCATCTTGTCAGGCGGAGGGATGTTGCGGTGCTAAAGGTTTTTTTTTCCAAACAATAAATAAAAAAACCGTTTGTTTTTTTGGTCGAGAATATTTTAAAGTGAAATCCTTGCATACAAATTACAAAGTAAAAATCGTTTTTAAAAGTTGTTTTTTTCTTAATTTTTTTTTAACACCTCATGGCTCTCTCAAACGTGCATAAGACCTTCATTAATACATACAAAAAAGGAGGGCCTAGCGAAATTTTTACGCTCGCATTGGAGATCGAAAACTTCGAATGTTTAAGATAACCATAGTAATATTTCTGGTATTTTTCGGAATGTTTCCGTATGTTAACTTCAGCCACAAAAATTTACTACTTTTCCAGCCCTATCCGAGGACAGTTTCCCGGATTTAATCAACGTTCAACTAAGCTTTATATTAGTTTCTAGTCAAGTTTTGTACTTTTACAGCCGCCAACTAACTTCACCTGAGGCGTTTTCACCTGGCTGCGGCTAAAAGATTAACTTTTAGTTATTTTTAAAGAAAGAACCAAACAATGTCAGATTTAACGGTTTGTGAGTTTTACAGATATTAGAAGTAAGCTACAAAACTTTTAAAGAAGTAATTGATTGGTTACTGTTAAGGTTTATCTAAAGACGACTAAACAAGGAGAATAAAGTTGTCGAATCAAGTCAAGTGAAGTGAATTTAGTTTCTATTAAAAAATTATAAAATACTGAATTGAAACGTCTTAACTTGATATAATTTAACACCAAATTCAAGCTGAGTCATATTTGAGACGTTTGGTTTCTAGACTATGGGTTCTTGGGGTGCGAATTTCAAAAAAATATTCCAAATTTTAAGTGCTAAATTAAAAAGAGAGTAGTGACCGTTTTCGCTCAGAGGTTGAGCATCGCTATACAGCGTGGAAATGCAGCCATTGCTATGGGCACACTCCATTGTACACATGATTTTTATTAGGTTTTTAAATGTATTAATTAAGTTATTCATTAAAAATTAAATAAGTTCAGCTGAGTCATTAATAAAAAATTACAATACGGAGACAGGCTGAAAGTTTTCTCCGTTTCCTTGGCTAGTGTCACAATTTCTGTATTCCACGTGGTCAGCCATCCTGGTATTCTTGCGCGACATACTACGATTATAAAAATCTCGCGACACACATTGACTCAGCCCTGCAGTAAGTATCGAGCTTGTGTCACAGGAACTGAACAAAAATATAGATAAACTAAATAGATAAGAATACTACATCCAAGACCAGTCAGCGAAATATTGCGGCCTGCAAATAACGCTCAGTTCCGCCCCCGCCGGGATTCGAACCCAGAACTTCTAGCAGTCGGTGGTTTACACCACTGGACTAGAAAAGTCGTCAAACGTTTGTGGGTTGTCAAGTCCATTTATGTTGGTACAACTCAGGTATTTATTTATTGTAAACAAACTGACTACAAACCCTCCATTTTATTTTACGTCTAAATCTCTCCTAGTCATATGGTTTTAATGACCTCGGTGGCGCAGTGGTGTAAAAGCCGACTGCTACGCTAGAGGTTTCAGGTTGGAATCCCGGCGGGGGCGGGACTTTGTGTTATTTGCAAGACGCATTGTTTCGCTTACCGGTCTTGGATGTAGTATTCTTGTCTATGTAGTTTATACCGTATCGTTGCTTGGTTCCTGTGATACAAGTTCTTACGATACTTATTGCAGGGCTGAGTCAATATGTGTGTCGTGATGTGGTTATTATTATTATTACATTTCCAGATCAGCGCAAGTGGAAGCGGGTATCAATTATATTGTGCAATATTACGAGTAGCATAATATAATTGATCATTTAGGCTTAATATTGAAGATTGTGCAATGATCGAACAAAAGTTTCAGCGTGTTTAATTTTTATACGCTCTTAGTTGTCCGTATAGGTTTTTATGTTGGTTTTGTTTATTCTCAATTTATAAAGAATTTTTCATTTTAATCTTTAAATGTTTCTTTCTGGTTTGACTTTATTGTAGTTTTATGTATGGATGTAACTAGTATTGTATTATTATTCTGAAAATAATTATTTAAATTTAATGTATTTAGTTTTTACTGCATAATAATTTGTGCAATGTCACTGTGATAATGTCGTGTTAGTCTCTGTAATTGGAAAAACAATTATCTTATAAAATAATGGAAATACGGTCATAAATTAGATATTGTATTTCCTGTTGAGGATCCTATTAATAATAATGTTTAAATATTTTTTGTGTCGTGTAGAATCAGTATTGCACAATACGCGGTATCAATATTCCGATTGAACGCGAAAACCGTTATGCATTTCGTATTTTTGTTCAATATAATTGATCGTTTAGGTTAAAAGTGCATTTCGATCTTATTGTACAAAGTATTGTACAAAGTTGTTCTAGGGGCGCATAAAATAAAAAAGTAACATAACAAACGTACCACACAACCAGATAGTTACAACATGCAAGTTCATTTATTAGCAATGAGTAACAACAGTATGCTGTAGTGACAAAGTGCAGTGCAGTCGAGCAGAGAGGTGACTGCATCGAATCGAGTTAAGGGGCGTCACACTTCATGTTTTCGGGCGTGTCCATAATGCTGCTTACACACGGACGGAAATTACTCTTGATTTTTGAATGCACTTACAGGCAAAATTATAACTAGGTCTCAAATTTTAAGAATGAGTCTAAGATGGAACAAACCATTTTTTTATTATTCAAGATTAATTGCATCATAAAGTACTTGGAACATAGGCTTCCTTTTGTCTTAAAAGTAGTTTATTTTAATCTGTCACTCTGCCGTAGGGTGACAGAGAGGACAAAAAAGTTCGATCTGTCACGCTATTCGCGACGACGGAACAGTTAAAACTGATTTCACTCCTTCACGGTTTCCTCTGTCTCCTCATAACCAACAGGGGGACAGATCGAACTTTTTTTGTCTTTACTGTCCTCAAAAGTTCCGTTGAAGTAACTAGCAAATCTTATGCAGTAAATAAACCACATTGCAAAATATTACTATCCTACTTAATAAAAAGAGAAAAAAATCAACATTTTAAAGTATAAAGTCCTTCTTTAAAACCAGCTTAAAAAGAATTAAACCTGAGAGCAGCCAGACGAAAGATATTTGTAACGTGGCGGATAGAATAAAGTCGGGACAAATCGCTTCGTGTATAGCACTTTTTATTTAGGAGGGTTGCCAGTTACGGATGATTCATTCTCGTCCCCACCTTAAACCTAAACAGACGGTGATGTTGCCATCAAAATAAAATTCATTACAATTACCAAGCATTCCAAACGGTATTTGGAGAAGTTGCCATAAAAAGAAAATATTTTATTGCTGAGTTAAATTAATAAGAGCAATATACGAAATGAGAGTGATAATATGAAAAATCTAACTTTTACAAGTATCATGTGAAAAGTTTCCTGGAAATCTTTCAATATTTCCATTTTAATTAAACGCTATATTTCTTCTAAGGTACGGTCTTCCCTGAGCTGAAGCTCAAATTGGATCGTGAGATGCTAAATTACCTTAATTTTGGGGAAATACACAATGTAGGCATAAGAGCCTTAACGAAATGGTATTGTAGGGGGAAAAAATGGGGAAATTATATTCCGACATTATTTATGGGTTCCCGATATTATGAAGATATACTTTTATGAAAGTTCCAGTGGCTTTTGTTGGTAAGTAATGGGCTTTTAAAATAAACTTGTTGAATCGCCCTGGTTTTATTTAGTTACCAACTGTCTTCGTACTTTTGACAATAGTTCTACTTATGCTTGTCTACTTGGTAGATTTACCTTTTTTATTAATAATAACTTAATCCATTTTTCATTACTGAAATTACAATTTTAATAAACCTACATAAACTTACGCCGTAGTCCCCCGAGAGGGGTTAGCAGAGGTGTAACACACCGCATTTCACATGTTCATGTTGAGTACCAGTGTGACGGATCGCGAATCTGTCGGCACTATCCGGGCACAATGAGGAACATGGCAGCTACAACTTACGGCAACCCGAGACTCGAACCCTCGACCTTTCGGACGAACTGAGCTACCACGTCCTCCACAATTTTAATTAAAGTTGATGAAAAATCACCATATATTTATTTACATATTAATGAATAAATAATATGAGGTTAGTAAGCTGATCGCAGGTGAGGTATTTCGAAAACAATGCACTGTCGTCATCTTCGAGAAATTTTCTAGTAAAGACAAACATATCCGTTGATTGTTTTTATTACTATTGCTTATGTCCCATTTCGTTTTCACAAAAAGTAACAAAAAATATACATCTATTTACTAGTAACACTCTTTTTCTAGTGAAAATGACCGCATTGCAAGCGTATTTCAATTATTATACATGATACACATTAATTAAGGTTTAAGGCTTGTCTTTCTATAATAAAAAGAAAGAATTGTCTATTATATTTGTATGCTAAAACCATTTCCCAGCTCATTCAATAAGAGCCTTGCTCATTTTAAAGCTGTCAGTTTATTGGTTTCAATTAGGTTTCCCCTACACCAGGGAACCCTGAAAAAGAAAATATGCGAAATTGGAAAACGAGGGGAGTATTATAAGGTTCACAATTTATGGGTTTTATTCTCAAATAACACCTGCTGCCGATTTCTAAGGACTAAAATGATATTTTAACGATTTTAATTGACAAATCTGTATTTACGTTGAAACCGTTTATTTCAAATAACCTCATAATAAAGATGTAAGAAACAGTGCAATAAATATCGCACTAAATCAGGAGAGACGGGGAATTTTTTCCTTAGAAAAAAATGGGAAAAATTTTAGCATCTCCCCAGAGAGGTCAAGAAGTCAGAGGTTTTTACAGCCTCTATAGCGAAGCTGGATTCTAAACGCAAGAGGTCCCGGGTTCAGATCCCGGATGGTGCGGAACTTTGTGATAATTGCAAGACGCATTTTGTCGCTTACCAGTCTTGGATGTAGTATTCTTATTTATGTCAGTATATATAACATATCGTAGATTTAAAACTAAATTATTTAATATTCTCCTTGACGATTGCTTTTATCTATCTATGCCGCTGACGAATTTTTGACTTCAAACATTTCCATATTGAATTGTATATAAATTACCTCACTTTTAATTATATTTCAATTAATGTAATTTAGACCATTATGTATTTGATATATATCTAAACACATTAACGTTGGCAAAGCATGAACAGAACCCTTCATATGCAAATAACCTAACACCACTTTTATACATATGTACCACTTTTAATCATGTTTTGGCAAATAAATGTATTAAGACGTTTATCATTATTGGTTGAGATGGAGCAGTACACAGTGTTCCGGTTTGAAGAATTTGAATGTAATTACCGGCAAGAGAGGTATAACATCTGTACCTCCATACGGGCAACGCATTGGCGGTGCTCTTGGCGTTCTTTCTGGGGCGGTATCACTTTCTATCAGGTGAACCGTCTGCTACATTGCCCGTAATAAGGCTATGGGATAAGGATTCGGATTTTATTTTTGGGTATATATTTTTTAAAGGCTTACTAGATTTTTAACTAGATTAAGTCAGTTGTAACTTTTTTTAAAGTTAGTTGTTTTCCAATAGGAAATACATTATTAGAAAAATGTTTCATCATCTATTTAATTATGTTTATAAGCAACTAAAAGCAACATTTACACGCTTCGTTATGGCTTGTCCTTTTTGTTCGTAGCTTTATTAAAATATCTCACGAAACAGACTATTCGTTGGTAACGTCGGAACGTTCACAGAATTCTTCGGCTACCCGGCGGCGGGTAACATCAAATGGAAATTTAATTAATTGTTAAAATCCTAATCAGAGGCTTTATTCGAAGCTAATTTCTGGGGTTGTTAATTTCTGTTTGCTTTTAATTATTTATTTGTTTTCCGAGTCTGCTTTTAAGGGGGTGGTATTTTTTGGTTAAATAACTTTGTTTAGGGAGTCTTTTGTAACGTTAATTTAGTTTAAATGGACAGAATAAAGATTAAAAAACAAATTTTGATCGTGTCGCGTACCTTGAAACTGTAAAAACAATCAAATTTAATACTTTTCCTTAAAATGCCTTTGACTAAGTCCTATTACAACAAAAAAACATTAATTCCTACCAAAAAATGTATACCTCAACTCAACCTTTTCCTTGTAATACTTACTATTACGTGTATAGGAGACCCCAGAAATCAAACTCGTGCTAAGTAATTTCAACAGGTTTATTCAACTTTTAAAACTTATTAAACCTCCAACATTCCAGTCTATTGTAATTCTAAACTTATGCAAAACTAATTGTCCTCCAAAAAACCTCCCTCTCCTCTTTTCGTTTCTTCTATCCCCCCCTTTTTTTCCTCTCTCCCCTTATTTTTTCTTTTTTTTTACCTTCACGCTCCACCAAGCTTACAGCATCCAACACATTTAGTTTCAATATTACATGTATAAAAATTGCTCGTACGTGGTCTCAAAACTCAAGAAGAAACAAGAAAGAAGAAGGTCAACCATCGACCCTTAAAGGCTGGAGCACAGCAAATCCGGTTGCAGTTACACGTATGCAATGCCTGAGTAGTTGTATAGTACGAATCTCAAATCAACGTCACATCACAAATTAAACAAACGCCGCACGCATCTAACAGTGCCGCAAAACGAAAAACCGGTCAAGTGTGAGTCGGAATTCCACATGGTGGGTTCCGTAACACGTTGTTAGATTAAAAATAATATACATTTTAGAAAATTTCATAAAAGAAACAAGAGCAAACCAAAAATATCGAATAATCACGTTTCTTGTATCGGAGCCACCTTAATTTTTAATTTCTTTATGTTTTCAGTATTTGTTGTTGTCGCGGCTACAGAAATAGATATTCTCTGAATTTATATCTACTTGACAATAAAGCACACGCTCAGTAGATGACGCGTTCTATAATCATTAGTTTACATAAAATTGTTTGTACAATTGAGGCAATTTATAAGCCGACACCGCAACCAAATACTTAAAAAATAAAACTACTAATAAAATATATATATACCTGTTTTTTAGCTAATTTACACGTAAGCAGCTTAGCGTAAGGGGCACACCCGCCACTCTGTCCCACCACTGCAACTCCTGTTTATCAGGATCAACAGTGGCGTCCTTTGATCGAATAATCAACGAACAATGCAGCTGTGCAGTGATGCACAGGCTGTGCCCGGACACCCTACCGGCTGTCTTGGGACCCGCAACGAACTTAATCAGAAGAAAAAGGAGGTAGTAAGAAAGCGGTTTCAGACTTCCCTCCCACCAAAGCGGAGACAGCAATTGAAATGGCCCAGAGGCCCAAAAATCTAAAGGGGAGACAGTCAGGAGACGCCTGACCGTCTAAACACCACGGCATGCCACTAACTAACAGGGGATAAATAAGATACTAACCTAAATCTTACACCAGTAATATTGGTGACAAAACTTTTTAAAGGCACGGAAGTTTCCCTTCGTTTTCACAAGATCTAGGTAATAAATAGGACTACACGCAGATACTTGAATCGAATTCAACATGATTAACCGTTCGTCATGCCAGAGACTACACTCCCACAAGATATGATGGGCAGTTTGCACAAATTCTTGATCCGACGTTGAACATTCGCAAAAAGCAGCTTATCGTATAAATTGCAAAAGATAATAAGATATTTAATACTTTTAACTACGCTTTTTTATTTATTTACGTAGAGAATCAAACATAAGCGTGGTCAACATTCTAAAACCTAAGTATCAATCACTAGTTAACAATTCAGATCTCGCGTGACAAGTATAATTTGGCCTTTAAAATTTACGATCGGCCCGGGCGTCGTTCCCCGGTACACTTATCGGTAATGGTCTCAAAGGGTCGATATTTCAATTAAACTGACTTTAAAAGGGGTCAGAATTGATACTTTTATTCGAATTGTCCCTTTTTTATTTACATAAACATATTATAAGGACGTTTCTGCGTTTGCAAAGATATTTTTAACAATATATATGTTTATACCTAGTAGGTACGAGTACTTATAAGTTATACAGCTGGAGCCCTATAGAGCAGCCCATCAGTTCTTTCTATTTGTATATAGATAAAACTAATAAAATAAATTAAATAATACGCTGACAGACTGATCCAAGTAAAAGATTGAAGATTTCCATTGATTTTCGAACATCTGATCTAAGGGCTTAGGACATTAAATAGGCCTATTTAAAGCATATTTGTAACGTTGAAAAGACGTCAATACGATTCTAGTTCTATAAAATTCATAATATCTTTTTCTTATATTACAATCAGGTAATTAAATTAGACAGGCGAAGGTGAATAACATAATTACATATTATTTATTAATACACAAAGACCTTTCTCCTTTGATTAAAACTCCTGCAGGAGACTTAACATAACAACTCCGTTTACAAAGCGAAAAAGGTACGGAACACGTGGAAAATAAATTATTCAACAACAACACAGAGGATCCCTAAAAAACAATAGTCTAAAAAGAGAACAAATGGAATAAGTAATGTAATGCTTGGAGTAACAAATTTTTATATTCTTTTTTTTTTTGCGTTACTACGTTAGTACGATAGGTAAGAGTACTTCGTTGAAAATAAAAGCGTGTAATGCTTTTTGGCTTTATAAACTTACTCTCTTCGTCTTGTATGTTTAAAAGTACATGCTTTAAGAATTACTCAACTTACAAAAAGCTTTGAGTATGTACCTACTTAGAGAAAAGCCGAACAAGTACTTACTTACATAAAACCTTGAGGTTTGGTTAAATATAAAATAATTTCAGCGAATAATTCTCCCGATTTATAAAATCTAAATCATTCTTATTTTAAGATCAAAATTGAGCAACAATTAGTGAAACATATTTGTGACGCTGCTGCTGTTGTGAGCTAACGTACGCTCGTTCCCTTGATTAGCTCACAATCAGGTGACAGGTGAAGTAGAGAATCTATAGGAAATTGAATATCACTTCACAATGACCACTGCTACATAACTAATCACTTAATATCAATCAGAATAATTAAGGATTAAACCCGATATATTGTTAATGGATTTCAATCCCCGTATCATTGGATGAATTCAATACGTCGTCGCTTAGTTGACTAGCAAGTTATATATCACATTCGAGATTGCCTAAGAACCCTCAAGACTTCGGGTAGGGCTTCAGATGCAGCGGATTCAAAATAATGTTTTGGGATCATTCACACATAATGTCTCAAACTAAGCCACATGGTTGTACTGTGGACAAAAATTAAGCTTGATATAAGCACCTAGACAGTTAGAAAACATTTATTGATTCGTCGAAGAGTGCCTTGTGCTCCTGGTATTGTAAACGTCCATAGGCTACGATGACTGCTTACCATCAGGCGGGCCGTACTCGTTGTATAAAACCAACACACCAGTTCATCACGTATGTACATTTAGAAGGCTTTTAAAGTAATATTCCCAACATCATGATCCGAAAGCTAGATTCATTAAAAATATTTTATACAATGCACATTATTTAAGAATTCCATATTTTTGTATGTTACAATTTTTCCTGATTCAACTTATTTTATTGAATAAGCTCTGCTTAAATAATCTTCTATGCCGAGAGAATTTTGAAATTTTTATTTAGAAAATTTTAGAAATTATTGCTCATATTAAAATCGCGGTCAGTCGCACCCGACACCAGCGGAAGTTAATAAAAGCCCCATTCAAATCGGAACACTTCACGCTAACCCAATTTGGATGAAACAGCCCTTGGATATTCAGACGTAGGGTTTCTTTGCCTGTAGAAGATACGAGTGCACATCTTAAAAGCGAAAAAAGGTTTCCATTATAATGAAAATCTCTTAAATATTTTACGTAAGTCCTTTTTGATGCCTCTCGGTTTCAATAAAATAAATGAATTTGTTTTATTTATTTTTGAGGCGCCATAATTCTGTGTAAGGCAGTTTATGAATTTCAAATCACATCTTTAAAAATACTCATTTGAGTATATGTGCTATTTTATCGAGAGAAAGACGATTCCCTAAAATTTCCGATTAAAAAATCTATAAAACTGAGCCTACAATTATATTCCAACTTTTAAGGAAATATAATAAAACAAGATGAAATTATTACATTGTAATTAAGGCGACAGTTTGATAGACTTTTAATATAATATCTAAAACTATCACTTTGTTTAACCGTTTAATACAAGAGGCAAACAAGTAGACGATTCAACTGATGGAAAGTGATACCCCTATTGATACGACGATGCCCTTGATGTCTGGAACGCCAAGAGCACCGCAAATGCGTTGAGGTAAAGATGTTGTACCTCTTGTGGCGATAGTTACACTGGCTCTCCCAATCCTTCGAACCGAAACGCAGCGAACTGCTTCACGTCAGAAATAGAAAGGAGCAACGTCAAGAGCCCCGCCAACGCGTTGCCAATGTAGAGGTACAGATGTTGTATTGCTTGTGCCGATAATTACACCGGCTCTGCAATCCTTCGAACCGAAACAGCGAACTGCTTCAGGGCAGAAATAGAAAAGAGGGTGGTACCAATCGAGACGATCTCGCACGTAGATCTACCGCCTGTATCTTCAAAGCCGTATTAAAATTAATTTCGACCGTGAATCCCGCGGTGTGGTGATGTAAATGCTTACAAAAGAAACTACTACCCGCAGGTACAAAATCCAACGCAACAATAAGAGCCAAAAGCTTCCCTCTGTGAAGCAAATCTTTCCAGTTCCTAATAAGATTAACTGCGACGTAACTGCAAACTAAAGTAACATTAAAAGCGAACGAAATCCCACCTTACTGTTTGGGGATAGGAGCGAAAATATGATTCCGGTTCATGTGGCACAAGTTTTAAGTAGATTTGCGTGGAAAACGAAATAGCATCACGTTTTGGCATGGCGTTTTGTCAGTTAATTTGCAATGCCATGGGAAATTCTCTCATTTTAGTGACCTTTACATTTGATTAGTAAGATTTTGTCACATATACTTTTTAACCTACTAATATTAATAACCACATCACGACACACACATTGACTCACTCCTGAACTAAGATAATCCTGTATCGCAGGCACTAAGCAACGATATACCATATTGTATACTACATAAACAACATCCAAGACCGGTATGCAAAACAACGCTTCTTGCAAATAACACAAAGTTCCGCCCCCGCCGGAACCTGACTCTAGTTCGGTTACACCACTGCACCACCGACGTCAAACTTAATATTGACTTGATCAGCAATTATAATAAAATATATCTACCTAGATATTTATAGCCTGCAGCAGAGAATAAGAGCACCAGGACTCTCAGTTGGGGATAGCTGGAATAGATAGGAATGCTCATACACTTATATATGGTAGATGTATAATTGTTCGCTGTATTTAGAATTGCAAGAGTTCGTTTATTATGTCAATTGCGAGGACGTGGTAGCTCAGTTGACCAGTGGTAGTTAGGTAGTGGGTGGTTGTTACGTGCCTTGGTTAACATACCAACCCGCCAGGTCCAAGGTTCGAGTCTTGGCATGCCGTAAGTTGTAGCTTCCTTGTTCGTCATTGCGTATGGATAGTAGTGTCAGATTCGCAACCTGTCACACTGGGACTCAACATGAACATGCGGAATGCGGTGTATAAACCTATGCCAACCCTTCTCAAGTTTATGGTTCTTTAAGTAAGCGGGCAGTATTTGTCATAATTTTATAAGGAAAAACAAAGAATCCCTATTAATTTTCCGTATTAAAAACTCGAGCGTCAACTCGGTGGCAATTACAATCATAATAAAAAGCTTTTAAAGATGTTTCAGGAACAATTTATCAAAGCCGCCACGGAGGGGGGACGCTTTGACAGATGATAAATAAGGGGGGGAGAGGGGTGTATTGAACTTCCCGGGAAAAAGGGGAAAGATGTTCCGAGCTGCATTATTATAATGGCGTTTTACAAGAAACGTCCATAAATATTTACCCCTTTAACCAATTTCGTTCTTTTACCTGGACGAGGCAAATTTTTAGCCCTAAGGCTCTTTTGGTATAAAACGGAAATGATTTTGAAAGTGAAACAAAGTAAAATAACAATGAACAGCAAAATATTTATTAAAATTATTAAATTTTATCATACGTCTTATGAACACACCATGGTTTCATAAAACTCTGAAATCGAATTCTTTACTTTACAAATATGCCTATTTGCTGTTATGAGTTTCAGTTCAATATAAGTTCCAATTCATAGAAGTATGTGAGGTGATCAAGACCAAAGTGAAAATACTTTTCCTTCTAAAGTTCTTTGCTTGACGGCGATTATCCTCAAAATCCTTGCAGCCGAGGTTTCCTTTGATTCCTTGAGGAGGTCCCCATGAGTCCAGGTGTGCGGAATGTTTAATGGGAGCCATAAACAAAAGGACCTGCCCAATGAAAACGTTTGCGGGCCCGAGAATACGCGAGACACACGGATCGCGAGTTCAGCAAACCAATCACACAAGCACAAAGAAAATGATTTAATTCTCAATTAAAAAAAGTAATGGATCCAAACGTAGACCTCAAAGCGAGTCGGTTTTGCGGTTTTATTCAATGAAGCTATTTTTTCTATGAATTCCTAAAGTTATTAAGTAGTGGTCAAGTCAAAGCAAAGAATTACTATTGTAAGACCTAAGAAAAAGTAATGATAAACCCTTTGTTTAATGTTAGTGTACCATAATAACACTCCATTTTGCTTTGCCGTAGTCTACTAATATAAGGAAACCAATCTCATATCTTAAAGCATCAAGGTCATCGTCGTGGCAACAGGCGGCGGTATCACTTTTCACTGGGTGAGCCGTCTGCTGCTTGCCCGTGATATCGCATTTAAAAATCTAATATATATTATTTTTAAAATGACTACAAAACAATCATGGCAAAGAAATAAAAATAACCTATAGTTCATTTTTATGAAACCTTTTCGAATAGACCTCTGAGAAATTTGGCAATTTTAATACAACTCCTTTTGTTTGAAGGCGCGTACTGAATATTAAATGGCATATTATCGCTGAACAGTAAAGTCTATAAATAAAGTTCGCGACAGTTAGAATTGTTGTGATCACTCGAGATAACTGCGCAAGGGAGCTCAGTTCATAACGTTTGAAGGTCATCAAGAAAAAGCTTTATTTAAATTGAAATAAGAATTGTACGTGACTTTTTTTAACTAAAATTGCGTGTGTCTGATAAGAACTTGTCTTTGAACATTGATATTAAAAGTTATTAGGAAACTAGCTTTCAGCGAAATCATGCAAGTAGAACTTGTATTAGTATTTTTAGGGTTCCGTAGCCAAAGGGAAAAAACGGGACCCTATTACTAAGCCTCCGCTATCAGTCTGCCTGTCTGTCTATCAGCGAGTTGTATCTCATGAACCATAATTGCTAGACTCAAAATGTTCAGAAAATGTGTATTTCTGTTGCCACTGTAACAACAGATACTAACAACACAAAGAAATTAAAAAATTAAGGGTTTTCTTAAACAACGGATTTTTTTTCAAATATTTTAGCTTGCTCCGGCGACTTTTACGAAATTATCTAAAAAGTATATTTAATTTCATAAGATGATACGGAACCCATCACACGCGAGTCTGACTCACACTTGACCGTTTTTTAAAATAAAATACCGAGATTTTTAATTAATTTCTTTATGTATTTAATTTGATACATCCAATTAATTAATTTACAAATATTTAGATGTTCGGTTAAAGATATGTAGTATCTATAATATTTCACGTACAAGGCTTGCAAATCTTTCCACAGTTAGCTTTCTTCCGGGCCGTGTGTATCCAACTGTAATAAGTCACCGGCAATCATTCGAGAAAATCTAAAGATCTCGATTTGTATCTTGGAGGCGACTATTTTTCAATGGCCTGGTCTAAGGGGGATCTTGGCCGAAATGGGGAACCCCCCCCCTTTTCCCCATTTCTGGGGGTCGTAGAAATGAAACACCGTCTGATAGCCTTTGTCGTGGGATCTTGCACAGGAAATTGTGAGCTACTCGACAGAACCAGGTGGCGGACGCCATTGATTGAAAACCTTTTGTCGTTCTGATAAATTACTTTTCGCTCTCATATCATTGCTTTAAAAGTTAAATCGAAGTGGTTAATAAAGTTATTTAATTATATAGTAAATTTTTATTTCATTTTGAATAGTAAGTTACTCTGTGAAAGAATTCTGTAAAATATTTTGTGAGGTCCTTTAAGTTATTCTTTCTGTGCAATATTTGTATCAGTATATAAAAGTGATATATCTATAAAAGATAAACAATTACTAACAATAGGAAAATCGTTTTTATGTGTCACTATTTAACTTACACATAATCAAAATATAATAATAATAACCACATCACGACACACACATTGACTCTGCGCTGTACTTACTACAGCGTAAGAACTTGTGTCACAGGAACTAAACAACGATATGGTATATACTACGTAGATAAGAATACAACATTCAAGACCGGATAAATCCGATCCGGTAAATATATTTGTACAGTATGCATCCTGAGACCACAGAAGTAGTAAACTAATTACAGTACTTTTTTTTCCCCTGATTGATTTGCAATCGGTATTTAGACCAGAAGCGAATTAGTTGAGAGGGTCGATGACTTTTCTGGTGGGGTAGCCAATGCCGCCCCTACCAATCAAATAATGTGGTCTCTTGACAACTGTTGATAATTTGTTGACGACCATTTGTGGCGCAATTTTGTAAACAGCCGACTGCTACGCTAGAGGTTCTGGGTTCGAATACCGGCGGGGGCGGAACTTTCTGTTATTTGCAAGACGCATTGTTTCGCTTACCGGTCTTGGATGTAGTATCTACGTAGTTTATACCATGTCGTTGCTTAGCACCTGCGACACAATTTCTTACGATACATACTGCAGGGCTGAGTCAATGTGTGTGTCGTGATGTGGTTTATTATTATTATTAATTACAGTGCTACTGTATTTTTTTTTACTACAAAACAAAATGTAAGATATACATCATCAATTCGTGTAGGTAGTCTACCCCAAACAGACTCCAATAACACGACGCACGACGAGATACGCAACTTCACAGCCGCCTGTAGACGCGGCATGAGAAAATTGCCGAAGATAATAAACAACGATTTGTATCGCATCCCTTCCATTTAACCTCTGCCCTTAAATAGGAGAGAACATAACAAGAAAACAATATAGAATAGGGCTATAGGAGGCTTAAGATTTGTCTTTCTGTGAGTTTTATTGGTTACAGATTTAACGTAATGTTTTTACGTAGTCATTGAAGATGAAGGAGTGTTTAAATTGAACTAACTTGTACTTGAAGTTGAGTTATAAAAGTTGTTGTCATCAAGTTAAAATAAATCGTCCTACTTTTTTTTTTGTATTTAAAGGTGCGTTACGTTAGGTGCATTTGTTATTATGTTCAAATTGATTCATATTATTGGCTTAGTAAATCAATATATTCAAATGTAACTTTTAAGAACTAACTTATTTTTTTAAATAAACATAGTGACTTCCGCTGACATGACGGTGAGATGAAGGGCACGGTTACTAGGTGATTGTTTGGAGGTGTCAATTATATTGAAAAGTAAATAAAATACGAATTGAAGGCGATAAAAGAATGCTTTACTAATTTATTATCTTTTTAAAGCTACTAATTAAAACGAAGGGTTCTCGATGTAAAGATTAGCAATCTTTATTTCTAGGAAAAAAAATCAATCAAGCAATCAAACAAATTGGAATGGTCCACTATTTAATATTAGAAAACAAACACAGACTGGGAGATGAAGCTTTTAAACAAAGAACAATACATTTTTTATTATTCTAAATAAAATCCACGAAGACACCGCTAAAGGTATCTGAATAAACATCAGAGTGGTTTCTACTGGTAGTCCATTATTTTATTTAGCACAGAACAAGCCGGGCATTAGCGGTTTGCTTGGCGATTCTTCAGCTGAAACAGCTACGCTACGTTAGGAATAAAGCTCATTACGGTTTTGCTAATTTTATTGTTTCGTTGCACCAAAAATAAATCCTATTATCAACTCGGAATGCTTTTTAAGATTTCTATTTCCGTCTTTTCCCCGCTAATAAAAATATATATGTACCTACACAGTATTGGTTACAATCAACAAGGAATTATTAAATCAGCTTTTTTAAATTCACCTATTTATTACCATCAAAGAGTAAAATTTCTATTAATTTAAAAAATTGTTCGTCGATTTTTTTAAAAGTTTAAATTCTAAATGAGAACCTTTTCATGAAAAGCAATTTTCCCAAATTTTTTTGATATGAAATTGATTTAATCTGATTTGAAGATAAATCCAATTTAAACTAAAAATAAACCTTATTTGTTCTCCTTAAAGTAACGCAAATTATTACCTATAAATGCTAGTAAGCAAGTAAGCTCAGTACATAAAACTTTTTTTAAGTAGTCCCTCAAGAGGGGTTGGCAGAGGTGCTTGCTTTCGCATTGCACCTCTTCCTCTTGCACCGCTTTTCGCATGTTTATGTTGAGTCCCAGTGTGACAGGTTGCGAATCTGTCGCCACTATCCGGGCACAATGAGGAACATGGCAGCTACAACTTACGGCATTTCAAGACTCGAACCATCGACCTGTCGGGTCGGGTCGGTCGGTAATCCAAGGCACGTTACAAACTGAGCTACCACGTCCTGAACGTCAACTTTAGTCCAAAGGCGACTTTTTCAATCAATTAAAGTGACGAATACTAGCGGCATGTAAACTACAGTTTACGTTCAATCAGGCATCTGAATACCGAATTAGCCTGTTAATGATCTGCAATTGCACGGCTTAGAGACGGAACATTTCCGAAAAAAATCGTATGAACCATCACATCTGTCAACTGACAACCATCAGATTAACGCCACTCAAATTTTCGTAACCAATAAAACAAAAAGACACGTACGCATTTTGCTTTTAAAATAATACGTATAAGTATAAAATATAAGTACTTTACTAGTATATAGTATGTGTATTGTGTTGTGTAAACAATAGTAGTGTGAATTTAATTAAAATTTGCTAAAACCCGCATGTTGTTATTACATGTGTGGGTGAGCAAATAAACTGCTATCAGCACGCGCGCACACCGCCGATGTTTCGTCGTAATTTTCCGGAAAATGCCGAAGCGAGCCGAATGCGTCTGATATAAACGTGATCTCGCATAAACAACTTGGTACGTTTCAATTTACAAGCTTTTTCAGTGGAAAGCCCTAAACTTGCTTTTTTTTTAGCATCACCGTCTCTGTACAGGAGTGCTTTAGAAAAATTATCAATTTTTTTTTCATATTTTTTAATCAAATGATCTATAGCCTGCAAGTTAACATACGTACAATGTCAAGTTTTTCCCTTTTTTAAAAGGAACAAAAAAGGACGTAAGTATCTCTTTTTTATATTGAAAGGCATTTACATATTCTTTTAAATAAACACCGTAGGCACAAATCAATCTACCACACATATAGTAGGTAATGAAGACCAAGATAATAATAATAATAATAATAATAATCTTTATTTCCAAAAATAAAACAGACATTTATACATTGATTGATAACGTCCGCAGTAGTTTTATTTAAAACTGTGTCGCTGACGTTATCGCCCTCCTCAAGTAACAATATAATTTTTAATAAAATTATATAAAGATTTAAACAAATAAAAAAGATCAAATTAATTTAACCATTGCACTCCATAAATCTCTAATATCACTTGCTCTGTTATTGTTAGCAAACAACTGAGAATGATAATTAATTATTAACCTTATTCCTTTCTACAAAAGGTTTAAAGTAAATAAACTTCCTCAGCTGTATTTAAGTACACCAGACCTCTTTACTTATCCACGTCCCATTTTCATAATGCGCAACATATTTAGAGCCGGTAAACCGTCTTGACGATAACACAAACAAAATTAAACCCTATTTGAAGACACAAAAGGTGAGTTTTGTTTTTTGATTGATGAGGCAACGCGCCACAGTTTAAGAGAACAGTACAATAACTTGTCAAACCGTTAATTCGTTTAATTGAAGCGACCCTAATAAAATGGAGGTTTAGACGCATTGTTGGCGACTTAGACACAAATGAGGTCGGATTAGATTAGATTGGAGACTTTCATGCAGTGGTACAGTCGAATGGGAAACGGGACGTGCGAGTTTTATCAAATAGTTTTTATTTACTAAAACTAATTCAATTTTCGATTTTCTTTCCACATCAAGACAACAGCTGAACCCCAAGAAGCTACTCTATAATAGTATACCTAGTGAGTAAGTTGGTTAGAAAACCAAGACACTTATTTTTTTATGAATACTCGTAAGTTAAAATGAAATAAAGAAGTTTGTTGAAAAATCAGGGTTTAGCAATGATATTAATATATTATTGTTGCAAGCTTCTTTTAAAACTACCATTGAGTAGTCCAAAAGCTGGTCATTGTATTGCATTGTTCATTGTTCCATTTAAACTAGTAATCCACTCCGGCTTCGCACGGATATAATGAATATATTATACACATATAGACCTTCCTCTTGAATCACTATTTATTTTAAATAACCGCCGCAATATCCGTTGAGTAGTTTTAAAGATCTAAGCATAAATAGGGACAGATAGACAGCGGGAAGCGAATTTATTCTATACCAATTTTTGTTTAACGCAAAAAAAAAAACATTTATCGTATCTACGACACTCACTGTTCAACATAAACTGTTATGCCACTAATCCGTTATGTGATGTAGGTACGTAATCTTGCGACAATGTGGAGTTTTAGAATTTCCCTTGTTTTATGGACTTGTTAGGCATATCATTAATTATTTCACATGTTCCTCTCTTGGCAGATGTTACTAAACTTTGGATGAATGTTAAAACCGGGCGAGCTACAGCAACTTCGTTTGTTTGTTTTTCTTTTACTTACTTCAGGAATTGTTCGCTTTCTCTCCCAGACCGAAATTTTATTAAAGAAACCGCTTCGTGTTATCTGATACACCTATAATCGTGTATCTATTTTCTATTCCATGGAAAATGTTGGCATTTCTAAAACAAGGAATTTCCTAATTTATAAGGTTTAAACTAGGGAGCGGGTGACCTGATGGTTAATTTAGGTATCCAATAGTTCGCCTAATGGAATGTGATACTATTGACACGACGGTGCCCTTGATGTCTAGCAAGAGCAAAGCCAAGAGCACCGCCAATGCGTTGCCCATGTAGAGACAAAGATGTTGTATTGCTCGTGCCGCTGATTGCACTGGGTTTCCAATCCTTGGAACCGAAACACTGCGAACTGTTTCACGGCAGAAATAGAAAGGAGAGTGTTACTAACCCAGACGATCTCACACGTAGACGTTCCACCTGTATCTTCAAAGCCGTATTAAAATTCATTTCAACCGTGAATCCAATAGAGAGGAGGTAGGTACCAAGTAGGTACTTAATTCCCCAATGGAATACTTAAGAATAATATTTTTATTACTCGTAATTACGATTGTCACTAAGTACCTTATCTTTAAACAGATCCAAATCTCAAGTTTTTTTTAATCGATTTCAATCAGTCTTAAGTTTACCGATCCAGTCTTAAGGACATCTAAGGTGTCTTCTTTTGTGATCGATCAATCCATTTTCCTGTGATACAGCATCATTACGAGTCTGCAATCTGTTGATTGGCCGGCCATCACACGATTGACCATCCAATATCCAATCCATCCATCTCAATATCGGTATGATCGATGGTATCGCATATCGGTTCATTACGTCTAATGGATTCAACGTGAATTTAGTTGGTAATGTACAGCTTTGCTTTGATATGATGATGGCTAAAGGCATTGTAATTAATTTTAATTGTTTCTTTGTTAGTAAAGTGTATGATACGGATTTTGGTTTTGGTTTATCTCGGTTAAAGAGATAATAATTTATGGGTCTTCAAAGATTTAAATTTAATTTTCTAACAAATCTATTCTAAAGCAATAATGAAACTCACGTATGAGCCTAAATGCAAACGCACAGCGAAATGATGAAAAAATCTTTACGTCCGAATTTTTGAGGCCAAAATTACAGCCCGAAAACTGTGAGTAAATAAAACGAAACGAGTGCGGTTTAGTCATTGTGTGTCCAACTGTCGTGCTGAGCGGACCGTTTCAGCACCGCGCGGCATTATGTGAGAATGGACAAACGAAACGTTTTACTTCCAGCTCAACTGGAAATTCAGGGTGATATTAAAAAGAGACCTTCCTATCCGACCTTTTTTGTTCCAATGAATTTCTTTTGTAGGTTTAGGTCCACGATTTTGTTTGAACAGCTTAAGCTAAGTAATGGTTGTCCATCCATTTAGGATTGTTTTTTCTGTTTTCAGGTTGTTAATTGTTATCTTAATGCCTTGATGAATTTGAGACTTATTTCTTATCACCCACCTACCTCTCCCCTACTCCTTTTAATATAGGTACTTTTTAATATGAAATAAACAAGATATTAACTCAACTTTCTCGGTACTAACATTGGACGAACTAATTAAAACTTGATGCTTCGATATGTGGGGATCGCCCGAAGGAAAATTGTAGGATATTGAATTCAGTAAACAGATAGTCCAATTAGTAATTCTATTCTCGCTCGAACTTTAGCATTCCGAAAGGGAGAGAAAATTTAACGTTAGTTTTAATTCCATCTCATATAACACCAGGACCAAGTCTACTTTAAAATTTTAGTAACTAGGTACAATATTCTTATAAAAATTAACAGAGAAAATTTGAAAAGATAACCAGAAAAGATTTATCAACATTATACTGATATTGGAGTGTTTGGTAGGCGTTTATTTTACGGCGGGCTACCGCCTGATGCCAAGGAAAGCACTCCTGGAGAGCCTGGGCACTACCGTCAACCATGTGAGTTTCAGCCGCTACCATTCTTCTATATCCATCATCAGACGAACATAGCAGATACCGAGCGTAAATATGTTCATGACTCCTTATTTCTCCATAATAATTCACAAAGGTTTCCATCACAATTCCCTTAAAAAAAAGCATTCGTAATTAATAAAGAAGTTTTACGACGGCATTTAATTTCGCCGTAGGTGGCGTTGGCGGGCTATCGGAAAAGCAAACACGGGGAAAAGTTTCCCAGTCCGGGGACACTCCCCCCTGAAGGTAAAAAACCGCAAAATGAAATTGAGTCGGCAAATGGTTCGGAATGTAAATAAACCGAGCCTTAATTTGAAGTGTTTTCCTTTGCCTAAATCCAATTTGCGGGCACCAAATGGTCTTGTACGGGAATTCGTTAGGCTTCTATAATGATAATATGTTCACGAAAATGTACCGTATTTACCTATTTAGTGTCTGTTTATTTTCATTAACTGTTGAGTTCTATGTATTTGAATGTGGATCTCTAAGGAAATATTTTGTTTTTTCTCTCCAAACTCAAGGCAAAGATAAGATTGGTGTAATTTAAAAAACTTTTCCGCCTTCGACTCACCTATGTCGCATCACACGTTTTTTCATCTTGGAGCTTTTTTACACGGCACATTTAAGCTTTTAGCTTCGTACGTAAAAACTTTTGGTTGACTTTAGGGCACTGCAAACAGATATTTTGCAAGTCTAGTAAATAAATAGGTCAGCTAAAAAATCCGTCAAATAGAATTTCGAGCGCGTACTTGCATTTTGACATTTTTTGATAATGTACGACAATATTCCAAAAACCTTGATTTAGAAAACTATTTAAGCAACGTGACAGCTCTGGACTTTTTTATAAAATTTTGGTAGTATTCTGTGTGTTGTGCTTTCTTTTATACGAGTATGCTAAAACTGTCTGTCACCACATTTTTGCTGTGGCGTAGTGTATTCTAACTTTTATTTCTTTAAATAATACCTACTTAAATATCTTTGTATTGTCTTAGTACATATAGGCCATTTTAATTGCCATCTCCGCTTTGCTGGCAGGGAAGTCTGAAACCGCTTTCTTATAACCTCCTATTTTTCCTCTTCTTCTTTTTTTCTGATTGGTCCCAAGACAGCCAGTAGGGTCATTGCACAGCTGCATTATTCGTTGATTATTCGATCAAGTGACGCCAATTTTGATCCTGATTAACAGGAGTTGCAGTGGCGGGACAGAGTGACGGGTGTGTCCCGAAAAAGTATTGTCTTAATAACCAAAACTAAACCAACCAGCTAGTATCATTATCAATACCTTTAAATACAAGAACAAAGTTCCTATTTATCCACTGCTGCCTATGTCGGATGTCGATTACAAATATTTCCATTATCAAAATACTAATTGAAACAAAAAGACAATTGTCCAATCCAATGAAACCAGCCTCATTAACGCTGTCACAGTCATTATTAATTACTTTGTAAGCATTGCTTAATCGGTTTGGGAATGTTCAACAGAGTGTCTTTTAACTTAATTTATTGGGGACAGGCAGTTTAATACAGTTAAATTACATCCCTTTTAATGAATGGTCACCTGTTTGCTTTGTAACTTTAATCTCTGCTAATGGGAAATGTCTAAAAGCTCATGTGTTTAACATTGGTGTCACGTCAGTGCAGTGGCGGTACTGTCATAGAAGCCCAAAAGCCCGGCTTGCCCTATCAAACTAAAATAAGTTCGCACTCTTATTCATTCATTAACAAATGTAACGACTTTTTAAAGCCATCGAAAATGTGGTTTTGTTGACATGTTCGAAAACTTCTGAGTGTTTTGCTGAGCTCGTCCACGCTAGTAAGTCCACAACGGAAGTATGAAGTATATCTCTCGGCTTGCCTTGAACAAAAGTCTAGGCACGCCACTGCATCAGTGTCTGTCTCGTGGCAAACACAGTTGTCGATTCTCATAGTAGTAGATCTTCTCTGTGTATATTTTTTACGAGGATGGTATCAATTGTAATCTTACCTAGACATGTTATGTTTATTTAATAAACATAACACAAGCTCCTCGAAGGTGTTGGCAGAGTTGTCACATACCCCATTTCGCATGTTTATGTTGAGTCCCAGTGTGACAGGTTGCGAATTTGTCGCCACTCTAAGGGCACAATGAGGACAATGGCAGCTACAACTTACGGCACCCCAAGACTCGAACCCGCGACTCATAGGGTCGGGTTGGTCGGTTAACAAAGTCACGTAACAAACTGACTTTTTTTTGTATTTCTCGAATTTAATTGGCCCGTTCGATTGATAAGTAAATAATTACAATTATTAGCACCCGAGCTGTTAATGATCCAACAAACCAATCAACCTGATTGATTGCACATTCTAACACTAATCGTTTATTTTTCTCAGTGGCACGTTTAGCAAACCATTGGTATGCAGTGGACGGTACTCGCCACTAGTTGTATTCATGACGCATAGCAAACCGTGAGATATAGACTGGTCCCGGTAGAATATGCAATGCAGATTGCCGGAGTCCCGATCGCATTTTTCAATTTGCCCTATTGCTGCTGGTAGACAATAGATCGACTTTTATTCGGTTCGTCTTAGTTCTTTTTTTTTCTATTTTGGCAGTATCAGCCCTTTTTATTTGGACGATTACAATGGGTGGCATCACACTATCAATACAGTATCATATCAATAGTACGCGACACGATCATTATTAACGTGATACTGGATCGCGATACCAAGTATTCTGCAAGAATATTGACAGCGTAGGAGTCCCCAATAAGAGGTGTTACTTGTATTTTATCAAATATTTATATATATATATTTATAGTATAGCTTTGGCTCGTATTTTACATTTTTACAACCCTGAAAGTCAGACAATTAAATCTGAACCTCTTACTTGTAAACTTACAAACTTTACTTTTCATTATATTAGTATACATTAGCTTTAGCCTGCAACCCTTTGCACCATAGAAACCAAGTGTTGGCTAAGAAAGAAGCACATCCAGTTTTCGTGTCCAGTTGACAGAAACCGACTCATTTCCTAGGGTTTCTTTTTAGGGTTTCGTAACCCAAAGGTTAAACGGGACCGTATTACTAAGCCTCCGCTGTCCGTCTGTATAAAATTTCAGAAAATATGTAGTTATTTCTGTTACGGATATAACAAAAAATGCTAAAAACATAATGAAAATTAAAAAGGGCTCCCGTACAAAAAACCCGATTTTCCAAAAATTTGTTACTTTTTTTTTTTCGAAATTAACTTAAAAGTTCATCATGTTTAAGCTTTATATGATCGTACGGAACCCGTTACGTATGATTCCGACTCACACTTGACCGATTTTTTTCAATACATTTGTGACTACTGTACTAACTGGTATCTTAGTAGTTTCGTTGTGCAGTTTCCTGCCGAAGCACTTTATTTGGATTTACAGTAGGGACGGTGCAGCAAACGAAGGCCTCCATAGAAATAGTCGCTTTAGAGTGCCAGTTGTTTTAGTGTATTCCGAAGTCATGAAAATTTTACCGTAGATAGCTAAAGAAAGCTACGTAGTTAGTTTTGTGAAAAACATTTTTTTTTTAATTTACCTAAAAAACTGAAACGAAACAAAAACTTTAAAAATTAGTTTATTATCTTTAAAAAATAAAATTAGTATTAATATAATGTCGAAAACTATCATATTTAACAATAAACTGTTAAATTTTACCGTTCTACGATATACATTTTTTTTCTGTTGATTTTTTTTCAAGGGTTTTACTTATCTAACCTACACCCAGCAGCTGATAATTCTTGAATGCTTATAAGTGACTCCAGTTTTCATGATGCCTTTCTTTCAGGTGTCATACAGAAATCCATATAAACCAATAATTGCTGAAGCTTGTTGAGTTGGTAATTGTGAGTACAAGTTCTGCATGAAACATACATTTGAGTCTACGCCAGTAACTAACTAACTAACAGGTAACTAGTACAAAGTTAATGTATAACTTTTAGGTTAATATCTAAATTCTGACTTATTAAGGATCATAAGAAGCAAAACTATCAGCTCGTAAACGGATCAATATCGAATCAAAGAAGTCCAGTACTATTTTATGAAGTTCCATTCTGCAATAACCCACGTACTCGCGTATTATCGCACGAAAGATTCAACATCTTTACTTCTACGTGGGCTCTTCGTACTAGAAATCAAGGGCAACTTCGTGTCAATAGGCGGCAATATTACTTTCCATTAGGTGAATCGCCTGTTTGTTTGCCCATGATTTTGTATGAAACTGGTTGACAGCGAGGCAAAAGACGAGAGATTCACCTTTTCTGTTCCTGATTTGATAAGTGTTCCACGACCGTAACAACACTTAGACACAAAGTTGTTTTGCTGACCCCCGTCTGGGCCTAAGCCTTAAGCTCCTCGCAAAACATGATTAAGGCCCTAATCCACTACCGATTCGCATGTCAAAGGCCAGCTGATTGACAATGGCGGATAATTGTCGGAGACCGTGGCCGAAGCTGCGTACAATTGCATTTCCGGTCGGAAGTTTGACATTTGCAGTTTCCGAACGGTTTTCCGAATGGATGAAACAAATTGTGACGGTATAAACGAAAACTGATTACGAGTTTGTGACAAAAGGATTTTATTTATCAGCGCTTTTTTAATGGCGATAGTTTTTTTTTTTTTGTAATAGCTAGTCATGTCAAGAAATACAGTTAACTTTGGTTTCTAAAATTTCCAGTGAAAAATAGCATTCATCTACATTGTGACTACTTAAATATTTATTATTGATTTAACATTTCATCTGCAATTGTAAACGTACCATGTCGAATTGTACATTGTTGTTCCTTACTATTAAGTAAATTATTTTTCTTTTTTAAACGATTTTCATAGCTTCATTAAATTTAATTATATAGCTTTATTATAGATAGTACCTACCTACTTAACTAAAACAGTTCAATGTGATCGTTTAAAAAATAATACAATACGCATTAAAAATTGGGTACAAACCTCTTTGGTTTATGCATTGCCTTAGATATCTGCTGTTATTGTAATAACTCCATAAAGTTAAAAAAAATAAAAAACATATTTACGATACGATCCAAACACCACCAACATATTCGTCTAAACACGCAAGCTACAAAACCAAGTACCAGCTGTAAGATTATTTTTTTTTAAATAAAAAAGCATTGTATTTTTAAAGTGTCGCGTGACGTCACAGTGCATACCGACGTCCCGAATTGAACATATTGTCCCGGAACCGCCATGCATATTTCATAAAGATACAGCACGTTCGCACGCCTGTCGAAAACTCTGTTTCTATACAGTAATATTACTGGATATGACATTTAGTGTGCTCCTTAGATAATAAATAATCGTTATATATCTGACCGAAATATCTTTGAAAATATTTTAAATTAAATTGACTTATAGCCAACAGTCAGACGGAGCAAAGAGGAAAGCATTTTTTTTTAAATCTCAAACACTTTTAAAAATTTGTATTCGAAAAAGCGTCTATAAATTTCGGGCTGCAAATGAGCTCAGTGTTGAAGAAAACAAGCGAGGAACAGGGTAAAGGAAACAAGGAGTTTACATATGCGTGGACATTACAAAAAAGTTCTTACTCAATGGATTTTTGTAGAATAACTGCTTATCATCAATCTGATGTTTTTGTCAAAAGGTGATGTCACAGAACTTTTATATGGGGCGATCTGAAAAGTTTATTTTTTATTTCATATATCAGTATTAGTAAAATCGTTACTACTGTACCTACATAAGTGCCTGTCGTATGGTACTTTGACAAATCAAAGGCGATAGTAAGTAAAAAATAATAAAACCAGCACTAAAACATCTTGTATCGTAGGCAACGATATGGCTTAAACTACATACATAAGAATTTACATCCGAGACCGGTAAGCGAAAAAATGCATCTAGCAAGTAACACAAACTTCCGGCCCGGCCGGGATTCGAACCCGGAACCTCTAGCGTAGCAGTCGGCTATTTATGCTAATGCGCCACCGAGGTCGTCAAGAAGATTCTTTATATCAACTGGTGTGTTTTTTTGATTTTTTTAAATTTAATTATTTAGTAATAGTTGTACAGTTGTACATCTGTGTATCCGCGCCCGCCATATAGTTTACGGGTACTGTACTCGTTGAGTTTTAATGATACACGCGTGCATTGTCATTTCACAACATTTATTATGACCACGATCGAAGCTAGACTTTACATAAACATACATTAACATTTCTGTATGTGTTTATGTTAGTACTAAAAAAAAACTATAGACGAGACGAAAAAACTTAAACAAGAGTTTTTCTTGGAAAATCAATTCAGAAAGTATCTAATAAAAATAAGAGCTCGATGTGCTTGCGTAGTTACTAAAAAAAATACTGCGAAGCGTATAAAAAATATACTTAGAGTGACAAATTTCTAATATTCCAATTTCCATTCCAAATATGAGTGAATATAACCCACATCAATCTAGCTTTTCATACTCGCTTGCAACCTTTATGTGAGAAACTTTATGAAAAATTCGGATTAAAAATAATTACACGGCACGATTCGAACCCTGACCCCGGCTGTCATCATTTAATTAAAGCACGAAAATTAATGAGCGAAACAAATAATCTTTTATGGGCCCCAAGTCGGGCGCCATCATATTTCCCATCAGAATGATGGAATTCTAGATGACTCCCCATAAACATTGGTTAATGTGATGTCGGCTTTGAAAGTTAAATGTATCAGAGGATTTATTGCTTCAAATTTAACGTGAACATGTCAAGTAAATATTTTTATATTACATAGGTAGGTAGGTAAAACCCTTTGATTATTAACCTGTCTGTCTGTTGAGAAAAAACAATCGACAAAAAAGAGGACAGTAAATTTTTTGAAGGGGATTTTTTTTTGTATCCGTAATATCCACACAAGAAGTCGTGCGTCTTATATCTCATAAGCATGCCGAGTGATACCAGCTTTTGAATATTTCCCATTATGAATGCGAAAAATGTATTCAATTAAATTTAATTTGTAATAATTATTTATATCAAATATTGTGTTTGTGTTCAACAAGTCCCTAACTAGAATATTTTTTAGAAACAAACAAAGGACAATAGGATTATATAATCAAAATATCCAAGGGGATACTCGTATATCGATTGGGAAATCAATCGTTTCATAATTAAAAAATAGCGACTATTTCAAACAATGTTGAAAAATAATTTATTATTTTAAAATTATCCTCGTTTTTCCGAAGTAATATTTTTTATCATATACTAAAGTATAAACTTCATTTAAAAAATTAGTTGACCAATAAGTTGGGAAATTTTAATTTCAAGGGAGGGCTAAACTGCAAACATGCCGGTAAAATTGGACAAATTAATTCACTCTGTAACATGTAGTTATACAAAGTGTACCTGCCGATGATATGTAATTTAATTTCAGTCGTCCTCTATAATTCCTGCACACTTTTAAGGCGCAATTCGTCATGTTGATAAACCAAAAAATACGTGTTTTACACTTCAATGTCAGTTTTGCTATAAACCGGGCGAAAAAAAAAAATGTACTGTAACAGTTACATCACATTTTATTTAGACAGGTTAATAATCATAGGTAAAACCTAAACAAAGGAAATAACATTAAAAAACATTGTTTCGTACAAACACTTCGACACTTTCCGTATATTCAGCTTTCATTTTAAAAAAAATCGCTTGAAAAAAGCTTAATCGAACCAAAATAAATTCAGTTATTATAAGTTACAGGAATATAACTATTTTAGCAAAAGAGTGCAATAGATATGAGAAAAATCGTAATACCATTTAGAAAGGTCACCATCACCTCTTGACTATTAAAAAGGTAATTTAACAAGGCAAACTTAAACATAACCCTACTTTGCATTTCTGTAGAAAAAGTCTCACTTATCATAAAAATATAACTTAAAAACAAGCATTTAATACATCCTATATCACGAAGTCTCTTTGCTTATGTATGTTGATCGGCTTGTCAGGCGTACATGTATACATTGTTTCAGTGTGCGTCATCTCGAGTTCGCTCAGTTCGTTCAGAGATTACGCATACAAGAACACTATACACGTTCGAGGCTAACAACAACCATTTGCAAAAGGACTTCGTGAGATAGAAAATCAGGCAACACCTGAGACCCAAGTCGGGCGCCATTAATAAAATTTAAACGCGGACACGTTTTGATGAGCTCTCATAAAGATTGCAACGTAACTTTGTTAATTTACCGGTCACATCGAGTTACTAAGTATTAGTTGCACTTGTGTTTTACGACACAAGTTACAAATTAAGCTTTGATACCGACCAGGTGTGGTCAAGAAGATGTTTCTTATATTTTTGGTCTCTACTTCATATAACGACTTAGATTGACTTGATCCCACGTTTAGCTCGTAATATATACCTCAAGCAGACTAAACTTTTCGAACTTTTCTGTAGATAACTTAATAAGAAATAGTTTATCCAATATTATAATTGTTAACGTTTTTGCCGACATCCAGAATGTTACCTTATATTACTACAGTCATTTGTACTAACGATCTGGATTCCTGGAGGCATTTACAAATTTCTGACTGCAAAACTTGATGAAATAACTAAAAATCGCATAGGTAACTACATAAAAAGTCTGCATTTGCTCGGGTTTTCCTCTCCTCTGTTCTGATGGAGCATCACATAACCAGGGAGTAAATGACCCGCGACCCTCCGCCTGAGAGGACCTAATGCAAAAGTTAGTTTTTACATCAAAAATTATGGACCATACATATTACCCGCCTCAGCCGGGTAACATTTTGCGGGGAGCTCCAAAATAATGATGTACATTTCTGCGGTAATCTTATAGAATTCCGAAACATTTCTAAATCTAGGCAACATATTTTTGAAACCTTATAAGCGAGTAGTTTATCATGTTTTCAGTATTTGAATGTAGTAGACATCGCATATTAAATTGTAAAAATATATTTAGTTACAGGCTGGTGACTACAAAATCCGATTACAAATTTTAAGGTTTACCAAAATGATTTGGGTCATTTATTTCACTCTTAAATCATTCTTCTTTGCTTCATTCGTTCACTAATCAAGTCACATATCTAAATAAAGATGATGATTCAATACAAAGCTACATTACTACGCCTTTACTCAAAAGCCAGAAAATTATTCCAACTGTTAGTACCTAAATCCAATTCTATTTACCAAGTAAGTTCACCTTTCCACCAAATGTAACCCCTATTAACCTTACCTGGAACAGAAAACAGAACATTTTAGTTGGGAAAAAATGGACATAGTTTCAAAGGATCGACCGTGAAGCAAATCTCTCGAGTAAAACGAAACTAAATGAGCTTTCTTTAACGGAGGTTGAGTTTTAAATGACTCTGTTATTTTTCTTTTCAGCGGTTGCCTTTGCCTTTTGTATTTGCACTGTAATAGTCAGTATCTCCTTGGAACGTAACTACAATTTTTATAGAAAACTAAGAATTTTAATCTCGTCCAGGCAAATTTAATCTTCAACTTGCACTTTGATTGTTTTACGTTTTTTATAATGAAACGCAATGTAAGAACAGGTTTCTATGAAAAAAATATCTTGATAAGTAAGTTTTTCAAATTATTTTATTTCTACTCTGTCCAATCAATTCATATTCCAATTTCCACAATCTTTATGATTAAAATATTTAAATCTTCCTTTTAAACGACTGGATATAACGACATCATCATGTTCCAAACGTCAACCTCACAAGACCGCCATTTTGTTTTCGAACGAGCACACAAAATGTCCGCCGGTGTCGTCACAGGCGACCACGCGATAATTAAATGTCTGCATTTCGTTGCTTGCGCTAGATAAGAGTGGACGTCAGTTAGAAAGGGGGATTTTAATTACGTTTTTAATTAAAGTGTACAATGTTTTTGAAGTAAAACTGTTGAGGTTATACACAAAAAGGCTGTGCAATGTTCGTTCCGGGCTCTGTTTAATGACTTGGATGGCAACATGTTAGTTAAAAGTTTTTTTGTTTTACCCTTGCATTACTTTCGACTGGCGTTCTATTTTTTTTTCCGAAAATTTAAATTAGTTGAGTTAGCCGATTTCAGCTTATTCGTTCAGAAATACTAGCATTGTATGTTATAGATACATAATATTGCACTTCAGTCAAATAACATTTAAGGAAAGTCTCCTGAAAAAGAGCTAAATCATATAGAATCTTTTCCTTTCGTGGTTTTAGTGTGGTTTCAACTTCCAAAAATGATAGAAATCCCGTTACAGCACCCGGCATAAATCACTTAGAATAACGGCCTCTTAGGAAGGACTATTTTATTTACCAGGCATAAATAAAATTTAACAATATATTTGAGATCGTTGGTTACAGCATACGTATGACCCTTAAAGAGGGTTGTTATAAATTATATCGAAGGTACGATACTTGCCAAAAAACAGTACAAATGTTTACTCTCATTTATATCTGGTTTCGTTTAAACATACAACAACAACAAACAAACAACAAATACAAGATATTTTATTCTGACACCTAATATTTCATAATGTCTGTGACTTTTAATTTTTTATAATGTTACTATTTAATTGTAAAATGGTCCAATTTAATTTAATTTTGTTTTAATACATTCAACTAATTTGTGTTTTGTTAGATTTTATTTTATGTAAGCTGTGGTTACCTTTAATTGGATAAACACAGGGAATGTTATTAGTCTCTAAGTTGTATTGCATGCATGTGTATTATTCGTTGGTAATTCAAATAAATAAATAAATCAATATTAACAAATTGATTATTGATATATCAGACACGGGGGAAATAGATTACCGTTGCTTAAAAATCGACCTGTTTATTATATTATAATATATAAATTTAATATTTACACACACTAGGACAGTGTCTGAAAGCAAAACATTTTTTTTTACCTTTTTCTTTCTTATTTTTTTTTTTCAAATATAAATAAATAACATAGTTACACACACACATAGAACGTAAATCATTATATAATCTGCTTTAATAGGGGGCAATAATGACCCAAGCATTTTACTATCCAAACCTTAGCATTTAATGGAGTAGATTTACCGCTGTAATATCGTTTACAATGACCGAGGTACTGAACTAAAACTTAACACATAAATAACGGTTAACTGCAGTCACTTGACCGGTTTTACATAACCTTACTTACTTACATATGTAAAGCGTTAAAGATAAATCTATATCAGCAAGTGTATGGAACATATTTCGTTAATTAAGTGAGATTAAATTGTTACCTACAAATCTTCAGCGACGAGTAAAACACTAAATTTTACTGGAAGAATTTTGTCCCCTGAAAATGTTTGTCAATGCTTTGATTTACGTATCTTGTTTTATTTTCAATAAGCATAAACTTTTTAATATCTAAATCCGATACATACAGTACAATCATAGATGCAATACAAGTTTGTTTAACTATATAAAAATTGAGATTTTCATTCGTCTCCAACGAAATTGGTAAAAGGATATGAAAGATGCGGTAACTACGTTAGTTTAATGATAAGCCAAGGTATATACATAATAATGTGAAAGTAACCTGCTGATCAAATTTTGATAGCTTTTGGTATAGTGGGACTTTTCGGAGAAGGACATTGCCTATTTTTCATAGCAAAAACATTAAAGGGATGGAAAAGGCGATAAAAACGCGGAAGAAAAACCAATCATTTCTAATTCTACGTAAACGAAGGCGTTGTTTAGTTTTACTCTTAAATTATTTGAAACACTTACCGAAAACGGACAAAAGTATTTTATTTATTTATTAAAACAATATCAAAGTTAAACAGATAATAAACCTTATTTTGAGTTGCTTCATATTTTCATTAATTCCCAATTAGTGAGTGAGTGAAACCATATCTTGGTGGAGGATATTTGGTTTAGAACTGTTTTTTATGAGAAAAGATAAATATAGGTATACCTACATATATGTGACATATATTTTGTATATAAATAAATAATAAATATCCAAATCACGACACACACATCGACTCAGCCCTACAAAAGTATCGTAAGAACATGTGTCGCAGGTGCATAGATAACAATACTACATCCAAGACCGGTAAGCGAAACAATGCGTCTTGCAAATAGCAGAAAGCTCCGACCCCACCGGGATTCGAACCCGGAACCTTTAGCGTAGAAGTCTGCTGTTTACACCATTGCGCCACCGAGGTCATCAAAATGTCCCTTGTTTGTAAATTTGCATTCCTTATAGACGAAGTATTGTTAATACTATATTCACCCAAATATCTAATGTTAACATATCTGCAATTAAGGTATTTTGAATTATGTACTACCACAAGTAATAATGTAATAGTATAAGTTTTTTTTTTTTTGTGGAACCACTCCGGCATTTGGTGTTAATAAAATTTAAACTTAAATTATGCTTTAAAGTTCTGGTTGCTGCCATACAGATACCAACAGAACCAAAGACGAACGGGCAGTCGAACAAGCTGAATTCGAAACGAGCTGGCCACAACTCGATAATCCCGGCCCGTTTCCCCGTGATGTTTTTCCCTCGATGCTTCATTTAACAAAGTATTGTATTGAAAGTACCCTCATTGGGATTCTGGCGACGTTTCCACAAGTTCCCGACAATGTAGAATTAGTGTACCAGATACTGCCATTTGCTTTCCAATCCCTGTTCTTTTCGAATGCCCACCCTTTGTTTACGTTTCTGGTGTTGCGTTTAACATATTTGAGAAACTGAAAAAAAGGGAGCGAAGCGCTATCGTTTTAGGTTATTTGTCAGCTTTCTGTTGATGCATACGCAAACAATGATTAAAACCTGTAATAAATGTGTAACTTTAATTTTCAAAATCAACAGCTGAAACTAACCGTACCAAAATTCAATTTTTCTTTTCGAAACCGTTGTTTTTTTTAGGCAACGGTGTGGCGTAAGGTCATCCCTAGAAAATGTTTACTCACTCTAGACTTAAACATGTCCTAACGTTTATATTATTTTTGAGATAATCGCTTTGGATCACCGAAAAAATTATCAGCGAACCGACAGCCCTTCCTCCATCAACCTTTATTTCCGATTCTAATACAGTAATACCCAGAACATTTGCGATAGCTTTTTTTGATTTTTTATACATCATGGGCAAACAAGCAGACTTTTCACCTGATGGAAAGTGATACCGACAATGCGTTACCCATGTAGAGGTAAATATGTTATACCAAGTACCAGTAATTACACTGGCTCCCCATTCCTTCGAACCGAAACACAGCGAACTGTTTCACGGCAGAAATAGAAAGGAAGGTGGTACGAACCCAGACGATCTCGCACGTAGATCTACCACCAGTAAGCCACGACCGCGTAAATCGAGGCATTACTGTATTTGCAATAAACAAAAATCACGTTCGATGACCCTGACGAGTATTTCGTTTATAATGCGACGGTAACCACCGCGGCTGCCAAAGGACCTCCCTATAAGGAGTTCCACTTCCTAGCAGCACATTAGAATTTGCAATCATCGCCTTTGCATTTCTGACGCATCGATACCGTAGTGGGCTGTGATGGAAAGAACTTCCTACACATTTGTATTAACATTGCTATTCAATTTAGTTTGAAATCCTTCGACATACATAAACATAAATCGAAATAATAAATAATAAATAATTTTGGGACATAAAGAATTTATTGAGAATAAAACTCTCTATAAAACTCACTCTTAATTAAGAAAATCAAATGTAAAATTTAAAAACAAAAAAGCCTGTATCTTACCTTTAAGACTCGATAAATATTAATTATCTATCCAGTAACATAATTTTGGCATCGCATTTATTTCACTTATTTCAACAAATGAACAATACAAAACTATTTCGATTCCATCTCTTCCTTCTTAGAAGCAATAAAAGAAAGAGGTCGATTCTTTATTTCAATTAGTATCATCTTGGTCAGTGGCTGTAATTGTTTAATTAACGACAGGTACTAAATGGTTCTATTATTCTATTATCTTAACAACTGTTTAGGATTCCAGTTAAGTTTTCGGTGTTGTATTAGATCATTAATTAATGCTTAACCCCGGGGCGGGTCAGCATCGTAAATTAGTTTTGCATTTCTAATCCAGCAGTTGCAAGCTGCAAGTTACAGGGATATTACTCAGGGAACTGAGATGTTGGGAGATTTTGAACCATTAATTATACGAGTGGATAATAAATATACTTAAACTATCTAAAAATAACTTAAAGTATTATTTAATAAATAAAAAAACGCATCACAAAACACACATTGACTCAGCCCTGCAGTGAGTATCGTAAAAACTTGTTTGACAGGTGCTAAGCAACGCTATGGTATATACTAAATAGATAAGAATACAACATCCAAGACCGGTAAGCGAAACAATGCGTCTTGAAAATGAGACGAAGTTCCGGCCCCGCCGGGAGTCGAACCAAGAAACTCTAGCGACGTACTCGGTTGTGTACACCACAGAAGTAGATAGTAGTAGAAAAATAAATATTATAAAAAGCAAGTAATGTATGTAAAAGTAGATATAGAGAGCTAGGTATGTTTTGTTTTTGTCAATTAGGAACGCAAAATTAATTAGAATAGCAAAAATGGTTTGTTTCAAACTTTTAATATTATTGATTAGTATGTCCGTGTAAATAAACGAACACACATTACCGACATTTTTGCATTTACAAATTCCTGTAGTCATTAAAATACTATGAATAAACTGAATAATTTAACTAAAATCTATTTCAATTTACATCATTTTGAACTGAATGTCTTTTGCTGCCTGCAAAGACCACAATTTAATTTATGACCTCATTAGTATAAGGAGCTATTAAGGAACTTGAGAAACCGGGATTTATTTTTTATTCTATCCAATCTATTCTAACCTACTTTACGGGATTTTTTTATTAGACCTACTCGTATAATAGGTCAATTTTGTATTTACAAATAAACATTGATAATGTATTTTAATGTATATTCGCTGCTGCGTTTTTTTAAATAATCTTAAAAACTTAGCCAAGCTAAGTAACCTCAGTGGCCACTTTCAGAATATGAATTTAGTTTAATTATATTTTTCAATAAATCTATCTTAAAGTATGTGGTTATATTATTTTTACAGCGAAAACAGAAATAGAATTGTACGATAAACCAGGGAGATATAACCCTAATAATAAGTTAATATCTCGCTCATCAGAACAACCTTTTCTATCGAAGTTTTAGTTGCGTCCGTGTACTTTGACGTCTCTCACATCTCTCTGACTAACCGACGACTTTGAAGCTTTATAACTTAATTGCTTAATTTGCTTATACTTATACGAGTACACAGTCGCATTAGCTTCAAATTGTATCAAATAATCAGAAAACTAAAATGTTCCAAAATTTTATGTAAAACTATTGAAAAAAAAAAAAAGTAACTACTGAGGTTTCTTAACGCCTTCTTCCCGTATTCTAAGTCATTGTTAGATAAAAAAATACCATTTGTTAAGCACTTTTTTAGTCTACACGATTTCCTTTGAGAGCTAGTGTCGTGGACTGAACCTTAAAACAGCTTGAGAACAATCGTCCAATCCATAGATTTATGATTCGGGAGTACAGCCACTACCAGTCATTAATCTATGCATCCAATCCTTACATTCGTCAATATTCCAGTTTTATCATCAAGCAGGATAATCTTTCAGTATATTAATTCGATATTTTAATCAATCTATCTTAAAGTATGTGGAAATAGTATTTTAACAGCGGAAACAGAATTAGAATTGTACGATAAACCAGGGAGACATAACCATTAAAAGTTAATATCTCGCTCATCAGGACAACCTTTTCTATGGATGTTTTAGTTGCGTCCGTGTACTTTGACGTCTCTCACATCTCTCTGACTAACCGACGACTTTGAAGCTTTATAACTTAGTTAATAAGTCAGATATTTGAGAATATCGATTGACGATGAGACGGATTTGTGATAAAGTAATGCCTATTGTCCCCGCTTAAGGGTTGTGTTTAAAAATCTACTGAATTTCAGATTTCTAGATTCAGTAATAATAATAATAATAATAAACCACATCACTACACACACATTGACTCAGCCCTTGTGTCGCAGGTACTGAGCAACGACATGGTTTAAACTACGTAGATAAGAATAATACATCCAAGACCGGTAAGCGGTCAGTAGATTTGACTATGCATTTAATGATTGGTCATAACAATTACAATTTTACATTTGTAGGTTATATTGTATTTTTTACTATTAATTACTTAGTTCCAATCATTGTGAGTGAAGTCGATTATTTGTTCGAAGAGCTATCTACCTACATCCAAAACCCGAATTGGGGAATCCGTTGAAGCTATTACTATTGAAAATACACAATCAAAACCTACAATCTCGATAGTGGCAGATTAAAAATATAGGAAAACAGTACCGAGTTTACACAAAACAGAAACACTAACTCTATAAAGGAGATTAAAGTAAATAGAATTTGTTGGGAACCTCCGACGGAGCCGAGGTAAGGAACTACATAGAAATTGCTTTAAAGAAACGATTCCAAACTTCAATTTCAAACTTAAATACAACCCCTTTGTTTGGATTAAAATAACAGAAAGTGTTTCTACTTTATTTGAAGAACAAATAATGTGTTGGGATAGAAATGTTTTGAGTTAGATTTTTCTGGAAGTTCACCCACCTTTGTAACTTTGCCTTTGTATGTGTATATATCTTTTGTGTTGCAAGCGGCCGCGAGTTAAAATTCAACTATTGTGGTATACCAGTGAAATAATACTAGAACGTTACAATAGAAACGAAATCGCAGGCCTTGGTACGTTATATTAAATGAATAATAAAACCTCACTATTTCCTTTCAATTTTCACCATTTCAAATTAAAATTCCCTCCTCCAGTTTCTGCAATTTCCTTGTGCAGTTGTATCTTGATGGTGGTGACTTGGTACATAATTTTTTTATTAATCTCAAAACTGCAGCCCGATAAAATATGTGACTTAATTCTGCAACTCAAACTGTTATGAAATAAAGACTCGGAAATCATTAGTTAATGGAAGCAAAACCGTAAGCGAGGAAGTAGCCGTGTCCTCACCAGTCGATCCCACGCGATCCTGCCGCGCAGGCAATGAACCCGATCCTGATGCGCGCTAGTTTAGACGTGCCGCTCCATTGCTTAATTTGCTTATGCGTTTACGAGTATACAGTCGCATTAGCTTCAAATTGTATCAAATAATCAGAAAACTAAAATGTTCATGAAAACTATTGTACATTTTTGAAAGAAGCAACTACGGAGGTTTCTTGTCGCGTTCTTCCCGTATTCCAAATCGTCGTTCGATAAAAAATACCATTTGTAAGCACTTTTTTAAGTCTATTTAAAGAATAAACATTTCGTATTGGAACTGGATCGCGCTCCTTGCCGCGCGCGGTCAGTTTGTTGTCGGTTTCATATACAAGTCTACACCGGACGATCCACGCTGCACGACCGCGGAGTGCGGGATCCCTTGGATCGTTCAGCGTGGACACGGCTTTTATCTGATGCATGCCTGGACCATGCAAACGATTTCCTTTGAGAGCTCGTGTCGTGGACTGAACCCTAAAACAGCTTGAGAACAATCGTCCAATCCATAGATTAATGATTGGTGAGCACAGAAACTACCAATCCTTAATCTATGCATACGATCCTTACATTCGTCAACATACCAGTTTCATCATCAAGCAGGATAATCTTTCGGTATAGGTGTCTACAAAGTTAACTTTCGTTCGAAACCTAGTGTATCTAACACAAAGCAAAACTATCCCATATGCGCTGTAACTTGTAATATTACCTTTTTAAAAGTTTTAATACGATAAGTTATCGTTGAGGAAGCCGTGTAAACAGTTATAAAGTTACCACGGGGTGGGCTCCACGGAACGGGGCAGAAGTTTGATCTCGCATAGTGGCTTTCCATGTCGCTTTTATTATCAACTTTATTCTATCTTCGAGTGAAATATGAATTTTACATTGTGTTACTTGAAAACGCCACGTTTTATATTTCGGAACTGTCAAAGCGACGTTTCGGTTGGATGTGATGGGTGTGTACGCTTCTTAAAGTGAGTAAGTTAGTTTTTTGGATTTTTTACCAGAAATATGCGAACGGAACTCGATTATTAATCCTGGCTTTTAATACCATTATCTCTTACCGTTGTATTCGTTTTTATTTGTCAGCTATCCGTCCGTACGTCACACCGGGCTGTGGTATTTTTAGGGGCAATAGAAATACACACACACACATACATATTATATAACATTTTCAAATGTTGCCCACTGAAAGACAGACAAATATACGAGACGTAGGCTTAGTATACTCAGTGACTATTTTCATGTTTTTAACTCAGTAACTCGATTTTCACTTATTTCTGTATTTAAATTTGTTCTGTTTATTCATGTATAAATACAATACAGTATAAATTTCGTTTGAAGCGATAAAACTGAACAATTCACAAACAGTTGTAAAAGCCAGCCATTTGTAAATTAAACTGTTGGATAGACTTCATAAATAGTTATATTAAGGACTTTGTATATCGACTTCCAGATCGGGGAGCAAATCTTCGAGATGGCTTTAGAGAAATCTAGATCATATCCTTATTGTGATAAGGTGGATTATGGCTATTATAGCTTGTAAGAGACCGTACAAAGGGCTGTATGATGAAGGTCTGAAGACAGATTGTCTTGTTTTGACGTCCTGTAATACCTTTACCGTACCTGATAAAACGTAAGGGTTTCTCAAACTTCAAGTGTAGTAACAGAAGGGCGGTTGTGGAATTCCCTTATTAATTTTCATATATCAAACATGTTTAGGCAGGTAGGTAAGGGGGCCGTTCAATATTAAAAATTTGCGGGGGGTAGAGTGTCCGTTTAAATGTTTATGCAAAATGGCTTTAGGTCAAAGGCCGCCAAACTTGAGGAAGTTCTTCTTGTCTTACTGAACAATTGTTTCAATGGACAAGAATCTCGCCAAGGCACCGTTCTCGAGATTTTCGATGTAAAAGATCCATATTTTCAAAAACGTTACGGCGACTTACTGGGGGGCGGGGAGGGACAAAAATCTTCGAAAATAGCTTAACGTCATACTTGAGCAGCTCCTGAAAAACAATATATCAATGGAGAACATCAACAAGTCACAGACAATGGAAGTCATCTACTGCAGGACAAACACCTCCCCCACATCTTTCCAACCAGAAGCATATATAGAGGTAAATTTAGTGTTTTAATTTCACGTATACGAAATTTTCTAAACTATTTATTCGATTAAAAAATTATTATTCAAAATGGAGTTCCAGGATGGACAAAGTCCATATTTTGTTTAAGAAAATACAAAAATGCTAGTGATACTCGAATCAAGTAGCGGGGAAGAAAGTACCAGTCTAATCATTTTATTACTAAGGTTAAGTATATCATATATTGACTGTGTCATGTAATAGCTACCATGACTTTCAAATCTTTTCCCATACGCTTTTCATATATTATCTTATCCATTTATTTTCGGAAAATTGCAATATTCCTTGGGGATACGTTTGACATGAATGCGTTTGAGACAGAACAAATTATTCTCACTTTCAATTGTCCCAAATTATTTAATTTATTTAATTAAGATGACATCCTGTGTTGTTGTGGGTGTCTGAATTATTTATTTTAATTAATAAATGATCCTGTGAAGTGATGTGATGTGTGTTAATTAATTATTTTAATAAATGAAGACTTAACCAAACAAGTACCAAAACGCTTAATAACCCGTTTATTAATTAATTATTCACATGCAGCGTGCACTATATCCGATCCGACACACTGCAGTTTTTTTTCCCCCAACGGAAACAAATCCAGCAAGGATATATTTTTTGTAAAACAAATCCGATATCACGGATGAGGATACCGGTGTACGTATGTAGTTCCTGACATCCGGAAAAAAACGTATTAATTGGTATTTTTTAGGGTTACGTAAAAACAATTTGCATATCCGTATCACTGTGTCTGTATAGTCATTACAAAGATGTAAACAAACGAGAAAATTTAAAAAAAAGTTTCTTTCAGGCTCGGGTCAAAAGATCTTCAATAATGGGGACAAATCAGTGTTAGGGTCAGATTTTTTTTTGCTTTAGCCACATTTGTGGTAGAAAAAAAATCTAAGCCAAAGTAAAAACGTTTTTTATTCGATTGGACTTAAAATAAGCAATAAAACAAAAGTTTTCGTAAGGATTTCAGTTTATCTAAATTCCATTTCAAATTGAATTATATAATTTTATATTGCTTTAAGTACAAATCAGATGCTTCTACTGACATAAAATACTAAATTAAATATCTAGTTCATATTACATTTCATTAGTTTTCAACTTTATGAGCTGCTCCTTTGCCTACTGAAGTCTCAAAGAAATTTTTCTTTATGGGTGGTTAGATGCCATGTAATCCCTCGCAAAGAGTAAAAAATTCCTTTTGAAATATTGAAAGGCACTAGTCGTTTGATGTAAAGATTGAAGAAAGCTTAGACTTATTCGTCGAAGAGTTGTATGTCAAATATGGATGAGTATTATATTTCCACTGAAACATCGTCACAAATCACTTTAAACTGAAATATCGTAGAAAATTTTTCCAAATAAAAAATCAATTTTTTGTATCTTTTTTTAATCGGACTTTAATGATCTATTAATGTTTCAGCTAAGCCGTTTTTATTTTGCTAAGAAACCATTTTTTTAGCTGTTAAATAGAAGACATAAAGAAAAAAAAGTTAAGCAATTTGTTGACCTAATTTTCTTCTCAAATGCAACTTTTTTTTTTTTTATTCATGACCAGGCATTTGACCCCAAACCCGCCTGATGTTAAGCGGCGATGAGGTGGATCATGCCTGCCTAGGAGAAACCTATTCACTCTTGCCTAATAGAGGCCCAAAATATATTGGCCAAGTTATAACTACCAGCAACTCGTACGTATGTTAAGCGGCGATGAGGTCTAAGGTGGATCATGCCTGCCTAGGAGAAACCTATTCACTCTTGCCTTAAAGAGGCCCAAATTATATTGGCCAAGTTATAACTACCAGCAACTCGTACGTATCAATCAATCATGATGATCATGAAGTCAGAATATGCCATACAATATGACGAATATATAAGAACTGATAGGATCTGTAAAAACCTACATTTGGCAAATCATGAAGTTACAATAAAATTTAGTCAGTCCACAACCATCATGAGGCATGCGAATAGAGAATGAACTAAAATAGTAATTATTTATTTACAACGATTTTATACAGATACAGGCCACACGCAAAGCTTCGCATAAAAAGTGCAAAATCAATCCTTATGCTGTACAACTTAAGAACGGTACAAAGTCCAAACAGGTTAGGTTGATCCATGGCTGTATTGTATGTTGAACATGGTCGCTTTTTACAATGTCACCTAAACTGTGGTGAACTTTTATCAGAGAAGGTAGAGTGGTCATCTGATCAAAAAATAAATACCTACTTAAGTTAATTTTACAGTAGCAAATAGGTAGTAACCCTACCTGTGATTAAAAACACGAGAATCTAACGTTCGCAGTGAATTCGAAACTGCTAATTACGACATAAAGGCATCACACCTCAGCAATTAAGATAACTGGATCCGTAGTTGGCATCGAGGCATATGAATGGAGTTTTATAAGGTCGGGCTGGCGAGCATCGGGTTACGCGGTCAGCAATCCACTTTGCGATACGTTAGGAATTCCTTTGCGCTGGGACAGCCTACCTAAAACGAACAGAGATAACAGTTCCTTTATACGATAATCCATCCCTCGCTATTTGAAGGCAACTTTATACGATAAGCCAAAACCCATACAATGCCACTACCCCTTCAACATGATGTATCCATCGACAAGTGCCGCTGTAACGTTAGATGATTTTAAGAGTCCCGAACCCAAAGAATGCACACGCAACCCTTTTACTGAACCTGTCTGAGATTTCGTCTCTCAGTTAAAGAGCTGCATCTCATTCATGAACCTATTTTATTGACGCTATCTATTTATTTATTGTTATTATTATTACACGGGAGATTAATCAATTAAATAATAATAAGAATTAAATTTTACACTTTTCAATAAAACAAGAAATAACAAGCTGTTATTAGAAATGATTAAAAAAAAACTAAGGATTACAGGGATCCACTACACAAGAAAAGTGATTAATAATATTATAACCCGATTAATATAAAATATAATTCGATTAAAACAGAAACGAAGTTTACTGTCGCTATATAAACTATGCCAGGGATTCCACAGTATATTAGCAGTGTAAATAGGTACACGAGTGTATATGTGTGTACATATTACACATTTATATGTGTATATACCGGAGGGTACATTTTCTTTGTTGTTTATAAATATTAATTGAATGCCAGTAGCTTGTTAGATGTTCAGGGAATATATTTTACTTTCCTCCTGCGAACGTAAATCTACGGGCTGTAATCCCTGAAACGGTCCCTAATCGTTATTATGTAATAAAAAAATGTATAGAACAAGCAATATATAATATATAATTCAGAGTTTCAATTAGGATTTAGATAAAATTTTACTTATTCACTGTTAGTAGGTTATTACTGTTAGTAGGTTATTATTTATTCACTGTTAGTAGGTACTTATGTATTATATATTATAAACATACCAATTTCTCTATTTATCTAAGTAGTGATGACACTCGATAACCTGGTTTTGCTATTACCGATGCAACTGATATTATTTAGTATGGTAATTTTAATTTGTTTATTCAATCATGTTATGTTTGGCGACCTCGGTGGCGCAGTGGTGTAAACAGCTGCTACGCTAGAGGTTTCGGGTTCGAATCCCGGCGGGGACGGGACTTTGTGTTATTTGAAGGACGCATTTCGCTTACCGCTTACCGTTGGATGTTTTTCCGGTATTCTTATTTATTTAGTATATACCATATCGTAGCTTAGCACCTGCGATACAAGTTCTTACGATACTTAGTACAGGGCTCAGTCAATGTGTGTGTCGTGATGTAATCAGTTTATTTATTATAATCAGTATATGAAAAAAGGATATTTAAAGTCAAAAACAGAATAAGAATTGTACGAAAACGAGGGAGATATAAACATTTAAAGTAAAATATCTATCTCGTTCATCAAAACAACAATTTCTATGGAAGTAGCATGGCGCCCGTGTACTTTGACGTCATAGTACATATTGGATCTCCCTTTAACCAACAACTTTGCTTTATAACTTATAACTTAGTTGATAAGTCAGATATATGAGAAAATATAACGGATTTGTGTCTATATATGGGGTATCGAATTATAATAAACAAATAAGTCACGAATATTCCCTGTTTAACGTTATATAATAATATCTTTTTCAACCGATACTCAAATTATTGATAGTTTCGAATAACTTACGTCACAGAATAACTAATAGGAGAAAAATCACTATTCCGCTTTACCTTTAATTATCTTTAGTGAGGTCACTAATACCTATCACGATTCGTAACAGACCCGAACGCAACGCGCAGCTCGAGGACGTCGTACAATAGTCGCTGAATTATCCTGACATAGACATACAAAACTGTTGACATTTAATTAGGGGAGTAATTACGAATAGGTATAATGTAAAGGCGTATTTTATCGGATGACACATGTCTCGTTGAACGAGATGTCCTCGAGGTGTTCAGTTTTAATTCGTACCTACATGTCAGCATTAATTTGTTGACGTGTGGTGCAAATGTCTGCGAGAAATAATATGATCCTCTAGTGTTGGTCATTTCAATTGCTGTCTCCAGTTTTGCAGTGAGACTCTTACTTCTTCTGAATAAATTCTACTTCATTCCACAGCTGCGGTATTTGTTTCAAAATGCGCCACTGTTGTTCCTGGTGGGATAAATCCGATCTGATGCCAGAGCAGCAAAACCATAGCTTTTTCTCTGCCTTGGAGTCATTTATTGATGTGAAAGTTTGAGCCAATCGTCATGTCTTTACTACTCTGTATTAGGAAACCGTCAAACCAATTGGCACACAGTTAGGTTACATCTTGGATTGACTAATACCATACTTTTTATCTCCAAAAATACAATGTCATAGGTAGATGTTAATCATCCTCAACTGGAAGTAGGGTTACCAGATCCAATTTTAGAAATACCAGGTTTGCGAATAAAATTCCTGACGATCGGATCGAAAACCGAAGAGGTGGTGAAGTTGCCGCGCAAATTTTATATTAAGTATAGAACAGGGTTATATTTTTGTGTTCATGTAAATAGAAAGCATTAAAATTTCCTGACATTTCCGTTTTTAGACAGACACAACAAATGGCCAAAAGCGGTGACAGGGAAGTTCATGACGTCTGGTAACCCTAGCCGGAATTCACCAAATGCCGGACATTTGCCTACCCTAACAATTTCCTTAAGGAGCGATCCTGTGCCGCTTACATCCAGCGGCTCCCTGCAACCCTTACAAGATCGTCAAACTTCCTCGTGGCTCAAAGACTAACTACTAATTTGAAACAAATACAATAGCTGCAGAACAATAAACGCTCCTAACGTTTGTACCATGCACTAAAGTCTATTAGTACAAAGTCGTTATGTCTTCCAATTAGCAGAAAGCTAAGCGTCTTGTGAGTGTAACGTGACTGAACCGCCTGTGACATTTATACTACACTTGCGATATTCACACCGAAGTCTGAAGCCGTATTCTTACTACCTCCTATTTAATAATAATAATAACCACCTCACGAGACAGACATTGACTCCGCCCTGCAGTATGATAATCTTGTATCGCAGGAACTAAGAAACAATATGGTAAATACTACATAGATAAGAATACTATATCCAAGACCGGGAAGCGAAACAATGCGTCTTGCAAATAACACAAAGTCCCGCCCCCGCCGGGATTCGTACCCGGAACCTCTAGCGTAGCAGTCAGCAGTTTACACCACTGCACCACCGAGGTTTCTTCTGATTAAGTTCGTTGCGGGTCCCAAGACAGCCGGTAGGGTGTCTGGGACACAGCTGCATTATTCGATCTAAGTACGCCACTGTTGCCACTGTTGATCCTGGTCACCAGGAGTTGCAGTGGTGGGACAGAGTGGCCCGAAAAACAATCACAACCGATATTATATCCATCTATTTGCACCCGTTTACCACAAAGTATTTTAATATTCATTTATTGTAATGGACTTGGGCCTCTCTATGTCAGGTATAAATTGGCATGACCTGGGCAAACGTCCTCCACCTGCGGCTCACATCATGTCTTAACATCATGTCTGTGAGGTTATAAAGGGCATTTAAGGAATTCTTGAAAGCTTTCATTTTTTTAAATCTAACATTAAAGCATTTCGCCTTTTAGGGACTTACGAATGTCCACAGAAAAATTCGAAATATGCGAAATGGAAATCTTGACTTAAACGGTTATATGAAAAAAATAATCTGATTCAACGAAAAGCAGCTCTTTCATCCTACTAATGCAAAACTATTTATTAAAAAACGCCCGAAGAGTACTTTTTTTCTACTCGGGTAAATATATTTCTTAATGAATATAGGACAACAGGAGGCGTCATCTCCAACAATCATCTCGATATAATTGACCTACTTCGAATAGTATACTCAGGAGTCATTATAACTAATTACTTAAGCTCTTTGTAGGACCGCCTCTTGTAATTAAAGCACCTACTACACGAAACGTTAAGATGCCTTGAAGACTGAAGCTTACTGACGAGTAGGGTTAGCAACACAGACGGGGATTATTACAGAGCGTTTTCTTTGATAATCATAGTAATAATTAATACGTGAATCAGAACCCTTCGTACCTGTATGATACTATAATGTATAATAAAGAAATCTGGCGCACTTAGTGATGCAAAAAAAACTTGAAAGGAAACCTAAAAAACTTTTTCTATATTTTTTTTTTTTTTTTAACTTATTAGTTTACAACATTTTAGTGATAAATATTATTGTTATTGAGATAATATTGATACTAATTTAAAAAATCAAGTACTATGTTTTGTTGGTCTGTAAGCTACATTAGACATTATTAGAGGCATTCTGTGGTAAAACTAAGATTTATGATAACGTTGTTTAAAAAGGCAATATGTATAGGACCTATAAATGAAACTATGAAAATGTATGATGCGAATTCTGAAGTAGAAAAAAAATCTAAATTGTTGGCAACGACTATAGTTTAGTTAACGAACGAGAATGTTAAGCGAAAGAGAATCACCGGCACCTGTAAAAAATATAAGAAAAAATTCTACACGTTATACATTTCGGTACAACTAGAACGACTGGAGAAAACTACATATGACATACATTAATTATACACACGCATGACAAATACGACATTTGACATTTCATACATACTGAAACAACAACATTTTGACGAATTTCGACTACTCGTCGACCTCTCGAATCAATAAATTGACAAATGAATATTCAACTTCGTCAGTAGAATAGATCAAAAGCGGTCAAAAGCACCGCTACAACATTCAAAATTCAAATTCCAAATCTCTTTATATCTTAAACATGAAATGAAATAAATGCACTTGTCATGACAATAGCTAGTGTGACAGATTCCACCATATTAACATGTGTCTTATACATAAAAAAATTATTTTGGTAGAGCCAGCAATATTCGTACCTATTTATAATCAACCTTTTACGTTTATCTGTTTATTGAAAGTTCATTATTTATCTGGTGACCGTACCACACCGAGAATAGTTCAACAAATTCAAAGAACAAGGCTTACATGTAGTAACATATAACAGACAGACACACACTACATTACATATGTATCAAAGCTTCCATTAGTCGCAAGGAAACTTATTTATTTATATTTGTATAATTCTATGTAACATGTTGCTCGACTCACGAAACTTTGAAGTCGCATAATTTCTCACTATGTATACATGCACCTACCTAATATAACAAGTTTTTGAAATTTTAAGTTTTTATTATTAATTAAATACTAGTCGACCCGACCCTGATCCGCCTGAATCAACTTTTGTACGACTTCTTTATTATTACTAAGCCCCCGTCCGTCTATCTGTTTGTATCTAACGAAACATAAAAGACATTCAAAACTCGACTTTTTCAGTTAGTAATTTTATAATGTACGTAGTGTAATTACCGGCAAGAGAGGTATAACATATTGACCTCTACATGGGAAACAAATTGGGCGTGCTCTTAACGTTCCAGGTAACAAGGGCGTCGTCGTATCAATAGGTGATTAGACTGTTTGCTTAATTGCCAATAATGTATTTAAAAAAAAACTGCAAATAATGTCTCATAGTAATATTTGATACTGTTTTTTTGCTGATAAATAGGAATAGCGTTCCGAATCTCAACAAACGATCCTCAAATAAAACTCTGGAACAAAATACAGACTAAAGTATCGAATTTACTACGATAGGTACCTATATTTTTCCCCCTTAACATCTCTAATTGCTTATTTATCGCCTACGTACGTAGTCAGGCACAGTTAGAGCTAAGTACCGTATCTACATCTTAGCTCGCTAATGGCTTTAATTGTAATCATTGCCCGAGATATATCAGGCCGTAAGCAGATCTCATTGACTCAGTTCAACTTGTGATTTTCCTCACATAACTCAAATTGATAGGGACAATTTTATGCTTTTGAAAGCGACATACAGAGCATTTATAAGTTCACAAAAAAAAAGATGTGTTGAAGTTTATCAGGTGTGGTAATAACTCAGACTATTTAATGCCTTATACATATTAAAAAACGTCTTTTAATAAAGCATTTACAGTATCATGCAAAAGAAACTTTTAAAAATGTTTCATAGTATTAAAAATCAGAGTAAAAAATTCCAACCAATTTAATGGAACACAACAATTCATAATCATAATAATATAACAACAAAGGGGAGAGCGCAAAGCAAAAAGTTCTAATTGGAACGAATTAAACTTTATAATCTAGTCATAATTTAACACGGGAAGGCTTATCGAAATTTTTAATCCGGTTAACAAACTCTGTCAAACATATTAAGAACAATTTAAGGGACGGGACACCTGCAATTGAAAACAACGAAGTTTTCAAGGCTTGAGGAACTCCTCGAGTGTTTTCGAGGAATTTTTGTCGCGTCGCATCTGTTCACGGAGACCTTTGCTTTGTTTTGAGGAAAAAGGATTTTTTTTGTATATAAAACACGAATCTTTCTTTTGTCATTATGCAAAATTAAGTATATCAACTTAAAACCCCGGTTTTGAGGAAACAAAGAACAGCCGAAATATCCTAAACATTACGAATATTTCCGTAGCTTATTTACCTGTTCTTATTTTGTGTAAAAAATTAAAAACCTTGCAAGAAAAATATTTCCTGTAACATATTTTTTGGCCATAAAATCTCTTATTTCCGGAACCCTAAAATTTCCCTTTTCGTTTTTTCGCATTAGAATCACTGCACGATAAAGTTTCGTCGTGGCATTATCTTAAATAATAAAATACCTAAACAAAACTTTATCGGTAAACGCCTGTTAGCAAAGGAAAAGAGAGTATAATTGATAACAATTTTCTTTGATATCACTTCGATTAAGTTTTCATCTCCCTTAAAAAAAACAACTAGAAAAGAAATCTTAAAAGAATTTTACTCTGTAAAGGAAACGTAACCATAATGTGTTTGCATTTGTTAATAAATCCACTTAGTGAACCAAAATTCAATCAGAAAATATCTTGCATATTGAAATACTGAGGGTTGGCGAAAGATTTAAAGAAAACCCATTTAAATTTCAACTCACTACCGTAGGTAATAAGGCATATTTTGCGAGAGCTATTTTCGGGAGGATTTTTTCAATTTTGTACTTTGTTTATGCTACGGATAGGGTGCATAGTTGAATTTATGTTTCGGAAACTGAAGACTTGTATCATGAAAAATATATTTTAATCTGCATCTTAAATCTATGTTTTTGCGCTTCGCTTTAAGAAGAATGAACTTAAGATTGATAGATGCTATGAATTTTTATAATACGACGAATTTTAAAGGTATTTTTTCTATGAAAGATTCAACTCCTTACTTGAGATGTAAATCGTGAGATAAATAACATGACAGGGTTATTATTATATGAATTGCTATGCGTAAGTCTCACAAAAAGTAGAAGTAAAAAAATATATATTCATAGGTAATTCTCAATCCAAAAAAAACTATCGGAAAGTATCATTTGTTTTACCTGTGCGAAGCAGGGACGGTTCGCTGGTAAATAAAGTATAATGTAACAAATATTCTATATAACCTTAATCTCCTTTGAAGTCGGTAAAAAGGGACTTTTTACATGTAGCGACCTTAAAATTAAGGAATGTGTACACATAAAAGAGTTAACACAAAGAGCTTGGCTGTAACGCGCCCCCGAAAAATATTTTTCATTTCATCGAAACCGGTGACGTTTAAAACACCTACAAATTCAAATAAACCTTAACTGAATTCGGATAAAGATGAATTTCGGAGGACAGATTCCGAGCAAAAATTACCGAGGATTTTGCGGTTTTGAGTATTTTAATCCGGGTACTTTTATATCCGTGTTTAAATGACAGAACGAAACCGGGGTAATGGATGAAATTCAACGTTTGAAGTTTGGAGTTCTGCAGCGAATACACTTTTCCAAATTTAAGTCAACTTCGAGGCTGATACTGGTTTTTGCAGAACTTACACGTCACAACCAGTTTATTGAAGCTTTTTATACTGTATCGTACACTAAATCCTGACAAAAATATTGAAAAACCAATAACATTTATTTGGCCCTGTAGCGAACTTATTTTACCTGTACCTCTATGACTTTATGCGCTGAGACAGGTACAAGTGCAGTGAGAAACTATGAGACTTTAAAAAAAAAATGTATTAGAAAGTTGTTATAAGACGTAGTTAAGTAAATAAAATAATTGATGGAAGGGATAGTAGCGTTCGGAAATCTTCGCGAAAACCGAGAAATGGCGAAGTCGCATAAATTCTTACTATACCTGTACAGTGACATACAACGATTTCACGGAGGCGGCTCGTCGCGTACGGAGAGAAACCGATTTACCCAGACTCAGTTAGTTGAAAAGCTGAGGGCTCACGCGAGCACGGTTACATGTTTTATTTTTCGAATCTCTTTTATTATATTGATGAATGAAAAGCACATGACATTAGAATCAGTAATCGTTTTAAAATGAAGTTACAGTTCTATGTGGATCAAAAATAATGCTCCAAGTAGTTTTTCAAAATCCGGGATAATCGAGTCTATTTATTTTATGGTCACGGGACGAAACGAAAAAATCCGGGACCTCCTATACCTGACAACAGCATCTTTAACAAGCACTAGTGTGCTTTTATACAAATGTCAAGTTTTTTATTAAATTACTTCCATGAGGCGTTGCCTGGTAGACAACTAAAGCGAAACATTTCATACAGGAAAAATTATTCCAAGGGATTCCAGCAAACGCCCGACAGTTTCGAGTGTAACATGTATTTTCAATTTGCTCCCCGTCCACCGTCGACTTACCTTATCTTCCACTACTACAGAAGGGGGGTGGTAAATTGACAACCGCTTGACATCTGTCATCGATCAGCTGTCAGTTCGGCGTCGAATGAAAAGGTATTGGTGTTAAAATCGAATGGGAGATGGAAGCTTTATATCGCAGTATTAACCTTTCAATTTTGTTTTATTGGTTTTCTAGTACCATTGAAAAAGCGAAAATAATTAGAGCGTTGTTTTATTCGAACTACATAAACTGTAATTTTGGTGTAATCTAAGTTACTAGTATTCTGATAGCCTCGTAGCTTCGTAGTATACAATTGTACTGGACTACGATGCAAATTTTATTAGAACCGACCTCCGTAGTTTTTGGTTACACTGGCTCTGTTCGTAGTAACGTAGTCTCGTAGTCAGGTGAAATGTTAAAATATGCAAAATAAAAATAAAAATGGAGGACATCACTTAAGGCAAGGCCCCGATGCATTTTAAAGTCTCTCTTACCGAACCTTAGCGAAGAATATAAAAAACTTGTTTAAGTGAACATTACTTAAAGGAATGGTTTGAAGAGTTTTTGCAAACAATCCGTCTTATTTTAAGACTAAAAAGAACTAGGGTTAAGCCAGGTTTAAACCATGCTCAAATGTCATAAGAAGACTCATTTTATCGCTAAAAAGTGTGTGCATTTTTGTTCTGGTACTAACTTTGAGGTCGAAATAGTCTTCAACTTTTAAGTTCTAGTTTTAACGTTAAGACGAAAAGTGTCGAAAGAAACATCCAAAGATATGTTTACTACTATGCAGGCTGATTTTTGAAATGAATAAACCGATTTTGATAGCAATTTCTGTATAACCTAATATAAAAATCTACGCTTCGCCTTTGAGCAAATAAAAAAATCAACAGCAAACTCGACTGTTTCCCATTGATGTTACAGATTTCCCGGGATTCAAAAATCAACGTATATTAGATACACGCGTGTTTTGTTTATACAATTTTCAAAGCCGAACAAAAATCAATCCAATCGTAAAAGCGGTACGGTGGAAAATCGAAAAAAAAACTTTTTTCAGCGACTTTGGTATTTGTGCAGCTCGCTTAATTTGAACCCGGGCGCACCTTTGTGGGACGAAATGAATTTTGACGTTACATGGAGGGAAAAATTAGTTAAAAGTTTACCAACTGGTACGTTGAGCGCTAGTTATATAGGATGTTTTGAACTAGAATTCGTTCTAGCTCACCAAGACCCTTCCGACACAGTTGTGTTTTGACGTGTACATACATGCATCTAGTTCTAGTGTGCCTATCGTCTTTGGGACTCAGACAGGTGCCATTTTACGCAAAATGTTAACGCTTACGAAATAAAAAATGTATTTAAAAGACATTAACTTAAGAGATGATGCTGTTCAAAATCGCTATTGCTGAAATATACCATAAATTAACGTGGGGTCAAACAAAGAGCTACGACACACTGGCTTCGGGAGTATCACCTCCGAACCTCATGCTCACTAGAGTAAAACGTTTCACGCTAAAATATAGCGGATTCATTTTACACCTATGTCTTGGAACGACATTTGGGACGAATACTTTATAATTCTAGTATGTCAATCACATTGGTTCATGGTTAAATCTTTCGCGTTCAAAAACTTTTTGACAACTGTTAAAAAATATTACTTATTCATCGACTTAACTATAGTATAATGCCGGAAATGGAGGTCACCGAGCGTTCGGTGCTGAGGAGAATGGGCAATTGTCTAAGCTTGCTCAGAGGACTAAAGATAACACGCACTGAAATAACGTGCATATACAACGCCTGACGAAACAAACAACGTTAGTCAAACGGGCTTCGTGAAATAGAACGACTGTAGTAGTTCCGGCCGACATGCACTGACATACAAAATAGCAAAAGGTTGAGGAATTCAGAATATGAGGAAGTTATAATTTACTTCCAGTTTCCAACGTCAGCTATTGACAAGCTCTACAAGCAACTATTTAACTATACATCACAAATTCTACATACCTAAGTATATAATATACCTATTTATTATTTAAACGAAAATTTCAAAATTCAAAATATGAATATCATTTAATTAAACACAGCTAAAGTAAAATACCTGATGCATTATTTCGAATAGTTTATTTTTCTCATATTATACATTCCTTGGCTTTGTGAATGTGTGTTTTTACTTTACTGTTTTTTTGGTGAGTTGAAACGTTCTATGCATTTCACAATTTTGCACTATTATTTTATCATCACCATCAATTAATATTCCACGGGGAATTGTTATTTTACGTTGTAAATAAAAGCAAATGGATGTTTTTCAATTCTGTACGTTTTTTCCCAACTGCAATGCACTGGTTCCTTCTATTTGGTTTTTTTTTTTTAATTTGAAATTCGTATTTGAAAAAAAAAGTATAGACTATATGTGTTTTTTTTGCTATCAGAAACTACTACTCGAAACATGTTTAATAAAAAAGAGGAAGTGTACGCCTTATTTGTTCCTATTCTAATGATTAACACCCAGATGGAATGATAGTTTTAAAAATATAACATGAAAATTAAAAGATACAGATAAATTTAAGATTTAATTTATTTTTGAGCCGTCCCCAGTAAGAGAAAAGGAGTTAAACTCAAGGCGTATTTAGTTAGAATCGCAGATTTCTAGAATAATCTTCACTATTAAGCCAATTCGGTTCTGAATGGGTTCACGCTTCGACGCCTGCAATCTTGTAATGCAAATAAATCCATTCAAATTGTACATTTCAATCCAGACGCGCTCAAGTCTGTTTAATATTGTCACTTCACTCGTTTATGAGAACTTACATTAAAGCAGGCATACAGTTTTTAAATCAACGATAAGTACTAAAACACTATAGTGAGAAACATTAATGAATTATTTATTTGTGAAGGATTGGAGAGCCAGCGGAATGAACACCACGACAGATGCATCATCAACATCTTTACCTCTACATGGGCAACGCATTGGCGTTGCTTTTGTCGTACCAGACATCAAGGGTATCTTCGTGTGAATAGACGGCGGTATCACTTTCCATCAGGTCGACCGTAGTAACCGTACTTGTCACCGTTGTCTGTACACTTGGCTTTGGGTTTTTATGACACTCGTAATATCCATAACAACATCATATTCGAGAGTACGCTACCACTGCACTTTCCTATTTGGTTGCTTTTGTACATTATTGTTATAAATTAATAATAGTTTTTTTTTTCGGGGCACACCCGCCACTCTGTCCCACCACTGCAACTCCTGTTTATCAGGATCAACAGTGGCGTCCTTTGATCGAATAATCAACGAATAATGCACCCTACCGGCTGTCTTGGGACCCGCAACGAACTTAATCAGAAGAAATAGGAGGTAGTAAGAAAGCGGTTTCAGACTTCCCTCCCAGCAAAGCGGAGACAGCAATTGAAATGGCCCAGAGGCCCAAAAATCTAAAGCGGAGACAGTCAGGAGACGCCTGACCGTCTAAACACCACGGTGTGCCACTAACTAACAGGGGATAAATAAGATACTAACCTAAATCTTACACCAGTAATATTGGTGACAAAACTTTTTAAAGGCACGGAAGTTTCCCTTCGTTTTCACAAGATCTGGGTAATAAATAGGACTACACGCAGATACTTGAATCGAATTCAACATGATTAACCGTTCGTCATGCCAGAGACTACACTCCCACAAGATATGATGGGCAGTTTGTACAAATTCTTGATCCGACGTTGAACATTCGCAAAAAGGTGACGGCACCAAGTTAAATGAATAAAGTTTGCCCTTAAAGTTACCATGCCCGGTTAGAAATTGGGCTACGCAATGATCGAAATTAATTATAGGTACACTACCTTTTGCCAACGCATCTTCTATGTATGTATTAAAACGAAATGTCCATTCTAAATTTTATTACAAAGTTAAATTACCTCTCTCGAACGATACCTACCTCTATATTGACATCACAAACGATGTAGAATTATATACTTATATTATACCTATATTTAGGTGCATAGCGTTGAACCCTAACACTTCCAATGCTAATCCCGGCTTTTAGTTCCATTTGCAAATGGAAATCCCTGAAAATAGATACCGGGAATATTTCTGAATTGCATTACTTCACTGGAGCTGAACGGATTTTTTTTTTTTTTAAATTTCAATTACTTTTCTGTCCTTTCATGAATGAAATGCAAATTAAATGAATTGAAACCTGTTACACGAACCGTTGAGGAGATTTTTATGAAATTACCTGAAAAAGGGAAATGAAAATTAGGTTTATTATATAATATAAATTTTAATGATACACGATTTTTGAGATACTTTCGTAACATTAACAAAATATAATCACTTCACTTTGAAACACAAAAAAATACTGTACAATATACACTTTTACTTAAGTTGACATTTTTTAAATGTTAAAACTTCGGAAGGGTTGAATTGCTAGATGAACCGCATTATATTTAAATAAACTTAAAATAAGTGCTTAAAATCGTATTTTTTATCTACAACACTGGTTCGGAATGATATCTGCGGGGAAGAATCCGGCAAGAAACCTCCGTAGTTGCTTTTTTCAAAATAAAATATTAAGAATGTTGCTATGTTAAATTTATATTCAATAGATATGTATTTGTTTTTTTTATTGAGTTTTCTTTCAATCAATGTATCGGTCAGTCAGTTCATTTTTCTCTACAAATCGGCATCATAAAGTCCGATTATAACTTTTTGAGTACATACTGTGACTCGATTTTTTATTTCCTATCGAATGTTTCAAGTCTTTCCTTTACTTATTCAATAACAAAAGTGATGTGAGATTACTGCTGGCCGTAAAGTTGACGTCGGAAACCTTGGCTTTCTATGGGAGATCGTAAAATGTGATATTCACCAGAAACACGACAATGTCGCATGTGCTTGGAAAAATCCAATTATGCTCGAGTTATATACATACTTACTAACTTATTTACCACACAATTTAATAAAATATATTTATACATGAGGGTTGCAGCAAAAAGCACAGAATTCTTTTCAATATCATCTAAGATATCAAACCACTTATCACTTACAACTCACACTAAAGCCAACATGCAAGATTTGCTGACTTCAAAGTCTAAATGTTTTGAACTAGCTTCTTGTTTAACTGCTCGTGTTGCTATATTTGTACTGAATTACCTAAGCTTTAGTTATCATATTTAATTAATTACCATCTCTGTTTCTTCAGTTCTGATGTTTAATGACCTTCCTACGATAAATCGGGGTTGAAATCGCTAATACCACGTTAAGCTTCATCATTGTAACTGCATCATTGGAGTTTAGTAACCATCAGGTGGAATTTTGGTCATACGCTTTCTTATTTCAAACACAGACATGGTTTGTTATTACTCCATTGTCTTGTCCACATCTATATTATCTTTGCTCTTTCACCCAGATTCTTAACAGGTATAATTATCATCCCCCATGCAGGGGATAAGATCTAAGAAGTTACTCTCACCCCTCTCGGTTGCCATGGTAATTAAGCCCTTTAAAAATGAAAAAGGAGTCTAATTGGCATTCGACAAAGAAGGTTCAAAAAGGACTTCACACGAACATGATTGGCTAATTAAAAGTTAATTAATTTGGGACAGAGATTATAAATTATTCTTTCCGAAGGGTTTCTAAATTGTCAACTGTTGATTTTTCCTAGATTTTAACTGAGTAGATGTATGAAATAAAACCTGTAAATTTCGGATTTTTCATTAACTGGTAGTCTATGATATGACTTCATACTACATTTAATGATTCTACGAGTAGGTCATCAGAAAATCATTCTTTATAGGAATCTAGTATTGTGTATTAAATGTAGTATTGTCTTATTTGTTTTTCATTTCCTATACAACTCAAAGAACAATGTTCATGTCGCGAATGTTAAACGACCATATATTTTAATTTCGCAGACTTACAGGGTTGATTATTTCACAGCTTCCAGAGATCGCACACTTCAGTATTTGTTATTAATTTTCAATTTTTTACCTGTACGCGTTCCTGAGAAAAATGTCTGGAAGGGCTGACAGAACAAACTAATGTTATAAGGGTTCCTTTTTTATTCAGATGAATAGTTTCTAAAATAACATAGTACGTACAAACTTAATTAGCCTCTTCGTAAGATCAGTATAGACATGTCACTTAATTATAAAATACTAGGTAAGTGAGGTTTCTGAACGGATTTTAATCATTTTCACATTCAAGTTTAAACGTACGCTTGTCAACTGTGAAAGTTCCAGTTAGCTAAACTGGATTAAACGATTAAAAAAATACAGTACAATTTAACACAACATTAGAGGGAAGCTTCGAAAATTCCCAGACGTGTCAGCCATTTTGCGGAATCCCGTTTCCCTATTTCCAGTTAAAACCTGTAATATTCGACTTGATCCGGTTTAAATTGGATTGGATTGGAGCTAGCAAGCCGCGACTTTTGCATCGCCGGAAACTATTTTATATTAGGTTATTTTTCCGCTGAGTTAACATCGGGCCGGGGAGCTTCTCAGGTTGATTACCTTTTAAAATCGTTATTTACCGGTAAACTGTTGTACTATTTTCTTACTTAGCACACAGCAGTGGGTTGTGGTGTTAATTTTGTGTTTTAATTTCAAAAAGGTTAGTAAAAAAATCTTACTCATCATTGCCTCAACTTTTTTGCTATCAAATCAGAGTATTCAAAAATTACCCACACAATTTGCAAAACCTACCAAATTTTACTCTAACAAATACCTAAATACGAGTACAGAACTAAAATAAATTAAGGTACAGTACAGATACAGGGTAGAACGGACTCTCGGATCTCTAATATTGTTTCTCATGAAGCAAATTCAATCCAACGACGCTCGACCTATTATGACACTAGCAAATCCAGGAGAGGGCTAGGGGGCCCCACCCCCAGGCGTCAGAGTTCTTCGGATTTAGCTTTTACTTGTTGAAACCCAAAGTTAGCCAGGTCAAGCGTTTCTAAAAAAAGCTCGTCAATTTTTTAAAAGAGTGAACTGTCTCAACCCACAATTAGGGGTAACCCGGTATAATTCATTATTTTATTTTATTAAATCGTCTGAATTCTTGATGTTTGCACTATTCAAAATTCCCCCAGAATGCAGGTAGATTGATCTCTTTTATTTGTAGAACATAAACATAACATTAACTCACATCGTAATCAATCCCTCAAGAGCGGTTGGCAGAGGTGTGACACACCGCATTTCGCATGTTTATGTTGAGTACCAGTGTGACAGTTTGCGAATATGTCGCCACTATTCGGGCGCAAACAGGAATATGGAAGCTACAACTTACGGCAATCCGAGACTCGAACTTTCGACCTGTCGGGTGTAGGCGGTCGATTAACTAGGCACGTAACAAACTGAGCTACCACGTCCTCATCCACGTCTACGTCGTCATTTCTAGAATATTCTATATTTTAAAATCTATACTTGTATCAAATAATTTCCAAAAAGTTTGACACCCCTACATCGTCATTCCTGGATCCACCACTGATTAACAAAGATATGATAGTGGAATATAGAGGTTACTGCGAATGTGTATGTAAAAACATATTCTATATGCTGCGTATGATTTCTTTCTGTGCATCGTTAAATAATCCGAAGACTATGCCATGTACTAAATCATTAATACCTATATTTAAAAAATCGGACTATCAAACTATTCATAATCTGTTAGTAGACTTTAACATACCAAGTTGTAACATTCAATTGAGAGTAATTAATGCAAGGTTCAGCTCTTTTTCCTGCTAATTTTCCTGTACTGCTCACACACCGGCACACACACACGGCCGGCACCTGACCAGCGAAAAACCGAACGGATAGTAAGAAACTAACCCCCGTTCACACGGATGCAACACGTTAGGTCAAGTTATAATAACTCTATCTACAAAATAAGCCAAGGTCCAGCGTAACTTGAACCATGTGCGAAAACCGAATACGTTTTTGCTGGGATCTTATAGTGTACGTGTTTTTTCTTAGAAAACCATCATAACTTGAGCTCCAAAAACGTGCAGTAGAACTACGTGTGAACTGGGGTTAAGGGTCGAACCACACTTGTCAGCATTGATCAGCATGTTATGTGAATAATATCGCTATTTTTGCGTATTTGCGTAACCATCAATTCAGCTTTGCAGACGACCTTTGTGGCGCAGTGGTTGAGACAGCCGACTGCTATGCCAGAGGTTCTGGGTTCGAATCCCGGCGGGGGCGGAACGTTGTGTTACATGCAAGACGAATTGTTTCACTTAACGGTCTTGGATGTTGTATTTTTATCTACATATGTAGTTTATACCGTATCCTTGCTTAGCACCTGTGACACAATTTCTTACGATACCTACTGCAGGGCTGAGTCGATGTGTGTGTTGTGATGTGGTTTTTTATTTAGTATTATTTATATGAATAACGATTTTCCATACATACAATGCTGATCGATGCTGACAAGTGTGATTCCGCCCTGTAGGTATAATTAATTATATAACGTTTAATATATTATATTAAAAAATATTTTTTGTGAGTCGCAATACTTTTTTCACCGCATAAATTTATTTATTTACTCTGATACCCACCTTTTCATACAATTTCAAGGGCAAACAAACAAACGGTTCAGCTGATGGAAAATGATACCGCCGCCTATTAACACGACGATACCCCTGATGTCGTGAAACACCAAGAGCAACCTCTAAGCGTTGCCTATGTAGAGGTAAAGATGGTATACCTCTCGTGCCGGTAATTACACTGGCTCTCCAATTCTTCGGACCGAAACACAGCGGCAGAAATAGAAAGGACACAATAGACACACCTACAGTACACATACAAACATTCAAAACAAATACAGTAGATAAAGTTACATAACTCGTATGATTGCCTTTAAACCAGCATGTACAAAATTATTAACAAGTCAGACAAATACCTCAGAGGATACAACGAAAAATACTAAATTAGCAACTTACAAAAAAAACTGAAAATTTGATTTTAATCATTAACAATGAAAAGATTTTGATATTATAAAACAATTATATATAATTACTATTATTATATATTAGCTTTGTGAGAATGTATGACGCTCTATTTCTGTTAATGTTATTGATTATCAATATTGTTATTATTGTTTATATGCTACAACTTAATTTATGGTCCAATTGTATTTCTCATTTTTGTATTTGCTGTATTTTAATTGAACTTAGAATTATGTGATTTTAATGATAATATTGTATGAATAATAATGTAATTGGGTGCATACCCGTTTTATTATTTTAAAATAAACAAATTATTGAAAATATATTAACTAATTAGATTAATAATTTATGTTGTGCGGTTAAATTGAATCTTTAACGACTGAATCTATAAATAGCAGATAAAATGGACATGTAGTGGTTTAATATTGTGAGCGTGTACAATAAAGGTAAACTAATAGTGTAGCTATACCTATATCGGAGTGTAATAATGCTGAGGGGTATAAATTTTTAATTTTCTCGTTATCAAGTTGCGACGTCCATAACTACAGCTCTCGGATACTTAGCCGGGAGCTATGCATATTGAAGCAGGGTCCGAGATTAATACGACAACTTCAGTCATTCCCTTTGGCGCTTTTTTTTCATGAATTAAAAATAATGAAAGTAATTACTTAGCCTAAGTAAGTAAGTTAAAGTTTACCAGCAAAGAATTTTGAAACCTACGCCTATGCTAAAAATGCACGGGTTTGAAATTTAGAATAATTTAAAAGAGAGAAAAGAACATTTAAAAAAAATCATATAATATACTACTCAAAACAAAATAAGGGCCACGAGGTATTTTTTCATTTTGGTGGAAATTATTAAACATTTACATATTGAAAGTAGTAAAATATTGAGTATACAAACTCTTTGATACCTAAACTTTTTTATATTGTAGTATTCATCTAATGCTGTCAACAATTTTAAATTAAATTTGATTTAAAATTATATTTGAAAATTTTGATTCCATTTTCTTTGTCGTTTTGCTTTCCTTAGCTTCTTGGTTTATTAGAAATTATCAGAGTTCATTGATATCTCGAGTCAGAAACATCTTTTGCAATATGCCACAAGCACGCAGGCGTCATATGGACTCGCTGACAGCAACCAGAGCCGTTACCATGATTGAAGTAGGTCATTCGCAGCGATCTGTGGGTTTGCAATTGGGATTTTCTCGAAGAGCTATTCAAAATCTATGGAATCGTTTCCAAGAGACCGGAAGTGTTAGAAGAAGACCTGGTTCGGGCAGAGTTCGCATTACAACAGCTCAAGAGGATCGTTACATTCGATTAAGTGCGCGCCAAGATCGCACAACGACGGCCCGCAAGCTGCAAAATCGTTTACGGCTCACAACGGGTACTCGTGTCAGTGACCAAACTATTCGTAATCGATTGCATGAAGACCAGCAGGCATCAAGAAGGCGAGTTGTCCGTGTTCCATTAACCAGAAATCATCGTGCAAATCGTTTAAGATTTACCCGTCAACATTTGGACTGGGACATAAACCAATGGGGCATGGTGCTCTTCACAGACGAATGCAAAGAAGACGCGGCGAGAGATTTTCAGAATCCTGCATCCATGACGTCGTCGTTTTGGTGGTCCAAATGTAATGATTTGGGGCGGGATAAGCTTACACGGCAAAACTGAGCTCGCTATTTTAAATGAGGGTACTGTTACGGCTCAGCGGTATATTGAGGAAGTTGTCAGACCAAATGTGATCCCATTCGCCCAGCGAGCGGGTTCTGGATTCATCTTGATGCAAGACAATGCTCGTGCACACAAGGCTCAAGCGACTCGGTTTGTACAGGAAGTGTCTCAAATTCAAGTCTTGCCGTGGCCGGTGAACAGTCTGGACTTAAATCCAATAGAGCACATGTGGGATCAGTTGAAACGAAGAGTTAGAGACGGTGATCAGGAAATCCACAACCAACAGCAACTCATCAACGCTGTTAAAAGGGCCTGGGAAGAGATTCCAATGGAAAATGTCAGGCATTTGATTGAGAGCATGCACTCCAGGCTTCAGGAGAGCGTAGCGAAACGAGGAGGGCATACTCGTTACTAAAAGATGAGCATGGAGTATTTTCTTTTGTTTTCAGTAACATTACATTGTTTTTATTTTTAACCTTAAATGTGATTTTTTCTTTCAAAAGCAAATAAACTTTTTAATCATTATTATTGGAATAAGTTTATTGGTCTACACGGTAAAAACAACATTATTTTTCGTTATGGAGACAAAAAATATACATTAGTTTTATTATTTTCATGGTACAGACAAAATACCTCGTGGCCCTTATTTTGTTTTGAGTAGTATGTAAATTCTTCTTCTCTTTATTTATTTTTAAATTCTTCACCGATTTTTTTTTTTCTCAGATCGATTATTCAAAATTTTTAGTTTTAAATTAAAAAAGAGAGTCGTGAACGTAACGCTGGTCTGCACGCTCAAAGGTTGAGCATCGCTATACAGCGTGGAAATGCAGCCAGTGCTATGGGCACACTCCATTGTAGACATGATTTTTATTGGGTTTTTTAATGCATTAAATATTCAATTTCTATCGTGTAAATAAAATCCCCTGTTATAAAAAAAAAACGTTTTCATCACAGAAACACTTAATCAAGCCGATATTTGACCAAACATCCAGAAATCAACACAAAATAAATAAACCATATCGTTAAAAAGCAATTTGCTTATAATTCTCCTGCACGTCACGTCGACTACCTTCGGTATTTCTCGGTCGATTTCCGTGATTCCTTTCCGATTTGAATACCAAAATGCTGTAACAGGTGTACCCGTTGGAATACCTATTAATAAAATGCGATTTCATTTTAGCGAACAAGACAAACATAGAAAAACAAACAACATTGAAAGAGAGTTTCTAGAGAGGGGACCATGAGCCGGAAGGCATAGGATTGGTCGACCCAACCAACTATTGGACGACCTTTTAAGGGCTGCAGAAAAATTAATTAGGAAATCACTATTAAGGAGATAAGAATCGTTAATTAGTTTTATTTTGTATTAACGCGGTATTGTCTATCTGTTTATGAAAGTCAACTTATTAAATAGAGAAGCCTTCAGAAGACTGGCTTCAAGCGACCTTTTAAGGTACGGATATCCAACCAGCAATTAACCAATTATTATCAAAACAACAGTTAAACACAAGTTATAACCGCCAACTATATCGGTTCATACTGCCTTAGATAAGCGTAACCTATTTGGACTTCACACCGTTCTTAATTTGTACAGCATAAGGTTTGTTATTGCACTTGTTGTGTGAAGCTTTATGCGTGGCCGTCCGAACACATTTCTCGGGACATTTCCTAAGTTAAATGCCAGTTGTTCACCTTTCGTCCAGAGCTCGTGTAGGCCAAAGTTTCGGAGATAACCTGAATTGTATTACTGTTGTTTTCGTCTTAGCTAAGAACAGGTTGCGTAATTATTACAGGTGATAGTGTTAGACTGGTAATGGGCAAATTATAAACCTATAATCAGCGGCGTTAAAGAATCGTACCAAAAAGTGGCGAGCATTTTTTTAGGTATAACCGTTGACATGGTGCTTTTTTCGATTTTTTTACGAATACAGAGGCCTACGCCCGTGGGAATGAATCGGATGTGGGATCTGCCCTCGCGTTGGGGGCCCCAACGGCTGAGGTCCCATGGCATTTTTCCTGCCATGCCACCCTGTAGTTAAGCCACTACCTATAGTAATAATATATACCTAGGTGTAAAGTTGGTAGCACAGTATAAAGTGGTTATTTATAATTTTGGATGTTGAAGGTGATTTCAGGTGATCGTCAACACTATTCAAACACGAAATCTTTCTCATAATGTCTTTTCGGTGTGCCTCCAACGAGAAAAAGGAGCGAAGCTACGAAAATGTGTACCTAAATGATGCAAAAAAAATCAATTAAAAAAGGTTACAAAGAAAAATATACAATAACTGCCAATGTCATTGAACTTCCAAGTTTAAAAATATCACAGACGCTTCAGAAGACAAACAATAAGTTTCATGAGCGGGTGGTGATAATTGGAACTTAACTTCGATGAATAAACCACTGTGAAAGTTTAATTAAAATGAATGTCAAAGTATGAACCTAGCGCCACTTGGTAGTTGATCACAAGTTGCCCGTACTGTACTTCATGCTGATTACCAACATTACACCACTACACTCTCGTCTCGTGATATTGGAGCAAATGAGAGACTTGTTGGCACTACGCCAGCGTCGGTATACCTTCCAGCGCCACAGCGTATTGGAATTTTCTGATGAAAAATGGCGTGTAAAACGATAAGCGCTTTAAGCTGCTTTCCTGACTCATACAATATTGAAGGTCTGCTGAATAAAATAAACATACTTCAATTTTAACCGCAAAGTGCATGAAGACATTGTTTTTTTTAAATTATAAATAGAAACAAATGTAATCAGGGAAAAAATGATATACATCAGTTTACAGGGAGACAGTCTTAAACGCCACTAAGGCGACAATTAATATTTATCACTCACGTCCGTAATAAAAGGTCTAATTTTGGATGTAACGATGGAGTTGAGTTTCATTGTTTGCAATTGTGAAAAACCATAATGAAAACATGTACTTGCGTACCTACAGAAATCCTATAAAATGCTCTATAATTGAGGTTAAAAGCTTCTTTTGACCTTAATTAACTACACTTAAATATTTTCCTTGTTTATTTATCACTAAAAGTAAATAACAAAAAATGAAACAAATATTGAACTTATGAATAAATATATATTTATTATAAATAATTGTACGCAGCCCTAATGGAAACAATTTCTCCTTAAAATTTTATTTTAAATAATTACTTACCTTTTAAGGCGATGAATTAAGTAAACGAAATAAAAAAATACATCAGGGAAGGAGGGATGAAAGGGGAAAACAGTCTAAGCGCAAGCCGGTTTCCCACACAGACGGTTCCGTGCAAAGGACTATACCAAAAAAATATTTTTTGAATGTCAAAGTATGAAAGCACTGGACATCGTCTTAAAGAAAATAAGGACGTAGATACCTAGTAATATATTTACGGTAATCGTAGTGCTATAAGACCGCGTTTCTTCCACCTGGTGAAATTGGCTCTCTCATTCTAGGGCAAAAGTACAGTAATCCTTTTAACGTTTCTTTTTTTTCATACGGAACCCTAAAAAGTTTCTAATAATGCTACGCACTCCTGAAGCCAAGAGTACATGCTCTCAATCAAATGCCTGACATTTTCAATTGGAATCTCTTCCCAGGCCCTTTTAACAGCGTTGATGAGTTGCTGTTGGTTGTGGATTTCCTGATCACCGTCTCTAACTCTTGTTTCAACTGATCCCACATGTGCTCTATTGGATTTAAGTCCGGACTGTTCGCCAGCCACGGCAAGACTTGAATTTGAGACGCTTCCAGTACAAACCGAGTCGCTTGAGCCGTCTGTGCACGAGCATTGTCTTGCATCAAGATGAATCCAGGACCCGCTCGCTGGGCGAATGGGATCACATTTGGTCTGACAACTTCCTCAATATACCGCTGAGCAGTAACAGTACCCTCATTTAAAATAGCGAGCTCAGTTTTGCCGTGTAAGCTTATCCCGACCCAAATCATTACATTTGGACCACCAAAACGATCGACTTCATGGATGCAGGCTTCTGAAAATCTCTCGCCGCGTCTTCTCCATACTCTAATACGCCGATCGTCGTTAAAAGATTTAACTTTGCATTCGTCTGTGAAGAGCACCATGCCCCATTGGTTTATGTCCCAGTCCAAATGTTGACGGGTAAATCTTAAACGATTTGCACGATGATTTCTGGTTAATGGAACACGGACAACTCGCCTTCTTGATGCCTGCTGGTCTTCATGCAATCGATTACGAATAGTTTGGTCACTGACACGAGTACCCGTTGTGAGCCGTAAACGATTTTGCAGCTTGCGGGCTGTCGTTGTGCGATCTTGGCGCGCACTTAATCGAATGTAACGATCCTCTTGAGCTGTTGTAATACGAACTCTGCCCGAACCAGGTCTTCTTCTAACACTTCCGGTCTCTTGGAAACGATTCCATAGATTTTGAATAGCTCTTCGAGAAAATCCCAATTGCAAACCCACAGATCGCTGCGAATGACCTACTTCAATCATGGTAACGGCTCTGGTTGCTGTCAGCGAGTCCATATGACGCCTGCGTGCTTGTGGCATATTGCAAAAGATGTTTCTGACTCGAGATATCAATGAACTCTGATAATTTCTAATAAACCAAGAAGCTAAGGAAAGCAAAACGACAAAGAATGGAATCAAAATTTTCAAAAATAATTTTAAATCAAATTTTATTTAAAATTGTTGCCAGCATTAGATGAATCCTACAATATTAAAAAGTTTAGGTATCAAAGAGTTTGTATACTCAATATTTTACTACTTTCAATATGTAAATGTTTAATAATTTCCACCAAAATGAAAAAATACCTCGTGGCCCTTATTTTGTTTTGAGTAGTATATATACACAGTCAGGTCATAAGTATTGTCACACAGTAAAAACTTGTCTTTTAGAATGTTGGCCACAATTTTTTTTATTGAATTCGAATTTCGAATTGTTCATGAAAATAAAAATGTATACTTTTTAGAATTTTACTCATTTAAAAATATGGAGTGGACGCTTAAAGAAGACCGTATTGCAGTTATTGCGTTGCATCGTTGCGGTTACGCGCCAATTCAAATATTTGACATTCTGAAAAATTCGAATATAACCAAAAGATTCGTTTATCGTACCATCAAACGATACAATGAAGACTCTAGTGTAGATGACAGGTCAAGAAGTGGTCACCCTCGGTCTGTTAGGACTCCAGCAGTGATAAAAGCTGTGAAGGCGCGAATTCAAAGAAATCCCAAACGTAAGCAGAAACTGTTGGCCCTTCAGATGGGGTTAAGCAGAACCACGGTGAAAAGGGTGTTAAATGAAGACTTAGGGCTTCGGGCATATCGAAGAAAAAAAGGACATCGTTTGAATGCTCGTCTAATGGACCTGAGACTGACGAGATGCCGCGCTTTGTTGAAGCGGTACGCGGAAAAAAATATCGGGAAATTCTTTTTCGGATGAAATTTTTTTTACCGTAGAAGAGAGCTACAACAAACAAAATGATAAGGTGTACGCACACAGTAGTGAAGAAGCGAACAATCGTATTCCGCGTGTCCGACGTGGTCATTTTCCATCCTCGCTCATGGTATGGTTGGGAGTTTTTTTTGGGGCTTAACAGAGGTACATTTTTGTGAGAAAGGTGTAAAAACGAATGCAGTTGTGTATCAAAATACAGTCCTGACGAACCTTGTGGAACCTGTTTCTCATACCATGTTCAATAACAGGCACTGGGTATTCCAACAAGATTCGGCGCCAGCTCATAGATCGAAGAGCACACAAGACTGGCTGGCAGCGCGTGAAATCGACTTCATCCGGCACGAAGACTGGCCCTCCTCCAGTCGAGATTTGAAACCGTTAGATTACAAGATATGGCAACACTTGGAGGAAAAGGCGTGCTCAAAGCCTCATCCCAATTTGGAGTCACTCAAGACATCCTTGATTAAGGCAGCCGCCGATATTGACATGGACCTCGTTCGTGCTGCGATAGACGACTAGCCGCGCAGACTGAAGGCCTGTATTCAAAATCACGGAGGTCATTTTGAATAAACTTTAGTGTCATAAGAATCTATGGTTTGTTAAGTTCATTTTGGTATATAAATGGTTACATAATGAATAAACTTGTTTCAATTATTTTATATTAAACATGTGACAGAATTTATGACCTATATTTAAATTATATATTTCATGTGGGTCTGATACAGGATTTGATTTTCAAAGGAAATCATTCGATTAAAAAAAAAACTACACCTTTATATAGAATGGAATTTCGCGGTTGACATTGCTACCTTTTGTTAAAAAACCGGCCAAGAGTTGGACTCGTGAACCGAGGGTTCCGTTCAAAATGTAGATAGTTCTTTCAACACGAGAATTGAATCTCGAATATTCCGTTTTTCCCCTTTACTAATGCTACAAGATTTCATGATTCTAGGTAAACGGGAAGTACCAAATAGGTTTTGTTTCCCTTTGCAAATATGTGAGAAATGCGACATAAACGGACATGTATTTTGATGGCGTAGACTTAAAGGTTAATTTTTACAGCTTCAAGGGACCGCAGACCTGTTTCTAAGAAAACGATCTTGACGGGCAGACTGACAACGAAGTGGTCTTATAAGGGTCCATTTTTGCCTTTAAAGGTAAGGAACCCTGAAAACGAATTAAATACTGACGAAGTCAAAAGCTATGTGCAATAGAACATAAGTTATAAACCAAAGTAGGACAAATTCTTATATAATAAATCAAAGGCTAAGTAAATTTGGCGCCATTGTTAACTACGATTATGTGAAATTTTAGCCAAATGCTTACCTGTTACGTAATTAAACATTAAACAACGTTATTGGCCTTTAAGTTCTCTAAGGTTTGAAGGGCGTCATGTACCTTCATGTTGTGTTAGTGGCCTTTCAAAAGGCTATTTGGGGTCGAAAATGTCATGGGTCAAATGTGGGTACATATTAAGAAATATTTGTAACTTAAATAAATTATTGCACTTATCTAAGTAACAAATTATATTGTATTATAATTAGTTTAGTTAGACCAGTGGCGTGCCTAGAGTTTTAGTACAGGGCAAGCAAGTTTTGGGCTTCTTTGACCGGACCGCCACTGAGTTAGACAGAGTTATATAGAAATAGCAAGTTCAACTCCAACTAGCGAAGAAGTTTTGGATTTTTAAAAAGATCACATATGATTAATTTGAACATGAAACAAGCCCATTCTTACTTACAATCTGGCAACATATTCACGAAAATCGTTGGATTAAACTTAGCACGCGACGACGTGTGGTTTTATTGCCAATTGTCTGCGGAATCCTAAAAAAACGGCCAAGTGCGAGTCAACACGTAGGGTTCCGTAGCATCTTACAAGACTTACTTAACACTACACTCAACCTATTTTAAAACCGTTCCAGATTTGCAAGATATTGTGATTTGCAAATTCACAGTTTTAAGCGAACCACTAGTAATTATTTGTTTCAAAAGCCGCATTAGAAATACACTCTGTAAAGTTGCATTACACGCGAATGCTCCAGGTGACGGAGCAACTTTACGGAGCCCGTTGACGGACAATCTGACGGATGGACAGTGAGTCTTGGTAATATATTCACGATGACAACCTTTACTCACGGAATCCTAAAAAGCATCAGCTGAGGCGTAGGCAAGAAAAACAGTTAATAAACCGTCTGACCTAATAAAAGAAATGTCATAGGAATGTCGCGTCCTATATTACGTGAGTCAGCGTCTAAGAATTCATATTAGCTTTGACGATTCGTTTGGACGCTTATCTTCAACTTACGCTTATCTAGAACATTCGAGAATGGACTGGCTATATACCTACCTAAGTATAAGAACTCACTCAGGTGCTGGGCAAAAACCAGATACTTAGGTTACTGCCTTGTTTCTCCCGTAGCTTAGTCGGAAAACTTTCGTACTTCATTGCGACAGTTTCCTACCGCACTAGCACTAATTCCGCATTACATTACAAAGAGCTATTTAATTATTCATCCTCTAAGCAGGTAAAATAGGCGTCTGAATTTACTGGGAGCCTCGACTAAAGCTGTGGCCTTTCAGCGTATATTCTTCCACAGGTCGTAGATATCATTTACGAAATCGTCAGGTTTCGGCTACCAGGATAGGAAAGCCAGTGCAATTACCCGCACGAGAGGTATATAATTTTAACTTTTACATGGACATGACGGTGCTCTTGAGTTCCACCTAAAGGGTATCGTCGTGTATTCGGGGACAGTTTCTCTTATGAACCGTCTGCTCATTTGCCTATGACGTTGTGTAAAATTAATAAAACCTAAAAGCTCTGCCTACTTAACTTTCATTTCAACGTAAACACAAATAATGGAAAGCTTAATGACCCATTGTTTTGGAACTTGTTTTAATTTTCACTTTTTCGTTGCTTTTTTTTCTTCGAGACACAACAAACGGTCGGAACATCACTTTCATTAGTCAAAAGCGGATTATTTTTGTTCTCATTTCATTTGAAATCCCACGTTTATTAATGTAAGTGAAACTGAATTGTTTAATTACGGAAAGTTTTTTGGGTTTTCGCTTAAAGAGATCGCACTTGGAATCTGTCCGACAATAGGAATCGTTGCTGAAGTTGTGAGGAAGATCAGAAGTATCCGACTGAGGTCGAGGAATCAATCAGAGGAAAATTAGAAGCTCCCACCCAAGGTCGAGGATCCTTAGGAGACAAAGAGACGAAGCTCCAGACCCGACGTAGAAATGTTCTGCATCTTTAATATAAACAGCTGATGTAATAATACACTCTTCATGGTCGATTACTCCACCGCTCAACCAAGTTTCGTAGCTGTATATTTACTCATTTGGACTGGACAGGTTTAAGTTCACTCGTTTTTTGCCTATTTCAACAATTCAACAACAACTTCCGGAATGAATAAATAAAGGATTTCTTAATTAATAATTCGTTTCACACTTTTCTTTATACCCGGACAAATCTCCCTTCAAAAATTGTTTTCCTTGTTATCTCTATGACAACCAGCTTCCGTCACCGGAATATTGCAACGAGGATTTAACCTCATTAAAAAGTAACGACACAATTCGTCTCATTAAAGTAATAATAATAATAACAACATCACGATACACACATTGACTCAGCCCTGCAGTAAGTATCGTAAGAACTTGTGTCACAGGAACTAAGCAACGATATGGTATATACTACATAGATAAGAATACAACATCCAAGACCGGTAAGCGAAATAATGCATCTTGCAAATATCACAAAGTTCTGCCCCCGCCGGGATTCGAACCCGGAACCTCTAGCGTAGCAGTTGGCTGTTTACACCACTACGCCACCGAGGTAGTCAAAAGGTCATAAAGTGTTTAGTATATTCTAAGGTGTAGGATAGCTGAAGGCATTTGTCCAGCAGTGAACGTCTTCCATCTTACCTTATCTTGATGATGGTAAAACTGTGAAACCGTCAATTGTAGAGTTCAACCCCAACTAATCAATATCCAAAAATCGTCAACCCTCAAAACTAATCAATATCCAGAAATCATGTGCTCAGTTGCTCACCCAAGATATTCCCGACCTTTGAAGACCTTTCCGAAATTCCAAGCTTCTAAAACTACCCTAGTCATTGTCTTCATAATTCAGTGTTCATTTCCGGAGGTTGGAACGATCTAGAATCCCTTTCCATACATAGGAGAGCAGGTTGAACCGGGGCAGGTCAGCTCTCGGGACCTCATCTGTGTTGTTCTCATGTAAGTCTTTACGGAGCGCTTATAGAAAAACTTCACAGAATGACACCCCGAGGGAGTCACCTCAATGACTGTGGACCTTTTTTCTTTTCAACGTGAATAAGTCGGTTATTTTCTAGAAATCTTTGATTTAATGTTTGTAGGTAAATTATTGAACTATTCAAATCGATACATATCTACTACTAGGTAACTAATTAAGTAGTGGATATTAAATATATATATATTTTTAAATAGATATATATTTAAATGAACACACAAATAGCTGACACAAAACGAGCCAATTCATTTAAAACTACATGTACATATTTTTTCTTGAAATTCTCTTTTTTATCCGCATCTTATTTTTCCGTATTTCTTTACAAGCAAAAACTTTAACAATGGCTTCTGATGGACTCTAATAACTTCGGAACCGACAAAAACCATAATTCCAACTTAACCGCAAAGTGTGAAATCTTGACAGTGAAGGCTTCATGCATCGATTCATATTTCTGTAACCCCTTTCTCTTCGGTTATAGAGTTCAAATTTGAATAGAAAATTAATTTTCACCGTTGTTGTATGATATAACGGTCTTTGATACTCGCTTAACTAATAAATAGGAATACAGCTTTGTAACTAAGAAGATGTTGCGGATTTTGTGTGACTTACCTGTGCAGAAAGAATAAAAAGTTAGGCATATATTGATAACTGTTAGTTAAAAAGAACTTTGTCGATTTAAAAGTACTTATTTTAAGTCCATTTGTTTTTTTTTATTATTATTATTTTGATATAGATATCGTACTAAAAACGAAGTTATTAAGATATTTTCTAAAGCTTTTTTGATATGTTATAGTTAGGAAATCGAAAGTTTTATGTTTAATATGAGATGCAATTTACAATTGATGATGGCTTGCTCAATACCGTAACTAGTTAGTTTAGAGAATTTTTTTTTAATTGTCTCTTAAATAAACATGGTAAAAAGAAAAAAACTCTTCGTTTAGAGACGAAAAAAAAGTTAAAATTAAAAAAATCTTTTACAAAAACCATCGATCCTCTTTTCGATTTTTTTTTTTTTGTGACTAATTGAAAAAAGTCATAATAATTAAAAAAACAGATTTTTGCGATACATTAGTGTGTAATTAATTGTTAACTATTAAAACAATCGATTTATATCTTACGTCATCGAATGTCCCAACACTGGTAGCTCGGTATCGATTAATCGATTGATTTCATTTACCACGTGCCGGCTCGCATGGCTGGGCTCAGTAAATAAGTATAATCTGTAATGATCTAAAATGGCCTCTTGAGGTGCGAATTAATATTAATACGCGAGAACGCGCTGCGTAACGAGATCGCGGCCGGATTGGGATCGTTGAGGTTTGACATCATATAGTTTTTTTTTAATTCAAATGGTAACGTAAGTAATGACAACTCTTGATACATAATTTGAGGGATGTTCATTTAAATAATGTTCGAAAAAAAGCAAAGCATGGGTACATAACATGCAAATTTCATTGTAAGCATGCGAATTTGTTCCCTTTTTTTGGCCACAGCGACATTTAGCATAAAACTTACCCTGAACCAAAAAAAAGTACGGTTCTTGTTGAATAATATAATCGAAGTTAATCATTAAGGTACCATCAAAGCAGGGTTTCTATGATACAATATATAAAGACTAATAAATGCGACGTCATTTTATTAGTAACAAATTCCATACTGACACTAACCCAATCCTAATCCGGTTACCTGACCGGCCAGACCTTACAAAGACAAGGTAACTGACCAGTTAATACGTAGAAATAAGTGAGACACGCAACAGTTAGGTAATTTACACTGGAGATAACAGTTTAGTTTAGATGGTGGATTTGATTTGATACGGAATTTGCACGCACAGAACTCAGCGACGTCGTTACAAGCGAAAACAAAGCGTTTGAGACGTCGAGAAAATAATTTTATAGACTTGTTAAACGATTACAATAGGTAAGTCAAATAACATAACATAAACTCACGCCGTAATCCCTTGAAAGATTGGCGGAGGTGTTAAACACCGCATCTCGCATGTTTATGTTGAGTCCAAGTGTGACAGGTTGCGAATCTGTCGCCACTATCCGGGCACAATGAGGCTACAACTTACATGCAGCTACAACGTACGGCAATCCGAGACTCGAACCGTCGACTTGTCGGATCGGTCGGTTATCCAAGGCACGTAACAGTCTGCGCTACCGCGTCCACGTAGGTAAGAATGCGTAAGGTAATAGGTAAGAATCTTGCAAATAATACAAAATTGCGCACCCATCTGGATACGAAACCGGGACCTCTATCGTAGCTGGCTGTTTACAACGCTACGCCACCGAGGTTGTCGAAAAGTTGAAAGCGACCACATAATTATATTACATAAATATATAAAAATAAAAAAATCAAAGTAACGAAATAAGTAAAATAAACAAAATGAAAATAACTTTATTCCATTAACTTAAGAAAGTACTTATAATCGTCAAAAAAAACCACCGTTTCGGAAAATTTATTTCGGGGAAGATACCGGCAATTAACAACAAGCTTTTACGAGAATAGACGCCGCATACTTCCAATTTGCTATCGGCCAAACCAATTTCGATATGGATGCATACGAGCTTTCTTTAGATAGCCGTGCTAGCAATCCGACTTAAGACTGTACACCGATCTAACTAAAAAGTGGTGAACCGATGGGCCTTCTGCATTTATCCTATTCACTTACAAAATCAAAAGTCTGCGACGTCTCTTATTGAACGCGAACAACATATGGCATTACTCATACAACTTTTATGGACAAAACACATTTTAGGGTATGAAGGTACGGTCACAATAACTTGTGTAACGTGGGATGAACCGGAGTGCCCTGCCGTTTAGACAATTGCAACTAAATTGGACTTTATTACACTATAATAAGGATCATGAATGTTAATGTCAATTATCCACCCACGTGCTTGTTTTGTTGTTTAGCCAGACCACTAGTGGTCACAAATATGGCGAAGATTCGAATAAGGAAAACGTTAATAAGCCTAACAAGGTCATATTAAAATGATCATAAGAAATGTGACAACAGTTCAAATTTTACAATAGATATATCTATTTATAAACACATCGAATAAACAAACTGGGATTCCATTGTTATGTGGTTTATTATTAAACTGTACTGTCATGCGATAATATATATCGGCGTGTAGCCAGAAATCTCCTCAAGATTCATAATGAAATATGCTCCAAAACAATTAAATAATTTATTTAGTTATTTTTTTTATTTTTCTATCATAAAAATTGACAAAAGAATGCCTCCATCAACTTAAAGTCCCGCCATTTCAGATATAGTCAGATGTCTAAATTTTATCATTTACAAACTATAAATTAAACGCCCATATGTATTATCGCATACTTACCCAAGCCAAGAAAAAGGATTGGAGAGCCACGAGAGAAATGAAATCTTTACCTCTACAAGGGCAACGTATTGGCTGAGCTCTTGGCGTTGTAACATATGAAGGGCATCGTCGTGTAGGCGGTATCGCTTTTCATAAGGTGAACCATCTGCTTATTCTCCCCCCATGAGTTTTGTGAAATAGTTTGCTTCAAAGGTGTAAAAATGCATTTTATCGGACCTCAACAAAATTGTATACCAGCTTTAAGCGGTTCACAGCCGTCCGCTATAATAAATAGCGCTCATAAGATATCACACGCACAGCGAGAAAAGCGCTTCATAGAGTGCCTCTACCTAACAAATATACATAGCAGCCGTCTGTGTACCGCTTTTCCCGCTGTGTATGTGTGATAACTAACGATACCGCGCTATATATCAGTCGCGTCTGTGAACCCTTTATGCCGTCCGTTACAAACTACGAAACATCAGTATCAGTACGCGCTGTATAGCGCGTTTGAATGACCAGAAACCGATGCGAAGTTCAATGAAAACATCATTCAATGATCCACAGGTATTTCAGATGGGCTCCTGATTGAAATGTTTCTGTACATCGCGTATGAACGCAAAGACTTTTCATTTACCAACAACCGTGGAATAACAAATTAAAGAGTCCTTTTGAATTGGGCAGTATTTTTTTTTACTTTAAAAGGCTTAAACAAAATTATAAAACTTTCAAATTGCCTTAATATTACACTATTTAATTAAAATACAATGTTTGAGAATAGCTCAAGTATACCGTAAGTTTAATTATCACAAAATATTTTATTTCCAAAAATTTGATTTGAATCAATTATTAAGTTTACTCACAAATAACTTGGGAGAGTGAGTGTATCATATAAAAATAATCTCCAACTTTTATCTCACGCTGTCAGCATTGTCGATTCCGGTGTTTACAAAAATGTTTAATTCTATTCAATTCGTTTATGTAGCTATGTACATTGGTGTAGTAGGTAAATTTTAAATTAAATTAAAACAAAAATCCATTCGGACTAAACGCTTCGAAAACTATATTATTTATTTATTTATTCTTCTTTATTTGGGAAACAAACAGTTATTATAATTAATTAAAATCAATTCAAAAATAAACCAATCAAGTTTCCGCTGAAAATTTACAAACAAATAATAATGATATTATTAAGCGTAATTCTAAGGAGAGGAATTCATTACCTGCCGATTTATTCCCTGATAAATATAACCTGGGGCTCTTAAAGGCAACAGTGAATAGGCTTCTCCTGGATAGGCATGTTCCACCTTAGACTTCATCGCCGCTTAACATCAGGTGGAATTGGGCAGTAGCGTGCCTAGAGTTTTAGAACAGGGCAAGCTGAGAGATACATTTCATACGTTGTGGACTTGCCAGCGTGGACGAGCTCACCTAAACACTCTGAAGTTTGCGAACATGTCAGCAAAACCACAATTTCGGTGGCTTTAAAAAAGTCGTCGATTTGTTAATGAATGAATAAGAGCGCGAACTTATTTTAGTTTGATAGTGCCCTATCAAACTAAGCCGGGCTTTCGGGCTTCTATGACAGTACCGCCACTGGGACTGGGGTCAAATGATGCCTAGTTCTAAATAAAAGTACATGCTCTAAGAACGATCAAATATAATGTACTATAAACAAATGGTATAAAAGTATTTTTATATGCACATAACATTTGATATAGATATTCCTTGAGTTGAAGCAAAGCAAAGAGCCTTTGAAATTGAGACATCCTTAGAACAGCACAAACAAGATACATTCGAAGACTGAAACCCTTGGGGAGTTAGATCATGATTTCACATGGAAATGGGAAGCTGTTATATAACATCCTAATTAATATCTATTTACTAAGTTAACAAGTTATTTTCTCTATAGCCAACTCTACATATCGACAGATGCATCAGCAAACACATACGCAGATCTATATGTAATCCGACCACACATCGGCAGACGTGTAGACAGCCGCACTCGATCGCGCCGTCACCCTTTGATCCGTGTCAAAACACTGACAGCAAGAGGATAATTGGTAGACGCATCGGTCGAACATTAAATACCTAGCACAGACAAGCAAAAACGCCCCTATACACGTCCTGTCAGATGCAATCTGGTGATGCGTTCACCGATATGTAGAGCAAGCCTAAGCCACGCCGACGAAGTAGCAGGCAAAGGTATTTTTAACATCATCACAGTATTATCACTACATAGTATGAAAAAAGTCGCTTCCAGCTGTCTGTCTGTCCCTATGTATGCTTAGATCTTTGAAACTACGTAACTAATTTTGAGGCGGTTTTTTTAAATAGATAGAGATACTCAAGAGGAAGGTTTATATTTATATAACAGATGCATTACATCCGTGCGAAGCCGGGGTAGGTCGCTAGTTAACCATACAAGATCAACTTAGTCTTAAGCAAGGAGATCAATCGATCGAATCACATCCTAAGAACTATTAAAACAAAAGTCCTTTTATAACGTTAATTTTAAAAGAGAACACTCAAACAACAAAGACCGCTGTGGTCACTCAAGGATTAAATTACTTGACTGTTTCACTTTGTTTACAAATTAAACTAGGAACAGGGAGGAGCCCTTTGAAGTTCGAAGGAACAGTTATTGAATCTCACAAAGACGGTTAGGTTATAGTAATGTTTGGAGGTGTACATACACCCTGATTTAGTTTGCGTATCGCCTTCACTGACCGATGTCGAGGGAACGCACACTGAAGCAACCTGCATGTATACACGTCAGACGAAACTAACAACAAGCTTAGTGAAATCGTCTTCGTCAGATGGTATAACTGTCCAGGAACTTCAAACTTTCAGTGGCGTAAACAGATTCCAGCTGTTTGTAGGTTTTAGGAACCCTTGCATTTTTGCCGCCGGCCATTTTAAAATAGCTCTACCTTATTGTTTACAACACTCTGTGCTGGTTGTTTTTTTTTTTGTGTAAGAAGTATATTTAATTTATAATATATTTTACTAGAAAAATACTTTAAACAGGATAAAATAAATAAGGTTTAACAAGTATCTTATGGTATCTTATCTTAACTACGGAACCCTGACCAAGTAAGACTCAAATTAGATTAATGATTTTTTATTGGAGTTCATGTTTCTTTTAACTAGAAGATATTTCTTATCAAAAATAAGTTATTCACGTATGTAAAAAGAATATTTAATTTAACTGTATATTTTTCAAACTTGGAAAAGAATCACTTTTTCTTTAAGAATAATGGTTGCGTCGTTACATTTGCTATTGTTGAATACCTCTACATAATTTGTTTTAGCCACGCCTTTACAAACCGCGTTGGTAGCCCATAAAATTACCAACAAAATTGTCATCCTAAACGACAAAAGCATTGGAAAAGGACACCACTACACATTTCTGATTTCATATCTCTCTTTAGGTGTAGCCTAAAATTCATATGGGTGCGAACGATCTGTAATAGCAACTAGGTTTAACCAACATGTCAGCGAAATCCGCAATTAACTTGCAACTTGTTTAGTTTTCACATTTTCGAAATTACTATTGCACGATGTAAAACATAAGCAATTGTTTGTTAGGTTTATTATATCTAACACTTGGGTTAATAAATTACACAAATATTCGTTAAATGAAAATAGTAAAAAAAATGCTTCCATTTGTATCAACAATTTTACCAAGAAAGTGATACTTTTGTTTTTAGGTTCCGGACCCAAAGGGCAAAAATAGGTTCTATACCCTACCCTACCCAATATCCACCGCTGTCCACCCGTCCGTCCGTCTATCAGGGACCTATATCTTATGAACCATAATAAATCATCAAACTTTTAAAGACTGTCTATTTCTCGAACTTGACCGGTTTTTGATGAATTCCAAATTAGACACAAGTTTTTCAAAAAAAAAACTAAAAATAGAAAAACAAGAAGATAGAAAGGAGCATGTATACAATTTGTTTTTTCACTCGATTGATATAGCGGAATACTTGTGAGATACGTTTTCTCAATCTGTTTATTAAAAACTAAAAAGATTTTTATATTGATATGGTCATTATAACATATTGTTAGGTTAGCTAAATAAGTAATAAATTAAGACAGAAGGTGCCTTAAGTAGGGACTGAATAAATTCACGGAATTGGTATTACATGGATCTCATACATTTCTACGGTAGAAGAACTTGGTTATTTACAAGTTATGTTTCCGATGACATCGTTTTTCACTCGATTGACTGCGCAACTCTTCGAACCATTCGAGTTCTTTTGATGTCCCATTGATAAAATTTGCTATTGTTCAAAGCTTACGCGGAAGGTAGAGCTCTGCAACCATTACGGCAACCAAAACTAAACACAGTTACTGGGATACACTATTTGAATACCTGACCAGCGAAATGCTTTAATACAATGTTACATATAAATTGTTCATTGGTTTGGAGACCTCTTTAGAAATGTTATATTATAATGGTATAACTTCGTGTTTTACGTGCTGATGTCATTGTAAATGTTGCCGCGCGTCTGTTATTACTTTACAGGACTGTCGAAAATACTAGAGACATAATTTAAGTACTTATTATTATAATATCAGTAAGGCGTTGACGTGTCTTATTATAAAATACATAACTAAGTCTAATATATCACAGTATATTTAAAACTATATTTTATTTCAAATATTAATATAATTCAGTTCAAAACTTCTGCATTTTTGAGTGTGTGTGTATGATAATTACCTGCATTACGTATCTAATTTACAAAGATAAACCAAAACCACGTGAAAATGTACGAGCAAGTCACAACTTTGTCTGTTGTCGCGGGCTATGTTGCATTAAATTAGCGTGCTTGTTAGTCCGGCTTCAGGGCTAGCACGCTAAAACGCAAGAAGCGCGAGAGCGGCCTATAGGCGCGAGAGCGACATAGTGGCGCGAGATAGTAACTATCTGTTTCTTTTGTCTTTTGTGCTAGGCCTAGTTGTACTGCTCGAGAAATACGTCTATCGGAAGAGAATTTAAATCCATAGGAGGGGATGATGAAACTTGACGCAAAGCACTGCATGCATATTTGTGAAATAAAATAATATTTTAAATAAATTCTTAAATAAAATATAACTACTTACGCACAACATACTACCTTTTCTTTCAACATATTTTTATTATCGACATAACACCTTATCTACTTATTCGTGCTTACAGTTAAGTACATGAAAATAATGTTTAGAAATTTCTTTTTAATACATACTAAACATTCTAACAACGATCACACATCATTACAGTTATTTTCAAAGGTTAATCTTATGGAAAGTTTTAATTTTAGGTTTCCAGCAAGGGTGGCTACTTCGTGTTAGAAACCCTTATTATATCACCACTCACCAGTTCACTGCCCTTCACAATACAGCCTTTTTTTAGCTATACCTAATCTAACACATAAATCTAATTAATAAGAGTCTAAACAGTCTAAGTAGCTTTTGAGTTTGAAATAAGAATAATCTTTTCAGAATACATAGTTTGATTTTTCTTTATCGTATAAGTATAAATCCATGATTCAAAGGACCAAGACAAAAAAATACTACCTATGTCTATTGCAAGGAGTTTTAGCAGAGATGAAATTCAAAGGGTTTGCATTGCTATACATGTAAACCAAACACATTACCAATACATGTGACCAATATAACTTGGGCCTCTTTAAGGCAAGAGTGAATAGGTTTCTCCTGGGCAGGCATGATCCACCTTAGACCTCATCGCCGCTTAACATCAGGCGGGTTTGGGGTCAAATGCATAATTTTTTTTTTTACATCCAATTAAAGTTAATCAAAATATTGTAAAGTTTCACTGAAATAATTTTGTGTTAACTTGTGCTAACGAAGAAGTTTCCTCCTGCGAACGCTTAGGCTTTGGAATGTACTGGCATGGTTTTCCCAAGAGTCTACAGCATGGGGTTCTTCAAAATGGAGGTTAACAGCTTCCTGCAGGGTCGGCGACGCGTGCGTGATACCCCTGGTATTGCAAACTTCATAGGCTATGGTGACTGCTTACCATCAAGCATGCCGTATGCTTTTTAAACACGTTCACCTCTCAGCCATATATCGTTTTACCTTCCTAAGGTTAGGTATATGACGTGACGTTTTAAGTAATGCGGCTCAACAGATATTGACTGATGTTTATTGTGATTTTGGTAACCGGTTTACACTGACATTGTCAGTGGCTGGTCGGTTGTTGTTAACACCACGTGGCTTTAGGAGATCAGTCAAGTCAAGGGCGTTCAGTTGCGTACGTAATAGCCATGAGGTATTGTTTTGCCCTTACGTTCTTAAATTTTGTTAATATGCTCATGGTTCTAACATGGCTTTAATGTAGACTAGTATATTGAAGTTTGACGATTCTAATTGTTTTTTTTTGTCTATTTTGACTTTGTTATTCGACTTTACCAATATGTACTGGCAAGCGAAGGGGCTGTCCATAAATTACGTCACACGTCAAGGAGGAGGGAGGACTGAAATTAACATTGTGTGACAACGGGCAGGGGGGTCTAAAGCTTTGTGACGTCACATGTCAAAATAAAAAAAATACATTTTGTTATTAATTTAACAGTTTGTATAGCTTTCAGTACGTCGTCGACGAGTTCTCACATTCTTTTCTACCGTTCTAGTCGTAAAAATGTTTAATCTGTTTAATTAAATTATTGTGAATTTGAAAAAAAACATGCGATGTCACACCAGGGCGTAGGGGTTTCAAAAATGTGAACAACTGTGACAAGGACGGGGGAGGGGTCAAATAAACATAAAATTTGTGTGACGTAATTTATCTACTTGATTTATGGTCTACGTTGTGAGCTCCGTGTCGTGAAGATTTGGTCTTCTGAAAATCTAAAATCTTGTTAACTATTTCAATATCTCTAATCCCTTCAAGATAAATATTTTATAAATTTACATAACAATAAACAAAAAGATATTTTAGAACAATCCAGACGCAATGAATTCCTAACGTCATTAGATGCGTGTCAAATTAGACGTCTGTCATTGTGACGTTAATTAGTCATACGAATGTCAAGTGCCATGGCGTCTTATCCATGGATCATCCTCACCTGTTTTGAATTTGTACCGTTCTTAAGTTGTACAGCATAAGGATTGATATTGCATTTGTACGAATATGTGTGACCGTCTGTACGAATAGAAGGGTAATTACAAAGATTAATTACATTCAGGAACGCGGAATATTAAATTTTGTGATTGAGGGAGTGCTTTTTGAAATTTTTTATAAGTTTTATTTTTCGATAAAAAGATTTAGCTTCTATTGATATAATTGTTGAGGCATATAACTCGTACTATAGTATATAGTTTGGCAAAACTGTGAGTGAAAATTCGACACATAATCTAATTAATAATCATTTATTTTAATTAGTTGGAAAGACATACTCGCATACCTAGTTTATGCTACTAAGTTAAAAATGTTGATTTAGGAGAAATTATTTTCCAATTCTACGTTCGCTAAAACTGTTTTATCGAATTTTTCGGAGCACACCCGCCACTCTATCCCACCACTGCAACTCCTGTTCACCAGGATCAAAAATGGTGTCCTTTGATACAAGAATCAACGAATAATACATTAATGCAAAACTTTTTGGATTGGATTATTACTGTTTACTGAAATTTTGCATTAATGTACCTAATATTGACGACAATTTGATTAACTATTATTAAAATATCACATCCATGACAGTTTTAGATTAGAGAAAAAAAAATGTTGCTGTTGGTTCTTTAACTAATTCGACTTGATGTTTTCTTAAACTTAGTTAGGCGCTGCGAAACGTTCATCTTGTTTCCGATACAAGCCAATGGCGAATATTATATTTTCATAATAATATTGTTATTATTGTGTATTTGCTTCAGTTTAATTGATAGTCCAATTGTAGTTAATTTTGTATTTGTTTTATTTTAATTGCAATAAGAATTTTGTGAATGCAATAATAATAGTGTATGAATAATTATGTAATTGTTTGCATACCCGTTTTATTATTTTAAAATAAATACACCAGTTTGAAAGTACCAGTTGCAATCAGTAAATGTATCCGATTGCCTCCACTGGACACAAAAACTACGGTTTTCTATGAAAGTGGCTTGTAGACACAAGACACACGTTTGGCAGGCCGCAGAGGTTCTTGCCGCCTACTGAAATTTAGCATTTATCGTCGTATTGGCGACAGTTTTGACTAGTAAATGCGATCAACTGTCACTAGTTGGCGAAATATAGCACATCCAAGACATCAATAGATCCCGTGGGAAAACTCTCAATTGTTTGTCGTTCTTAAATTAATTCAATTTAAAGTTTCCTTATACCTTCTTTTTTTTTACAAGTCGGCAAACAAGCATACCTCCTGCCTGATGGTAAGCTGTCACCGTAGCCTTTGGACATGGGCAAATGGACGGTTCACCTGATGGAAAGTGATGAAGTCTGGAATGCTAAGAGCACCGACAATGCGTTACCCATGAAGAAATAAAGATGTTACTCCTCTCGTGTCGGTAATTACACTGACTCTCCGATCCTTAAAATCGAAAGACAGTGGACTGCTTCACGGCAGAAATAGAAAGGAGAATGCTACCACCAATCTTGCACATAGGTATCAACTTTTTATGCCATAAACCTATATCTTTAAAAGTATTTTTACATTTTCTGATTACGATGCGATGTAAAACTGGCGGTAGAGAAGAAAGAGATTTTAATTAATTTAGATTAAATTAATAATTAATAAAGGAAATCCCATACTAGGTACTACAACTACGAAAGTAATTCTATTCGTAATTTTTATGAATTTTGCGAGCTTCTTATAGTACGTATGTGTTAGTATAATGGTATATCTACTTCACAGTATTTTTCTAGTGTAACTTAACCCATTATTAAGTAGTTAGGTATAGTGCGCAAAAAAGGTGTAGATTTTTGTAAATATAATATTTTGACTAAAATGTACATATGAATCAGTATTTAAATAATTACAAATTGCATTACACACTAAACGTAAAAAACTTACGATACAACCTTATTGCTTATGTTTTAGGGTACAAAATACGAATATTACGAGTACATTAGATAAAACGTACTTACATATACCTATCAATAATTGCGGTGATATACTTTGTTAAAACAATAACAAAACTACAATTTGGCTTAATGCCTACCTTAATTTGTCTTCATTTATTAATATCACACTTTATTAAGTGATAAAATGAATGCTTAAAGCGCTTTTCTATACATCTCGACGAATTCGCTTTAAAACTAGGTTAGAAAACGTGATAAACAATCTCCCTAGAAACGGGATTATATCATAACTTTGAACGTAAACAATAGTCTGTAGGCGAAGCAAAACAATGTGTTAACTTACCTTCTATAGCGACAACGTGATCACGAATCTGTTGAGCCAACAGCGGGTCTGGTACCAACTCCACCAGGTCGTAAAGTGCGTATATCGAAGGATGGACACTCTCAAACCGCTGGATCTCCTGCCGTATCGACAGGGAAGTGTTCAAACAAGCCTGGGAATGCTGTCTGGTGCACATCGTTCCCCGATAACCCAGCATCTAGCTGGCAAAACCCAATTATCACAACACAACACTACAACGGAAGATGCATTCCCATTCCGCACGGAACGATCCAAAAACACAATGCTCGATAACTGTAAACACGAATATTTAAACGGTTAACCGCTGTTTAAAGTGTAAACACGAGTTAAATGGATGTCACAATGGATTAATTGGATGGAATTTGAATTTAAATAAAGGTAAACAATCATTCAGTGATCACAACACTCGCGGAAACACGAATCAACCACCTCAGCGGCAGCCATTACCGAACTGTGGGATTTGTGTGTGGCTTCGGAGACGCTGAATACGGGACGAAGCGTGAACCGTCAAAACTAGCATTGTATAAAAGCGCCATCTATCAACAACGAACTTAACGAACAGTTTAGTACTCAGAGTTTTATTTAGATGTCTATAACAATCACTTCTTGTGAGACGTATTGACATCTTGGGACGAGTAGCAATAACTTTTTATTTTAATATATTTTTAATGTAACTAAAATACCACATACTTCACAGTTACACATTTGAATTAAGCTCAAAGCAATCTTAAAAATAAATTGACAAATTGAAAACAGAAAACCACCAGAAACACAATGAACAAACTTCATACATAAAACATAAGATAAGATCGTATGGAATGATGACAAAAATAATAGCAGTAAAAAGGAAAAAAAAAAGTAATTATTTAAAACTTTAAGGTTTGTTATTATACTCACGTTATTTTCCCCTAAAAATTCTTAGTAACAGTTATCGAGCAATGAGAATTTAATCTTAGATAAATCCAAAAATAATAGGATGATAGGAAAATATAAATTGTAACGGTCTATACAGAAAAATGAACTAGGGTTGACACACAACATTTTAGATGTTAATAAAAATATACCAAAAGTAGACTAACACCAAGATTATCCTTTTTTATATATACTTATCTCTAATTTATGTGGGTACCTTAGATGAAAGCCGATTTCAAATATCGCTGTACGGAACGTCGAGCTTGATACATGGATAGTTTTCTACCCGATAGATGGCGTTGTCATGGTATCGAGAATTTAATTACTCAAACTAAGTAGATGCACGTTAATAGAATTCAAGTGAAAAGGGAAAAAAATGGATGTAATTTTCTTTATTTTTTAAATTAATATGAAACTATTCGTTGTACTCAAAGGAAAGATAATAGAATCTGTGATAATAAGTTGCTATTTACGTCAACAAAAGTAATTTATTTTAATGGGCAATACGTCGTAAATGTAAAAATTTACTTCTATAAATTAGATCTAAATAGTGTAAGAATTGACTTTTTTTGTTTAAACATGTAATATTATAAAATCTATTAACAAAACGATTATCATATAACGATTATTGCTAACCCTAAAACTAAGTAGGTATAAACAATCATTAACAAGTCTTGTTTACCATTGTACACAATCTAATAATAACTGGTGCAAACAGACAATGCATAGGACTAGGCTTTGTCATTCTGAAATTCAAATGCAGTGATCTTGTTTAGACAAACAATTATTATTTGGGTTTGTCAGGAACACTGTTTTTTTTTTGTTAGGGTTATGTGCGAGTAAAAAATGGATCCAGTTGCCTTTTATTTTTTGAGGCTCCACCAAAATGAAAGAGGTCTCGAAAGTGCTTCACATATAAATGTTTAGGTACCTACACTTACACAAATGAAATTTTGGGTAATATCATGTAGATACCCACATAATATTCCCAGAAATTTCATTTGTTCTCGTTATTTAAAAAATCCATCCCGCATCATTAAGAAAGAAAAGGGTACCTTATAGATTGAAGGTCACTTCTTTTTTGTCATCAGCTTGATAACTTATTTCTGCTTCCAAGGAGTGGTTTGTGGTAATTTTAAAATGCTCACCCAAAAACATTAGGCATTTTCTAGACGATTATGCTTCTTTTTCAGATATTTCTTTGCTAACCAAATAGAGATTGCTGGAAACGCTAGCAAATCAATTTAATCATAGGTAAATGTTCTTACCTCCCTTTCCTAATTCCTTTTATAGGCTTTTGAGATGGAATGTATCAATAGACCTAAATGATTATCAATAATTAACTTTATTTTACTTTTAAAACTGGTAATAATGTAATTCATGTTGTTGAAATAATGAAATACTGAATAACCCGCGCTGGAATGCAAATTCTGTTTGTTCGTTTGCATTGTATGGAATATCAGTATTATGTAATGACGATAAATTATTCAAAATTCTTTCTTAAATAATGTTACGAATGCACAGCGAAATAAAAACGTGTCAAGTGAGTTTAATTACAAAAATCTTAAAATTTTATTGAATCGCTTTTGGTTTCTCCAAAATATCAGTACAAACACAGCGGCTTTTTTAGTCCTAATGTTGCCAATTCACACACTATAAAAAGGTCAGCTCCATCTTTAGTAAAGTGACCTAGTGATTAATACTGCGACCTTTTGATTAATTATATGTTGCCTTAGCCTAGTACAGACACCTAAAGAGTTGGGAAACTCAGCCCAATTTTTTCAGCTCCCTCGTGAAAAATAATTAGGATGAGCTACATTATCTCAAGAAAATAAGAATTCTAATAATATGGACAGAAGCTAGTAATTTAGAAGGTGAAGGTCTTCGTCAGAATATTCAGGTTTCAGTGTAAAAACTTCACGGAGACCTACCTATATCTACTGTACTGTTACGAAAATGCTTTTTTTTTGGCTACAAACCGTACGCAACAAATAACAATACGAACGAAATTAATCAGAATTGGAGAACACGAGTTTTAAAACTTTCATTACATCGCAGTCTCAATTTCAATTTATCCTATGATGACAATAAATTGAATCAGTTGCTACCACTCCGTCAAGGAGACCGAACGCCTTTGCGATCTCATTCACTCAGCGAACTGTTCATTAATTTAGTGACCGCTCAACGGTGAACGAACTAACTCGGCCAATTGTTTGTTCCTATGTGACCCTACGGATCATTATCACACGGATATGTCCAAAGTAAAGGTAAATACAATGCGTTTTATTGATAGATCGCGTTTTGTTATCATCATGGTGGGAAAAAAGAACTCGTTTGCTGATTTGTTATTGATGATATAGAGGGTGTAATTTTGAGCGAAAAAAAATGTTAACACATAAAAGAATAGAAGAAACCTCTTTTGCATTTGTGATAGGTGCTTGGTCATCCCTTTATTTCAATTCTATCTACAAATACAATGATTTGTACTTACGTCATAGTAAACAGTAAAATTTGAGATAAAACATTTAATACGATAAGAAACAGCTATTAAAAACAATATAAGCAATATATAAATTGACAAACTCTAAAAACCTTGACCTTTCTTTATGAATAAATTATTAACAAAATAAACAACAATGCGGTCCGCATTGTCTGGCTAAAAATACAGTCGGACCTATTATTTTCTTGATACAATCGTTATACGTGAATTGAAATACAAAAATAATTAGATTCTTATAATCAGTATGTTTTGTGCTAAAACATTATTACATGATGACAAGTTCTCAACGCTTTACATAGGTATTAATAACATGAACATTAATAAGTTGAACATGGCATTTGAACCTTTCAGTCGACTTGTTTTTATGTTTAATAAAACATTAGAATTTGTAGATGTTTAAGGCTTTGCTCTAGAATTCGATTAAACATGCGCTTTAGCAATTTAAGGACTGATCTTTGAACAGCTCTGGAGTTAGAATTGAGCCAGACATCATCACTATTTTGATCTGCTGTTTTATTCTTATTTATTCTCTAATAGATTGCATAACCACAAACTGTATTCAGCATATAAATTTAAAGACAGCTAACGAAACTAATATTTTTATCATTTGTGCCTTACGGTCCCCAATTTCTTCAAAATTTTATAGCACCAAATTTGATTCTGATACGGATAGATATGTTTGGTGTTCCTACTGGTTATTTTCTATCGAAGTACAGCCACCATGACTTGCTACAGGTGTGGTTAAAGCACAGAATTATGAAAGTGGAGCAAAATAAATAAGAAGTTACAGTAATAAAATGCAAGAGGAATTTAATCACCACGCTGTGAGTTGTTGCGAATATTTCTACTTTTCTTTTTGTTTTGGTTTCTGGTGCATAAAATAAAACATTGTTTCATTCAAATCGGAATTTTATTAACTAAATTTAAACACCTCAATTCAACACTCACACATTTTTCTAACACCTACCGCCCTTAGCATTTATAAGTAGGTTTTTGATCTTTGAGAAAAGTCAACATTGACGATAAACTTACCTAAGATGTGTTACTGTGTAATAAACAAATATTTATTTTACTATGAAAGATAGAATGAAGAGAAGATTCAGATATATAATTAAGTGTTGCTTAATTTTGTTCCTGTTCCTTGAGTTTAGATCTGAGAGTTAGTATTTTCATCACATTCTTCTATATCTTCGTCAGTCAAGAAAAAAATTAATCTGTTTTTCCCTGGGTAGAAACAAATACGGATTTTATTAGACTTTCCAAATCAACCTGTGGTTTTACTTAAATATACTAGCGGTTTCATAATGAAGACATCTTATTTTACTTGAGACCCCACATAAAATTTTTGATTAATTAATTTATCGTGTAGTGGAAATAGTAAACTTACAGTAAAAACAGAATTTGAAGTTTACGATATACCTGGTAGATTTAAAAAATAATAATTTTATTCAAGACAACAACAATATAAATATAAACGTATATTGAGTTGAGGTTTATATAAATATAACAGAATTTATGTAAAGACATAATGAAGGTTATATTACTGAACGTACTTAACTCATTCAATTGATTTGGTATTTTTAAGTTGAAAGCAAATCATTTTTAGGAAGGACATACACTAAAGTATAGTTGTCAATGAGAGGTCTTGAAATTTTGAAATATCGATAACTACTTTCTTATGGAACTCAATCATTTTATGCTTTTGCCCTCGACTTTGTCCGCGTAGATGTTGAATTTGGCTCTAACAGGATTGTTAAATACTTGGCATTTATCTTTAAATTTTGGATAATTCATACAATATATTTACAAATTATATGTGTTATTCTAATGTATAAGCCAAATTATTGTAAAGTTTTATTAAAATAATTCAGTAGTTTTTTCAGTGAAAGAGTAACAAACATACATACATCTAGACAAACATTCAGGTTTATAAGTAATATTATTAAGGATGAAGCCAGACCGATTGACCCACAACAGTATATTGCTATAGATAGTTTTAAATGGTCACTTATCCTTAGTAAATATCTACTTAAATACGCTTATATAACTACTGCAAAAAAATAATTAGCGACACTGATCAAAATGTGGGCAGGTATTGAAAAATGTTGAACTGTTAAAAACAGTAATAATGAGGCGTTAGAAATGAATCACTTAATTTTATAGCCACATTTCCGCGCTTACTATAATGTTTTTCTTTAAGGTTTTTCATGAGTGTGTTTTTTTTATTTTGACTCGCTCTGTCGCCTTACTGCTTGTTAAAGATTGTAACAAATATGATTTCGTTAGCTTTGCCTAAATTTCGGGGTAATAAAGCTAAAGATTTCTATGAAAACCGTTGTTCTGCGATAAAACTGAAAAGTGAAACGATCACAGCGGTAATACAAATTGATATGAGATTTTGTAATTTAAACTTTTATAAATAGCGTAAATTATTATGTATTGTTTCTATAGAAAAGCGTGAAGGTTGTTTACCTACCAGTAACGAACTTTATTGGAAATTTTAAAAAAACGTGCTTCTTTATTTTATTTTGAGTAAGCAAATACCATTTGAGGTATTTGTGAAAAGCTCCTTGATTTAAAAAAAAAAACGTTGTTAATGATTATTTATTGCTTTGAGAGTGGTGATTAATTCTTAGGTACGTGGTGTAATTCATGTATTAAGCACTTGGTTTGAAGCCTATGTTTTTGCGTATTCGTAGCTTTTTTTAATTTATTGCGATTTATCGATGTACACGACAGCCGAACAAGCGTCTTTTTCGTTGGTAATGAAATAAATGACAGATTCGCGTGACCATTAAGACATCTTTATTTGAACACGGACGCTTGACTTGGTAACTTTTTATTTCTTCTAAAACCCAGAACACTGTAAACTCTGCCTTATTCCAAAGGAGTAGAGTTTTCACTTGACTTCTTTGAAACTCGATCCGAGAACATAATTATGCTGACAATGGATTCCTATTTGTATTTATACTGGATTTCTCTTTATCTCAATTAATTTATTGTTTAAAGAAAATAATCAATTAATATTGATATTAGTTTTTTTTTCACATCTAAAGCTTGGGCATTCACCGTAAACTATTTTTTAATGAAAACACAATCAAACTTTTAACCGTAGGTATAGGTAAGCCTCTTTCTAAATGGGGGTATTTGGTACCTAATTAAAATGGAATAAAAATAAATTCAAATTCAAACGAAGCGTATTCAGTTTCCCTGGCAATACAACAAAACAAAATTGTTGATCGCGCTATGAAAAAAATAAAATGAATTTATTTCTACATACAGGTTCGATTCCAAATGTGCTTCAGTTTTACCCAAACCTTTAAAGTTATTCCTTCTATTAAGTCAATTAAGCTCCACAAATAATTAGATAAATAATTGAAAACGGTTGCAAATAAACAATGCATAATTTTTTTATTCTTACTTAATAGCAATCCCTGAACTATTGTGTGATGCCAATAATGATGCGTGATGACCCTGAGGCGACAATAAACACATACTAAATAACAGTAGTTACCTATTTATTCACACTATCTGCATGATAACTATGTACGGGTCACTTGTTGCCATAATGTCTTTAACAACAACAAAAAATCACAGTCAAGCAAAAAAAATGAGCGAAATTGAAATTTATTTGATCCTTCCATAAGATTTTATGGAAGGAAAACTTTGTAGTGACATCTATGTCTGAGTAAATTGTTTAACTATTCGGCAATAGATGTCACTAATTGTCACTAATTCTGGATTTTGCCGCTTAATTCTGCTAGATGGCGTTTAAAAAATAATTATTTTGATATCAAAAATTATGCACAAAAACTGGACTTTACATTTTATTATGTTCTTATCTAATCGACTGAAACAGTTTTGCAAATTTCTTATTACCTAGTAATTATTCTGGTATAACTAACTACAAAGCATGTAGGTTCTATCATAAATGCAACTATAATGAGCAAAATCTACTGTATAATCTACATAAAGTCAGGTCCTACTTAAGCATTACATATTAGCACTTTATATAAATACATAGAGGTGCATTATTGTAGGCATATGATAAAACAAATCACTGTACCGGAACGAGTCGCGTGGGAATCAGTTTTATTCAATGAAATGCATTTAATTTCATACTAAAAAGATGTATATAAAGTAGGTATGTATAGTATCACAGAGTAGAGATATAGTATATGATTACGTTGTTGTAGATTTCTATAAAATAGCAATGCACATTTCAGATTGTGAAAAAAATTGGTTTGCCACATTAATGGGTACCGTATGTGAATTTCATAAGCATTAAATGAAAAACAGGTTTTTTTTAATTATAAACATTTCAAGTTTTTTTAGTACCTGAAGAAAACTTTTGAAATTTGCTACTCAAAATTAATTTCTTGGGCCGATTAATTACTACTGTCTTACTTAGTCTCAATTTAAGATGATTGGCTTCGTTGGCTGGCAAGCAACACGCCAATTAATAAATAAATTAATTTGCAAAACTCGCAGCAAAAACAATAACATTAAGCCAGCGAAAAACTTAAGGAACCAAAAATAATCCAAACTTGTGCTGGTAGCATAACTTTTATTTTTATTAAAACTAGGCAAGCGTTTGACTACAATCACGCCTGATGATAAGCGGCGCTGGAGTCTAAGGTGGAACACGCCTACCAAGGAGAAGCCTAGTCACTCATGCCATAAAAAGGCCCAGGTTATATTTATCAGGAAACAAATCGGAGAAAAAATTCCACGGATTACTCTGATTTGAGAATTTATTAGAAGCACGTTTTATTTTTTAACCATAATAAAAATACGTCTTCAACGATTTAGACTCACTTTATTCTGTATCTACGTGACATTTTAAAACAGAGGTTTGGTGTAAATCGTCGTAATTGCATACTCGTATAGTGTCGTCGTCGCAATTTTGCGGTTGAACTTCCTGAGGCCACTTCATCACATCAGTACGGTTCCTTCAATATTGCACACTTGACGTGTCGTAGTCTTAAACAAAACGCGAACTAACATAGACTCTATCTCCTAGGTGTTTAGTATGATTTTCGTTCCAAAAGTGATGTGACTGTTCAGAGTTAATGAGTTCGAATTAAAGTAAGTGAAATTTTTAATAGTAATTATTTATTGCGAAAGGTCAGTTACTAATAATATTATTTAAATTTAAATATTCGATAAGCGTAAGTTAGTTTGATCTCGTTTGTCGTGTTATGTTTCTTGACCATCTTTTTCTTGACTTTTCATCATGTTATTCAAGTAGGTAATAAAGACTCTAGAATTAAATGTTTCCATTCATATACTGGTCACATTTAACATAGACACAACAAAATTGAGTCTAATTTCATGTAGAAAAAGGTATTTTTTGATAAAACCGTGACATGTGTGTATCCCATAACAGACGCTATTAACAAGTCAAACTTACGTGATTGGTTAAACGGTTGTCGTGAAAGTAGGGCGATCGGGCGGCCAAACTTTCGTATCTTAGTTTGTTTTGAGACTCTTTAGCAACAGGTGTTGGTAACATATTAACTAATAAGGTTCCAAAGACGCCACTCATTCAGTGACGGATTCTTTTATTTTATTATTTTATTTGGTATACAAACAGAATACAAAAACAGCATACATAATAGGGTTTATACCAACATTACTTAACACTAAATTGTATCCCACTTACTTGTGCACTTAATTGTATACACTACATAATCTTAATAATGGAATACGTGCAAATTTATTTATTTAGTTACGCAAAAAGTATTCAGGTATTTATTTAAAGTTTTTGACACTTCGTATTTATATTTGCTAATTTTATCAAATCAATTTAAGTTAACAGTCAAACTACCCTCTAATAGACACGAAATATTATTGTACTTGCTTTTGCCCGCGACTTCGTCCCCGTTGAGGTCGAAAATGGTTGTAATAGGATTTTTAATTCCTTGACATTTATCTTTGTATTTTGAGAATTCACACAATCACTAAATAGTATTAAACAAAGTAGGTTTGAAATTTGTCGAGCTAGATATCTCACACCCTTACGAAACTGACGATATTTTTTAGGATTCCGTATACTTACCCAAAGGGTAACAAGCGGAACTCTATTACTATGCTTTCGCTGTTCGTCTGCCCGTCTCTAGAAATACTAAAAAATATATAAATGAAAATTTCTAAATTTCTCAAATAAAATAAATGAAACCAAGAACGTGATTTTTTCAACATTTACAACTTTTTCTGGTTTCTTTTACGAAATTATCTTAAAATAACACAATGTTATACGATCTTATAACATGGTTTGTGATCTTATAACATGAACGGTTTTTAAAACGCTTTTGATATCTCTCACTAACTAACTTGTACTTACTTAGTTTGGTTAACTAAATAAGGGCTAAAAGTCTCAGATTGAGGGGGGCTCGAGCCCCCTAGCCCCTCGAGTGCCAGGCATTTAGGTAAACTCGGCTACATTTTAACGTTATGTACTTACCTACTTTTAGTCAGTTGAGATTGTGGACAAACTATTAAATATTCAATCATGCCTAAGAAACATTTAAATCAAATGTAGCTACTTATTTTGTTACTACATATTCACATAAATAAATTTATCATTTCATTTTTATATTAAATGAGAGATCTAAGATTTGCCATAACCAACGCTTTAATATATTTTTATTCATTTATCCATTTTACACAGCATGACTAATTTACATTTGATCCATTTTGGTACGTAAGTAATGAATTTTATATTAATATCAGAATTTAACGGCATTTTAAATTGAGTTTATTAACGTATTTAATTACAATATATAATTAGTTACAATTGGTTGGGAGATAAAAACAATTATATAATATTTATATGGTAAAATATTATATTATATTTTTATATATTATATTTATAGCGTATATTTATTCCACGATATTAAGTATAAGTGCAATGGGAAGGATTGGTTGTTTTTCTTTGTTTTTTTATTTATTTCTATCCGTTACGAGCAAACAAGCAAATGGATTAGCTAATCGAAATACGCTTACTGACATCAAGATGCAGTTGATGTCAAGAGCACCGCCAATGCTTTGCCCATGTAAAGGAAAATATGATATACCTCGGGTGCCGGTAACTACCTTGGCTCTGCAATCCTTCGAACCGAAACACAGCGAACTGCTTCACGGCAGAAATAGAGAGGAGAGTGGTACCAACCCAGATCTACTGTATTTTCAATTTAAAAATTATTTTCAGTTTACGAAGAATGTTAAGCTGTAGTTGTGTTTTGATGTGTAAATGCACATCCTTTTAGTGTGCCTAACTTCTTTACTGAGCAATCTCGAGGTTAGCGCACTGAAACAATATGCATGTACCCGCCTGACTAAAAACGAGCATTAATCGAACGTTCGTCGCTAAATCGAATAAGGACACCATCAACGTATTAACTGTCGATGACATGTGTAAGCTTAGAAAAATAATCAGGCAGACGAACAAAAAAGGTTTAACTGTAAACTTACTGAGTTTTTATAAAGGTTGGCAATTTAAAAAAAAAAACAAACTCAACAAAAAACTGCCTTAAACAAAACGTCGCACTTAATTTAATCCCAACAATAAATAAATCCTAATTGAACTTTTTATTCAATTAAGTAATGTTGTGTTTAAGTTGACGACCTCGGTGGCACTGTGGTTTAAACAGCCGACTGCTACGCTAGAGGTTCCGGGTTCGAATCCGGGTGCGAACGGATCTTTGTGTTATATGCATGACGCATTGTTTCGCTTACGGTCTTGGATGTAGTATTCTTATCGGGGTAGTTTATACCATATCGTTGCTTAGTACCTGCGATACAAGATTTAGTGCATGGCTTAGTCAATGTGAGTCGTGATGTGTTTGTTATTGTTATTATTATTATTTTTGTTGAAAAACGAATCAGTTTCTAAGTCAAGGGAACATTTATTTATCCACAAAAAATGTATTCAAATAATACAGTATTATAACAATACAAGACTACGTTATGGCTCAGTTGTCAATGACCATACATCGAGGCTAGCCGTCCTAAGTTCGGATTCCCAAAATGGCTATTTAATGTTAACAAAATGATTATTATGATTATGAAGTATACACTATATAATATACATATATGCAAAATTTCCATGTATAATTCATATATTTGTTGAAATTTTCAAATTCAGCCTTTATCCTTTTTAAAAGCTTTTTCTTAAAATATTCGTATTCATCACACATTTGTGCAGGTATTTACCTGCCCGAGGCGGGACTCGAACCGGAGACCTCACGTACCCCATCCCATTTCACAAACTTTACGGAGGTTTCTTGCCGTATTCTTCCCCGTAGACAGGCATTCCGAACCGGTGGTAGTTTAAATAGAATTTTGACGATTTAAAAGTACTTATTTTAAGTCCATTTGAATAAAAATTATTTGATTTTGATTTTTACCTGTACATTTATCTCTTCGTTCAAGAAGAACCAGTTCCATCAATTATGGGAGCAAATAGAAAACTGCGTTGTCCATGTAGAGGTAAAGATGTACCTTTCGTGCCGGTAATTAAACTGGCTCTCCAATCCTTCGAACAGAAACATAGTGAGATGAAATAATAACCCGATGAAGGTTTTACGAGATCTTACAAAAACCTGTGATCCACTTAGTAACCTCATTTAACGTACTTATATATTTATTTAGATATGTAATCTAAGTGTAATGGAATGTCACAAAACCAGTACAGCAAGAGTAATTGCTATTTACTGCGTATATTATATAAATTACCGTTATGTAGACCGTTTTTATTGCAAGCTTGAATTTATCCTTTGAGGATTAAAATCCAAGTTTTTTACATTTGCCTTCTCCGAGCAATCGTCATGCTTAATCTACATCTGTTGTAAAATTTAAATAAGAAAGATTTTTGTATGTTTGTAACGAATAACCATAAAATTACTGGACCGATTTTAAGAATTCTTTCACAATTAGATTGCCACATTATCTCTGAGTAACACAAGCTATTTTTTAAAATAAAATTTGTCCACTTTTGCTCAGTTGGGACGGCCCGCTAGTTCATTTGTATAAATACATGTATTGTTACATACTCGTAGTATATTTATACAAATACTGTAATAATTATAAAAAAAGAAAACTAATAACTTCTGTACAATTTACAATGGCTTGCTTTTAGGCTTTATAGAGTTTTTGTGAAAATTATAAATTTAAAATGACCATACCAGTAAAAGATAAGTACTTAAAGATAAAACACTTAAGGAAAATACCTCTTTTCCTTCTACACATATTTTAGCTTATTTTATTTATGTTCTTACAAGGTAAATTGAGAGAACATAACTATATGATTTGATTATTAACAGGTAAATAATCAAAGACAATTATAATAGTTAGACAAAATAATACTAAATAATAAAATATTTTTCTAAATAAATTGTCTCGTGTTATTTGGATAAATAAAAATGCTCAATAGACTTACAAAAAAATCTTCTAAATGTCATTTAATCTATTAGATTACAATAGTTCAAAAATTTGCAGAAAAAAAAACTAATTAGGTTAAGTTTATAACGATCGCCTTCTAGAAGCAAAAAATGGATGCTTACTTTTTTTTAGCCGGGCTGAGTAGCGTGGCATACGATCTTGCTTCATTCGCCAACAAATGGTCAGTCAAGACTGGCTGGTCAGAAGGAAAATTAAAATAATATAAATAAAATAAAATCTTCAAAATTAATTATCTTGTGATTTTTCTGGATTTTTTAATAGTGGGTGAGTTGTTTTTTTTTTGTAATTTTAAAAATTATTTGTAGTTTAATTTTTTATATTTAACAAAATGAATCCATCACGGAAAATACATCGATATAATTTTGCAATGTTTCCGTTGATAAAATATGATTTACGATACGAAATCTTGATTGTTCATTTAATGGTACAATAAATCAATGCTTATTGAAATTAAATATTTAAATATATGGATAGATAATACCCATGCTTAATTAGCTGTGATTAAGGGGTAAAGTCAAACAATATATTCGTTCAAAATTCATACTTTATTCCAATAAATTAATTTTTTCAATATTTTAGTAAGTTACAAATAAATCACATTTAAATAAATATTTAGTTTTTTAAGCTTAGGTACTAGTGTAAAATCGTATTTGATTAATTAATTAATGATGTCTGGATGTCATAAACAGAAACATATTAAATATGACAAGTTTCATAGTTTTGGATTTTTAATATAATGTCAAGATAATTTTTTTGCATCAGCAAAATATTTGCTGATAGCTTTTCGTGTTTTTCGTTTGGATAAGTGTTAAAAATTTTAGATAAATATTTTTTAATTCAAATAACATACAAAATGCATACAATACGAGTTGATAAATTTATAATTTTAATTTAAAACTGCCGCGAGCAAAATATTCCGTATTTCATTACACTGAGGAACAGGTTTTCATGATGCAATGACCTGGGCATCCACAGGTTGAGCTTATAATCTTAAAATATCTCATTTTAAGGTACCGTGATCGGACAAACCCAAAACTGTATAGAGCTTAAACTGGCTAAACTCTTCCATACATTTTATTTGCGTATTTTTCTAATATAATTTCAAATAAATAACGTACGCAGTAGTTGTATTTTTACTATGATTTTATAAGAAATAAAATATGAAGGTATATTACTACAAAGCACTACTTATAAAGTTTGCCTGAGTTCCCTCCTAACCCATAAAAAGGGTTATGGGTCGACTCGGGCATAAAAAAACTTGTCCGCTAACCCACTGAAATAAATACAGGCTTAAACAAGTTGATTTTAATAAAGACGGAACCCTTTTGATAAAATCTGAAATGGTTATTTTTTATTACAATTTCTTTTCGTGTAATTAATTTAGATTGTTTTTGGGTGTATAAATAATAAAGATTATCTCGGATGAGATAACTGTTACTGACTAAATAAGTTCTTTAACCTTACTTTTTTTGGTTTGCTGCTTTCTGGTTATACAAGTTCGAATGTAATATTGTTCACTTTTTTGTGCAATTAAACAATTGTTCATCCTAGAAAAACAAGCGGATGGTTCACCTGATGGAAAGTGATCACGCCGCCTATTGGCGATGCTCTTGTTGTCTGGAACGCTAAGAGAAATGCGTTGCCCATGTAGAGGTAAAGATGTTATTTCTTAAATTACCAGCATTTCTACTTCCTCTTGGATTTTCCGAAGATTTTTGTTACATGAACACTGTCCTAATAATAGGGAATATGCATGACATTCTTTATTTAATTATTATAATTCGATACATACGAGTATAATGTATATAATCGAATCCTAACGAGTATATAATTTATTAGTTATAAAGCTTCAAAGTCGTTGGTTAGACAGAGAGATTCATTATGTACGATGACGTCAAAGTACACGGGCGCCACACAACTTCCATAGAAAAGGTTTCTCTGATGAGCGAGATAGATATATTTTCTTTTAATGGTTATATCTTCCTATATTATCGTACAATGTAATTTTGCTATTTCCACATTCTTTTTGATAAATTTACGGTATGATATGGTTTTACAGGTTGTAGATCTATGTGCGAGATCGTTTGAGTTGACTTTTAAAAATTAAAATAACGGAATCTAACTAATTGATATAATTAAATAGACCTGCATTTCAAATTTCAGCTTTGTAGACTTTGCTTTTTGGAATAGTTTTGGATATGCGTTTATGGTCAGTCAGGTCTTACGATTTCATATCATTTGTGAGATAGTGTCAATATGTCAGTACAAATGAACCATGAACTACCAAGGATTGGAACTCACTGATGCATTCTCTGAATAATGCAAAACCTTAGCTAGGCAGGCTTATCAGCTGTATTCTAGGCAGGCGTATTCTACTTTAGACCTAAGGCATGATTGCCCTAGAGATAGAAAAGGACAGATAGACTGTTGTCCGACTAGTTCGTAATCCTTGAAGACATGGTCGGTTCCACATCACTGATGATGGCTACAACTCCAAGATAAATGCTTCCATAAGAGATTAATTATAAACAGCATGTTTTTCTGTCAATTATTATGTACTTTTAGGTAGGAAGGTAACATGTGCAATTTACTTTTGTGATACATAAACATGTCAGAGTGAGCATAACCTAGCAAAAAGAACGGATACTTTGTATCCTGTGTACTGTGTAATGTACCTTCTTGGCTTTCTACCTTTTTTGAAAGTCAAACAGCATTAGGGTTGATATGATAAATGTTTAATTTGGCTGTGTGTACCTTTTCCTTAAAAATGACAGAATATATTTTTGTTATTGCAAGATCTTTCCTCTCGAAGACGAAATCTCACATATACTTACACCAGCTTCATTTGGGAACTCTTTTCAAAATTTGTGTCTCTTTTTACGTTTCTATTCCACATTGTACGTTTGACAATTCGCTGCGGTCTTTGTGAATCTTTTGTATTTCAAGAGCGTTGTTTACTAAATAATATACACCATATTTTTGTGGAATTTACATAACAACTGTTGGTGAATATTTAAGATTATTTCGCAAATTCATGTCGATTGTGTGATAATTATTATATGGCAGTTGACCTGTCTCATAATTTCTTGGAAAGGAATTGGGTTCGAATCATGTCTTATGGGTAGATTTAGTAGCAAACACGAAAACCGACTAGACACATTGGAGAACGTTCGTATTTCATCGACTGTTTAATAATGTATACATGATTTTCAATATTTTTAGTATTTGATAAAAACAGGTGAAAACAAAAAATCCAGTTTAAGTGAGTGATACTAATACAACATAGGTTTTGCTCTGTTTCATTTATTAGACGAACAAACAGTTACACTAAAGTAAAAATATTAAGGTATCAACAGAAAAATACAGCCGCAACGTATTGATTGATAGAAGTAGGGAAAATCCAAAATCAACAAATTAAACAAGTAACTCAACAAAAAACTAATCTTGATTTTGTTGATGATTCTAGATGATGTTGCAAATCGGTGGCGGTGCTGCACTGCTGGCTGCGATCGTCGCCGTGTTCGTGGTGGCCACACAGGGCCGTGACCCTGACCTGGAGGCCCTGGAACATGAGGGCAGAGACTACATCATGCAGCTGGACAAGGCTTCTGGCATTCGGAAGAACATCGCCAGCAAGGCCGAGTGGGACTACGCATCTAACATCACTAAAGAGAATGAAGACAAAAAGGTACTTAGCTTTAACTTTCGTTTTTAGTGTTCTGTATTTAAGGTCATTCGTCATAGTTCAATTTAAACATTGTTTTTTCCATGTTTAAACATAATGCATGATGCCAAGAAGCCGAATAGAATATTACGAAGAGTCAATTAAGGCGTACCTCACACTTATGGTCTTGTAATACCTATTTCAGCTAAAAGTCCAGCTGGAGTTATCAAAACAGGAGAAGCAAGCATGGGAGGAAACTAAAATGTACCACTGGCACGACTTCCAAGACTTCACGTTGAGAAGGATGTTTAAGAAATATAGCCAATTGGGGACATCAGCATTACCGGATGATAAATACAAGCAGCTCATCCAATCGGTATCGGGCATGGAAGCCAACTATGCAACAGCAAAAATATGCTCATACAAAAACACAACAAAATGTGATCTGGCATTGGAACCTGGTAAGAATTGTAATATGTATAACAATCACTGACTTTAACTATTGCTTTTACAAAAAAATTAGAATAAACGCATTTCGAGTCCTCACTTATTATGATCTCAACTTTAATTGTGTTTGAGATGCAGGGAGCTTTGAATGCAAGCGGCCCAAAATCGCTTTAGCTGGAAATATGTGGAGTCCTTTGTTGAGCAGTTTGCATCTTGTAGCTGATTAATATGAACTTTAATTTCATTTTCAGACATAACTGAGATATTTGCGAAGAGTCAAGACCCTGAGGAATTGAAGCACGCGTGGGTGGAGTGGCATCAGGCAGCTGGGGCTCGAGTTAAAGATAACTTCACACAGTATGTCTCACTAGCCAATGAAGCAGCTAAACTTAATGGTAACCATTATTATTAAAGTGTTCATACTTACTTCATACTTTTTGTAATTTTGTCTTGAAACAATTGTTAACACAAAAGTTCTTTGTCTCGAAATACAGATAAAAACACCTAAGACCAGTGATCTTCAAATACTATCAACAAAATTTTCTTCAAAGCTCAGTCTTAAATATTGAATACTAAATTATTCTTATGACCTTTTTATGAAAATTAGATTATGATGTTCTTTGCTACTGCTACAGCTTATTTAGGGCAACGAGACCTAGAAATATATGGTCAAAATAATAATATATTTGCTTTATCTCCAGATTTCAAAGATGTAGCAGAATGGTGGCAGTCAGATTACGAAGTTGCAGATTTCGAACAGCAGCTCGCTAAGCTGTGGGAAGACGTCAAACCACTGTACCAGCAGATGCACGCATATGTGCGGAAACAACTTAGGGATAAATATGGAGACCATGTCGTTTCGGCTAGAGGGCCTATTCCAGCTCATTTACTAGGTAAATACGTTACTCACAGAGTGCAAGTTATAATATTGTATTCTTAAAATGCATATAGATGAGTGTCAACTCATTAGTCTTATAATGCACAAAAAAGGACTGGAACTAGCCCTAGGTTATGTGGCTTTGCCATAGGTAAGTCAAGATGAGAAGCTGACTTGGAGACAAAGTGATTGTGAACTGGGTGATAATCAAATTCCTCTGCAAGAATCATCTCAGAATAATAAATTTAATCATAACACTTTCAGGTAACATGTGGGCGCAAACCTGGAACAACATAGAATCCTTCACGCGACCATACCCGGACAAGAAAGAAGTCGACATCACGCAAACAATGAAGGATCAGAACTACACCGCACTGAAAATGTTCCAAATGTCAGATGAGTTCTTCAGGTCTTTAAATCTGACGGCTATGCCTGAGAAGTTTTGGCAGAATACCATCATAGAGAAACCTAATGACAGGGACATTGTGTGCCACGCATCCGCCTGGGACTTCTTCGATGGGGAAGACTTCAGGTAGTTTTGCGTTGATAATACAGGATATGACCAATTACCAAACTCATTGGTGACAAGGGTGCAATCATATGAATTCAATGGGGCATTCGCCATTTTGACTCTATCGTTATCTATTGCATATAAAACTTTTTATACTTTGCATGTCAAGATCAAAAAAAATGGGTTTTTCAAATTTTCTTACTCGAATCTGAGTAGCCAAACTTGAGTACCTAATTACAGCATATCTATTCTCAAAAAAGTGTTGCAAGTGAGTATGGTCGTTACAAGCACAAATGATAAAATTGTCCATAAAATTTAGATTTACGCCTAAGTATTACGTTTTAAAATAAATAATTTGAGAATCTTAGCAGTTATTTATTACAATTAAACTATTTTAGGAAATAGGAAAAATGCAGCTTTGCTTTTGTAGTGTATGCATATTAATAGTTGCATTTGGTTCCCAATAAAAAACCGTTTTTTTTTGCTTAATAGCAAACCTTAGTTTGTGGAGCTTGGAAGATATTAAAGTTGCATGGTGGTGGCATTTTTTTCTTTTGTTTTCATAAATCATTTCAGTTTAAATATTATACAATAAATATTTTCGGCATAGTTGCTTTAGTGCAGTCAGTAGCTATAATTGTTTATTCAATTTAAGTGATGATGACTGTGCCTTTTTAAATTGATTTCAAGGATAAAACAGTGCACCACAATCGACTATGAATATTTCCAAACGACACACCACGAAATGGGCCACATTCAGTACTTCCTGCAGTATCGTCATCAACCTATAGTTTTTCGAGATGGAGCTAATCCAGGTAAATGAGATTTTCTTTTTAAATTCAGGATCAAAATGTGCACCACGGTGAATGGAGAGCATCTGAGGGTAGTCCATCATGAAATGGGACATATACAGTATTATTTGCAATATAAACACCAGCCTGTTGCCTTCCGAGAAGGGGCCAACCCAGGTTAAGGTCTTTTCTACCACTTTCAAGATGATCTTTAGTTATTTGTGACTAACATTGCCAGTGTCTTTCATTTATACTACTAACCAACTACAGCTGTCTATGCTACAGCAAATATATAATTCATACCACAGTTACTCATTAAGGATTTCGTTATCTAAAATGTAACAGAATTTTGTAACAAATGCTGTTGCTGTTGGACACGTAGTGAAACTTTTATAATGAAAAGTATTAAAAATTCCGGTTATATAAAAATAACTAGGTACATATATAATTCAAAATCATTTCATTAGATTTTCCCTTTTGCAGATCTTTGTCTGAGCCAGAATTCGAAATAACGTTGCTTTTATCTTTATTACCTTGACTCCCAAAAATTTTCTAACCTGTATTTGTTTCGTACTGCTTTAGCTACAAAACTGTAATGGTCAATGGTTTCTGTCCAGGTTTTCACGAAGCCGTTGGTGATACGATAGCTTTGTCGGTGTCTTCACCGAAACATCTACGCAAAGTTGGTTTGACGAGTGGTGATGCCGATGATGAACAGACTGAAATCAATCAGCTCTATAAAATGGTAGGTAGCTCTATAAAAGGTGATTCAAATTAGTATTTCTTACCTTTTTAAATGCTAATGTTGAAATCAAAAACTCACCAGCCAATTTGTTCCTGAGAAATACAGTTTTTTTCTCATCAAGTCGAAAGTCATGTTCTACCATGCTTCACCTCCTCCCCTTCGTCAGTTAATATCAGGTGAAATTATTGCCAGCTACGTGGCCATGAATGAACCTAACCGTCTTTTATTCGGACTTACTTACTCTTATGTTATACAGCATAAGTATTGTTATTACGCTTGTATATAAAATTTGTAAGTATAGGTAATTCAACACACTTTAATGGGTACTTTCTGATTTCCAGGGTATGGACAAAATCGTGTTCTTGCCATTTGCCTACACGCTAGATCTCTTCAGATATGGAGTGTTCCGTGGTACTACAACTCCTGAGGACTATAACTGCCATTACTGGAGACTGAGGGAAGAGCTGCAAGGAGTAGAGCCTCCTGTTAATAGGACTGAAGCTGACTTCGATGCCGCAGCTAAATATCACGTGTCTGCTGATGTTGAATATGCCAGGTTTGTTATAGTTAAGGCTTATGGATTGCCCCACAAAAACATGCATGTAATTTGCAAAACTACTTTTATTAATAATGTGTATCTTGTTAATTTTGGAATATTGCTTCCTGTTTACTGTGTCCTGAAAGGAAACTTGTAGCATTTTCCATAAAGCTAGAATTTTTTTTCAACGATTACTTTTATTTACGATTAGCTATCTTACGCCAATATTGCTTTTTCAGATACTACGTGTCGTTCATAATCCAGTTCCAATTCCATCGGGCGCTCTGCCAGATCGCCGGGGAGTATGTACCGGAGGATTTGAACAAGAAACTTGTTGACTGTGATATCTACCAGAGTGTCGCCGCTGGAAACGCCCTCTCGTGAGTTTTATTTTGAAGGAATAATATAATAGGGGATCGGACTACTATAAGAAATTACGATAGTACTTATATTAATTAAAATTAACGTTTTTAGACAGAAAGGGCAATGTCCACAAACAGATATGTTCAAGTATTGTATAGTGTAGCTCCAATGGTTTCCATATACCGCTATAGGTTTCCAATCAATTAACCCACAAATATCAATAATTACAAAATGTCTCTAGGAACATGCTGAAAATGGGTTCATCGAAGCCTTGGCCAGATGCGATGGAAGCACTAACCGGGCAGCGTGCGATGAGAGCTGACGGTCTACTGGAGTACTTCAGACCCTTACATGAGTGGTTGCAGACTGAGAACCAAAGAACAGGAGAGTATATAGGATGGGAACCGAGCAAAATGCGTAAGTGATTTGTACTTAGTTTGAAAATAATTCACAATATTATATAAACTCACGCGGTAATCCCCTGAGAGGCTGAGGTGTAACATACTGCATTTCGCATGTTTATGTTGAGTCCCAGTGAGACAATTTGCGAATCTGTCGCCACTATCCGGGCACAATGAAGAACATGGCAACTACAACTTGCAGCTTCCTATGAATCGAACCCATGAAATAATGAAATTGCATGTCAATACAAAATTAAACAACTGTTTAGGAAATGGAATAATTCGATACCGTACTGTGAAAACTTCGATTGAGCGTTTAGTAAAATTAGATAGGAGAAACAAAAAATTGCCCCATATTTCTTTATTTGTAGAGACTATTGAAATACTTAATTGTTTTTATTTATCATGTGATCATCGAAGTTTAAACTGTTTTGTATTGAAAAACCTATTATAAATATCGGCTACACAAACTTGCTTCTACTCGTACGAGATTTTCGAAATAGAACTTGTTTTCATTGAGCGCCGGGAACCGAGTTTGATTCTTGTTTTAAAGACAGAAATATAAAAGATAATTTATAGGCATCTATATAAATTCTTCTCAACGATTTTTTTTTTCAGAATACTGTACAACCGAACAAATAGCAGCGTTAGAGTCTAAGGAAGCGGTCAAGCACGAGTCCGACAAAGAAGCGTGATCGACTACGTACTTACTAATTTAGCCTAATTTTATTTCTTATTAAATACTTTTTGTAAGAGAAACATGTTTTTATTTGATGGCATTTAAAGTTTAAAGGATGCAAAACTTCTAGATTGATGATACCAGAAAAATAAACAAAATTCTAATTCTAGTTCAATTCGGAACCTGTGAATCTAAGAAGCCCACTTCAGCGCCAGATGCCAACATTTTTGCAAAATGGCCGCTTTTTTGTATGGATTACTAACAGTTTGTTCAGATGTTTAACGCACCGGCAAAAAGACATTCCACGATTTTACTTCTGTATCATATTAATTTCTTTCAAAGCGGCTTATTAAGGTCCTATCTCCATTTATTTCAAAAAAATATTCCTACGAATGACCAAGACTCAGAGATAACATTGAAACCTTTTTAGACTAAGTAAATTTTCCATCGTTCTATGTTAAAATGTTCTTCTTTCCTTTTAATGAAGGTTGCATGACACGTTGTCATTCATTCAAAAAAATTTACTATGGCCAATCTGCCCTGTCATAGGTTAATGTAAATTGGAGGTTTAAAAATGATTTCGAGAAGCTTCTTCATAATTTTCATTGTCACGTGTCTTTCAGCTACCAGTAAAGGTATCAGTGATCTGGAGAGGTTGGAAGCAGAAGGGAGACTGTACATACTAGATATAGACAGGCAAACTGCTATTGAGCGCACCAAAATCCAAGAAGCTTACTGGAATTATTTGACAAACCCCTCCACTGAAACTGCTTCTAAGCATGTGAGATTTATTTTCTTTATAGAATTTCTTGACATCAAAGTTGACATTTGTCGTCAGACGTAGTGTGAGTACTCTGCAGGTAGATATAGATGCTGCTGTTAAACAAGCCAATCGCTTCTTTGCTCTTTTATGCTTAAAAATGAAAACAAAAGTTTATCATAAGACTTTAAAGACCTATAGCTGAGATAATATTAAGTCACAACAAAAATTTAAAAATTTGCTATTATTGATTGATCATTCAGACTCAAGCTGTGTTGGAATGCGCTAAGAAGGACAAGGTGATCTGGAAAAGAACCAAAACATACCGCTGGAAGCAATTCAAGGATCCTAAAGTTCGTCGCATGTTCAATGCATACAACAGAACTGGATACATAGCCCTACCTGACGATGAATACGAACAGCGAGAAAATCTGTTATCAGATTTCCACAAGAATTTTGTCGAAGGGAAAATATGCCCTTATAACGGTACTGAAAGCTGTGAATTACATTATAAAGGTATGTTACATTTTTGGCTTTAACAATTAGGTATAACAGTGACTGGTTTGCGGGGAATTCTAACCAGAAGGGATAATTATTTCACATTTGCTAATCACCACGCTTTGACAAACTCTGACGCGTAGTGGTGTAAACCGCCAACTGCTACGTTAGAGGTTTAGGATTTGAATCCCGGCGATTTACATGGGTGTAGTATTATTATCCATGTAGTTTATACCATAATGTTGCTTAGTTCCTGTGACACAGGTTTTGCAATAATTACTGCAGGGCTGAGTTAATGTGTATGTCGTGATATGGTTTGTTTAAATATCAAGAGATGAACAAAATCTCGCAAAAAAGTTGCATCACCAGGAACTAACGTCTGTTTGTAATTTACTAAATATGTTATATTTTTGAAAAGACGCGAAACCAAATCTTTGGGATATTAAAAGGTAGACTGTATTTATTTAATTGTATACAGTATACAGGACGATTGACTCTTACTTTTAGATATCTTAGAAATCTTACGTACCAGCCAAAACAACTTGGAGCGTAAGTACATTACGATGGAATGGTTCAGAACAGCGGGTGCCACTGCCAGAGAGAAATTTGAAAAATACGTCTTATTGACAAACAAAGCAGCCAATTTGAATGGTATGGAAACATTTACTGGTGAAGAGGTTTAGGCATAAACTAGCGATCCGCCCCGGGTTCGCACGGATACTGCTCATGTATTATATACATATAAACCTTCCTCTTAAATCAATCTATTAAAAAACCTCACCAAATTCGTTGCGTAGTTTTAAAGATCCAAGCATAAATATGGATAGACTGCGGGAAGGAACTTTGTTTTATACTATATAGTATAAAAACAAAGTTCTGTATTTTATACTATATAGTATAAAGTATAAAACAAAGTATATATAGTAACACAGGATCAAGATAATATACTTTCAGTCAGATATAATAGGTAGCGAGAGAATTAACTTCTTGACATCGTTGTTGCATTGTCGTTTTTACATTAATACACATTGTGTTTACGAAGAATTCCACCAATTTCCATATTTTGTATTATTAGTAAATCCATCGGCGTTAATCTCGTGCTATTAATTTTTGTGATAGTGTGAACCCTTCTTCGGCATGCAATTTATCACCAATACACAGTTTTGATTAAATATCATCATAAATATAAACTCATGTCAATTTTTTTTTTCTAAAAGGGTTTTTCTGAAGTTAAAGTAAATGTTTGATTAACGCTTAATTTCAAAGTCTGGTCCAATGTTTTAATTTTTAGGTTACAAAGATGCTGTGGGGATGTGGTTTGCCGATTACGAAAACAGCAATTTTGACGTTATTCTTTCTTTAATATGGTCTGATTTGGAACCTCTATATCAAGAAATGCACGCTTACATTAGAAACAAACTTTTAAAACAATTTGATAAGGAAGTTCAGCCAAAAGGGCCTATACCTTTTCATTTGCTGGGTAAAAGAAAAGCTTACGTTTTATAAAAAAATCAATTGTTGTTCCATTTTTTTGTTGGTTAGGGCATACAAATATAAAAGAACTATATAGGTTACTTATTTAGTAAATAATAATGATATTTATTTACTCGTATATAAGATTTTCATGTTAGTTGTTTTATTTTGAGTAGAAAGTATGTATGTAGTTATTTAACTGTTTTGTTTGCCATTGGGTGTTTATTAACGTAGAATTAACTACATTATTACAATTTAAAAAAAACTAAATTATAGTAATTTATGAACACTTTCTTTGTTAGACTTATTTATTACCTTTGCCTTACCTTATTTTTTACCTTTAACTTTAGCCCGCGATTACGTTCGCGTAGAAGTCAAAAATTGTTCTAAAAGGACTTTTAAAACATTTTTCGGTATCTTTTGAAGAATTCATACAGTATCTTTATAAATTATAGCCTAAATGTTATTCTGATAAGCTATAATAAAGTAAGTTTTATTAAAATCCATTTAGTAGTTTTTGCGTGAAATAGTACCAAGCATCCATTTATCCAGGCATCCACGCATCCTTACAATTTTTCGCGTTTATAATATTAGTAAGGATGTAGATAAACATTCTAAAGCATTTGGTTTTTAAGGTATGGATCCATCATTTACCCAACCATTCCCAAACATAAAAGAAAACCTAACAGATGCTTTGATCAGACTCCAATATACTCCAATAAAAATGTTTGAAATGGCTGAAGGGTTCTTCAGATCGTTAAATTTCACAGCAGTGCCTGATACGTTTTGGAAAAACTCCATCTTTCATAGCCCTAAAAGCGATAGGAACGATTGTGAACCACAAGCCATTGATATGAACAAGAAGGACGACTTTAGGTATGCCATTTAATTTAATAAGAATAATAATAACCACATCACGAAACACACATTGACTCAGCCCTGCAGTAAGTATCGTAAGAACTTGTGTCACATCAACTAAGCAGCGATATGGTATTTACTACATAAACGAGAATACTACATCCAAGACCGGTATACGAAACAATGCGTCTTGCAAATACCACAAAGTCACGCCCCCGCCGGGATAAGAACCCGGAACCCTTAGCACTATTTGATTATGCACTGCAGTTTGCTTAGCTAGGATGTCAATCAATATTTATTTAATGGCGACAATCGTATTATACGACTACAGAGCCAATGTCACGTGATGAGAACGAACTATGTTATATTTTTAAAATGATGGGTGTTCTGACTAGTGATCAGTTGCCTAACCTGTAACAATATAATAAATGATACATACATTATAAGGACAGCACGAGGACATCAAGTTTTACTTTTATTATAAGGTTTTGAATATGACAACAGATAAAGGATACGTCAGTCGACTCTTTTTTTTTTTTTGGTTTTTACATGACCATACTTTTAATGAGTGGGTCGATTTAGATCCTTCTTCTTTGTGTTATATCTTGAAGTTGGTCATTTTTAAATTTGAATAAAATTAACCTAAATGTGGAAAAATTGATGATGATTGATGAATCATCTTTATTACCCTTTCTTATCTGAAAATAAGTTTTTTCCCCTACAGTGTCTGAATGACTATAATGGTTCGATATTTTTTTTGTGTGTTTAAGAGTCAGAATTTGCACAACTGTGAATTTCGAGGATTATAATACAGCTCATATTAAAATGACAGAGATTCAATATTTTAAAAGTTACCAGCATCAACCTCTTATCTTTAGAAAGGGTGCTAATCCAGGTAATGATGATCAATAACGTATTGTTTGTTTTTGTGAGTTTTTTACATCCTTATTTAGAATTTCAAGCATTTATCATTGTTTAGTGTAAAACAGTAAGCATAGCATCTAAAAATCGCACAATAAGACACCGTTTACACGGCACGTTTGTAGTTCAAGTTATGATGGTTTCATAAAAAGGAATTCGTGTACCATTATAATGAGAGCCTAGTGAAAACTTATACAAAAAGCCATAATATCTTGACCAAAGGTGTTGATACGGGGGAGTACCCAAACTTTAATACGAACAAAATGTAAAATAAAATAAATAAATAAAAACGAATTCCGTAAATAAATAAAATTTATCTAATTGATACTAATATCTGTTAATGTGTTTTTGCTGTATTATTATTGATATGTAATTTCTCTTAATAATTTCTGTTTCGATTTTTGATTATTTTATGTTATTGCTGATTTTTGTTGTAAAAGTTGTGCTTGCCGTTAATTGCTATGTGTATATGTCCTGTGAAAAGTGAATGTAATTACTCAAAACAAAATAAGGGCCACGAGGTATTTTGTCTGTACCATGAAAATAATAAAACCAATATATATTTTTTGTCTCCATAACGAAAACTAATGTTGTTTTTAACGTGTAGACCAATAAACTTATTCCAATAATAATGATTAAAAAGTTTATTTGCTTTTGAAAGAAAAAATCACATTTAAGGTTAAAAATAAAAACAATGTAAAGTCACTGAAAACAAAAGAAAATACTCCATGCTCATCTTTTAGTAACGAGTATGCCCTCCTCGTTTCGCTACGCACTCCTGAAGCCTGGAGTGCATGCTCTCAATCAAATGCCTGACATTTTCCATTGGAATCTCTTCCCAGGCCCTTTTAACAGCATTGATGAGTTGCTGTTGGTTGTGGATTTCCTGATCACCGTCTCTAACTCTTCGTTTCAACTGATCCCACATGTGCTCTATTGGATTTAAGTCCGGACTGTTCGCCGGCCACGGCAGGACTTGAATTTGAGACGCTTCCAGTACAAACCGAGTCGCTTGAGCCGTGTGTGCACGAGCATTGTCTTGCATCAAGATGAATCCAGGACCCGCTCGCTGGTCAAATGGGATCACATGTATTCTGACAACTTCCTCAATATACCGCTGAGCAGTAACAGTACCCGAATTTAAAATAGCGAGCTCAGTTTTGCCGTGTAAGCTTATCCCGCCCCAAATCATTACATTTGGACCACCAAAACGATCGACTTCATGGATGCAGGCTTCTGAAAATCTCTCGCCGCGTCTTCTCCATACTCTAATACGCCGATCGTCGTTAAAAAATTTAACTTTGCATTCGTCTGTGAAGAGCACCATGCCCCATTGGTTTATGTCCCAGTCCAAATGTTGACGGGTAAATCTTAAACGATTTGCACGATGATTTCTGGTTAATGGAACACGGACAACTCGCCTTCTTGATGCCTGCTGGTCTTCATGCAATTAAATACGAATAGTTTGGTCACTGACACGAGTACCCGTTGTGAGCCGTAAACGATTTTGCAGCTTGCGGGCCGTCGTTGTGCGATCTCGGCGCGCACTTAATCGAATGTTACGATCCTCTTGAGCTGTTGTAATGCGAACTCTGCCCGAACCAGATCTTCTTCTAACACTGCCGGTCTCTTGGAAACGATTCCATAGATTTTGAATAGATCTTCGCGAAAATCCCAATTGCGAACCCACAGATCGCTGCGAATGACCTTCTTCAATCATTGTAACGGCTCTGGTTGCTGTCAGCGAGTCCATATGACGCCTGCGTGCTCGTGGCATATTGCAAAAGATGTTTCTGACTCGAAATATCAATGAACTCTGATAATTTCTAATAAACCAAGAAGCTAAGGAAAGCAAAACGACAAAGAAAATGGAATCAAAATTTTCAAAAATAATTTTTAAATCAAATTTTATTTAAAATTCTAATGCTGGCATTAGATGAATACTACAAAATTAAAAAGGTTAGGTATCAAAGAGTTTGTATACTCAATATTTTACTACTTTCAATATGTAAATGTTTAATAATTTACACCAAAATGAAAAAATACCTCGTGGTCCTTATTTTGTTTTGAGTAGTATATATTTGCATGCATGTACTGTTGGCTTGCCTTAATAAAATAAAATACATACGTTTTCTTTTGTATTTCCTAAAGCATTCCAAACAGCGATCGGTGAGACGATCGCATTGTCAGTCAAATCTCAGAAGCATTTGAACAGAGTTGGAATTACTTCGAACGCGGGAAAAGATGAGATATTGATTAATCGACTTTATAATATGGTAAGCCTTTATTTTTTTGAAATTAGAAACATAATTTTTTCTCATTATCGTTAAAAATAATACTGATTAGATTCCATTTTGATTTTCGAAAACTTTTGCAGAAGTTTATACGTTTATATTTTTAATCGAGTAGGAATTTGGACCTACTACTTTATCTATGCTCATGAAATCTAACAAATCATATATATCCATCGTTCTTAGTTTATCGTGGCGTCTTAATTACTTCACATAATTCTCCTTCTTGTATAGGCATATGTCAAGCTTATGGAGTTGTCACTATCTTACACGCTTTACCGATTCCATCGTGGAGTGCTGCGTGGTTTTGCTTCCCGTGAGGACTACAACTGCTATTTCTGGAGACTGTTTGAGGAGATTGCAGGTGTCGAACCACCCGAGGACAGAAATGAAATCGGATTTGATCCGGCTTTCTTCAGGTTCCATCAAGATATTGATCATGGAAAGTAAGTAATGATTTATTTATGAAAGATTGACACAGTTGATATAATTAAGGGCTATAATAAAGATACTCAGTGTATAAGCTTTAAAACATAATTTTTGAAGAAAAAAGGTTCATAGGCTTCTCTCCGCAGTGTATCGCACTACAATGAACATTTGATGATATTAAAATTACCTGTTATAAAACCTCTATTTCTAGCATTATTTTCTACATAAACAGGAAAATTTTCTAGAAGCACTCCTATAGTAATAAGACTTTGCAAATAACATCAATCTCACTCTTGAAAATAATTCTTTTCAGTTATTTCGTGTCTACAATACTACAGTTTCAATTCCATAACGGGCTGTGTAAAGCGACCGGAGATTTTGTTGCGAAGAATCCACATAAAAGACTTGCTGAGTGCGATATTTACCAAAGCGTTGCGGCTGGAGAAATGCTGAGGTGACACATCATTTTAGTGTTTTAGTTTTACATCTAAATTTGTGATGAACACGAGTATTGTATCTCAGGTCGATGTTATAATGTTGTTTGTAGTTTACAAAGTATAGAACATCAACAGATTAAGATATTTTAAAACGAAACTAATGAGTTCATAAAAGAACGATTACTGTTGGGGAAGTTCTAGTTAGGTTCTAGAGTGGCAACCACCGAACGGAAGAACGGTATTATATATTTGACAGCCTCTGTGGCGCAGTGGTGGTGGTAAACAGCCGACTGCTACCCGAGAATCCGGGTTCGAAAACCGGTGGCGGAACTTTGTGTTATTTGCAAGACGCATTGTTTCGCTTACCGGTCTTGGATGTAGTATTCTTGTCTATGTAGTTTATACCGTATCGTTGCTTGGTTCCTGTGATACAAGTTCTTACGATACTTACTACAGGGCTGAGTCTATGTGTGTCGTGATGTGGTTTGTTATTATTATTATAATCACATCACGACACACACATATTGACATCTCTGTACTAAGATGCTATAAAGAGATATTCTATCTTTATGGAGACGAGTCTCCGTAATGGGCATGGACGATGTTAGGTGCCGCTGGATGCATGTGGTTCAGGATCGCTTTTATTTGACCAATTAAAAAAAAAAAAAAATCTACCAGCTGCCTATGATCAGTGGCCATTTTCCAGCTGGACAGATGATGTTAATTAAAAGTATTGTTCTAGTGAAATGATGAAGTTGGGTTCCTCGAAACCTTGGCCTGAAGCCCTAAGTATTTTGACCGGTGACAAGTATATGAAAAGTGAGGGAATTATCGAGTACTTCAAGCCACTTTACAACTGGCTCAGAATACAAAATGAACAGGAGAATGTTAGGTTCGGATGGGTGCCGAGTAGGAAGAGTATGTTGAATCTTTTTATAACTTTTATACTTGATGAGTACCAAGATTGGACTTCCTAATTGTGTCGAACACAACAAGACAAACAACAAACGTCTTGAATATCTTTTTAGAAGTTCTAGAAGTTTGTTTCTTTAGTGTTTTGTTACCGTTTTGTGTATTTGAATTAAATCCGAAATTTAAGCAAATTACTTAAAAAAATTGTGTTAATTTTGGGGTGATACGATTATTAACCTATTGTTAATTTTGTATTAATTTGATTGTTTTCTCGGATTTACGATTATTGCGACCAACATGTTTGTCAATTAGGTATAATAATAGGTATAATTAATTAGGTATAATTATAGGTAGGTTAACCTACCTACCTAACCTAATTAACAAACATGTTGGTCGCAATGACGGCTAAAAAAATACTTTGAGAAACATTAGAATTTTTTAAATCAGATTTAAATGTTATTTTTCAGAGGCTTGTACGTTCAAGCAACTTCGAATGTTGAGAACGAAGGCAGAAGGTACAAGTTTGAAGACGAACATTTTCCCCGGCTTTCTTGTACTCTCTTGTATTTTTGCTTTTCATGACTATTTTTTGTTTTTCGTAGAAATTATTTTTACGTAGCCATGCTAATATTATTCTAAAATGAGATGCTCGTATTGAAGTGCAATTGTTTGAGGTTTGTGTAATTAAATAGTGTTTTTGTGTTCGAGTTTTTTACTGATGTTTTTGGCGTGGACTAGTATGACTTAAGGCAGGCTACAGTATAAGGGGAAATCTTTCTGTAGGGGCGACAACGGGCCGAAGGCGTAGTGTTGAATTGCCACCCACATGGTGGAATGACGATCTTGTAAAGGCTACAGGGAGCTGTTTGATACAAGCGGTTTGCGATCGCTTTGGTTACGGAACGGCATTTGTTCAGGAACACACAAATTAAAATTGATAACCGCATCACGACACATACATTGTCTCGGCCCTGCAGTAAGTATCGTAAGAACTTGTGTCACAGGAACTAAGCAAAAATATGGTATATATAATACATGGAATAGTTAATAAATGTAAAGCTGCGTGGAATATTATAAATAGAAATAAATCTGATAACTTGACATATTCAGGGATATAAAAAAATGAACTACAAAAGAAATATAATTAAAAATGAAAATACAATTTTTCTTAAGCCTACAGATAATACGAAATTATTAATTAATAATAAAGAACATGTAGCTACTATCTTTTTAGATATGACAAAGGCCTTTGATTTTGTCAACCACGATATTTTACTAGACAAATTAGAAAGCTATGGTGTAAGAGGAAAAGCAAATGATTGGGTAAAGTCTTATCTTAACGAAAGAAAACAAAGATTTTCAATTACAAATATCGACACCTACAAAGTTAAAGTCAATTACTTATCGGGTTACACATGTAATAAAGTGGGTGTACCTCAAGGAAGCGTACTCGGCCCTTTTCTCTTTTTACTGTATATTAATGACTTACCCGACATCACACATCATAAGTGTATACTATTCGCAGATGACACTACTATTATAGTAAAATCAAAGAACAAAGTTACATTTGAACAACAAATCAATAATACATTGAACAAAACTATTGAATGGCTACAAAATAATAATTTGCGAATCAACTTTAAAAAAACTAATATTCTACAATTCAGAACACATCAATCACTGCCAATTAAATTAAATGTTACATATAAAAACAATAAAATTGATGAACTGAATAGTACAAAATTTCTAGGAATTATCGTAGATAAACATTGTAATTGGAAAGTTCATGTTCAATGTATATGTGATAAATTAGACCGTTTCGTTTATGCTCTAAGAAAATTAACAGAGACAGAGGAAGCAGCTCTCACTGCTTACCATGGATATGTATCTTCAATACTTTCCTATGGTATTATACTGTAGGGATACTCGGTAGATATGATAAGAGCGTTTAAGATACAAAAAAGTGTATCAGGGCAATATGAAGGGTCCATTTTCTGGAAAGTTGTAAGCCACTGTTTCAGAGACTTGGCGTTCTCCCACTCCCATGTATGTTTGTTACGGAAATTTGTATTTTTGTTCGGAATAATTAGGACCTATTTCTCAAACATTCAGATTGGATAAAGGGGACTACCAGACATAAACACTTGTTATGTTTATGAAATGTTTGTAAGAATTTTTAATGCGTTGCCTAAGGAATTAAGAGATATCCCATTGAATCAATTAAAAATAAAACTTAATCAATGGCTACTACAGCAATATTTTGATTTTAAAAATGAATGAATTGTATTAGTTAAGTTAGTGAATTGTATTGTAGTTTTTTAAGTTTGACATCATTATTTAATTGTAGTAATTTTAAAATTGTATTTGTATTATTAATTGACATTCTAACATTTGTACGCCAGAAGGGCAGATTTTTGTTGAGACAATAATTAAATTATAAATAACACCTGTATCAAACACATAAATCAAACAAATAAACGATTATTATTATTAGATAAGAACCACATCCAAGTGAAAAAATGCGTCTTGCAAATAACACAAATTCCCGCCCCCGCGGGGATTCGAACCTGGAACCTCTAGCGTAGCAGTCTGCTGTTTACACCACTGCGCCACCGAAGTCGGCAAAATTATGATGATGATATACCGAAAATAAGGTAAACATGTTCACAAACGTTCAAAATGATAAGCATCTTGAAAATGCTTAAGAATTTATCTCGAGTAGCTTTATCGCTTTATCAGCAGAAAGATGCGAGACGATCGATGTTAAAGTATTTGAGTGTTAAAATTATATCATTTAGGACATACATCAACATCGGTGAGTGATTTATATATTATTTTCTTTTATTTTATTTACCAAAATGACTTTATTAAAAAAACCAGATTGCCCTAATCATAATGAAATAAGCTTTTGAAGGGTATTTTCCGTTGTAGAGTAGATATAGGCATTTTTAATTAATATAAGATATTTTAAATAGAAATCTAGATCTAGATTAGTATCTAGTTTCGAAGATTTCCTTACATAGATGTATAAACTTGCATAAACACTTTACAATTTAAGAATTGGATATGCAAAAATAGAACAGGAATTATTTCGTTTTCGAAAGATAAACGATCTCTTCAATCCAAATGCTGTATGTTAACTCGTCAAATAGATCAAAATCAGTTACCAAAAAAAAAATTACCTGACGAGTATGAGCAAAATTTGTTCGTCTCTTGTTTGCCTTGGAATATTTGGTTTTTTTTTACTACACGACTTGGTTCACATAAAAAATTTCGTCATGCTCCCTGGCAGAACCACTTCAGCTTCCATAAAAATACATAAATTAAAAAAAAACTACGAAATGACCTTCCTGTAAAGTTTGCGACAAAATCAGGGATATAGATTATATATTATAGTAGTATATATTTTTCTTTATATTTATGAAAGCTGCGGTGGTTTTGCCAGGGAGCATGTCGTGTTAATTCTGATGATATGAAATGCATCTTTGGGAGAATTTAAACTTGAAATATACGCGTCGGTTTGACAATCTCCTCCGTTTTTTTCTTCGGTTAAAATAACCTCGCTTACTTAATGATTTAATTTTACGATTTCATACAAACTTTGGGCGAGATTTTTATTATTTTTCTAAGCCGTTTTTTACTACAATACTATCAAATATACTAGTACTCATTTAGTTATACAGTTTTATAAATGTAGTTTATTATGGATTAATTAAATGTTTTATAAAGAGGTAGGTACATTGTTTTTACGGTATTAAAATAGATTCTCTGTATCTTCGTTAGCACCTTATTTGTTATCCAAAGACACTGCATATACTTCGTTATTCATGAATTTGTTTCGCTTAGTCTCATCTTTATCTGAGATGTGAATTTTGAAACATTTTTAAAAGGCATATCTTTAAAACTATGGTTTTGAAATTTCAATACATTTATTTTTAACTAGTTTGTTTTGGGTATCGTTGCTTGTGAGACATTTTGCTTAGGTTTTGTAAATTTGTACCGGAAAATGCCTTGTGGATATTGTACTGAGACTACAAAGCGAGTTCTGCTTGTAAGTTGTTTTAAATTTTATAGCGGGCATGTTGAAAAGATTATATTCATCGAAGTGCAAAATATCCACTATATATATAATGGACGATTTGAAAGCTACAGTTGTATCGCATGTTGCATGGTCCAAACAATAAATTAAAATGATTAGGCACAATTTTGACATTGCATAAGATAACAGAGATATAAAAAAACAAAAAAAAAATCTCATTTGTAACATTGTGAATAGACAAATACCCTACGTCCCTTGTAGGGTATTTGTTCCGCTGATTTATTTATTAACATTTTGCTCTTGAGACATGTATGTTCTATTTTTAAGGAAAAAAATCAAATGTATCTGAGACCGAAGACCTCTACTCTCATTTCTATACTTAAAAAAGGACAATGTTTACTTTAATAGTAAAGCATTACACCACAATCAGAGTCGTGTATTAACAGTATTTGATTTGCTAGAGTAAGAAAATACAATATAAATAATCTTTATGCTTCATTTGGTACAGCGTTTACAGTGGCACATGCTCGGCCATCGTCTATAAAAAAATGATGAAAAGCAGTCAATAATAATAACCTCACTGCTAGGTTACCTTGATTGATATTTTTTGTTTTCTATTATCATATTAAATAAGTTTAGTTCGTACGAATGAGTTTAACAGTGAGCGGTTAATTTTGCGGTTAATTTTAATTTAGTACAGTGATTTTATACTGTTGTGAGTATCTTTTATAAGTTGTTTAATTGGAACTTTGAGCGGAAAACTCTTACTTTTATTGGGTAGTATAACAATAATTATTGTAATCAATATCCTGTTTAGAATTAGACACACTTATACATTTTTTAAATATTTATTTAGTAAATGGGTATTTTCGTAATAAAATGTTAGTTGTTTTTAACTACATGTAGCATATTAAAGAGCGAAAACCCATATTTTCTAACTCCATTTTCAGTTAATCATGAAGATAGTGGTGGAGCTAGCTCTAGTTGGGGCAATAGCTTCGGTCTTCATAGTAGCAGCTAAAGGTCGAGCTGCTGAAAGGGCAGCGGAGGAAGCTGCAGGGCGGGAGTACGTGAGGACTTTAGATGATTTGCACTCGAAGAACCTGAACAAACGGACCCTGGCCGCTTGGGACTACGAGTCGAATATCACTAAGCATAATGAGGAAAGATACGTAAGAGGCATTTTGATTTCGTGAAGGTTTGGCTAACATTTTTAGCATTTGTAATAAATGTTTACTAGTTTTAGAAGTCTCAGCTGGATGATAAGTTCATAAAAGAAAATAACCAAAAGCTAATTATTATAAGCATTCTCTAATTTAGACGCAAACTTATAATGAAAATTTTAAGTTCAAAATTTTATTTTTTACTAATTAGCTGGACATAGCTTTGGAGGTAGCTGAGTTAGAGAAGGAGAACTGGAAAGAGACAATGACCTACTTATGGCACGAGTTTGAAGATGAAGACCTGAAGAGAATGTTCAAGAAGTACTCGTTACTCGGTGACGCAGCACTACCAGAAGACTTGAACGAAAGACTAATTCAGGCTATCAATAACATGAAAAACACATATGCAAAAGCTACGATCTGCGATTTCAATGATAGAAGCAAATGCAATTTGCATGTGGAGCCAGGTGATGTAATTTATTTAAAAAAAATACGTTATCGTAGCTGTAGGAAACTAGACGACTCTAATTGAATTTTCATCTCCAATTTCTTTTGCTTAGGGCTTGAATTTTTTAAAATCCTGTACTTTACGGATCAATACTTCATTAGAAATATCTTTGTGCCAATTCCAACTTAATTCATTCAGTGGTTTTAGCTGTGCATTTGCCAGTAACTATTTTATACGTATATTTTTATATTACGTGAAATAACGATTGTTATAGAAAACGCTCATTTGGATCAGGCCTAAAACACAGAGGTGACATTATCAATGAATGTTTTGGTTGCAGAAGTGACATCTATATTTGCTAATAGTGGAAATCCTGAAGAACTGAAGTATACTTGGTTGGAATGGCATAGAGTGGCCGGAGAAGCCAGTAAAGGCAATTTTACGGAATACGTACAGATGAGAAACGAAGCAGCAAAACTGAACGGTAAAATAACGGTAAAACGGTAAAAACGGTAACGGTAAATAACGGTAAAATATTGCATTTCATTTAGGGATTTAATTGCAAAGATACCGTGATAATATTAGCAAAATCATAACGCTGCATATGATTGAAGATAAGGTAAAAATAAACATTATAAAACATTAAACTCACGCCGTCATCCCTCGAGAGGGGTTGGTAGAGGTGTTAAACATAGCAATTCGCATGTTTATGTTCGCATGTTAGTAACAGGTTGCTCCACTATCCAAGCGCAATGAGGAACATGGCAGCTACAATGTACGGCAACCCGAGGCTCGAATCCTCGATCTGTCGGGTCCGGTCGGTCGGTTAACCAAGGCATCTGAAATATATAAAAATTATAAAAGAACGAAATTGAATATCTAAAGTTTAAAATACAGATAAAATTAAACATATAATTTGCAAAAGAAAACCTGTTTTTTGGTATTATCTTGTAAAATTTTAATTAAAACGTTACTTTTTTTATCCCAGGTTACGAGTCAGCTGCAGAGCTCTGGCTAAGTGAATATGAAACTGATGACATTGAGGATCAGTTTGCTGAACTATGGAACCAGTTACTGCCTCTGTACCAACAGATCCATGCATATGTAAGAAGACATTTGAGACTCAAATACGGAGACGATGTAGTTTCTAAAAAAGGACCTATTCCTGCACATTTACTTGGTAAGAAAAAAATTGTTTCCACATTTTTGACGACCTCGGTGGCGCAGTGGTGTAAACAGCCAACTGCCATGTTAGAGGTTCCGGGTTTGAATCCCGACAGGGGCGGGACGTTGTGTTATTTGAGAGACACATTGTTTCACTTACCGGTCTTGGATGTTGTATTCTTATCTATGTTGTATATACTATATCGTTGCTTAGTTCCTGTGACACAAGTTCTTACGATACTAACTGCAGGGCACATCTGCTGTACATCGTGATGTGGTTATTATAATTATTATGATGAAATTTCAGGGCTGTGTGTGTCCCTCATTAGATATGTGGAACTGTATCTCTTAAACCGTAATGGTAGCCCTTTTTGTTCCTAGTATTAATCGTACTTTTTGCTTTTTTTAATGCTAAAAGACCTTATCTTAATTTTCAATTTAGCTTTATAAAAGCAGCTAAATCTCTGAATCTTTTCAGGTAATATTTGGGCACAAACATGGAGCAATGTGGAAGATTTCACTAAACCTTACCGAGAGAAAGCTGACATCGATATAACTGCTGCTCTTGTTGCTAAGGTAAATAAAAACCGATTTATAGTAAATCAAAAAAACAATCAAATTAAATATTAAATACCCATATAAACCTTTGTTATCAGAATTATACAGCTCATAAGATGTTCAAAACTGCCGAAGAGTTCTTTACGTCATTAAATCTGCAAGAAATGCCGTCAATATTTTGGGAGAAGTCAATAATAGAGAAGCCAGATGATGGCAGAGACTTGGTGTGCCATGCTTCTGCTTGGGATTTCTTTGATGGAGAGGACGTCAGGTATTCTAATAAATGCTTTAAATTTATTTGGATATTTTCTTCTTCTTTTTAAACTTTAGTTCAAAGGGAAAGAAGCAGTTATTGTATATTGATTAGTTTTTCAACATTTTCAGAATTAAACAGTGCACGACAATAACAAGCGCTTTCTTTAAAACCACACATCATGAAATGGGTCACATCCAGTATTATTTGCAGTACAAAGATCAACCGGTTGTTTACAGAGAGGGAGCTAATCCAGGTATTTATGTTGGTTGTGAAATGAAAATGATATCATCATGAGAAGACAGCGTTGGTATTCAATTCCGCAAAATAACAGACAATATCGCGAATGCGAAAAAGTTGTAAATTTTTAGGACAAACAAATGTGGTCTATTAAATAGTGAAATGTCATTTTTTATGCTGCTGCTTTAGCCACTGATAGTTTTGTGAAAAACCAGTACAACGAGTTTTGGTGGTATTGCCAAATTTAAAGCCAAGCCTTATTGCGCTCACTTTTAGTATTTTTTCCAGGTTTCCACGAGGCAGTGGGTGATGTGATGTCTCTATCGGTGTCAACTCCGAAACACTTGAAGGTGATGGGTCTCATGGAAGATGGTCCGGACGATCTTGAAAGTAACATCAATCAACTATACAAAATGGTATTATAGAATTTGTTACCAGAACTTCAATAAGTTACCACCACAAATGGTGTAAACGAGATAATTTTAAAATGCAACATTCTCTTTCCTGTCATCTTCGAAAATTAAGCCATTGCTTATTTGGTCATTTATTTGACAACAATAGAAATACAAACTTGAGCTCCACATTTCACAAAAACACACACACACATGTATCCATAAGATACAATATAATAACCACATCACGACAGACACATTGACTCAGCCCAACACTAAGATCGCAGGCACTAAGCAACGATATGGAATATGTTATGTAGATAACACCAAATACCAGAAATCGAAACAATGCTTTACTACATTATTGTACATTCATATAATATATATTATATATATATTTTATTCATTATTTCTTTAGGGTTTGGACAAAATCGTCTTCCTACCTTTCGGATACCTACTGGATTTGTATAGATACAGCGTTTTTCGTGGGACCACATCACCTTTTGACTACAACTGTCACTTTTGGAAGTTGAGGGAGACCATTCAGGGTGTAGAACCACCCTCACCCAGAACCGAGAATGACTTCGATCCTGCTGCCAAGTATCATATATCTGCTGACGTCGAATACATGAGGTAATAGTAAATGATTGATGAATTAAATTGAGTACTTCTTTTATATTTGTATTTTGTCTTCACCGGAGAAGTAAAAGAAAACTTTTAGATTTAAAAAAATGAAGCCGAGTGTAATTAATACCAAACTGTATTTTTACTTTTAAAACCTATTTACCGTATTTGATTTGGTTGCTATGTTATTTTTAGAGAGTAACTTACAACTGTGATGAGCTAACTTATTATGACTTATTTATACCAGGTCAAAATACGAAGTTGGTAACTTCTAAAATTAGAAACTTTCGCCTGCCTGCCCAGTCTAATCAAGGACTGACTCAAAACCTCAGGCACAAATACTACATCTTTGATATCAGTAAATACAAATATGAAAACGTAAACTAACCCCATAATTAGTCGCCTCGCCTCGAGAGGGGTGGGCAGAGGCAATAAACACCGCATTTTGCTTTATGTAGAGCCAGTGTGATAGGTTGCAAATCTGTCGTTACTATCCGGGCACAATGACAGCTACAATATACGGCAACCTGAGACTCGGACCCTCGACCTGTCGGATCGGGTCGGTTGGCTAATTAAGGCACGTAATAGACTGATCTATCTCGTCCTCCAATGGATCAGTAAATCACTATCCACATAAAATTCTTTGTTTGCAGGTACTACATCTCATACATCATCCAGTTCCAATTCCACCGCGCCCTGTGCCAACTCGCGGGCCAGTATACACCTGGTGACTCCAACAATTTGCTCTCCAACTGTGATATTTACAGGAGCACCGCTGCTGGCTATGCTTTGGGGTATGTCCTGTCTTATATTGTATCAATAAAATAAGATCATTTATTATCTGGTTCTTGGTAAAATTGATGTTCCAAAGAAGGTCTATAAAATGGCTGATGTTCAAATACTTGTAATCAAAATAAAAAAATCAAAATAACTTTATACCATAAACTTAAGAAACATACCAAAAGAAAGTACTTAGAATCGTCAAATGAATTTATTTTTTTTCTTAAAAATGACTCGACCACCGGTTCGGAAAATTAAAGTCGGAGAAGATACCGGCAAAAAACCCCAGATTCTGTAATTTGGTATATGAAATTGTTTTATACTTATACTTATAGCCTCTAATATATCTTAGTCTGGGGTGAGAGACAAGCGATACAAGTATCATTTTAATATAACTTAATATAAAGACTTACTGAAATATATTCAATTCTTATTTTATGGCGATTATCGTATTGTCGTACTTAGCCATTGTCACGTGATGACTGAAATATATTATTTTCTTGTTAGAAATAGAGATGAAGTAAAATCAAAAACATTATTTTGTTGTGATGTATTTAGCTAAAATCAAGTTTAAAGACTGAATAATCACTGTAGTTAATTCAAAGTTAACGTTCAAATTTGTTTGAGATTTTGACTAGCGCCACAACGGATTTTTAAGGAACTAGTCAAAATATCATAAAAGTTTGAACGTCATCTTACCTATGACTAATGTGGTTTAAATACATAATATGTTCGTGCTAAAAGCACTCTACGATAAATATAGCATTATAATTTTAATGAATAATTTTTGCACTGCCACATAGCGACTGGATATAATGAAAAGAAATGGTATTTATTTGCTAGAAATATGGTACATTGCAGATGTTTACATTCGTTTAAAATAGTTCATACATATTTCGCTTTATAAAAGCACGCAAAATTTTTGTCGACTACAAGTGGGTCATCAGGACTAATAATTTAATAAATACAATGACTGTGTTCATCATTATATCACCTTATTTTAAAAGAGTTGCAAGTATTCAAGAAAATAAATGAAAATTATTATTATTTCATTGTCATATGTTTAAAAATAGAGTGGTGACAGATTCGCAACTTGTCACACTGGGACCCGCACCTGTCTAGAAATTACGACGTGAGTTTGTGTTATGTGAAAAAACTGTATCACTGATTTTCTTTTGTACTAATAATTATTTCCTTCCAGAAAAATGCTCCAACTGGGATCTTCGAAGCCTTGGCCTGATGCGATGGAGGCTTTGACCGGAGAGAGGACTATGTTAGCAAACGGAGTGCTGGAGTACTTCGAACCTCTGTACCAGTGGTTGAAGGCGGAGAACCACAGGACCGGCGAGTTCATAGGCTGGGAACCCAGTGAAGTTCGTGAGTATTGACCAGTGAAGTTCTGTTGCTGACCGCGTTGTTCTACAACCATAAAATGATGGTGAAGTTAGGCTTAATATATAAACTATTATTCGACTCCGCTTCGAATCCGACGATCATACCTTTGGAGTTTTCCTACTTTTTCAATTTATAAACCATTGCAGTATGTGAGTTAACGAAAATCATTTAAATCGGTCAATGTTACGAGTATTTAACATTCTATGGATAAAAAAGTTACTTAACATTACTTTTACTTTTATGTTTTTGTTATACGAGCATAATTCCGGTTTTTTATTTTAAGGATTTTTTGCCTAAATTCAAAAACAAAAAAAAAAACTTTTTTTATAGCTCAGAGTATCTTTGTTTTGTATTATTTTCAGAGTACTGCACAGATCAACAGCTCATGGACATGCAGAATTCAGATTTTGAAGCAAGTCTCAAGAAAAGTCTTGGAATGTAATTATGTTTCATTCGTCAAATTTTTTGTTAATTTTTTTTAACTGTTGTTATATAGAAAGTAAATAATATTTTGTGGCATGTATCTATTATATTATCTAAACAGTGTTTTTTATTTCAAAAACTATGAATCTCTAGTGGATTTTTTACCCATGTCCAAATCCGTTTTCATACGTAAATTTCATTTAAAATCAAATATTTTCATTTTTGAGGTTATATTGTATCCAATCACCGAAGACTACGATATAGTTTAAAAAAAATTGGAAGCTAAAAATTAAATTCATAGCTTGAGCCCGGATTTTCAAAGTTTTCTGAATGCTTTAATTTATTTTGATCCCTATATCCCTTTAATTTAAGTTATTTTCACAATGTCAACGTTTTGTTTCGTATTATAGGCATGAGAGGAAGTCGCAGAAGTAGGTTCATGACAATAGGGAGGCCGTGACACGTAAAACTACATTTTAGATTTTGTTCTGCGTCTAGACAAGGCTGAGTCTTGAGAAGTCTTTGAGTATATTATGTTAATTTAAATATAAAACTATTTTATTTAATTAAAGAACAAAATCCACAGCTCATTTATCATATAATATATACATCTCTAAGTACATATTTTTTTTTTGTAATTCAAATAAAGATTTCACTTTCATAACCTATGTATCCACTGTATGATTGAGTGTGTTTGTGTGTATGGGTGTATCCATGCGTTTGCACTTACATTTCACAAAATTATCACCAAGATTATTACCGTTAAGAATTTCAAGAACTTTATGCTTAGAACTAAATTTATTAGTACGGAATTTTTATTATACGTTCGATAAATGCAAGTGCATCCGATAAATGACAGAATTTTGGGTGTAATTGGTAGAAAAGGGAGGGATAGCAAAAATACGTGTATGCCTAGTTCGTTTTTTTGGAAACTGAAATATAAATGTGTTGCCCGATAATTTTTATACTCAAAACCAAAATAACAAATTCAAAGTCGAATCTTTCTAATCGAAAATTAAATCAACTAACGAAAATATAAGTCTGAGTTGCGTTGGTATGAAACCATTTTGTTCAGACTGTTTTGTATTATTTTTGCTCCCGTGTGTCTATCATGAGATTTAACTTCGATTGCGCCTGCAGTTACAAATTTGTATGAATCTTCGTGAAGCCACTCTAACGGATTTATGAGGAATTATGATTGTTCATACAAAATCACTGTAGAAATCTACGTTACCGTACGTATGGATAAACTGTACGAACTCATGGTAGGCGCACTTAAAAACAGACGAACAATTTCTACATGACGAATGTTAATGAACTGTTCGCAAAAAAAAAAAACGATTTTCTCGAAAACAAAAAACACAATATGACAAAGAAGTAGGTGTGTTCTGGGTCCTTCATTTTTTTGTAAACATCATTATGTGCTGGTATTTTTTTTTGTCAAGTTCACTTCATTTAAATGGTATCACTGTTTTTTGTCCGCAGATTTTTCCGGTTCACTTAACCGTCTCTGTGACAAGGCCTTAAGGTATCGAATTTATCTCGTGTAATCGTACCCTAATTACCTTTATTTATAATAAAAAAATGTAGTGTAAAAAGTTGGATTTTGTAAGATGTCCTTTTTTATATTTAAAGTGTTTTTAAAACAATACGCAGAAATGGTCGTTTAGGTAATCTTAGCAACGAGTATCTTGGCTTTAACAGTGCATGCAATATGTTTTTATCACTTTTAGTAAATACCAAGTTCTATTTAATTTTCAAATTTTTGCAGGGATTCGAACCCGGAACAACTTGTATTAAAACAGTGATTTGTTGAATGCAATTGCACAATTCGCAAATCGGTAGGTATGCGTAACGATACAGTAGTAGTTGACCTCTAAGCGTGTTATCGGTTCATTAGTATGTAGTACAATTATACCTTTAGGGCGTCGGGTCAAGGTTCGAATCCCGAACTGCACCATGCGGTTTTTATACATTTATGTAAATTGAATGAATTTTGCTTCTAAGGTTTAAAAATTCGTTTATATAAATGCGCTTAAATGTTATGATATTTCAATAAACATTCTTTAAGTAATAAATAATCTAAAACTTTAAAATACCTAATAAACTAATGTCCCAGTGTCCCAATATCATTGGCTGCAATTCAAATTAACTTTATCGTTTGGTACTATTAATAAAATAATTTGGATTTATTAATATTATTAATAAATTTATATGAAATCGGAAAAGTCTAGTAGTTCTAGCAATTACCCTTCACATACAAATATAAAACGTTTTACCTTTTTATCATACATTTGTTGGTAAAAATATGAATAACACAGCATCCTTCATTCAGTATTCATCCGTGCGTGTAATATCAAACAGTTTGCTGCTATGATTTAATATTATTATCCATAAATCACATCTCAAGGAAATACAGATCGAGAACTATGGAGATATAAATTGTTGTCACTATAGCTCAATTGCTACTGATATTGCTTACGATTTTAAAAGTCCAACGTTCATTGAAGAAATAACTACATCTTGGCAAAAAAGTATGCCTCGGCGAAAGTTGGACATAATGTCGCTTACAGATAAAGTTAAATTTATTTGTTTAAAGATGAGTAGAATTAATTACAGATGTTAAGTTTAAAAATAACTTCTTGTCTATAAATACTTCATGTCTGCCTTACGGCGTACAAATATTTATAATTAAAGGTAATTCATTAAAAAAAAAAAACTTTCATTTTGTAAACTAAATTATAAATGTTTAAATCTTGTAACTTAATATTAATTGCATTTTACAATATTACAAAAAACAAATCAACAGTCTTAATAAAAATAATGTACAATAAATTAAACATAAGGCATTAAAATTTCAATTTTTCACATTAAATTAATTAATTGTATAGTAGCATCTTTCTATTAATATTCTATTCAATTTAATTCTAAATAGATTACCTGGTTGTTTTCTGCAAATCAACAATATTATTGGGTTCGTAACACTATTAATACAGTACCGTGATATTAAATTTCGTAGAGATAGTATGGTGATACGGTCAATACCATCCTCATTACACAACCTATCTAGTACATTTTTGCCAGCTGGGATTCGAATCCTGTACCTCACGTTTCACGGGTTTTAACTAACACCTGAGAATTTACTTTTTCCTAAATAAAGAAAAAATATGCAAATCTTTTATGAAAAAGAACAAGAAATGATTTTTCGAAATTCAACCCTAAAGGGAGTGAAACTGGGGTTGAAAGTTTGAATGGAATCCGTCATTTGTAGATCAGTATTGTCAAATTTAACGCGAGCAAAGCTGCGGGCAACACTTAGTTGCAGTATAAAAGAAATAGGAAATATGATCCCATAAAACTGTTAGGTAATGTTACTTGCTTCATAGTGTTTAGTATGCAAGGAGTGGCAAGACGAGGTAAATAGGTACTTTATATCACCTTATGTACATATATACGGGTATATAAACACATGTACATGACTAATTCCCACGGTAAACTGGCACAATAGGAAAATTGCGTATGCTAAGTAAGGTTCAAGTTGGAATCGTAGAGTTGTTGATACAAATCTTGTTTGTGGTTTTTTCCAACACATAACATGAACTCACGCCGTAATTAATCCCTCGACAGGGGTAGGCAGAGGTGTTAAACATCGCATTCAGCATGTTTATGTTGAGTCCCAGTGTGACAGGTTGCAAATCTGTCGCCACTATTCGGGTACAATGAGGGACATGGCAGCTATAATGTGCGGCAACCCGAGGATCGAACCCTCGACCTGTCTGGTTTACCAAGGCACGTCCAAACTGAGTTACCCCGTCCTCTTGTGTTTTTTGGGTTTGATAAAGAAAATAAATTTCAAACCATTTTAATAACTTTAAGCTGGTGGCTTATTTTAGTTATGGTAGGTATGGTGGTTTAGTAACATAAAAATAGTTAGGTATGGTCTTATTTGCTATCTTCTGTAAAATTTTATCCTGAAAACTTTGCAAAATACACTATAATAATTATTTTTTATATGGTTGTAACAACTCTTGTTTTATATTAAAGATTTTCTTCGCATTTTTAAATACTTACCTCTGTTATTGAGCTCTCGCTTTTTAAAGTTTTTTTTTTTAAATAAATCAAAAATAATTATTTTAAATCTTAAATAATCCTTTAAAATATAAAAACACTAAGCTATGTATGTCTTATGCTTGTTTCCATACTCTTTAAAGTAAAAAAATCAACGATAATGAATAAGAGGGACATGCATAGTTTTTTTTTTTTCAAATTATGATTCTTATAGCGCGTTTTACGAGAGATAATCTACGAGACAAATACTGTAACGTCTCTATAAATGAATACATACACATATATATATATATATATATACTCACGTTACATCCACATACATATGTTTGTTATAAGTAGTACATAAACGTACCTTAAGTGTAGCTAAGCTCAGAAAGGCCTATATATATATTTTTGTCAATAATTTCTTTTACTTGTATTTCTGTATTGTCACAATTTTATTGTTTATCAATTCTAAAATAAAACTTCAAGTAATATAAAGTAGAGCAGTTGATAAGGGGATAAACAGAGCGTGGCGTGTCTTCGTGGCTTCGATAAGGATAGGATACTTAAACTATAGATATATTTATCCTGACTAGCTTTCACTTACAATGTTGTCTACGAATCTAACTCCCGATTCTCAATTTATTTCAAAGCCCGATTCTAAATACTAGTAAAATAACATTAGAAATCATTAGACATAACATAAACTGACGCCGTAATCCCTCGAGAGGGGTTGGCAGAGGTGTTAAAAGTTCGCATGTTTATGTCGAGTCCCAGTATGACAGGTTATGAATCTGTCGCCACTATCCGTGCACAGTGAGGAAGATGACAGCTACAACTTACGGCAATCCGAGACTCGAACCCTCGACCTCTCGGGTCGGGTCGGTCGGTTAACCAAGGCACGTAACAAACTGGGCTACCACGTCCTATTCAAAGTCATAATCAGATAAGAGATTTCAAAGTTGATCTCATGATATTGATACCTTCCTCCCTTTTACCCTCTCCCACCGATATTTTTCTCTCCTTTTTTAGCTTTCAATAAATTTAATTAATTCACCAGTAAAAGGTAAACGATGTACACACACACACACACATTCATTCCCAAGTGTTTTAATTTGCGTAACACAAGAAGTGTGACACAGTCCTTATGTAACGACACATTATCACTTGGCAACTCCTTTGGGAAATGGTCGATGTGTACACGCCCTTAGCTTTCACTTATTTCGAAAAACACTTTACTGATTACCTTTAAACTACTGGCCCGCCCTGGCTGCGCTCGAATTATTTTATCTCTTCTTTATCTAAATTATAGACAGGGTTTTTTCGGATAATTTATTATTAAATTTAAGCAACTACGTTCGGCGTCCAAAATCCTACGTTTCCAACTAGATCTAAATATTATAGAATTTCATTAAAATCGGCAATATGGTTTCGGAAATTATTGTATACTAACAAACACGGTGTCAAATTATTTTTATGTCTGGAAGAAATTTCTGTTCGGTAAGGCTGGCTTACTAATTACATTGGTTTAGTTTTGTAGTAATATATATACACATACACTATATATATATATATATATATATATGTAGTAAATAGGTATATTTTTTTATTAAATAACCCTTGATTTTTCACCGTCATCGCGTAATTACTCATTAATTTCAAATTATATGCCATTTATTTATCTGATTGGCACGATCTTTAATTAAACAGTTTTAAATCATTTTTAAAGTAAATTAAGTATTAATAAATAAATAATCAATTAAATACCATGTATAATCTTGAACTAGTTGACCCCGCGAACACTATCATCTGACCGATACTTTTGGTTTTTCCTATTTTCAATCTCTGTAGACCTAACAAAGCAAAAATAATCATTCAATTTGGTCTATCCGTTTTAGACTTTTAAGCGAAACTAACGAAGTACAATTCATTTTTACATATATAAAAGAAATAAATGGTTATATTTTTATTTCCGTCCCAAATTATATTATTAGTTTTTATACAAACACACACCTTAATCTATATATTTTATAAAAATGCAAGACCTTAGGACTTGTTCATTGTAAAACAGAATAACACATCAAATGCGACTTTTGAAGCAAGAAGGATAAAGTTTGTCATTCAGTAACCTTTTTAATTAACAATAACAAACCTTGGTACGTCCAGTGTGCGTCCCGATTTTGAGGGCGACATTGAACCTTCGGCCTTTGTAATAGGAGCTGAAAGAATCTGTTGAATAGAGGTAGTGTCAGACAAAGCTGTTCGCACGGCCCTAGCAAAGCGACGCAAGCGCAGTTGATACCGCGGCACCTTCCAACCACCACGCACCATTGGTTGTGGTTAGTTAAAAAAAATCAGGTCAAGTCTCCAAAATGGCCTGCGTCAACAGAAACAGACTGCTAGACATATGGTTCAGGACTATACTTGTGACTGTTCTCGCTACCTTGTGCCTCTCCGAACCGCAATTAGACCTTCCACCCCTAACACAAGGCTCAAACCAGAGGAACCCTTACGGAAATTACGGGTATTCGAGTACCCCTTCTAGTATTAATTCCCCTGGCAACCAGTTCGATGTGAACCAGAACTTTCAGTTCAGTACTACGAGACCGGGTCAGAACCCTAGCGTTTTTCCCGTCTCTTCGACTCCTTACAACAGGGGAATCAGTCCTGACATCAACAACAACGGGTATCCGACTCCTGATTTTGGAAGGAACCCCAGTTCGACAGTCAGGCCGTTTATCGGGAACCGCGATGATAGGATCGACATAAACAGCGATCCGAACTTCAGAAGGAATGATCCTAATTTTGTACAAAATGATCCCAACTTCGTCGGCGCCAACCCTAACTTGAACCCGAATCCCTTTGACTTCAACCGTGGCGACGTAAACTCTATTGATGACAGGTTGAATAGAGTGAATCTTCAGCAGATAAGGGACTTTTTAGTGCAAGCTGACGATCAGGCGTCAAAGGAATGTACGAACAACGTAGCGGCTCAGTGGAATTTTGAAACTGACGTGAATGATGCAACGCAACATGCTGCTGTAAGTACCCTTAGATTTCTTTTAAGCTAATTTTCATGTTCATATTAAGTAAGGTGTTCCACTTACTTGATTTTTCTATGGTTTATTTTTTCTACTTGCTCTTCTAGTATCGATTCGCGAATTTGGAATATCTGCTTTAGATATAGTATGCTGATTATCTTGTCTTAAAAAATACAGTATGGATGGAATCAATATTTACATTTTTATAAAACATACAGCTCTATTAGACATGTTTCAGACAGTTAGTTATATAAATAGAGTATACGTACCTTTTCTTGAAATACTTGAAGATTTCAAAAAGTTAAAATATCGTTTCGAATAAATAATTAAAAGTAATAAACCGTAAAAAAAGAAAACCTTTGCTTTCGAAATTGAACTCTAAAATCGTCTGCATTTTTATGGCTGCATACTTTTCATAACATTATTTCTAACACATAATACGCCAGTGTAAAATTTAAAGTTATGGTTTTTCCTATTAACCCGCAATTTTTCTCAATCTTTGTTTAGTATAGCCAGTACTTGCCTGATGAATGAATAAACAGACACACATAAGACCATAGCCATTCACAGGTACCTTGAATGTGCACAATCATACTTAATGACTGCGAGTTTTAGATCATTATCAAATAAACAATGTGGAAGCACATTTATTATAAAAATAACATGTCGTTTTATTTCCATGAGAAAATCACATTTTATTCGGGTTTGGAGTTCTTTGGGATATATTTATATTTAAATTTGTGATAGAGACATCTGTTAAATAAACTGAGTTCATTTAAGTATCTTTGATTATGTATACGGAATGTTTCGAAGACTATTTTGAGCTTAATTTTTTTGGCATAACAAATTAAGTAAAATAATTAAAACATAAAAAAGTCTCATCTTAACTAAAGCTGAACCCTACGCTAATGTATCGAATATTTAACATCTTTGTATACAACATCGTCATAATTAACTCTACGGTAAATATCAACATTTTTAGGATTGTAATAAACGATTACTTTACCTGCAATATACCGAAAAATCATTATCCTCCTTTTTGCTTCGCCGTGGTCGGGTAAAAATAGCAACTACTACCTCGGTGTCTGCCGAATTCTTCACCGGATTTCATTCCATTGGATAAAATGAACTTGTCTACTGACTTAATTATTTAAAGATTTAAATTGAGAATGAGTTTGACACAAAAAATCCAATTACGAGTAAAGAAACGTCATTGGATCCATCCAATAAAAGAAAAAAAAACTTGCATATAAATAATTTTTACATATGTAAATATTTTACTTTAATTTTGTTATTATAATTTAACTTGTTATCTAAAGCATACCACATTTTCTCATCGACATTTCAGTACAGCGTTTTAAATGCACAGTTACAAACAACTTGTAGTTAAATCTAAATTAAACAATTTATTGTAACAAAAAAACACTAATTATTTCATTGTATCACTTTTCATCGCAACGAAATCTAATTCTCATACGGATTCAAGTGTTTAAAAGTTGGAAAGTTTCCGGGTACATAGCAAGATTCCCATAAGAAACAATATAGATTTCCATCTACCACATCTCTTTTGCTATCCACCATTGCGTTCCCCATACACCGAACCATTTCCAACTTTACCACCTGCACTTAGAAACTTGAACGCGTACATTATTGCTATAATTAAATCAATAAGTTGAATCTTGCGTCTTCGTTGAGTTTTTATCAAGGGATCCGTTTATATGATACATGTTGTAAATCTTATCAGCGGCTAATAAGGTTGGAATTGATTTGTTTTATGTGACACGAGCGTGTTAGTATTAGTATGACACCATTGTTCCATACAAATATATCAAAACGTAATAATTATTATGGTTAGCTATTGTGTTCCGGTTCGCAACTTTTTGTCCATATCATTAAGTAAGAGGTGATTGGTATTTTAATTTAGTAATTAGCTATGGAAAGCTCGATTTTTTCTCAATTAAATAAGCTGAGATCAATGTTTTAACATTGTTAGCTATGGTTTGTATCAACAGTTGTCAATGTCAAAGGAAAAGATTTTTTTGCGGATTTTCATTTTGACGAAGGTGACTAATATCAGTATGGGTAGTCACTTTATTGTATCATTAAATAAATTTAAGCTATTTAATAAAGTAACTTCAATATTTTTTTTTGGCAATTGCATCATATTATTCAATAAACCTGCCTCGACAAACAAGATCTCAAATCAACACGACATACGAAATGCATCATGACGTTTCGTTTCTCACGGTGTTAAATTGACGCAAAAAAATTGACATAAATTAAATTGCAAATGATTAAGATAATAGATTAAACCCTAACAATTATTTTTAACTGCTAAAGTTTGTCGGTGCATGGAAATGGGCAATTTTTTATTATGTTTGATTATAAAACTGACTTTGAAAAATTGCAAAAAAAGAGCGAATTTATTTTATTTATTAAATACCTATAAAAGTATTGTCTGCAAAGAATATATAGTTAGTTACTCTTATGTATGTGTATGATATGTTTTTGCTATTTCTTCTAGCTTGATAGGACATCTTTTTTTGCAATTTAGATGGGAGTTTCCATTTAAGTTTTATCAATACGGACAAGGTCAAAAAATATGTTTGTCATTGCCCCCTATTTAAAAAACACGGTCACCCATGATTAGTTGTAAAAAATGTCTGTCTGTAACACCATTGTGAGCCATTGTTCGATAGAACAATAATACGCAACAACGGATGTTACAGTGACAAAATAAAACTATTTTACAATGTGGAAATTGATTTTCTGTTACGAGTTCTAGAATAAATAAGTTAAATCTTCATTTGCAATATAAATCGATTATGTTTCATTATGTGTGAGTAAGGTTGCTAGGTATATTTTTTACATCACGACACATACATTGTCTCAGCCCTGTAGTAAGTATAGTAAGAACTTGTAACCCGACCTTGTGTGGACTTGTGTTGATTTGGTTGTACTTGTAGGTGTATACTACCTAGATAAGAATACTACATCCAAGACTTGTAAGCGCAACAATGCGTCTCGCAAATAACACAAAGTTCCGCCCCCGTTGGGATTCGAATCTAGAACCTCTAGTGTAGCAGTCAGCTGTTCACACCACTGCGCCACAGAGGTCGTAAAAAAAGAGGTTTATGTCTTATAAAATATAGTCTGCAATGCATAAGTGACACTGAAAGTGTTACAAGCGGTTATAGGATAACAGCTCGTCATCACTACAATATTTAAATAAATACAATTTAACTACAATATTTAAATAAATAGAAAATGCTATAGAGAATTAAATTTCAGTTTGTACAAGCTAAAATAGTACGTTAAAAGATTAATGTGATATGGTTAAACAAAAATGCTGGCAAGATTGATGACGAGCTGTTACCGTAACCTGTAACCGCTTGTAAAACTTTCAGCGTCACTTGTGCATTGCAGGCTATATTTATAAGACATAAACCTAAAAAATAAAAAATATATATATTTAAATCGGCAATGCGCGTGTCTGATGTACATGAAGGGTTCCGCACCATTTTACAAGATTTATCACTGTATACCTACAAAATTACAGCGGTTAGTAAATTCGAGCATAAAACGCCGAATGATAATGTCTGTCATTTTCTCGCATTTTATGATTTTTATTCAAGCGAAGCAAGTGGAGTTCTAAGAGTATTCTGGAGCAATCCGTCGTTTGTATGTATGTATAACTCTAGTATCGATTATTTGATCGTCATGAAATTTGATATGCAGGTTAATAAGTAGTAAACAATTTTTAAGTTCATATGAGCTCTATCGGTCGGGCGAGTTTCGAGATTATGGGGGGTCGCGAGTTCATAGTTCGGAGCCAACCAATAGTTATTTTGTTTTATAGTGGCAAAATAAATAAAGTTTTTGACTGTCTACCTCAGAACGGCAAGCAGAGGGTTAGTTATAGATTCCTCTGGCAAAATTTTTGGTAAGGATCCCTAAAAAAATAATTTCTTAAGGCTGTGGTTTTTGGTAAATAAATAATTTAAAAAACCATAGCGTTCTGAAAAGGCGTCACAAAATGGCGGAACACAAGTCCTCGATGCCGCATTAGTTTAGCTATTTATTAACATGGATTACACGGCTGAGGTCAAACACTATGGGACAATCAGATAATTCATTACATCGAGGTCATTCATTGTATTTTATTAACTATAGCTCATTAAAAAATGGCTTACTCCAATACACCGTTTGAATTTTAAATACAGTTTTCAGCTCATAAGGGTTGTTAATTGCTTTTGAACCAAATTAGGATTTGGTTATGGTTCAGGACTGTTATTAATATTTGACGGCCTCTATGGTGCAGTAGTCTAACCGCTGGCTGTGAGATGTAAGACTCCAGGTTCGAATCCCGGCAGGTGAGGAACACGAAAGTTTGCTCTGAAGTTTTGTATTATCTATTTATTTAAGTTTTTTATACCACTAAATGATCTAATTCTATTCTCTATTAGTCTATTAGTAAGCAGTCACCGTAGCCTATGGACGTTTGTACTACCAAGGACATCGCATGCGTTGCCAAGCTTGTAAAAATTTTCTATCGCTATTCATGGAAACCCATGCTGTAGTGGTTAGAGAAAACCACGCTATGGATGTGTATCGTTGCTTTGTATCGATACCATAGGCCTTGTTGGCTTAAAAAGTTTTTTAAACAATTTGCCCTCAACTCTATTTATTTAGGTATAATGTGACTGAGTAATTATGTGTGTCATTAGTGTTATTAAATTTAAAATCTGCCACATTATAATAACTGTGAGAAATCATAGCATTGTCAAGGTTACGGTTATGTCAAGTTGTTTATATGCTAAGTAATTCTTTATATACTTTATAATAGGTTAAGTTCATTCAGGCCCCTCCCCCTGAATGATAATCTTCGAAAATATTTACCTACTTTAAAATAATTGCTAGTTATTAGTTAATATTACAAAACATGACATAAAACATAAACTCACGCCGTATTTAATCCCTCGAGAGGAGTTGGCAGAGATGTTACACTCCGCATTTCGAATTTATATTGAGTCCGAATGTGACAGGTTGCGGTTCTCAACTATCCGGGCACAATGAGGAACATGACAGCTACAATGTTCGGCAACTTGAGACTTGAATCCTCGACCTGTTTGGTCGGGTCGGTCTATTTTCCAATGCACGTAACAAACTGAGCTACGACGTCCTCTTGCTTACTAATATTTAGAATGGTTAATATTTAGAATGTTCTTCGGGTTTATATGCGTAGTAAATTTCATTTCAGGAATGAAAAAATACAGTCTATTCGGACAAAAAGAATGATGCTATATTTAATAACATTACTGAGTAATTGTAGTTACTAAAGGAAAAAACTGTTTCCTTCTTAGGGTTCCGTAACCAAAGGGTGTAAAACGGGACAAAAAATGTCTTTCAGCGGGCTGTATCTTATGAACCAGAATAACTAGACTCATGAACATTTCAGCGAATTTCTACTAATGTTATAAAAACATGAAGAAATTTTAAGTTTAAGCGGATTTAATGGGAGTCCCATACAAGAAAAGTATTTTTTTTACATAATTTTTTTCTTACAAAATTATCTTACAACTACATTATGTTCAATCTTATAAGATGGTAGGGAACCCATCATGTGCGATTTCGAGTCACACGTGACTATATTTTTTCCTATTAATGGTAAAAAATTATGAAAACAGCATTTTATTTGAACTTGAACATTTTGATGTCTGTTCTTATTTGATACATCTCGCAACTGACGCCCACTCATTGAACATTATGATGACATTTATGTTTTCACTTTACGTGGCACAATTTGCGAATACGCGTTAATTATTTTGCTTCTGGTACTTCGTTTGTAATACCATTGGCTATTTGTCAATTGATAAAAAATACAGTAGGTTTCATTGTAGGAAAATTTATTTGTTTTCACCTCATGATTCATAGTTAGCTGGTGGGTTTCATTCAATATTATAATGACTTGTCAATTTCTCATTTTATAAGTTTTGATCTTCGCAACTACTCTACTGATTTCGTAAATTCTTCCGCTTTTATTCAGAAAATATTGTTTTCGTATTTTAAAAATTCGTTTATTTATCATGAATATACTTTCAGGCTGAAGGTAGCCTGGATTTTGTTTTAGAGAATATTAACATTTATGTTCTACGACGAAGTATTGAGCAAACGTTTTCAAAAACTAATTACATACATAACACATAAACTCACGCCGTAATTAATCCCTCGAGAGGGATAGGCAGAGGTATTAAATACCGAATTTCGCATGTTTATGTTGAGTCCCACGGTAACAGGTTGCCAATATGTCGCCACTATCCGGGAACAATGGGGAACATCGACTACTACGTACGTTAACCCGAGACTCGAAACAAAGATCTGTCGGATCGGGTTGGTCGGTTACCCAAGGCACGTAACAAACTGAGCTACCAGGTCCTCAAAACCAGTTAAAATCTAGTATTCTTGGGTGTTTCTTGTTCGTCAATGAGTCAGTTAATCTGCGGAAGTCTAACATAATCACATACTTTGTCTCATCTCTAACATCGACACAAATACAGAGTATGACAGCAAAGTATATAATTATAACAATCGCAACTCGAAATGATGATCTAATTCTACGTGGTCATGTTGTTATATAACATCTATACTAATATTATAAATAGGTATTTGTATATAGGAGGTAATCTTTAAAACCAAATATCTTATTTCTATAATACATTTATCGAAATTCAAACTTTCAACTTTTAGGGTGGTTATACGATATATAAAAGAGATCTATGCAGATGAAATTGATTTTTTTTTATGATGAGTACTGCTAAGCAATGGAATTCGTTGTCTGCCAATGTATTCCCTTATAAATATAACCTGGGACTCTTTAAGGCGAGAGTGAATAGGCTTCTCCTGGGTAGGCATGTTCCACCTTAGAATTCGTCGCCGCGTAACATCGGGTGGGGTTGGGGTCAAATGCTTGCTTAGTTTTAAATAAAAAAGTAAATATGGTACATCTGCAACCTGTCGCACTGGAACTCAACATAAACATGCGCAATACGGTGTTTCACTCCTCTGCTTACCCCTCGAAGGGTTATTTACGGCGTGAGTTTGTTATGTGTTACATATCCCGAAACAGTATTGTATATTAATTATCCATAGAGTTACGACATTTCTATTTTGACTTTGGTTAAAAATGAATATTATCGCAATTTTTTTACTAAACCATAACATGTATAACAAAACACACATCTGCAGTAGACCTCTAGAGGAGTGTATCCTCAAATATATTATTTTTAATATAGTAACTGTTCTATATTTGTTTAATACTATAAAACAAATATTAAAATGTTTTTCCTGTACCAAAGTAAAGGTTGACATAGTTTTATTGGTTTTAAGTTTGTATGAAATAGTAAAATATACTTCCAACTTTTCAGTGTCATTACAAAGTTTCCTAAGTACGACTTAAGTTTAATTTAGTAAACAGTCATCTATGTAAAACTATATTTATTATATTTGTAAATATTTATTTAAAATATAGAATTGTATGGAATGGTGAAGATACTTTGCATTAGGTCGTTAATCTATTCAATGATATCAGTCATATGATAGATTGTGTTCAATCAATGGTCATGTCATGTTTATATGCAAAGAATGAGGTAGAGCACCATGCAACGCAGTTCTCAGCGTATGCATGATATTGGAATCTTCTAAGGGCTTTATCAATGAACTACAATTTTATACTAGTTTTTAAAAGACCTAAGCGAATCAATTTTTTTATTTAGTATAGGAAAAATCTTAGCGTATTTAATACTCAAAATCTTTTCGGAATCGATCCACCCGTTTGGAAGCTACGATACCCTCACATAGATATGCAGGTCAAAATTATAACACTCCTATGTTTCGTGCAATAAGGTGAAATAAAGGAAGCAAAATAGTGTATTTCTTTAAAACAGTAGTACACCATCCGTCCTCGCGTACGTACGGCTATGAATCAAACCTAACCTAACCTTTTTGACTTTGCACCGATCTTAAATTGTACAGCATAAGGATTGTTATTGCACTTTTTATGTCAAGCTTTATGATTGGCAGTCTGTACAACTAGTAAACGTGTTCTGAACAGAAGTCACGTACCTCTATTAACATTGCTTTTTTTGCTATATTGATTCTTCAGTCCATTTTTTTTTTTCAGCACCAATTTAGTTTTTCAACAGAACAGCATCCTTGAGGTTGTTTGTGCTGTATTCGGAGATTTTGATTGGAGTTTGGTTCGTTTTTCAAGTCAGTAGGAAATACGATAGAAAATTTCAACAATCTCATAAAAATAATTTACATATCAGTACTTTATTTAATTACTTTCTCATTCTATCGTCTATAAACGAAAATAGCAATTTCTAACTGTTATTATTAGTTTGAAATGTTTTATCTTGAAATTTCTGCTTTAAAATAAAATTAAGAGAAACATAATATCATCATTTTTTGCTTTTAAAATGAAAGTTTATAATCGGACAACCAAAACATCCGTAATCTGGTAGAAGACATATACATACCTAGTTGTGTTATTACTTATTTTCTACAATTAAAAGTGTTCTATTAATTAAATTGCATAAATCGGACAACCCGCTTTCAGCTATCAAGCTCAGAACAATGCTGCACCATAAATAAACTTTAAAAATAAATTAAGCGTTAAATATGATTATGAAAAGGTAGGTATTTTAAACTGTTTTGACACTGCAATCAAACAATCTTGCTTTTTTTTTCATAGGTCATTAGTTGTTTAAAGACGACAGCAACAAACTGTGATAGCTCTGATGTTGCAAGTGTTTGTAGAGTACGCTTCTTATTATCTATTGTCAAGTATGATTATTTAACTCATTAATAAAAAAACAAAACTTACTTAAAACATGCAAATACTTTGCTTTGTGTTATTTGCAAGACGCGTTGTTTCGCTTACCGGTCTTGGAGTATTGTAGTATTCTTGTCTACATAAGACATAAGATTCTTTAATCTTAGGGCCGAGTCACTATGTGTGTCGTCTTAATCTTATTCTCTTTATTTATTTTTATTATTATTATTAATTTAGATTAATGTTCAGTAGTCGATGCGCTTAGCGGAGACCAATCATTTATCTAAAGAATACAGTATAATTAAAAAAACAAACAAGATACTTAAAATTTTAATCTTTGTTTTACTAAAAGCATTTGTAAAACGTACGTCCCTTTGTTGTGAATGTTACACATCTTTTCACAGTACTGGCACTGAACTTGTGTTAACAGATGCCTATTCATTTCTAAAACTGACCTTTACCAGTCAAAGCGACGACTTTATTCCCAAGGTATAGGGTTCATTTTTAAGTCTACATTAGGAAGGAGGTTAAGCTTTTTGCTAATTGGTCAAGGTAAAAGTTTTTTAAATTGGGTAATAGGTTTTTTTCTGTGTGTGTGTTGTTGAAATGTAAGTTTAAAGCTAATTTAACTCCGCTAATTTAAACTCCGTTGCAAAAAAGAGGGGTGTTATAAGTTTGTCTTGTCTCTCAGTCTGTATGTCTGTCTGTGACATCATAACTCTCGAACGACTGAAGCGATTTTGATTTAGTTTTTTTTGTTTGAAAGGTGACTTAATCGAGCGTTTTTTAAGCTTTGTTTGATGGATATCTGTCCCTTCATTCAAAAGTTATGAGAGATGAAAGTGGGGATGAATAATCAAATGGAAGTATGTACAATCGGGAGTTTTGACATTTGTAATTAAACAAGTATTAATGGTTTTTAAAGATAAAAAACAAAAAACGGAGGAGGTTCTCGAGTCGACACGATTTTTTTATTTTTATATAACTACATAGTTCAATGACCTAGGCAGTTACAGATTTTATTTTAGCGTTTCATAGTTTTAATATTTCTGGATATTCGATTTTATATTGTTTGAAATCTAAAATACACGTTTGTTTTGTTGTTATATTAGTTTGTTGCCTTCGTCATTTAATTGGTACTGCAGTCTAAGTGGTACTGATTATGTATTACATATATATATAAATATATTTTTATGCACATAACATTACACAAATGTTATTTAAAAGTACAACACGGATGAAATATAAAACTATGAATGAATTTAAGAGCAACAATTACAACATTGCAAATACAAAAATACTTCGACTTACGCTACCTCGATTTATGCGTTTTCTGAGTTACGCGGTTTTAATACTTGGTCGATTAATCCCTTATTTGATCCCAAATTACAAATTTAAGAATATAAAAATTCCGTAAATTTGTATTTTTTACAAAACAAGGAAAAAAAGGAAATTATATTCAAAGTTGTGGTCTTAAAATTTCAACCTCATTTTGAGTTAAATTCTAACGTATTTAAGTGCTCATAAAGTATACTCCGAGTTATGCGAATTCGACTTACGCGGTTAGAGTTATCGCGTAAGTTCGAGGTATAACTGTAATGTAAATGAACACTAATTATAACACTTTGTGAGTAAACTTAACTTAACTTAACGTACTTTGAACTTGATCTACTTCTGAAACATGAACGGCCATTCGAAATGAATTCTTTTTGTTGGTTTGTTCTACAATGGTTGTCATAGCAACCGTTAAAAACTAAAGTTAATTGTCTAGTTTGAATAGAAAAGTTTGTGGTTTTTGTCTATTAATGGGTTTGTTGAGACTTTGTATATAATTAGTTGAAAGATAAATGATTTTTTAAAGATAATTTTATTGCCATAGGTCACGGTATAGTGACTATGTGACCACAATATATAGTGCTTATCCACATTCCATAGAGGATGAAAATGATTGATAGCAAAAATAAATAAAGACCAAAAAAATTACCGTGAAGAAAAAACCAAAAAAAAGAAAAAAAAGGGCACTTTACAGTGATTTTTTTTTAATTATTGACAAGAAAAAAATTATGTTTCCTTTATGTTGATTTTTTACTGACGAGATTAGGGTTTGGATCTTAATATGTATTTATCGATACTATAGTTTGTAAATCTCGTAAGATCGTTCAATAAAAATTTACAGAAGAAGCAAAAATGGCCTCATATTTTATGAAATGAGGCCATTTTTTTATCGAGGACAAAACCTATGACAGGTGTTGGCCAAATTTGTTTAACATTTACGATGTTTTCAAAGTATGATATCGTTATGTAAAAGATTTTAATTTATATATATATTTTTTAATAATCACGTATAAGCAACATAAACGCTTAAATAATTTAACATTGATTAAGGGTACCTTAAAGAATTTATCATCTTTTAGTACAAATTAGGATAGCCCAAGTATGGTCATGAAACCGTCACGTTACGATTGCGAAATGTCATGTCACTGTGAGAATGTCCTCTAACCATCCACAATGCACACACACACACATACAGGTACGGATCGTGTGACAATACAGGACTACCATTACATGTCATAGTGTGCGTGCGGCATTGGAGAAGCCATTGTCGTCGAGTAATCTTTATGAATCCTTATGTCTGAGGTTTTTTGAAGAAAAATGATAACTAAATTAATCATATCCTTATTTGTATTGAACTAATTAATTTACTATAAACATCTGGGACCCCCTTTTAGCATTTGATGGGTTGCTATGTTACATATAAATATCAGATAGAAACAACAACAAAAAATCTGCGTTGTTTGTTAAGCGTGTCTGCGGTACGAAAAACTGTTAAATCAGGTATCAACAATCGCATTGGATTTCAATGCTATTTTTTCTGGATGTAAACTAAAATAGACAGGTTTCGAACATTACATTACATTACATTGGTGTTAGGGGTTTAAAATAACTAAGAAATAAAGAAAATTGATTATTCTTTCCGTCAATCGTTCCTTTGACTATTTTTTATAAGTCATGGATGATATATCTGGAGTTACGCTGGTGATACAAGCAAATAAGGTGACATGAATAGCATTTATATTATTCAGCAACAAATATTTTAACATTTTACGTTTAAAAGATATAAACGCGAGACTTAAGTTCTTTTTAGAAATTTTCATTTCTTTATTAAAATTATTGCTCACAGTGCTGCGTATTTTTATTTTAAGTAGGAGGTAATTTCCGAAACTCTTCAACTAACTCCAAAAAAGGTTTAGATTTATTTATTTACACTGTTAATTTTTCGTTGTCAAAGTCACGGGAAAATACTAGTATTAATTACAAGTTACCGACTAATCCGTCACTTGTTCAGAATGACTATTTTATTATTATAATAATAGTAAATAATTATACGGACCAGTTTCAAGTTCAACTCAGTAACATTACATCGTGGGAATCAGTTAACGTCACGTTACATAAATTATATAACGAGGCTATTTATTATGAGCTTTATGTAGTACATAGTGTATGACTTGAAATTAAATGTTTGTCAAAACTTTACTCTTAAACGACGTGATGTTTGGAGGATGTGGTAGCTGTTACGAGCCTTGGGTAACCAACCGATCCGACCCAGCAGGTCGAGGGTTCGAGTCTCGGGTTGCTGTAAGTTGTAGCTGCCATGTTTCTCAATGTGCCCGGATAGTGGCGACAGATTCGCAACCTGTCAAACTGGGACTCGACATTAACATGCGAAATGCGGCTAACACCTCTGCCAACCCATCATTATCTAAAAAAAAAGAAATAACTTCAATTTCTTAATTAAAAAATAATTTAAATATAAATCATTATACAAAGACAAACGATGGCTATGCGTAGACAATTAAAAAATCAGTACTAAAAAACCATAACTTTTGACAATTACAAGTACTTCAGGCTGGCTGCAAAATTATTTCAACTATGGTGTTAGAAATCGATAAAGCACTTTTAATGCCATTTTTTTTGTCAACGCATTGTAAGTCAAGTGCATCGCCGTGTCAAAAGGCGACGGTATCACTTTCCATAAGGTGAGCCGTCTGCTTGATCACCCGTGATGTTTGATAAATTTAATTTTTAAAATAATTATAGCAAAAAATGTTAACTCACTCTAACACTATTTTTGCCGTTCCTTTGCTTATAACTAAATACCTAATTTAAGATTTTAATGAGATTAGTTAATAAAATTTTGGCTTTGAATAATCAAATTTAGTTTTTACATCCTATTTTCCGTTGCGACCATAACAAAACTATTAACTTTAATTAAAAAGCTGTTTAAGCTTGGAATTGTTTCTGTGAAAAACCGTGAAATAAGTTCTATGGTCACATTATTGTATTAAGTTCGTATACGCCAAGGTAATGTAAATTAATTATCTAATTACGTTTTGTATTTAAACATGTTTACAAAAAAGTGTGAATAGACTAATTTTGAATTCAACAGCTCGGTAAAAACTTGCAGAGTTTTTTGTAAAAAAGCTTTTGGTAAAACACATTGAAAGAGATAAAGCGATCAAGGCGACAAAAAAAATCGAAAAAATGACGTTTCTTGTATAAGGGCTCTCTTTTATTTTTTATGAAAAATAAAAATTAAACATTAAACATTTTTTATTAGTTATAAAACATGGTACATAATTATAACGATGACGTTGAAAAATGTTTATCCACATGTTTTACCACAAAAGTGTGGTATGCAATAAAATTATACTGTGCAAGCAAAATTATTTGTTTTTTATTTATTTAAACATTACTTAAGGTATCAAACTTTTACATATTATAATTAAATGAAAGAAAAAAAAAAACTAAAACACATCAAAATAAATTCCATCATTCCATTTACTTGAATTCGCACATTAGGGATTGAATGTAAGATTTGTGTCCGCATTTATTTATTAAATTCTACTGTTATATAGTTTATGTCTTTATATGTACATTATTAAATCACCAATTTTAAAATACATTGTTTTACTGTTTACCTCTGTGGCATACCCTTTCTAGGGCTTTGAATCTCGAAATATTACAAGGTTTCATTTAATATTGTTTTACACAGTTCATCATATTTTCATGAGTCACGTAATTATTGACTATGGATAGTCATAGTTTGTTGAATCATTTTGTAACTAAACGTTTAATTATAATGGAAGTTAAAAAAACGGCTGTTCTATTGTTTTCTATTAAATGCACCGACCATTACTGCAGTGATGTCATTTTGAGTCATAATTACGAGTCAAGTGACAGATTGACTATCTTGCAAGTGGGTAAGGCTTCCACAGGTTGAATGAATAAACATTTTCTTCTTAGGTTTATCATCAAATATAAAAGTTAATATTTAAGTTTCTCACAGAAAAAACCTGCCTCACAGGAGTTAAACATAAAGATAGGATAACTATAAATATTTACTGAAATATATAAGGGCGTCGCCAGCCTATGGCATAGGAGAGGGCTCATAGCCTAGGGAGTGGGCTATTGCCTATAGGGGTCAGTTGACATATGGATGAAGGGAAAAGTATGAATTGCAGATACTTCAAGAAGCAAATGAAGCCTGAAATTTGTAGTTCGAAACTTTGTAGGGTTATTTCAAAACGTGTTAGAAATATATTCAAGTTTAACGTGAAAGGCTGTATTAACTGTGGACTGTACTATTTTATGATCTCTAACGGGGGTAGTTGCCTCCCTTGACCCTACCTTGGTGAGGTCCAAGCTTTGAATGGATAGGAACAAAACATTTTTCTGACTTATCGAGACTGAACTTTCAAAAGTAAAGTTAGGTTTTAAAGATTTTCTGTATACTCTATTTGACACTCGAAGCAGGTGAAATGTTGAAATCACGTTGCTTACTTATTCGTTAATATCAGCTACGCTCCTTAAAAGGCAGAAAAGCCATGTAGACGTTTATTTAACGATCGTTTGCTGTAATGTTTCTGTATTTTTTTGTAACATAGATGGCATTGACATCGTTTATGTAGATTTATTCGTGGCACGCTTTTTGCGGATAGCGTTACTAATTTTCAGGCCAATGCAGAAGGGCTTGTATGAATTGGATTGCATGTTGTGTTGCAAATTTTGTTTGGTTATTATTTAAAAAACAGTATTGATTTAATAATAATAATAACCATGTCACGACACGCACATTGACTCAGCCCTGCACTACGATATAATTTATAAACTACATAGATAAGAATACAAAATCTAAGACCGGTAAGCGAAATAATGCGTCTTGCAAATAACGAAAATTCCGCCCCCGCCGGGATTCGAACCCGGAACCTCTAACGTAGCAGCGTCAGCTGTTTACACCACCGAGATTGTCATTTAATAGATACGATAAAAACTGAGAGGATAACTGCAGAAATAAAAATATATTTCTGTAAAAAAATATATATAATTCATCGTACGACTACCGTTCTTCATCATGATTAGCTGAAAAATAAAGAAATCCATCACATTTTATCACAATAATGTTATATGCAAAAATATTTGTCAACAAAAATAAACTAAAGTCAAATAATTTACATACTAAAATGTTTTTAAGAGATAATAAGAGAACCAAAAAATTATTCCACCATATACACAACACTTGTAAAAAAAATCAAATATGTCTAATTACGTTAAAAATTGTCTATTTACGATCAAAAATGTATATATTCATAAATAATTATAGCTTTGTCTTAATGGAATGGAAAATTAAGAACATCGATAACCAGTTTTATTATTTGCAGTTGGACGCCCAGCAGCGGTACACGTTGTTCCAGCGAGGACTGTGGGAGGCGGCTCAGCAGATACCTCGAGGAGCTGTGAGGGACTACCCCTCCTTCAGACAGCTGCAACTACTCTCCATCATAGGACCTGCAGCGTTGCCACCGGACCAGCTTGATAGGGTTGGTGAATTTTAATGTTAACCATCGTTTTTCATATATTTTTTTGTTATTGGAGATCTATTGTAGTCTGTTTTTGGTCTTTATAATTATCATCATATTACACACCATTGATTCAGTCCTGCTGTAAGATTTTACAATCTTGTGACGCAGGTGTAAAGCAACGATATGGTATATCTACATATATAAGAATACTACATCCTAGACCGGTAAACGAAACAATGAGTCTTGCAAATAACACAAAGTTCTGCCCACGTCAGAGTTTAAATGTAGGCACTTGAAAAAATTTACGAAATATTAAAAAAAAAATCTGTTGCTTTTCCAGTACAACCGCATCATAAACGACATGCTGGCTGTTTATAACACAGCGGAGGTTTGCGCTTACAATGAACCATTTAAATGCGGCCTTCACCTACAGCCAGAACTCCAGTTCATCATGTCTCACTCCAGGTAAAAAATCAAATATAATTTTTAATTACAACTATGCATGGGCAACGCATTGGCATTTGACGGTTCTCTTGGCGTTCTAATACATGAAGGATGTTTGTAGGTGTGATAAACGATTGAAATGAATTTAGTAGCAAATCTTACTAGTTCAAGTTACAAAACACAGAAGACATATAGACAAATTCTTAAGAACTAGTATTATAAAACCACTGTGACTTGACTTTAACCAAAAAACTCGCATATAATTAATTTTGAAGTAATTTCGCATGTTCATATGAACTAACCTCTTTTATCAACAACGTCAACTATGGCAAGGAGATCACATTTCTAGCAAATTTAAAATGATTAATTTCCTTTAATTTCAGGGATTGGGATGAGTTGCAGCACGCCTGGACTGAGTGGAGAAGGAACACAGGCAGGAGGGTCCGGGACCTGTACGAGCAGCTTGTGGATCTTACCAACCAGGCCGCTAGACTTAACAGTGAGTAGAATTATGATCAGTAGTATTTGTACATTTTGATAACTGGATTGCGACTAAAATGAGGCGCCTGAAAATAAAACAAAAGCATTTTTTGTTGAGACATTTTTGCTTTTAAACAAAACCAGGCACTTTTGAATAAAAGACAAGGCACCAATGTTGAATTACATTTACTAATCATCAGCATCAAACTTGAATACAAGAAATAAACGACACCCAAATCAGTTGGTACATGTGGAAGCCCCCAATTCGTCTAAATATGGAAAAAGCTGTTTGATGATGTGTGTTCGGATTTACAATAACTTACCTGAGGATTACAAATTGCTTGATAAGAATTTATTTATTAAGAAATTGTTTAAATGGTTGTCTGAAAATAATTTTATGATCTTAAAGTATTTTTTTGTAGAAAATATTATTGAGAAAGTTACATTATCGGCTGTACTAGCGCGATGGCGGATGGTGTGATCCAACATTTAGTAGTGGCATAATAGCTTGGTTTTAAATTTTTTAATTTATTACTGATAATTAACTAATTTTATATTGGAAAGTTTGCATGTCTAAAGAAAAAGGCAAAACATGAGCACTATGTATTTGAAAAGAACTGTATATACCATGTTTTGAGCAAATAAGATTGATTGATTAATAATAATTAAACATGCCTACAGCTAATTACATAATTATTCAAAAATAAATATTCGAACTAGCTTTTTCACCTTTAATTTAATTTCAGATTTTACCGACGCCTCTGCTTATTGGATGTTTCCATATGAGTCGGTTAACATGAGACAAGAAGTTGACGAAGTTTGGGAACAGGTAAAATATTTCAGCAATTGTTATCAGTATCTGGATTTGTTTGCATTGTAAGGAATTTAGAATCAAAATAATATTCTGAATACATTTCAAAGCGGGTACTTTAGCAGCCTTTAGAATGGTCTGTCACGTGGACTGATTCATTGTATACCTTCTAGCAATTTCATCTAGTTAAGGTATTTTTAACATGTTAATTTCCCATAAATAAAGAGGAAAAAAGAGAAACATTTATAAAATCTAAAAACAGTAATGAAAAATTCAGCAGATTCTTGTCATTCTTGCACAGTCTAGTTGGCATTTGTAAGTATGTTTTTAATCTATAGAAGCCTGGATCAATGACATTTTCTAATCTAAGCTTCCACAATTTCAGATAAAACCTCTTTACGAGTTGCTCCACGCTTATGTGAGGAGGCGTCTTCGTGAGGCCTATGGCCCTGAGAGAATCTCCAGGTCAGCACCGATTCCTGCACATATCCTTGGAGACATGTGGGGTCAGAGTTGGTCCGGTATCGTGCCCTTCACCCTGCCGTACCCTGGGAAAACACTTGTGGATGTCACACCTGAAATGGTGCAGCAGGTATGTTTAATTTATAACGCACATGTTGCCTCCTCAAACTTTGTGCCACGTGACCGTTCCTTTGTATTTCTTTTTAACCTCTTGAATCTTCCCAGGATTAGATTGAACAAAGGAAAAAAAGGCTTTGTTTATTCAACAGTCCAGGCATCTGGCTGTCAGCTGAGATTTAGCTAGATTACGCTCTTCATTTCAATTCATTTCATTTTTGGTACAATAGATTTTTGGTTCTTTATTTTTACTTGAATTTTAACTCCCGGAGTGGCTACAAATAATTTTTATAATTACTTGATAATTTCGAAATTCTCGGGCCTTGGAGGTATTTTATAAATTTACTTGTTTTATTAATCTAACCGTAAACCTAGACGACTTTGATTGGCTTAAGACACTTGTGTAAAATATCGCTTTTTTCCATTTTTCATGCTACTAAGGTAGCGTTGTTTTATTTGGAACCCTAACTGCGGCCCTATTGGCCTTCGCAGTGTAACCGGACTAACCGCGCGGCGAGTGCTTCCCCGCGAGGGAGCGAGGCGCAGCGTAGCTGCGCTTCGCCTCCTAGCGTTGATGCCCTCAAAGCCGGGAATTACGTTGGGTCTACAAGCCTTAAGGCTGGGAGGCCTCAAAACTTGTAGCCCCAACGGGGTTATTTTAATTTTGGACGTAGCACAAAAGGTGCTACATCCCTCAACAGGTGCAAAGTGCAGATCTAGACTACAGGCTCATCCTAAGGGCACCCATAGTGGGCTCGGACTTCGCTTAGGTGGCGCTGTTTTGTACGAGTGAATCTATTCTGACTACTGAGAGAGACGCTTGGTGTGGATGGGCCGGCCCTTCCACGCCAAGTCGTCCTGACCGACTGGTGATACCGGCTAGTCTCATCGGATGTGACAACAGCCTGTAGGGTTGTCCGCTGAGAGAGGCTCAGACGTTCCAACCGGACTGGGAACTGATTTTAGTTGAGGCTTCGAACTTAGTGTTCTCTGCCTATACACTAAGGTGTAGAGACGGGGACCGCAGCAACTCTAAGGGGTGTCTCGGAAGGAGACCGAACCTCCGCCTAGGTTGCCGCGGGCGATGCCCGAATTGGACTGAAGCGACCCGGCGCGTTCGTGTAATGTCTGTAGGCTGAAGGCCCTAAAAGCCTAGGCGGACGTCCTCTTCAAACGACCTATAACATCATAGCGTGTTCATTTTATGCAGCTTATTTGTTTTATTTTCGTAGGGCTTCACCCCACTAACAATGTTCCAACTAGCGGAGGAGTTCTTCGTCTCCATGAACATGTCTGCCATGCCTCCTGACTTCTGGTCCCTCAGCGTCCTGGATCAGCCGCCAGACCGCCACATTCATTGCCAACCATCAGCCTGGGACTTCTGCAACCGCCATGACTACCGGTGAGTTCCATTTTGTGTATAGTTTTTACTTCAAATTTAAATACTTGATTTGCATGGTCATTATCAACTTTCCAATAACTAAGTTTGCTAAGGCATTTGTTCAGATCACGTAGGTACAAATAACTTATCGAATAGCACATAGTGGTTTCTGTAAATGTAAATTAATACCTTCTTATTTCTATTGAAAGAAAACTAAATTGTAGTCTAACCATAATTAGATTTTTTTAACAACTTTTCATTTATGTTGCTATGTTTTAAAAGTACCCTGTTTTAAAATTAAAATCTTATATTTTGTTTACAGTATTAAGATGTGCACTCACGTTGACATGAAAGACCTGATAACTGCTCATCATGAAATGGCACACATCCAGTATTTCCTGGCCTATCGAAACCAACCCAAAGTGTTCAGAGATGGAGCTAATCCAGGTTAGTTTACTATTCATATTATGCATTTGAATATCACATATAATTTAAGTAGATGCCATAAATAAGTAAAAATACAACTTTAAATCCAGTATTTATTTAACACCATAAACTATAAAGCATCAAACAATAACCTCCTTAATAAATACAACAAAACTTATATCAGAAGTTTGAACGTAACCGCCACGGCCGCCATTACGCCTAGCGCCATCTGTTGAGTGTTGGCCGTATTGCATAGGTCGGTGTCGCAGGTACAGTACGTGACGAATACGTCACCGTTGCCGGCGCGGCGTAAGCAAGTCGGATCACCTGGCTCGTTTGTTATGTAACCGCATTGACGTAGAACGCGCACTTTGCCGTAGACTGTAAATTAATGTACACAAAGTGAAAATTTCATCAATCGATATATAATATTACAGTGCAAGAGACCCGCTGAGAAATGGTCGGGTGGACTGTACAGATTAAGTAGAATGGACGGGTCCCGAAATGTGTTGATTAAAGACATTTTATGTTCATAAGACAATAGTTATTATGAATAAGATAATCAGATTCAAAACCACTATGATTAATATAGGAATGATATTGATTATATGAGATATCTTTCTGTTATCCTTTGGTAATGTAATTATTTACAGTTACATCAATACAAAACAAGTGAAAAACCCATATTGTTTTGAATTCCTTTTTTACCCGCCCCCGACAAAGTGTCAGGAATACTTTAATCTGGTAACCTTGATAGAATCTAGAATAAGAATGTAACAAATAGGTTGTATGCTTGATGGCAACATTTTCACATGGTACTTTTGCACGTTACTCTAGCCTGCGTCTTTCGGTCCAGCCATTTATTAGAAACAATTAATCTCCTTGCCGAATTTCACCAGAAATCCGTTCTGTAATTTGTAAAGTAACTTTCTCATTTATAACTTTTGTATTGATTAGAACTATGGACAGGTAAAAAGGCGTGTTAGACAGCCTCCCACGAGGCGATCTAGTAAGCCGCTGGATGCATGGAGCCAAGCCTCCTCTTACAAATGCAATAATTCCCCAAGCGTTAAAAAAAAATTAAAATGGTAATAACAGTAAGATAAAGCAACTTGAGCGTGAGGAAATGTCTTTTTATTTTCTGTCGACGCTTCCGTAATAATGGCATTTGTTTGTGAGAGAAGAATCGCTCTGAACGGAAATTGAGTGTAGAAGTAGAATTATTCTACCTGATGACGATGAAGATGGATAGGTACTCACTTTCCATCTTGACAGACCGGCATATGGTAGAATCTGTGATAGATATGTGTTCGGGGGGATCTTGGAGTGAGCAGTTCACTACTCCTAGAGTAAAAGGGTCGAATTCAATCCCGCAGCGGGGGTCGAACGCGCTGTTGCAGTCATAGCATAGAATTGATGTTGCTGGAACAAAAATAAATATGATAAAGATTTTTTATTTTTTTATTTTGAGCATAGATTAATGATTTATCTCCGCTGCGACTACAAAATAATAATAAGATCACTACATAGTATAAACAAAGTCGCTTCCCGTTCCCTGTCCCTATGTATGCTTAGATCTTTAAAACTACGTTTCGGATTTTGATGCGGTTTTTATAGATAGTGTGATTCGAGAGGAAGGAAAAAAAAATAGACGCGCGAAAAGGCTGTCTAATGATTGTCTAAAATTCAGTATGCCTACCATGAGTTTTACCTTCGGTTGTCACTTGCGACTGCAGTTACAAATTTATTGAATCTGTGTAAAGCGCCCCTAACGGATAGTTAAGGAATTAAGATTTTTCATGCAAAATCCCTGTAGTAATCTAGGTTACCTTCGGGGTACACCCGCCACTCTGCCGCCCACCACTGCAACTCCTGTTTATCAGGATCAACGGTGGCGTCCTTTGATCGAATAATCAACTTATAATGCAGCTGCGCAATGACGCACAGGCGATGCCCGGACACCTTAACAGCTGTCTTGGGACCCGCAACGAATTTAATCAGATGAAATAGGAGGTAGTAAGAAAGTGGTTGCAGACTTCCCTCCCAGCAAAGCGGAGACAGCAATTGAAATAGCCCAGAGGCCAAAAAAACTTAAGGGTCATAAGACGCCTGACCGTCTAAACACCACGGTATGCTACTAACTAACAGTGAATTAGTTAAATACTTACCTATATCTTACACCATATATAATCCCTAGTCAGGTCATAAATTCTGTCACATGTTTAATATAAAATAATTGAAACAAGTTTATTCATTATGTAACCATTTTCAATCATATACCAAAATGAACTTAACAAAACATCTTATGACACTAAAGTTTATTCAAAATGACCTCCGTGATTTTGAATACAGGCCTTCAATCTGCGCGGCCAGTCGTCTATCGCAGCACGAACGAGGTCCATGTCAATATCGGTGGCTGCCTTAATCAAGGATGTCTTGAGTGACTCCAAATTGGGATGAGGCTTTGAGCACGCCTTTTCCTCCAAATGTTTCCATATCTTGTAATAATTCAAACGGATTCAAATCTGGACTGGAGGAGGGCCAGTCTTCGTGCCGTATGAAGTCGATTTCACGCGCCGCCAGCCAGTCTTGTGTGCTCTTCGCTCAATGAGTTGGCGCCGAATCTTGTTGGAATACCCAGTGCCTGTTAATGAACATGGTATGAGAAACAGGTTCCACAAGGTTCGTCAGGACTGTATTTTGAAACACAACTGCATTCGTTTTTACACCTTTCTCACAAAAATGTACCTCTGTTAAGCCCCAATAAGAAACTCCCAACCATACCATGAGCGAGGATGGAAAATGACCTCGTTGGACACGCGGAATACGGTTTCTCGCTTCTTCACTACTATGTGCGTACACCTTATCATTTTGTTTGTTGTAGCTCTCTTCTACGGTAAAAAAATTTTCATCCGAAAAAAGAATTTCCCGATATTATTTTCCCGCGTACCGCTTCAACAAAGCGCGGCATCTCTTCAGTCTCAGGTCCATTAGACGAGCATTCAAACGATGTCCTGTTTTTTTTCGATATGCCCGAAGCCCTAAGTCTTCATTTAACACCCTTTTCACCGTGGTTCTGCTTAAGCAGCCAGCTGTGGGTTAACCCCATCTGAAGGGCCAACAGTTTCTGCTTACGTTTCAGATTTCTTTGAATTCACAGCTCACAGCTTTTATCACTGCTGGAGTCCTAACAGACTTAGGGCGACCACTTCTTGACCTTTCATCTACACTAGAGTCTTCATTGTATCGTTTGATGGTACGATAAACGAATCTTTTGGTTAAATTCAATTTTTCAGTACGTCAAAAATTTGAATTGGCGCGTAACCGCAACGATGCAACGCAATAACTGCAACACGGTCTTCTTGAAGCATCCATTCTATATTTAAAAACGAGTAAATTTTTAAAAATATACATTTTTATTTTCATGAACAATTCGAAATTCGAATTCAATAAACTTTTTTGTGGCCAGCATTCTAAAAGAAAAGTTTTTACGGTGTGACAATACTTATGACCTGACTGTGTATTATGATATCGGTGGCAAAACTTTTTGAAAGCACGGAAGTTTCCCTTCGTTTTCATAAGATCTTGGTAGTAAATACGACTACACGCAGATACTTTAATCGAATTCAACATGATTGACCGTTCGTCATGCCAGCGACTACACTCGCATAAGATATGATGGGCAGTTTGTACAAATTCTTGATCCGATGATGAACATTCGCAAAGAGGTGAAGGCACCAAGTTAAATAGATAAAGTTTGCCCTTAAAGTTACCATGCCCGGTTAGGATCTCCCATGCCCGGTTAGTAATCTATGTTACCTGACGTGAAGGAAAACTACACACACACACACAGACAACACACACACTGCTCACAGAATTATAATATTGTCTTCACATTTAAGTATTCGGTTTCGTCCAAACAAAAGTAATAGATACTAACAGGGAGGCCATATTGAAACGAATTGGATTATCAACCTACTTTACGTGGACTTGACTTAATTCCTTATATAAATTTGGTTTAATACATACAGGGGCGGCGGGGAAACTTCCTTACTTGAAAATAATAATAAAAAAGCATTGAAGACATCATTTCTTTGTTATTATAAACATAGTGGTTCATATATAGGTTTTATCATTGCTTTTTAAAAACGATATCTTGAATCGTCTCCGTTCTAGTCAATACAGTGAGAGTCGAAATCTAATGTTTTGGTCTAATTTGTCCAGAAAATTTTCGTCGACGTTGACAATAGAAGCCTGAATATTCTTTAGCTGATCCAGGGTTTTCAGACGATCGGTAATCATCAAAGATTTAAGGTATCCCCATAAAAAATATACCAGGGTGATGGAAATTTTTAATAATGAAATTATTAATGTTCCATCTTTGGGCCAAAATGCAAAATCTAAAAAAAATAATCCATATCGATATGGTTATCAAATGAAAGCTAGTATAGTACAATAATGATAAAATATAATAATTAAAAAATCATAACAGTTTAATGTTACTATTTTAACATAAAAATTAAAGAGCGATACGTAAAACTAAAACTAAAATACAAAAAAAAAACCCACATGAAACATTTTAATGGTTGTTGCTCGATATTTCGGCTGCGGAGAATTAGTTTTCATCAAAAAAAATTTAGCCTAGGATCACTATAAAATTAGTTCATGTAATAATTTTACTTTATTTATAAACGTTTTTGCTTTATTTTGATTCAATACGTACTTGTTTATTGTTTGTTTTCGTCTGTATAAAATATAGAACTTGAAAGACATTTGTGTTGTATAAATTAAATTTTTCTTACATCTTATACCTCTAATTATGATTGTAATGATTTTTTTGTACATGATGTTAAGAAGAGCAACTACGGAGGATTCTTGCCGAATTCTTCTCCCTAGACAGGCATTCCGAACCTGTGGTAGTTTAAAATAATTTTGACAATTTAAAAGTACTTATTTTAAGTCCATTTGAACAAAACATTATTTGACTTTGAAAGTTTATGCTGAATATTTATGTTATTTGAGTTTTGAAATCGGTAGTTAAGAATTATAGTATCCCTAACATCCGCATCATGTACTGATCTTTCCTTTACCGTATGTTTCTTTCTAACATAACTGTCTACCCCTCTGCCTCTATCATAAATTGGTCTCAGACCAGTATGCCCCGTAAGTTTTGCCCCGGCCACCGTCCTCGCATTAGTCTTTTAGCCCCTAAGCACTGTACCCATCTGCCCCTTGGTAAAAATAATTTAACCCCACTATTAAAGTGGAGTTTTGTATGGGATTGTGTATCCACAAAAAAAAATAGTAAATCATCAAATCTTTATGATATTTGATTGTCGATCAGATATTTTTTTGGATTTGGATTATCTGAGAATCTACTAGATCTACTAGAAGTTTCTTGCCGTAATATTTTCCGTAGATTAGCATTGTAAGCTTTGTAAGAGAGCTAGTGTTTCTAGTTTCTATTCTAATATTCAAAATAACTATTTATAAATCGGTGGTAGATCTACGTGCGATCAGGCGTACGTGCGATCAGGCGTACGTGCGATCAGGCGTACGTGCGATCAGGCGTACGTGCGATCAGGCGTAGCTAAAGGGATCTATGGTCAGGCGTTTCCTGACCCAAGAGCTTTAGCTTTTAGCTTTTGGTCTCTGGGCTGTTTCCATTGCTATATCTGCTTTGCTGTGAGGGAAGTCTGAAACCGCTTTCTTACTACCTCCTATTTCTTCTGATGAAGTTCGTTGCGTGTCCCAAGACAGCCGGTAGGGTGTCCGAGCACAGCCTGTACGTCATTGCACAGCTGCATTATTCGGTAAAAGGACGCCACTGTTGATCCTGGTGAACAGGAGTTGCATTGGTGGGACAGAGTGGCGGGAGTGTCCCGAAGATCTACGTGCGAGATCGTCTGGGTTGGTCCCACCTACTCCTTTTAAGTTTCTGCCGTGAGACAGTTCACTTTGTTTCGGTTCGAAGGATTGAAGAGCCAGTGTAATTAGCTGCACGAGAGGTATAACATGTTAACTTCAACATAGGCAACGCATTGGTGACGCTCTTAGCGTTATAGACATCAAGAGCACCGTCTAATCAATAGGCGGTATCACTTTCAATCAAGTGAACCGTCCGCTTGTTTCCCATGGGGTGGTTTAAAAAAAAACTTTTTTCGGTCGAAATATAGGGCTGGTTAAGTACCAGAAATATAAAGACAAATGTTTAACTATAATTAATTTTACCTACGACCAAAAATCTAATTATCGACAGTTATTTTGTTAAATAATGCTATAGTAGTAGCGTTTAGCACAGATGCATTGAATTTGAATTTTCTGTTTAGTTTTCTTAAATAAAACTCACCATATTGGAGGCACGATAAGAAACTGGTCACTATTACTAATTTCCTATAAAATTTCATGTTAATTCACTACTGCACAGTACTTACTGCAGGCAACGGTTACACTGACTGAAATTATGTCAAGGGGAGGCTTAATTGAATTACGATATACCTTTTTAAGGGATGTTTTACATGGAAACGTGACATTGTGTTTAGTGTGTGTAAAAAGAAAATACCAAGCAAAACGAGTGAATTTGTCAGTGTATTGGAGCAATTCGGTTTATGTGTATGTGTAATGTATGTATAAATGTTTGTCTGATGATAACTCGAGTATCATTGATCGGATTGTCGTGAAATTTGATGGGCGGTTGAGGCGGAATGAGGCTTTTAGATCGAATAAATGGGAAGGGTTACCGAGATATGGGGAATATGGGGGAGTAACAGAAAAATATACTTTATTCTATTTTCCCACGTTTTTATACACTCACTTTCTTGTTTGTATGTTTGTCGTTCCGGTTGGATTTTTGCAACTCAATTTTGTGGCACTTCTCGATAAGCTAGCAGGCTGAAATTTTCAGGGTAGCTTCAAACCCGATGACAATGCAATTTACAACTATAAAACGGCTGGAACGATTTTGATAAAATTTGTCAAAAAGACAAACAACAGAGATAAAAATAATAAAAAAATTAATCGATTTAAAAAATCTATAAACCCACGTTTTTAAATGTCCTAAAAATAAGAAAATAACCCTACGGAGCTGAAAGAGGGGCCACTAAAAACGTAGGGGCGTATATTATTTAAGGGATTATTAATGGGATATTTACATACGTGTATAGAAAATTTGATTGAGGCAATAATTTTTAAATTGGATTAGTAATTTCTGTGGTCGTTTCCTCCTACGCATGTACAAACAAACTCATACTTTCTATCCTCCGTATACAATTTATTAGCATGTAAGGTTTAATTATTATTTTTTTGGATAATGTTGATTCTAATTAAAAAGTCATAAATTATACAATTCCTAATTTTTCATACAACATCATGGTTAAACTAGCAGACAGTTCACCTAATAGAAACTGATACCGCCGCTTATTGACACGTTGTGCCCTTGATGTCTGAGAATGCGGAGAGCACCGCAAATGCCTTGCTCTCTGCTTACACTGGCTCTCCAATCCTTCGTACTGAAACACAGCGAACTGCTTCACGGCAGAAATAGAAAGGAGGGTGGTACCAGCCCAGACGATCTCGCACGTAGATATACCACCATTTAAGTCAATTTATCATTACTGTTTAATAATATTTACTCACACAAACCATAAATCTGTAAGCCATTGCAAAACATATCCGGTCGGTTAATGGTTAATACCACAAAGATCATTTAAATCTTTATTCTTAAGGCTATAAGAACGATTTTACTCCAGCTTAAGCCCATTAATTTGACAGAGGTTTATGGGTTTCTTTTAATGACAGCAATCTTGTTATATTAGTGGTTTGACAACCCTTGTTTATTTGTAAATTCTTATTAGGCTAATTAGTAAGAAGGCGTTATGGTTTTTGATGTTATTATGGCAGTAGTTATAAGGCTGTCTGTCATGAACTAGGTCCGATTCTTGGTAAAGTTGAGTTTGTATTATATACTTTATAATATAAAGACGGTTGTTTACGATTCAGATTTATCGGCATGAACTGTTTTTTTTTTAATAATAATAATTAATTTATTTAAGAACTATGAATTAAAAAACTTTTTTTATTAATAAAAATATTATTACCATATTTGTTTTCTATTTAAACTCAATATTTTGAGAACGGTGTTAAGATTATAAAAATTGTAATAACTTGTCAGTTTTATTCAATTTTCACTTTGTCATGTTTTGTTTTTTTTTTTAATATATAAAATATACATTCCTTATATCTATTTTTATAATTAAAAACTTTCTGATACACTTGAATAGTCTTCGCAAATTTTGTTAAAATTAGCTGTTTTAATTGTATCCTTTTTAAGCGCTAGAAATCTAGGAACTAAACGTAAATAATTACAATATCATGTTGCGCCACCACAGCTCATCAATCTCTAAGTCTTATTTGATTCACACAGATGTAAAATGAAGACAAACTAGATGTGTCAATAGATTAAAATAAGTCAGGACATTTTTGAGCATGTAAGAACGAAAAGTAGAAAACCGTTAAATGCAAATAATGACGATATGATTTCTGATGGTTCAAAATAAATCAAATTGATAATAAATGTAAAAGGATTTTTTTTTGGAATTGGGGAAAATGGTTAACTCTTTATTAGTTTAAAGTTTTGAAGTGTTTTTGTCTTAAAACGTGGGGTATTTTGTCTGTTAAAATAAGATTAAAAGTTCTCACCATCTCTTCAGAGAGATTACAGGGATGTAAAGTTATTTTTTAAAAAATTATTAAAACAGTATTACGAGTATGTCATGCAACATCTAGAAATAGTAGTTCGTTGTATGAACTCATTTTTTTTTGTTCAAAAAAATGAGCAAAGCGATACCAGGCCAAGTTCACTATTACTCATAATTTTGAATAGTCATTGACGTAATCGTGTAAACTAGTGATTTTACGACAGAGGTTGCGGGTTCGATTTATTTTGTTTATTAAATTTCTTTGTATATTTTGATAGTACAATGTTTCGGTCGGAAAACTTAAAATTGGTAGCGATTAGGTTACGAATGCAAAGTCATATAAAGTTGATTTTATATTTGCATAAAAAATTTATGTAAAACATAAAAACTATATACGGATTGACTTAAACCTATTTGAATTTTTTGCTAAACATAATGTTCCGTTAAACATAATGAGCAATCTCTAAACAAGATTATAGTTATTTTATTGTATCTTAAAGGGCTACCTTGACTGTCCCTTGCTTAACTTTTAACATATTGTTTTTTACCTAAACAAAATTCGAATTTAAAATAAAAGCGTTCGAACTTAAATACAATGCAAATTTATTATTAAAAATTCAGTGGAATAAATAACAATAACTTTTAATTATAACTAATAACAGTTATATAACCTGAAAACTGAACAGCAAATGCCGGTATCAGATACTGGATTAGAAGTAAGATCAAAAGACCGATAAGATACTTAAAATATTTACCGTAACAGAGGAAATTCCGAAACAGGGATGCAAGATACTAGTTGTATCGCTCTGTCTCTTTTTAAATAGGATGTAGGTGATCTTGTTAGTCAGTTACTTCCGCAAACTACTTTCGCTTTTGCGGATTGAACGCGCAACTGCATCTTTATATCACTTTACTAGCAAGTAAATCTGTATTCATTTCGGTTATTCAATATCTTGGATATAAAGTTACAGTAGAATAAATAAATAAATCACATCACGACACACTTTGACTCAGCCCTGCAGTTAGTATCGTAAGAACTTGTGTCACAGGAACTAAGCAACGATATGAATATGATATGATAGGACATCCGAAATTTGGTAGAACATGTAACGCTAATCCATTGCCATAACAACTGCATATCTGTATTCTAATTCATGTTCACGAAATAAAGATATTTTGATTTTGGGCCATTTCAATTGTTGTCTCCGCTTTGCTGGAAGGGAAGTCTGAAAACAGTTTCTTACTATCTCCTTTTTCTTCTGATTAAGTTCGTTGCGGGTCCCAAGATAGCCAGTAAGGTGTCCGGTCACAGCGTGTGCGTCATTGCACAGCTGCTTCATTCGTTGATTATCCGATCAAAGGACGCCACTGTTGATCCTGATAAACAGAAGTTGCAGTGGTGGGCAGAGTGGTAGGTGTGCCCCGAAAAAAATTGGTGTATCCTTCGGTGATAAAAAATTGGGAAGCTTTTTTTAATCAAAACGTATTATTTACAACCTTCTTAAGATATCAAATAATAAACATTTTATTCAATGCTCGTCTTACTTATTTAGGAACTTTTTATTATAATCTAGCTAGAGCTATCAAAATGGCTATGTTGTAGGTCTGTCTTGTGGACTATTCCGATCAATAACCCTGTTCTCGTGTGGTTGATTCCGAACCCTGCTCTGGCACCCTAGAGTATACAGAGAGGAAGAAATAGTTCGATCTGTCACTGTCAGAGCTAAGTCTACATAATGTAATAGATCTCTTTTTTTTTTTTTTGCTCTGACGTTGTCATGTCTCATTCCTTGTCATCAATAACCCAGAATATCTATTAACCTCTATTATTTTACTAAGTTTATAGTATATAGTAGAAGATTGGTGTACACCTGCCACCCTGTCCAACCACTGCAACTCCTGTTCATCAGGATCAACACTGGCGCCCTTTGATCGAATAATGCACCTGTGGAATGACGCACAGGCCGTGCCCGGACACCCTACCAGCTATCTTGGGAATATAGTAAATGATGTCGGTTAAGATATTCGAATTGAGATTAATCAAGCAAAGTTGAAACGGGTCGCTTTGTAATTAACACGCAAGCATAAGTTTAGTGCTAGACTGACTTAAGTTTTTCGCACATTACACCGACTGAGTGCCGACTCCACCCCAAATCATCTCACAATATGGCATTGAAATGTGAGCTTTGTATCGTGTTTATAGAGTAGATGTTTGAACAATAAAGTGACACGATGACATGTTGACAACGCGTGGACCACGCATCGCCAACGTCCTTCACTTTAATGTTCTTATGTACAATCTAAATATTAGGCCACAAAGTTAACATTTCAATACCATACTGTGAGTTGAGTTGAAGTGCAGTCGGTGTTGAATCGATGTAATCTGCAAATACCTTTATCCAGACAGCATACTTAGAAACAAAACACATCTATACAATATTTATTTCTTTAGAAAGCAAGCGACTTAGTACAAACTCGTAAATCTTATACGAAAGCGCATTTAAAATGAAATAAACCGACCACCTGTAACTATTATTTTCTATTTGCTTACTATTCCTAATACAGCTTTAACAATACTTGTTATTCGGGTACAGCGATTTTGTAGGAAGTACCCGAAAAGCGAACATACTGAAAGACGTGACTTGGTTTGCTATAGTTTTGAAATTAATGAGCGTTAAGACGCTTTACGGTGTAAGGCGACGCGTGCGCGGCGTTCGGGAAACAGCCTTGTCTTCTTAACGCTCTAATAATTCTCATATGATTCATAAAACGGCATTTTAAGTTCGGGAAATACGTAACAATGAGATGTTAAAATGGATTTAGTTATGATGGTCCGACTTTTATGAATATTCATGATGTTTTTAATTGAGGTTTTCTAAGAAACTCTTTTTAATGTTCCGTTTTAAAATTATTCGTTTATAAAAATTAAAAGTAAATGGTCTAATAATAAACAATACAATAAGCTATATGTTTAGTATTTCTCAGAAAAATTATAAATTAAATAAAAACAAACAAAAATAAATATATTTTTATTAAAAAACATCTGAATAAAATATTCCGATTTTTATAAGTATACCATCCTATCAATATTTTTCCCAAAATAACAAATTACATGTAAACAATTTCTTTACCAGGATTCCACGAAGCTCTTGGAGAGACGATCGCTCTGTCAGTATCATCACCTCGTCATCTTCAGACCCTGGGCCTGGTCCAGAAGTCAGTGGACGATACAGCACATGACATCAACTTCCTCTTCACCCAGGCTATGGACAAACTCTCCTTCTTGCCATTTGCCCTTGTCATGGACAGATGGCGCTGGGATGTCTTCACTGGGGACATCAGAAAAGAACAGTACAATTGTCATTGGTGGAGGTTGAGGTATTTATCAACAGAAATGGCTTCGCAGTTTTAATTTATTATCATAATAATAATATGAAAAAATCCTTTGAAAATACCTTAGGTTAAAAGATGTTTTATGGTGTCAAAAATCCAACGATGCTTCTTTAAAAAATTACATACATACAAAAACTCACAACGTAATCCCTCGAGTGGGGTTGGTAGAGGTATTACACACCGCGTTTCGCATGTTTATGTTGAGTCCAAGTATGACGGTTTGCGAATCTATCGCCACTATCCGGGCACAATGAGGAACATGGAAGCTACAACTTACGTTAACCCGAGACTCGAACCCTCGATCGCGTCGGTCATTAAACAAGGCACGTAACAATCTGAGCTACCACGTATTCCAATGGTTTACGCATATTAAGAATAATGAACGAAAATGAAAGTTCTTTGAAAAGAGAGCGTCTGTATCATACATAACACAGGTAAAGGGTAAATAAATGTAACTCATTAACTTAAGCCATAAATCACCGAGAAGTAATGAATCAATTAGATAATACATGTACAGACGGCCACTCATGAAGCTTCATATAGCAAGTGATATATAAATCCTTATGCTATACTCGGCACGCGGTTAGTTCGGCTGCAAAGGCCAATAGGGCCGCAGTTAGGGTTAAAAAAAAAGCTGTACGACATATGAACGGTAAGGTTAGGTTGATCAATGGCCGTGTGTAGCACGTTATACGATGCCACTACGGTCTGATACTCGAATAAATGTAATGTTATTTTCCTAACTTCTCTACATTTTCAAACAATAAAATAGAAAGAAACAAAGCTATTTACTATAGTAGTTTTATCTCTTTCTCATAAAAGCATGAGCATGTACTTTTCGAATAGAGATTTGAATAAGTGGATGTTTATGGTCTTTGTACCAGAAAATTATTAATTTACATAAGGAACTTGATATTATATAAACAGACATAAATATTTATCGTCGTTTTGACTATGTATTTTATGTCGGAAATCAGACTTTATTTAATAGTGAATAAAATTGTAAATTTGCGTATGTACTTACTACTTAAATTATACAAATAGTTTAGGTAAAATAAACTATGTTTATTTATATAAAAGGGAGCACAGTCTATAATACTTGATTTCATTAACTTTGCATGTCTATACGAACTGTTAATCCCTTTCTATCCCTAATAATAAATGTTCAAAATTCTTTTCCACTGGATTGTTACAGATTAAGTGAGAAATTTTGCAACTTCGGTTTTTCTCGGTTTTCACTAAGATTCCCGAACGCTACTATCCGTTATATCCATATTACAATATTCGTATTTATTTAATCGTCCTATGACAACTTTTTTACTTTAATATGAACTTAGCCGACAAAAAACGAAGTCGCATGATTTCTCACTGCGCCTGTACATTACATTATAAAATTGAAATTATTTTTAAATTTTTCAAAATAAAAATAAATTAAAAAAACTATAAATATAAAAAAAAATGTAATAATTATTATTATGTTTTATAATTATTATTATAAATTTGAATTATTTTTTAAAATAATTTAAATTTCATAATGTAATTAGGTTTCAATTTGATTAGTCACTACATCTTAAATAACAAGTTACCTCAGACCAATAACTTAGAAGGTCTTGATTTTCTTAATACAATAATAATAACCATATCACGACTCACGCATTAACTTAGCCCTGCACTAATATATAATCTTGTATCGCAAGCACTAAGCAACGATATGGTATAAACTAGATAAACAAGAATACAACATCCAAGACCGGTTAGCGAAAAAATGCGCAAATAACACCAAGTTCTTCCCCTGCCGGGATTCGAACCCGGAACCTCAGTAAATCAAATCACTCATTTGGAAGAAACATAGTTGAATGATCAAGAAAACACGCGTATACGCAATGATATTAATATTGCCCCATACAAAACACAGTTGATTGCACGATTTTGATGGATACAGTAATAATATTACACACCTCATAACAAATTACTAAATCACAAGTTCTACTGCCTGTAGGGTGACGCAGACAGTTATCGGCTCACTTAAAATAAATTTTATGCTGACCCATGACTTTTCTTACTGGATTTTTATGATTTTATTCTTGTTAAATTCTTGCATTAAAAAAAATTATGAGGCATAAAAGATTTAGTTCGCTCAATATAATTATAGAATAATTTTAACGTGTTTAACAACACGCACGCAAGTAAAAAAGTAAGTAACTGCAAAAGAAATAATAATTTTGAAACAAAAAACGGACGTCAGAAAAGTCGTTAAGCGAATGAAATAACATCGGTTTCGTATTTTAAAATCATTTAAATAGTTATGTTCATTAACTGCTGACATTACCTGACACCGTAAGAATCGGACTGGTTTACTAATAGAAAATTGATGGCATTGCGGGCAATGACGGCCTTGACTCGCAACATAGCGGGTTCGATTTAGATGAAAGCAAAAGTTGTGCACATAAGTAGGTTTTGACTGTTTTTATTCATACTTTATCTTTACTAATAATAAATAACCACAACACGACACACACATTGACTCAGCCCTGCACTAAGTATCGTAAGATCTTGTATCGCAGGTGCTAAGCAACGATATGGTATTTACTAAATAAATAAGAATACAACATCAAAGACCGGTAAGCGAATCAATGCGTCTTGCAAATAACACAAAGTCCCGCCCCCGCCGGGATTCGAACCCGGAACCTCTATCGTAGCAGTCGGTTGTTTACACCACTGCGCCACCGGGGTCGTCATCTTTGACACCTTTTTCTATTAAGATAAATAAAGACTTTTTAGTGTTAATGTAAATTATTTTTAAAGATAAAGCAAATGGAGGAAAGCTGCGATAATCACAAACTTTTGAACAAACTTTATTTGTCTATCACCAGAAATGAATTTGACTAATCCAGTTATTAATAATACATGACATACATACATACACATATACTCACGCCGTAATTTATCTCGCGAGAGGGTTAGGCAGAGGTATTAAACACCGCATTTCGCATGTTTATGTTGAGTTCCAGTATGACAGGTTGCGAATCTATCGCCACTGTCCGGGCAAAATGGGGAACATGGCAGCTACGATGTACGGCAACCCGAGACTCGGACCCTAGACCTGTCGGGTCGGGTCGATCGGTTAACCAATGCACGTAACAAACTGACCTCTGAAAAAATTTTTACTACGAATTTTAATAAAATATGAAAAAAAAATATTAGTAAAATTTTATTTTTTACTTAAAATTTTAAACGGCGATCCTAAAAGTGATATAAAAATTTCAATACAGAAAAAAAAAACAAAGATTGACATGTTACCAGCATTATGAAACAAGCTGTAAAACTCCATATTTCTACTATTCGATCACACCGCGTCGTTGAAATGTAAATTCTAATTATACCACTTAGCATACATATTCAATCTTGTAACCTGTTATTTAATATGCTGATTATAACGTAAAGCACCTTATGTAACATATAACGAGATACATGGATATTGATTATTCGTAAACAGCGTCATATTTGTGCATTATTTGTTATGTGTTAGTTAATGAGGCGCTAGTTTTTAGGGTTCCGTATCTAAAGGATACACTATAACGAAACACTGTTTAGTAATAGTACCGCAATTTAGGATTGTAGGAACCCCATTACTTAAGAGCTGTAAGTTTCGTCGTGAAACGTAAAGTAGACAGGATTTTTTTAAATTGTTTATTTCCGTTGTAACAAAATACATCTAATTTCAATTACATGGATAAATACGAGACAAAATATTCAACTAGACCTCAAAGATTTATCAATCTCTGATGATGAACCTATGTACCATGTTTTCTAACCAACATTTAAGCAACTAAATTTGATGGTAGTTGATTTGAACCCTTCGTGGTTGAGTCTTATTCGAACTTGCCCAGGTTTATTTTTGCCCTTTTCAAATAATGTATGTTAATATTTTATGAGCACGTGGTAGCTCGGTTTGTTACGTGTCTGGGTTAACCGACCGAACCGACCCGACAGGTCGAGGGTTCGAGTATTAGGTGGCCGTATTGGTGCTGCCATGTTCTTCATTGTACCCTGTTACACTGGGGCTCAACATAAATATTCGAAATGCGGTGTTTAACTCTGCCTATCCCTCTTGAGGGATTAAAAATGACTTGAGTTAATGTTCAGTTTCTTGTTTTTTTAGTTATGTTTCAAAACGTTTATTTTGTTCCCAGAGAGCAATATCAAGGCGTGAAGCCTCCGGTCCTTCGATCCGAATTGGACTTCGATCCCGGTTCCAAGTACCACATCCCTGCGAACATCCCGTACATAAGGTAAGATTTATTCATTTTTATAACTCAACATTAAATAAAAATATGTATACAGAAATTGAAGGCTTCTGTATTGTAAATTTATAGCTTAAAAAAATGTACAACATTCTGAATGGAAATAACGAGCAAAAGAAATAAAATTAAAAATCATAAATTAAAACCCCTGTAAAACCCACGCATCTGTACAATAAACCAATCCTACGAATAGTAAGATACTGAATTTCTATCCATACAACTAATTCGCCGAAGTGCTTTGTGATTGCATTGCATTGCAGTGCATTCGCACTGCCAAGGAACACTCTCTAGGCAAATGGTCAAGGTTGCATGTTAAACATTCGCCACCACCGGGTGAGATTGTGAAATAATAAAATATCAAAAGAATTTGCGTACATTTGTCTTGTCATGTAAACTTTTTGGCTTTATTAAATAAGGGGGCGTCCATAAATGACGTGAGATGTTTAAGGGGGGAGTAAAGTCTCATCTAATCTTACGTTGGAGAGATGAGGGGTCTCGGCAAATATCACGCAATTTTTTTTTCTGATTTCTCCATGGACTGAATTAGAGTAGATATTCTTTTTTGAATCACAGTAGTCAGGATTTAAGTATTCTATTGTTAAATTTTTATTACACTTATAACTCTCAGCAATACTGATTACTAGTTAAGAGTAGTCGTAAATAAAAGCTTGAAGCATTTTTTACAATAACAATCCAACGCGTTAACGTAAGAAACCCACATTTTTTTAAATCTCACGTGAGATTGGGGGATGGGGGAGGGGGTTGAATAAAATCTCACTACATCTCACCATTCAGAAAACTTAAAAACACCTCACGTAATTTATTATTTAAAACAAATACCACAACAGATTTACATGGAAAAAAAGATAATATCAAAGGTCTTTGTTTCACCGATCCTATGAGTAGCTTAAGAAAACTGTTTCACAAACTAGATTAAATATATCAGACAAAACAATAGTATGACCGAGTTACGTAGCATGTGGCTACTCCGTTAAGCAATGCAGTTTGAATTGATCTAGAAATTTCTACTCATATCTCTTAAAATGTTACATTCTGTAATGTTTCTGTTGCAATCTTTGTGTGTGTGTTAGAATCACGTGTTGCACTTAAATCACCGACAGCTTACCGATCATATATATACCAGTGTTATTTAATGTAATACTAGCCTATACTTCGTGTAAGTGTAATCAATTTTCGATTTTGCTCAAAGTATTTTTTCAAAATCCTATTTTTTCTTAGTCTTACGAACATAATTATAATAACAACAGGCTAAAATTTCTCTACCATGTCATACATTTTGGTTATAGGAAAAAAAAATCTCAAATTAATGCGGCAATGTACTGTATAATTATGTTATTGAATTGAAAATAGGAAATAAAGGTCGTTCCTGGGAAATGTCGTATCGGTTCTTGCTTTGAACATTATTTCATTATCCAAAGTTTTTATTCAACTATCTAACTAATGACATACTACACTAGTTTATCTCCCCTGGCTTCTGTTAAGGTAATTTAAGATAATATATTTCATATCAATACTACAGCAACCGAAGTTTCATAATAATTATACGCGTATTTTTTGAAAATGCACAAAAAAACTTTCGATCAAATTGCAAACATACATTTTACAATCACAGTAACATATAATTATTTCAGATTATGTTGATATTCAATCTGAATATATCAGTGGATTAACATTACGATGTTTTCTCAGTAAAGTCGTTGAACCGATCAGACGAGCGCTGTATTACGTAAATCATTATTTTATGTAACAACTAGTATACAAGCTCATACTTTGGATTAGCGAGAAGTTACCGGTAATCGAGTATGGAAAGTCGGTGTTATAAATATCATTATTTTAATGGTTGAAGTTTATTTTCGATCAAATCTGTGGGTTTCGGTTGAGATGCTTCTTATAACTCTGTTTACTCATTATATCATAGTGTTGTTATTGTTGTTTGAGGAAGAGTAGAAATTAAAAGAAATTGAATAATTTTATCACGTTTTAATACTTTGGGTACTACCTACACGTACATACAGACCAGTCGCGAAACAAAACTTAAACGCAAACTAAATACAAAATAACATTTAAAGCTATTAAACAAAAATTATATGAAAGAGATCAGTTCTTTAGTGGTGGTATTCCTCGTGCCCACCTTCGTAGCCGCCGTAGCTGTGGCCTTCAAGACCTCCGAAGCTCTCGTGGCCTCCTCCTAAATGCTCATGGTGCTCGGGCTCATGGTGCTCATGATGCTCATGGTGCTCATGGTGGTAGACCGGGACTCCGATCTTCACGGGGTAGGGCACATGTTTCTCAACGTAGTGGGGAACATGCTTCTCAATGTGCACCGGCACAGGTCTCTCCACTGGGATCTTGACGGGGATCGGCACCTTCTTCTCGACCGGATAGGGGACCAGTTTTTCGACGGGGTAGGGCGCTGGCACTGGCACCTTCACTGGGTAAGGCACGGGTTTCTCTACATGAACTGGTACAGGGTTGTCGACCGGCACCTTGACTGGGTACGGCACCTTCTTCTCTACCGGGTAGGGCACTTTCTTTTCAACTGGGTAAGGCACTGGCTTCTCGATGTGTACTGGGACAGGGTTGTCTACCTCAACTTTTACTGGGTAGTGAACAATTTTCTCGACTGGGTAAGGCACTGGTACCTTGACGGGAACTTTTACGGGGTAGTGCACAGTTTTCTCTACCGGGTAGGGCTGGGGCACGTGCACTTTCACAGGCACTGGCACATGTTTCTCGACTGGGTACGGTACGTTCTCGTAAACCTTGACTGGGACTGGTCTGTCGACGTGGACTTTCACTGGGACGGGGACCTCTTTCTCCACTGGGTAAGGCTTGGGGATGTATTCAGGCACTTTGATGTACTCCTTGACCGGGTAGTGTACGACTTTCTCAACTGGGTAGGGCTGCGGGACATGCACTTTAACGGGGTAGGGCACGTGCTTCTCTACGGGCACATGGATCTGTTTTTCCACTGGGTACGGCACTGGCACTTTCTTCACAACTGTGATTGTTTTCTCGTGATGCTCGTGGTGTCCATGCTCGAGCCCGCCGAACCCGCCGTGTCCTCCGAAGTTATGTCCTCCAAAGTCCCCATGTCCACCGAAGTCCCCGTAAAAGTCTGAGAGACCTCTCTTGTCCTGTTTCTTGGTGTCCTCCGCTGGTGCGGCTTCAGCCTTAGCCTCCTGCTTCTCCGCCTTCTCCTCTGCCGTGGCCAGGCTTACGACCACGGCCAAGATCAAGGAAGATTTCTGAAAATTGAAAAAAAAATTCAATTTGTTTTTTTTTCCTAAAGTATCCTCTTTGACTAAAGTTAATCAATTTTTTTAAATTTAATTCACTAACCAATAACTTCATTTTCGCTTTGCTTGTTGTTCAGCGAATGCTGCGTAGGAATGTGCTTGGTTCCCCTTTACCGTCGATTTTATACCTGATGTTAGTGTTCCATGGAGAGCTGTTGCAAACACTTTCGCTCGCACACACGCGCAGCCTCCGTGCGCGTGTGTGCGTCTGCGATAAAAAAAAAATATTTTCGAAAGATGGGGGCTGGTTTGTATTGACCCGGTTCCTCTAATGATCTAACCATCGATATTTTAATGAATCAATCAGTTGAAACCACTCAATTGTACAGTATTTAATTTTTTCTTTGTTTATTTGACTTCCATTGTTCGACATAAGGCGCCAGCTATAGTAAGTTAATTGGTATTAAATTGATGTTATCACTAATTAAGTCTCATTATCGATAGAACAGAAATCTTAATTCACTGCTATCTATTTGCTTAATCTAGCTTCGAATAGCTTTGTTTAGTATTTGGTATAAAAGCTATTAATTTGGTCATTTATAAACTATTTTTCAGTTAATATTTTGTATTGACACCCTATACGAACTAGATTTTGTTAATTAGTATTTTGCGGTATAAAGAAAACATGTGGCAATTCAAAGGACTGGCTTGGTCCAAATAAAGCCTCAGCGGACCTAAAAAGACGAAATTAAAGCAATTCAGAGGGAGTTCATTTTACTTCGTCTTTTTCATACCCTTTAGTGTGGATTTCTGACACTTCAATTCACAAGCAGTTAATGTTTATTTAAGGAATTGACAGTTTCATATTCAGATTCAGATTCGATATAGCATAGCGGCATTTTAAGCCCTGTTGAATTCATAGTACTATATATGTAGTGAATACATACTTTAGTACATAAGAATACCTAAGACCCCAGAATTAATAATCATAGTTTCAATTACAAAATATCTTTCGCAGTCATGAGTCAAATTCAGGACAACTACCATTGCATGCATCTGACATTATTTAGACATGCCAACAGTAAATATATAATAATTCTTAATAATCATCTCATAGGTATACAAATTCTTACATATCAATTATAGGCATGTACAGCATTCAATATACAAGATCAGCGACAGTAAATAAAAACAATAATATATTTAAAAAGAAACAAGATAAAATGATTTTGTCAATTAACAAAGAAAAACTGTCGTTAAATGTATAACAATAAATAATAATATAATAATAACCACATCACGACACACACATTGACTCAGTCCTGCAGTGAGTATCGTAAGAACTTGTTTCACAGGAACTAAGCAACGATATGGTATATACTACATAGATAAGAATACAATATCCAAAACCGGTAAGCGAAACAATGCGTCTTGCAAATAACACAAGGTTCCGCCCCCGCCGGGATTCGAACCCGGACCCTGTAGTGTAGCAGTCATCTGTTTACACCACTGCGCTACCGAGGTCGTCAAAAAAACAAGTACACGCAAGTTTAAAGATTAAACAAAAAACTTTTAATAGGTTCAGTTCTCTAAAATGAATAATTTCGAAATGAATACTTTAAAATAAGCAACAAGAATTAACAAGATATACACAGAGCCGATTAATTACCATTCACCGATTGCCTAATCTGTCTGTAATACTGTGGAACAATAAATACTATCCAATACTATTAGTTATTCTGTGACTGTATCTAATACCGACAGTTAACTATTAATGTATGTCAAATGTATATAAAAGTCAATACGAATTAAACTGAATCTTATTCAAACGCCTGTATGTCCGGGTAGTATTGTTTTATTCACCAAAAAGTTGCCTAATTTTATCCCGAAAGTCCATTATAAAGTTTGGTGAAGTGATTTTTGAAAATGAAGTGTATAGTTTAAAAAAATACTTAATTCATTCAAACTTTATCTCTTAGAATGTTAGTTTAGCTGCAATAAACCATTTGCCATTGACCAAGGGTAATTTTATTTATTAAATTAAAAAGTGATATAATAATAATAACCACATCATGACACCGCACAATGACTCAGCCAAGATTGTATCGCAGGAACTAAGCAACGTTATGGTATAAACTACATAGACAAGAATACTACATCTAAGACCGGTAAGCAAAACAATGCGTCTTGCAAATACCACAAAGTTTCGCCAACGCGAGACCCGAACCCGGAACCTCTAGCTTAGCAGTCGCTGGTTACACCACTGCGACACAGAGGCCATCATGATGTCACGGTTGTATTTTCACCGTCAGTAAACAAATTGACGGAAAATAGCAGAGTTCATAATCTAGCAAATATGAATTTTGGCTGTTCAATCTACTAATAATAAATTCTTCGTAGCTAATTAATTGTGACTACAAAAAATTGGCACACAAAAGGTTAATGGTAATAGGTATTGGTTGATTTTACTCGATTTCTTAAACAATACACTTCTAATTTGAATTAAAGCTGATGAATAAGGGAATACAACTAGTGAGAAATGTTGCGACGTCGTTATGTCTCGGTTTTTGCGAATATTCCCGAATGCTATGTGGAATATCAATAATCGTATTTATTGAATGATGTCTTTATGACAACTGATACAAAACTTTATGGTAAACGAACTTCAACAAAACAAGAAATACCTGTACCCTTCTATATAGTATTATTGAAAACGTCTTCCTTTTTTAAAGACGGTTAATATGACAGCTTAATAACGTTTTGAAAGTTTGTAAAAAGGTAGTATGTATTAATCACTGCCTCCAAAAGAAAAAATACCTTGTTTCAAAGGTCAAAAGAACGAGATTTCTTTGCCGAATCAAAATTTATTTTATATGTTTTAAGCAGTTAATAAGTAATGGTTTTATGACGCAGTATGGTTTGGTTTTTTTTAGGTATTAACTTAACGATATTTCATGCTACATGATCTTGGGTTCGAATCCCGGCGGGTTGTTATTGTTTAGCAAACTGATCAAGAAAAACCCGTGGAATCAGATAACTGTCTGAGATGTCTTTAATGTTTTCATTTATTATGATGTCTTGTAACTATAGCATAAACACCTGGTTTTCGACAACAACAATCTCCGAGTCTGGTTTAATTCGGTTCAGTAATTCAGCTGATAATTTGTTACAAATGCGCCTGTCGAGCAAAAAGTAGCTCGGCCATCCATACCATCCTTTACTCGAAGCAGTTCAGGCTATTTTTGAACCCCTATAACTTCGTTGTGGATAAAACTAGATGCCTATATTTTCAGTTAGCAAGCAGGCATTGTATAAACACGGTATATAATAGTCGTCATTGAACAAGTAGTTTAAGAATTATTATTAGTCAAATTTTCAACATTTTGTCACTCACCGACTGACACTTCTAGCAGACGAAGAAGCTTCAAATTTAGAATATAATGTAATCCCATATAAATAAATAGGATTACAATCCGCAAAACCAGTGTGCCTGTATATGTACCTGTAATATAATGGAATAATAAGTGTAGAGGTATATAATTATTAATATATAATTATGTTTGAATTTAACTTGTAATGGTTAACGGCATGACATCCGGATTAAGTTTTGAAATTCATTCCATTTTTGTAAAACGGCCTTTAAGTTTTTGGTATTTCAGCTTACAATTTGGTTCAACGCTTCCAAGGCTTAGTGGTTGAAATACTCGAAATTTGGAACATGTATTTTTTTTTGTGTTTGACAATGTCGAGTATGTCCTTTACCTTTTTTATGATTTAATAAAAAAAATATACATTCGTTTTATTTTGTGTTTTAAGTTAGTTTTGGTGGCATATGTATTTATCAGTTTTATTAAATATGCCAAATGCGGTGTTTTACTCCTCTGCCTAACCCTCTCCAGGAATAATTTACGGCGTGCGTTTATGTCTTTTATGCAGTTTAATACGTTAAGCAATTTTAAACCTTATAAAGTTAAACTTAGGTGTCAATGTCCTGACGTACTTATCACCCTACCCAGATACTATACCCGACAATCGCTTGCAACGCCAGTGGTATCTGGCAAGCGTTCCTGATTCTATAACCTGTTAAACCCTCAGAAAAACAATCTCGCAGAAACACTCACGGCAGTTTTCTGAGCCCTTTTCTTCTGAAAATGAAAAAATATCTGCTAGACATAACACATTTTTTTTACTATTGGGGGACACCTGTCACTCTATCCCACCACTGGAACTCCTGTTTACCAGGACCAACAGTGGCGTCCTTTAATCGAATAACCAAAGAAAAATTCAAAGACAGCGCTAGTGAGGGGTTTTTTAAAATCAATAATCACAACTACCATAAATATATGTGATGGGCCTTTGAATATTTAAAATATCCACTCGTTTCAAAATACAAGCTAGCTGGTGTAGCCAGTGGGTACAAATAAGCGTGGTCAATAGGGACACGATAGATTTGTACCTCCTGTACTAACGCTGGCCGTAGCGGATACGTCTACATGGGCAAAGCATGTTCGTGGATCTTGACGTTCCAGACATCGAGGGCATCATCATTTCAATAGGCGGTATCACTTTACCGCGGTGAGCCGTCTGCTTGTTTGACCGTGATGTTGTATAAAAATTAAGTTATAAAGTGTCCTATTCAAATAGGATTACGCTAACAAAATCAAAATCTATTTTTTTTATTCATATCGACTTAAAATAAGTACTTTTAAATCGTCAAAATTCTTTTTAAATTACCACCGGTTTGGAATGCCTGTCCACGGGATATAATCCAGCAAGAAACCTCTGTAGTTGCTCTTTGCAATATCATAATAATCTTTAATTACAATACTATTTTTAGTATAAAATTTTACAAAAAAATATGTACATAATATCGCTAAAAATATTTTATATAGACAAAATATAACAATAATCAAGGACCTACTTCATTAATCCTATTGAATTAAAATAAAAAAAGTAATGTTACTACATGAACTACTAGAGTCGCAACAAAGACCCAACTGATAAAAGGTAGCAGAAATATAGTTTACGTTCTGAATCTCCATTTCATGGACCATGGTTGCAACTCCTGCATTTCAACGGTCAATAGAGGTGCCTGCGAGGGTACGATAGATAATGTTTCTGATGTATCGTATCAATAGATACGTTCTATATTTCAGCTTTAGGCTTGTTTTAGCAGTGAATGAAATTATCTTGATTATAATTGTGACTGGTATTCTAAATATTTGAGTAGCGTCTGCCACGCCTCCTAGCGCCTCCAATTTGAAACCGGCTAGGATGTTGTATAACTTACTTGCTTATCTTTACTTAACTATCGGTTAGTTTATTAAAGTTTCGTATCTGAATCATTAAAAATTCTAATCACAAGTATAAAAAAGTTTTGTATTGGTTTATGAGCTGGCGATTATTATGGAATATTTGCTGTCTTATAAGAATTAATGTTGTATTTTTAAATAATATATATATATTAGAAGCCCGTGATTGATACAGATATATAAAAATATCAACTGTCAGTTAGAAATTAAAGTTTTTTCCATATTATTATTCCTTTGGAAACAAAGTTATGAAAGAAAATGTGGTATGTGTGATGGGACAGTCAAATGCTCCTGCAGATTTTGGTAAGGCCACCAACATTCCATCAGGGATTGGAAGGTAGCAGAATTAGTATCACAATAAATGTAATGTACACTTCTAATATGAGGTACATTACCGGTTACAGCGTCTATATCTATATAACCGGTTTACGTATGAACATTGTTCCCAATCAAGTACTGGTAAAAAGTAGGTAGAATTTCAAGACCTAAAATTTTCAGAGAATCAAACCAAGAACATGGCAATTGAAAGGCAACGTTACAAATCCGGTTGCTGAAACATTATTACAAAAAAAACTGAGACATCAACAATTTAATCTGTAATTTTAATTTTAGCAAGAGCATTAGATTTTGTACAAAGTATCAGATGAATTTGCGTCTGGCCACGAAAACCGGTTATCACATAATTTTACAGAATTTCTGTAACATCGATATGTAGGAATATTTATTATGCAAAACAATGTTGTAAAGTTGGGGTTTATGTCTTAAACTTAACTTTGAAAATTAAACATGACTCTAACTAGTTTAATAAGAATTTAAATTGACATTTGAAAATGATGGCCGAAGCCATTATGACAATATTAGAAAAATTTGGCTACTAATCTCACACAATGACTAAAGGCTATGTTTCGTAGAAAATACTTTAAGCCCAAGAATTTATTCCAAGTTGAAATGCTTAAGGAACAAATCCACTGGAATAACTTAGTACTTACAATGCACCACTGCCACTAGTGGTGTGCTGGTCATTATGGAGTGGCCGCTGTCAGTCAGAAGATATTAGAATGAAGTAATATTCGATCGCCGACGGATAATTATCATCAGCCAAAGATCTAAGCTTAACTGCCGAAAAAATAACATTTAATAATGAACCTTAAAGTTGAAGTTTAAAGTAGATTTTTGTTTAGGCTGTAGTGACGGTTAGTTCGTTTTTACTTCGGTGTTGCTAATATGTAATCACTTGCGTTTCTGCTACCGCCTACGGGCACGAGTGCAAGTCCAACGCGTTTACATGAAAATAACATTCTATGTAATTTAACTATGAGTTTTACAAAATAGCTCGTAAGGAAACACGACTTATATTCAAGCTGTTCTAGTCTGAAATAAATGATTATGGTACATAATTGTCACCCGTATCTCTAGGAGTCCAATAATTATACTAATTAAGTGGTTAAGGTCAGTGACCGGTGTTTTTTTTTGGTCTAAATTTTATGTACAATAAAGTTAATTATTTAAATAGCTCTTTCATGAAACTTCTTGTCTTGAATTATGAGGTTTGTAATTTATTTTTTAATTACAATACTCGTAAAAAGTGTACAAAATTACCAAAAATATTTTGTAATTTTAAAGCTTTTGAGTATTTTTTTAGAATAGGTTTTAGGTCTAAATAAAAAAATACGTGATTTATAAATACTAATATAATTTTAAATTTTGTAATGAATTTCGATTTTTATTTTTGCTATACAAAAAATGGCCGCTGACGACATGGCATAAATTTTCTTATAAAAAATCCACATACTACGATTACTGTCAAATATTAGCTAATAGGCTTATTTGTTAAGTGGATTTCTTAATTAATATGAAATTGATTAACTATTGCTCTATATTTGTATTGACAGTGTCATAAAATACCAAAACTCGCGTCCACTCTAACATTCAATGCAATTTATTAGAAATTAGACTTTCTTAATGTATAATAAAGACTATTTTAAAGATCATTTGCCTGTATCAAGATAAATATTACAGCTTTTAAAACTTGTGCTGTCGTTTATTCGAAAAAGAACCTCAAGATGATCAGCTTAAAAGCGTTTATAGAGTATAAGGGAAGTGTTAAAGTGATAAATAAACATTTGCTATTGGCTATGTATATTCTGTCACAATGGTCCAGATAAGATGAAGTGTTGCCGTTTCATAAATTTTAATGTTCTCACATTAGTGATTTGCCCAAGCGGTCGATTAAATTATTTGTAGGTTGACTGCGTATTCATGTTTAGCGGTTTGAATACAATATTTTATACCACTAAAACGTGGCAAATAAGCATACGGCCTGCCTGATAAATGAATGACTTGGCAGATGGAAGAGTGAGTTATACAATAGATCTTCGGTGAACGGTTTTCAACGTCATCATAAAGCCTCGTATCATCATAAAGCATCATAAAGGGTTTGAGGCCTCGGGACCTGGCCCAGACGCCTCAAAGGCTCATTGTACGAAAAAGCAAAGCAATTCAATTTCTGCTCGGCTAAAAGAGGTATAGTAAGTAACCTGCGGTATCAATCATGCATTGCCGACCACGAAATCAAAATCCACTTTCTTGGAAAACTTGCTGAAACTGGGAAAAAAGCATTTCAGAGATTTAGAGACATAAACAAGATGTATAGACATAATATCATTGAACATATTGTGTAACTTACGTTGTTGTAAAGCTGTGGTTTAGTATTTAGTTGTATAGTAAAAAGTCATCAGCGTATCTACCATGAGTATTACCTTCGATTGCCGCTTGCGACTGCATTTACAAATTTGTATGTATCTTTCCAAAGCGCCTCTGACGGATTGATGGGGAATTAAGATTCTTAGTATGAAAATTACTGTAATAAGCTATGATATCTGACGTGTAGAACGTCCGAAATCATGGTAGACCCACAGGGCACCTGCATCCGTCCTAGGGCGTAATTTTTAAAACATAATGCATCATAGAGCAAAAGCCTATACATAATATATAAGGTAGGGTAGGGTCGGCCGAGGGGTAGACTAGTGGATCGAGGGATTAATTATGACGTGATTTTATGTTTCGTGTTATTTATTTAGATATGCGAACCATATATTAAACAATTCTTAAAAATAATGTCTTAAGTAAAAACACTCTTATATATCTACCAAATAAAGGCATGTACAGCAATCAATACAGAAGATCAGCGACGACAGTAACAACAATTTGACGACCTCGGTGGCGCAGTGGTATAAACAGCCGACTGCTACGCTAGAGGTTCCGGGTTCGAATCCCGGCGGGGGCGGGAGTTTGTGTTATTTGCAAAACGCATTGTCTCGCTTACCGGTCTTGGATGTTGTATTCTTATTTATTTAGTATATACCATATCGTTGCTTAGCACCTGCGATACAAGATCTTACGATACTTACTGCAGGGCTGAGTCAATGTGTGTGTCGTGATGTGGTTATTTATTTTATTTAATAACATATATGTGTTAAAATAGCAGTACTATCTATCCAAAAGATATATTTAGCTTCGATATGTACACCCTCATTGTTACATTAGTTGTATATTGAAAAAGTCTCTATATGTTTAATTAAAACTAGTTTAACGAGCATTTGAACGAATTCATGCATTTTTACTTCAATTTCTACAAGATAAATCTTTTCATACAAATGTTATGGTAGATTGTGTAAATATCGACAATCGCCATCAGAAGGGCCATACCAATCGACTACTACAGTAAAATGTATCTTGCACAACTAACAATTCCGCATTCAAGTAAAATACATAATCAGCATTAAGCTACTGACTCAAATTGACATATAATGTAATCTTATGCCTTCCAGTAATTTATTGATGAATACCTTGAAACCTTAATATTTCACTATTCATTTATATAAATGTAGAATATGATGAAAACTGTTATTCAGTAGTGTATTTGTTGTGTTTATTAACAATGGAATCTAAAAAGTTTTTTTTTTTTGAGGACGTGGTAGCTATTTTATTACATGCCCGATCGACCCGACCAGACAGATCGAGGGTTCACATCTAGGGTTGCTGTAAGTTGTAGTTGCCATGTAACTCATTGTGTCCGGATAGTGGGGACAGATTCGAAACCTGTCACACTGTGGGTCAACATAAACATGTGAAATGCGGCGTGTAACGCCTCTGCCAACCCCTCTCGAGGGAGTACGATGTTATGTTTTTTTTTTCGAATTATAAATATCGTTGTATAAAATAACACAATGTGACTCTTATTGAGTACGCCTTAAAGATGATAATATTACTTTTTTACTTTCTTTATTACAAGATTATTTGATAAAGCTTCACAAACCTGCCTTATAGAAATCAAATAACTTTTGTGTATCTGTGTGTGTGTCAGAGGGTTAATAGAATTAATAATGATAACCACATCACGACACACACATTGACTCAGCCCTGCAGTAAGTTTCGCAAGAACTTGTGTCACAGGAACTAAGCAACGATATGGTATATACTACATAGATAAGAATACGACATCCAAGACCGGTAAGCGAAACTATGTGTCTTGCAAATAACACAAAGTCCCGCCCCCGCCGGGATTTGAACAGTGCCGGTACTGTCATACAAGCCCAAAAGCCCGGCTTGCCCTATCGAACCCAGGTGAGTTCGCGCTCTCGTTCATTAATTACTTTTCAAATCTAATAACAATACGCTTTGCATAGCATGGTTCAAAATTCGCGCTAATTTAACGCGTAAGTATGAAGTGTAGATTTAAGAGTAATGAGGCAATAAGACATTTATCGAAATGAATTATAAAAACTACAATAACGTATCTCTCGGCTTGCTATTCTAAAACTCTAGGCACGCCACTGGATTCGAACCCGTGTTTTAGACTGCGAAGTATCTAAAAACTCTGTGACGAAATCCCTGGCAAAAGCTAGTTTTCTTAATAATAATTATTTATTCGATAATCTCATAATTTAATAACAAGCCGAAAGTATAAATCCGTACGACAATAAACAGTCACCCCATGATACGAAGTAGTTTTATCGCACTGCACTATATAAAAACGTGTAAACTTATGTAGACGAACGTAACACTAGTGTTGTACCAATTAAATTTAAATTTACGACAACTTCTTTAAAACAAGTTTTGTTATTAAATATGTAAGATATTTTTTTATCACAGCCAGCAGGATTAAGCGCTTGTGTGAATAAATTAATAGCTTTGCTTATAATAAAATTTCATATTGTATCTAAATTAATAAACTTAATTTGATTAGGATTGATTGAACTGTCATATTTATTTTTATGAGCTATGGTCTTCATTATTATATAGCATTCGAAAGGGCATATGAATGATTTTTTTATTTATTTATTACAATTCGATGCCACATTTACACACAAATACGTTATTTTTTCTCAAATATCTGACTTATTAACTAAGAAAGCTTCAATGTCGTTGGTTAGACAGAAATATCAAAATGTACGATGACGTCAAAGTACACGGGTGCTATAAAACTTCCATAGAAAAGGTAGTTCTGATGAGCGAGATAGATATATTTACTTTTAATAGTTCTATCTCCCTCGTTTATCGTACAAGTGCAATTCTGTTTTCACAGTAAATGTCCTATTTCCACATACTTTATTATAAATTGATTGAATAATCAAATAAATTTCGTGCTTATTCCCTATTGAAGGACAAATGTAAAACACAGTAGAGTAATTTTATAAAAATAACTTGTAGCAAGTCATCATTTATTTAACTACCACCTTTGCTATTATTTTTACAATAATAATTAACAATGTTTTATATAATATAATAGTTTAGTTAGCATAATTCGCAAGTAACAAAAAATCACTTAAACAACCGTGACATAACATAATTTTATCGATATCTATCAATGCATTGTTCGGTGCAGCACTATCGCATGACGCAATGGGCTGCAGTGATCGCGGCTTCTTCCGTTCGATCTAATTACAATGCAGCCGACGGTAAATGTCTTATGCACATTATGCACTAATTACTAGTTTACTACGAAAGCGTTTTACGACCGATCGACTTATTTAAACAACAGTATTTAAGTACAACACCATTTCATTGTCTTTTTTTTAATTATCTAAAAAAAGGTTTTATTGTTCAAATATTGACTTATTAGAGGTTGAATGTATAAAGTTTTAGTACATTATACAATTTTGAGATATAAATTTACCAGTATTTATTTTGAATGTCATAAACTGTTTAATCAAATATATTTATTACTATATGATAAAAAGATATTTAAAATCATTGGTATGGATCGCTGACAAAAATATTGCATACGGGAAATAGAAAAGTCTCTCATTAAACATATTTATTCATACAAAACTCCTTATATCGTAAATCTATAGAAAAGCAACAAATTTTTGATAAAAACGAGACAAAATTAATCACAAAAAACCTCATAAAAAAGATACATTGAAAGCAAAATTCGAAGACATAAAAAATCACAAATTGCAAATGTAGTTTATTGTAAACATACTGTACCATGTTATTAGCGAACAAGCGCAGTAAATAAATATTCTAGTTCATTCTAATAGTATCTCTGTACAAATTTAAACTCTACAATCAGTTTTTAAGGTCTATATTTAAATGTTTCCACCAAGACGTTGATTAACTAGAGGCGTTAACACTTTCCTATTTTTTAACGATTTATTGTATCACATATCGACATTTCCCATACACGACATATCCAGTTTTTTTCCCTTACCACATCACTATTTCCTCGTGTTACATATTTGCGCTTGTAATGACCCATTTATCACGTTTATGCGATATTTATTTATGATGAAAGCGGTTTTAATGAACGACTGTTTACTGATTTCAAAATTAACGCGAGGTTCTAAATTCAGGTTTGCATGGATCTTGTTTCGTCGGAAAGAGGATAACTTATTTTATTATTTATTATAACAATGCAATATCTAACATGGGGGGACGCGGTAGCTCAGTTCGTTACGTGCTTTGGTTTACCGACCGACCCAACCCAAAACATCGACGGTTCGGTCTAGAGTTGCCGTACGTTTTATCTGACATGTTTATCCTTGAGTCCGGATAGCTGCGACAGATTCGCAACTTGTCACACTGGGATTCAACATAAACATGCGACATACGGTGTGTCACATCTCTATGCAATAACTAAGTAGGTAATTTAAAAATAAAAAAGACATGTTTGTTGTTGTCTTTCAAAATACAGCCTTGATACCCCAGGTGTTGCAAGCGCTTGTAAACGACGATGACTTGATATATCGACATGTTTTTCTACTCGAATCAAATTTTTCGGATCTGTTCATTAACATCTGTTCCGCAGTTTCGAAGATTTTCTTAATCAATTGATTTTAATTATTTGTTTTGTTATAAACAACAATTATATACTGATGCTGCAATTTTACGATTTATAGATTTAACCTACATTATGTTTGTTGGAACAATTAAAAAAAACAAAAGTACTCATTAATTTTTATCTCAAATAGATCTTGAAATGTTTCGTAATAACGAAAATTACTGAAAATTACCATTCGATCGCAATAAACATCTGATTACTTAATGGTAAACAATAAACAATGAAACTAATATAACGAGTAGGCAATTAGTCAATGCGTGCCACGGAACGGCCTAAATACCTTAAAAAACGTGTTAGTAATTACAGGGTTTGATATAAGGTATTAAATTTGATGTTATTACATACATTGGTGTTTAGCTACATTGTTAATAACTAAATATGAAAAATTCAAAACTGATCGATTTCCATAATAAAGTATTTCTTAAGTAACCATCAGGTTGTTGTATCAGCAATATCATACTTAAAATAATATTGTATACGTAACTGGGGGTAAAAAAACATAAAAATACGTATATTATAAGCAATTTGTAAGAATAAGAATAATTTATTTGCACGAAATATGACCACACAGGAGGCGTTAAGTTTTATAAGTAGGTATATTTCACATGTATCGAGCATGCAAATTTTCAAGTCAGAGCATTTGTATTAAAATGAAGAAAGATCCTTATTAGAGGTGTTAATTTTTTCTGAAATCTTCATCAGAAACCATCGTAAACTCATTTGGTTTAAATTAAATTAAATAATGTAGATTTTTAGACATGTCTACAAGCAAACTTCAGTTTATTTTTAAAGTTAAAATCCCGAGCTACAAAAAATGTTAGTAATTAAAAACCGTAGTAACGGTGTGGCGTAGTAATCAGCCCCGTAGTCAATTTGTCGTAGTAAAATCGATTAACTACTACGATTATTTATTTTTGTGGTTGAAATATTTATTTATACATCAATCAATCATATACTACAAAGTGTATACCTATACTTTAAATTGTTTTAATTCGTCAGAGGGAATAATGATACCAAATTTTTACATTAATTTATTTTACATTGTAACAATAGCAGGAAACACTGGAAGATTTCATTATTTTATGAAACAAAACAGGTTTAAATCTACAAAAAATTTAAGGATGTTCCCTGAAATACAATTTTTTTATTCTTAAGTTTGGTGACATTTTACAGAAAGTCTTGAAACAAAAAAAAAACAAAAAAAAATGGCTTTTCCTGTGTATTTTGTCTAGAGTTTGTATAATTATGTTGATTCATATTACGCATGCGCGAAACAGAGCATGACTGGAGATTTACATTTATCTTTATTTACTTATTATTTATATGTTTTTGTTTTATATAAACGTAAAGATACTGCAAAAACTATCCAATAATTTTAATAGTTCAATTTATTAAAACTTTACGATTACTTAAGTTCCTTTGATTTCTCTTCGATTTTTTTAAATTTTAGTACATATATACTATTGAATTCAAAAAATTCACGTTTTCTCTCGAATATTTCCTCAAGTGAAGAAAAAAAATCTTCATTGATTATTATAAATTTTTTATACGAAAAATATATTGTAAAATAAAATTATAAAATAATGCATATCTAATACTAATTTCTTTGTTTCAGGTTAGTGAATTTTAATTTTTATCATCGTGTCATCTCACTTCCAAGAACGGTAAGTTTTTAAAAAGATTTAATTCTAAAATATATACATAAATATTTCTATTTATTATGTTAAATGGTACGTGTATTTAACTTAAGCAGCGCCATCTTATTAAAATTGTACAAATTGTAGATATTTTTTTTTATATCTGCAATGATAAATTTTCCTTTCACTTTCACTGACCACTTTGGTTGTCCGCCACTGGACGCAGTTTGCAATTACACACACAGATGGCGGTCACGAAATAATTAGATTTTTAAAAATATGAATTCAACGGTTGAACTAATACCCAGTCTGTTTATTTTAAATTTAACTTCTTTATTTTTCTAAATTTAGAAAAAAAAACTGTGATTTTTTACATATCATTCTTTAAATTAATTAAATGTATTATATATAAAATAACAAATGGTCACCGGTTTAAATCTGCTGGCTTTGAAATCAATATTGCTAAACTGGAATATAAATACTTTGTTCCTCTAAAACAAAACCTAACAAATATGAACTTTAACTTGAAAAGAATAAGGTCTAATCCATATAAAGCTACTACACAGTAAATTATCTGAGAAAATTGCATTATCATAAATAATGTGTATATTTTATTCATTATGTTCGGATGATTACGATTCACGTCATTAATTTGAAGATTTAAGTTACTGTAGTACAGTTGGTACATAAAGCTTCACATAATAATTGCAATTTCAGTCCTTGTGCTGTACAACTTAAGAACGGTACAATGTCCAAATAATTTCGGTGGATTCAAGGCCGTATGTACGTGACCAAAAAGTTTGGACAACCCAGAAATGGTACCCAGTAACCCAGATTCCAAGCCAAGGCCAAGAAGCACGAAAATGACATTGGATGAAATCGAGAGTGAACGAAAGTAAGAGTGGATGATGAATGAAAGTGAACGCATTCGAAACCGAAAGTCGAGATGCGGTTTGTTCAGTTAATACATTTTGCATCACTTACGTAACAATTTAATCTGTCTCCTAGAGATAAATTACAAAGCATTTTTTTTGTTTTTTAATAGCAACAAAGAATGAAGATTTAATAACGTAAATAATAAAAAATATTATAATTGATCAATTGCGGTGATTTTTTAATTATTTTTTAACTTGATCACGGATTAACTTAAAAAAATGATGCGCAAAAATTTTGTTATCTAATTTAGTTGTATTAATAAAACAGGGATCTGTATATTTAATAAAATATGTTTAAAGTTAAACGATTTATTGAAATTAACGTCGTTCTCGGTTTTTTTTTTATTTGGCGGCCATGTTGCTTTTTTCTCATAGTGTGCTATATTCTTCTACTTAAAACCTTTCATTTTATATCCATATTGAGAGGGTTGTGAAAAAACATGTAGTCCGCCATTTTGTGGCGGCGTCCATCTTGGATATACAATGATACTGAACATATGATATTGTATTGTCATCAGAACTAAAGGTGTGTGCCGAAAATCAGATCGATCCAATAACAGGAAGGGGGTAAAATTTTAATCACTAAATTTTACCCAAACACACCGGTCAAGTTGAATGAAATCGTTTAAAAACACAAGTTTTGTAAGTCACATTTGAAACTTCTTCTGTTTTTTCAAGTTAAGCCGGAATAACTGGCCAATATGACAGCAGTAGGTAGGGTACAAAAGCGTCAGTTGTCAACATGCAGCAATAAATTGTAGTCATGACACAAACTCACGATTCTATGTTAAAAGATTAAGCATTGATTTCAACTATTTATGATGTAGTATTTTCTATCGATGTTGTGGTTGATATCGGGTCATTTGTATAGCTATGGCAATATTTGTTTTAAATTACTGTAGATTAATCGTTAATCATGAAATAGTAGGGCAACTATCGAGTGTATTGGAAAATTAATGCCGGCCTCTAAATCTGCTTTAAAGTAATAGTTTTCTTTGAGTCCCGTGACTCAGTTATTTAAAAATAAAATAATTTTGTAAAATTTTGCTCATTCGTACTTGTTGATACTATGAAATACTTGTTTAAATTCATAGTAATACAATGAGTATCGAATTTTCGTTTTGAAATATAAATACTAACAAATATGTATAAAAATTGAAAACTTTAAAATTATTAATAATCACATACCTACTATTACTGCATCGATACAGCTTAAATGCAATTTAGAACTATTTGGATAACAAAATGTTTAAGATCTTGATTAAGCGATGCTAAAGAATGAGCCAAAAAAAAATATCTGTGACAGTATCTTGGGAAGATACAGTAGGTACTTCTTCATATAACTGTCATGGCGAGTCAAAGGGTCGGTGAACTCTTGCAGAAGGTGGGTGAAGGTCACAGTAGGCTCGGACATGGTATGTGATAGGCAAAGAATAGTGAGAAACAGACCGGACAAACAACAATAAAAATACCTAGTGTCATATTAACAATAGTCATTCAGCAATTATGTTTTTTTCGTTGATTAAATTATAATTTGGAAATTAAAAGCTGATGTTTTTTTTTTTTAAGTTTGCGTTGAAATTTAATTCTAACATCACAAATGGCTCAGGACTTATTGCCTTAGAATATTTAGAAATAAAATGCACGAATTGTTTTTAAATAAGCCGTTAACTGAGTTAGTAGATATAGTATTTGCCATTTGAGAATTCGTCTTTTGAATTTTCTAAGTCAAAATGAAGCATTTGTAACTTACAGATCTTTGTAAATATTGGTTTTGGAAATAGGATGAGTTATTTCGAAGTTTGGATTTCCTATTTATTAGTAATTAATTATATTAGTTAATACTATTAGTTACGATAAATACATGAACCACATCACGATACACACATTAGTCACAGGAACTAAGCAACAATATGGTATAATCAATCTAAATAAATTATCTGAGGCCGGTAAGTGAAACAACACTTCTTTTAAGTAACACAAGAGGCCACCTTTACCGGTATTCAAACCTAGAACCTATGACATGGCAGTCGGCTGTTTACACCACTGCGCCACAGAGGTCGTTATATAAAGTATATCTATATTTTATTTTTTAAGTTTGTATCAAATGAGAATATTTTTTATCCAATGGTATGCCATTAATTATTTAGCTTTTTACTTGTGCAATATTAGTATAAGTTATACATTCTGTGTCGGTATAATCTTTGCTCGGACATTGTTATAGCGATTCTACGAGATTGTGCAATTCGATGTTAAGAGCGCTCTACTTTGGGAGCGAAAGGGACCTCTATGTAAAGTGAGGCTTGTTTGCATTCTCTCCTTCGAGTCGAGCCAAGTAGAGCGATCTAGAGCAATGTAACATGCATTTAACTTTATTTGTAATTGTACAGTTTATGTAATTCCATGTTCAAATAACTACTATTAAGACAACCGCAATTAACTCGCGAGATGAAGTGTTTGGTAATGGATTTTAGAAGCTTTCTATATCATTCTGATTTATTTTATTTTTATTAGTATGAACTGTATGAAGGACAGTTCATTAAACAATGATTTTTTTCTTATTATTTTTTTTATATCGACCAATTATAAACTCGTCCGTACCTGCGTTACGTGCATCGAATAATTCAAATAATTAATTTCTTCGAATCAATAGATACAAACTGTTAAAGAATTCTAGAATAATTTCGCATGTTCACGTAACAACCGTTGTATAATATTACGACATAAATATCAATCAAAACAAGGCATTATTAGGTGTAAATCGGGGCTATGAAAATGGCGGAAATGTAACTTGTCATGTTCTATATACCTTTATTATATTCTACGAGAATATCATAAATAATATATCTACATAAGATGCATGACGGTCAGGCGTCTCCTGACTGTCTCCCCTTTAGTTTTTTTTGGCCTCTGGGCCATTTCAATTGCTGTCTCCGCTTTGCTGGGGGGGAAGTCTGAAACTGCTTTCTTACTACCTCCTATTTCTTCTGATTAAGTTCGTTGCGGGTCCCAAGACAGCCGGTAGGGTGTTCGGGCACAGCCTGTGCGTCATTGCACAGCTGTATTAGTCACTGTTGATCCTGATAAACAGGAGTTGCAGTGGTGGGACAGAGTGGCGGGTGTACCCCGACAAGATACATCAACTGCAATTTCGAGAACATTTGTCTATGAAAACACAAGGGTCGGATCTTGTGACCAACCCTTCTAACTATAAAGGTGTTCACAGACATGTTCTATAATATATAGCGGTACCTTAAGATATCACTCACATAGCGGGAATAGCGGTTCACAGATGGCCGCTATGTATATGCGGGTAGTCGCTATTCATATGAGTAGCGGCCTGTGAACGCATTTTCCGGCATGTGTGTATCTTACGATATATTATAGCGCGTGCCTGCGAACCCCTTAGTGGTAATTTCGGTTTAGCTTTGATATAGCCTCGAAATATTCGAATGGGAATCACGCAAACGAATATATCCAAGCAAACAAAAAAGCGTAAATTGAATCAATCACAAGTTGTATTTCTGTACAGGATTAATTTATGATTGAAAAAATAAACAAAAAAAAAGTTTATTTAATTTAGTATTCGTTCTATGCAGGAAACTTAAAATTTTTTGCTCCACAAAAGTCTGTTTCGGTAACAAATTTTTTCAATTAAAAAGCTTATCAAGGAACCAATCAATCAAATCTCAATCAAAATTATTAAAAGCCTCGCTATTTTGAAACTTATAAGGAGGTTGACTTCCTCAAATGCAAATACACTGACTGTTAATTACCATCGTTACAGCACTAAATGTGGTAAGATCTATCAATACATTAATTATGTCTTTAATTTGACAACGTAAAGAGAGTTATGTAAATATTTGCATAAATAATAAAATGTTTGCATAGTTTTGTAGACAGATTATAAATAAGACAGCGAAGTTTTGGATTTATGAGTTCATCGAAATATCTTTAAGTTTCAGCAAACAAGATTTATACCTATTTTGGGTATTTTTAAATTCGAGTGTTCCAATAAAATGGCTTTATTGATTTTGCTTTTTAAGGTAATCGAACTTTGACTTTCTGTTGACGTTTCAATAGGTTTACTTTCTTAGTAAAGGTCGAAGGAAAAAAGAATTTTGGATATTTTTTGCTTAATTTCTGCATGGTTCAGTTTCTTAGATTTGGTCAGCTTAGGTATTTTTAACATAAGATACATGCCATAAACGTTTTATTTTCCATTAAACCAGTTAACAATATTCGGTATTCAACAATCTAACAGTGATCACAATCTGATATTCACATATATTTATTAAATTACAGTATGATATATGTAACGTTTGTTCCATTATGAAGTATTTTTCATAGCCTCAATATTTGAGGGCATTCTCTTGGAAGGAGTCACACATCACTGCAGATATGTGACGGACAAAACTTGAAAGTGAAATAAGTCCTGCATTTCATATCTTCAGACGTAACTTCATCAAAACTCCACCTTATCTTATTGCAATAGAACCCACATCGCATATCAAGGAACTCGGAAAACTGCGAAATGCAAAACCGGCAATTGAAAAAAAAAACAGTTGATTTTGAATCTTATTTTTTTAAGGATAAAGGTTCACTTATTCTCTCGGGTTCCGCAAACAAACCCCGTTGTAATCAAACTCATCAATTATCAATTTCAAAAGAAATAAAAATGTGTTTCGCAAAGGTAACATCGGTTATATTGAAATTATTACTAAGGACTAAGGTAACTCCACCTACATTTACCCTGACAAGATAATATGTTGATCGCATAATCTAATACTGAAGGTGGCACATGACCTCGCTTATATTCAATAGTTAGTAACAATTTCTGTGTGTATCATGAGTTTTACCTTCGATTGCCGCTTGCGACTGCGGTTACAAATTTGTATGAATTTTTGTAAAGTGCCTCTTACGAATTGATGGGGGATAAATAATGCTCCTACAAAATCACTGTAGTAATCTATGTTACCTGATGTGTAGAAAAACTATACAAACTCATGATAGATTCACGTAATAGAATGTTTTCTTTAGTCTTAGTAACGATTCTGTAGTCGGGTTTTAGTTTTTGGACTTTTTTTAATAATCAAATACGGTTTCTAAGGAAAAATCATGAATGCTTTTTTTTAAAGCCTATTATCCACGTGGATTTTTTTATTTATGCTGACTATTTTAAGCCTTTATTTATTCTTATTTATTTATACTATATTGAAAAAAGCAACTACGGAAGTTTCTTGCCGGATTCTTCCCCTTAGAAATAGCATTCCGAACCGGTGATAGTAAAAAAAAAACACGATTTGAAAGTGCTTGTTTTAAGTCTATTCGAATAAAAAACATTTTTACTTTGACTTTTGACTTTGATACTGATTTAGTTAAAACGTCGCTTAGTATTACAAATCTTAAAACTCCATTCGGTTCCCGTCTATCACTCAATGACTGTTTCACAAAAAGTTCATTATAGATAGAACAACATACCAGATGCATAGATAAAATAACATCCGTATCAGTTTAGTAACAATTGCTTAACCTTCATAAAACAGATAATCTAGAATTGCAACACGAACATTACAATAATGGATAACAAAATGTCCTTCAATATTGAAGTAACCATTATAAAACGTAATAATTGATACAATTTATTTGACCGACTTTAAAAAGTCATTATTTTAATTAAGTTTTAATACTTTTTAGTAACAAGTTGAGAGAATACCTAAGGCTATTGAAGTTTTTAAAGCAATGAAGTTGCGGATATGGCAACGTAAAATGATGGCTCTAATAATGCAAGCGATAAATGAGAAAGGAATCTGGTCACCAGCTTTGTCTAATAGCCTTTAAGTTGTCAAAAACAATATATGGTTTTAGAAATTTTCTCAGGAGTTCTCTGTGGTAGGCCAGTTTTATATGTTCCGGCAAGAATAAGTTACGTAAATATTTTACATTTTCGTAAGCAAAACCTGAGTTATAGCATTCAGGCTTTAGTATTGAATCTAAGTATAGATCTTGGAACCCGAGGAAATTATAGCAGAAGATTTCGTAACTTTAATATTCAACACTGTCATACTGTTAGCTCAAGTCTGCTTAAATCTCTAAGGTATCTTGTCCAGAACGTTTATTCAGTATAAACTCCGATAGGCAGTAAGATATAATTAATGTTGCTCCTATGTTTCGAAAGGAAACATAGATTTCTGCATAATAATTCGTTTGTACGTCGCTTTGTTCAACGAAGGATGAACTTTTAGGCATGTGTAACTTTAATAGCATGTTTTACAACGTTGCCTTGTGTTTAATTCGAACTACTTTACATGATCTTTAAGTTAGTTAGATTTCGTTTACAAGTGAATGCCATCTTGGCTTACAAATATTCCGCTACACGAAGACCGATCGGCTGTATTTGTGGTTTGAAATGTACATGCACATAATTCTAGTGTGCGGAATCTCTTTATTGAACGAATTCTAGATTACGCATACTAAAACAACTTGCTTGCTTGCATGTACACACGCTTGTCAAAACGAACACAACCTTAATACAACTTTCTTGGTGAGATAGAATATCGGTCACAAGATATCGTCAGAGAATATTATGCTTGTTGGCAATGTATGATGAAAACGACACGGTTTCGTACGCGTCCGCGCAAAATGATTGAAGGTTTGATCATTCGGAATACGACACATTGAACGTTGCGATGATATCAACCGGAGATTTCGAAATTTTAGTTATTTTATCCTTGAAAATGGTTAAGTAAGTAAAAACAATGAAATAATTGCTTTAATGATGGCAAATATGAGGCATCTACATTGCGCAAATACCATGATCGCGCATGTTTTTGTCAAGACTACGGTTTCGTCACAAAGCAGGCATAACTAAACGACAGCTGCTGCTTGCTAACTTACTGATACACATCTACCTCGCATTATTACGTGTGTCGTAAATAGCTCGCACGGCCCTCAATCCTCATAATAACACCCTATTACCCCAAATTCTGTGACAATCATGGGAAATGAAACATAGTAAATATAATTATCTTTTGGCAGAGCCAAATTTTATTTTATTTCAGTTCGTATAAAAATACTTGCTTTTGTAAAAAAAATATGTCAGGAAATCCAAAAAAAATATTTTTGTCTCTAAAATTAACAGGTACTTCAACTCAAAACATAACATTCACCGATCTGGTAATATCACAACAAAAAAAAGACTATAAAAAGAGTATTAGGTACATCAGTGCGAGGCGAGGGAGGGTCGTGCGGCGTGGTGTCCAGGGATCTGGGAGGGCCACTATCCCTCTGACGTCTCACCGCACGGCCCTCGCTCGGGTATAATAGTGCTAAGCTTAAATTTATATCACATTCAGATTTCTGCTTCCTGCAGCCTCTAGTAGCTATCATGGTGGCCGTATTCGTGGCCGTGACCATGGCCGACGTAGACGGGAACCGGGACCTTTACTGGGTAAGGTACGTGCTTTTCAACGTGAACAGGCACGTGTTTCTCGATGTGCACTGGGTAGGGCCTGTCGACGGGCACTTTCACGGGGTACGGCACGTGCTTCTCGACTGGGTAGGGGATGTGCTTCTCGACGGGGTAGGGAGCTGGCACCGGGACCTTGACGGGGTATGGGACAGGCTTCTCAACGTGGACGGGGTAGGGCCTGTCGACGGGGACCTTCACGGGGTAAGGTACGGGCTTCTCTACTGGGTAGGGGACGGGCTTCTCAACTGGGTAAGGCACGGGCTTGGGGATGTGTACGGGGTAAGGCCTGTCGACTGGGACCTTTACGGGGTAGGGCACCTCTTTGTAGACTGGGTAAGGAGCTGGGACATGTACTGGGACCTTTACTGGGTATGGGACCTTCTTTTCAACTGGGTAAGGAGCTGGTACGTGGACCTTGACTGGGACTGGCACTTGTTTCTCTACGGGGTAGGGCTGGGGCACGTAGACTTTGACGGGGACGGGTCTGTCGACTGGCACATGAACGGGGTAGGGGACCTTCTTCTCAACGGGGTAGGGTTGGGGAACATGAACTGGTACTTTGACGACCTCCTTGACTGGGTACGGCACGTGCTTGACCACTGGGTATGGAGCGGGGACATGGACCTTTACGGGGTAGGGGACCTTCTTTTCTACTGGGTAAGGGATGTGTTTCTCCACAGGGTAAGGCACTGGTACATTCTTGACGACGGTGATGGTCTTGTGCACTTCTTCGTGCCCATGTCCGTGTCCGAAGTCGCCGAAGCTGCCGTGTCCAAGTCCAGCTTCCCACCCACCGTGCCCGTAACCAAGCCCGATGTCGAACACTCCTCTCTTCTCATGCTTCTTGTCGTCGGTCGCCGCGTCCTTATTGTCGGTCACTGCCACTTCTTTTTCTGCTTTCTTGGCTTCCTCGGCGTGAGCGAAGGCCAAGAGAGCCACCAGACTGGCGGCCACGAGCTGAAACAACAGACACAAATTTAATTGCGGACTCGACTGCACCGAATTAATTGGAGCGATCGCGAATGCGAGATAATGAAACCGAAAGTGAATATCCGAGGCGCTGCGTAATGTTTAATTAAATAGTACAAGAAGGCTTCGCGGCTTGTTGCCTTTAATGAGTGGTCGGCTTAATACCGCCTCCAATAGCTGCGACACACAATGCGCGTGCGCAATATTTCCTTATTGCCCAACGCGACAAACTGGGACGATTGCAAAATCCCGAAAAATCCAGAAACCGCCGGGCACTTCACGAACCACTTTCTGAACTTAGCACGATCACTTATTAAGCGAATAATAAGAAATAGAAATTGAACACACCATAACCCTCATGATGCTGTTCTTTAGGTTGCACTGAAGCCAGTGAAGTCCTGAATGTGAATGATGCGTGGTGCTGTGTACCGTGGGTATATATACGCACTACGAGCGGCCGACCGAAGAAAAAAAATGGCGGTGCGCTGTAGGACTCTGTTACACTTTCGCTTTTGAGGGGACTCGGTTTACGTGCATTAAACCTAAATCGCTCCAAATCGATATAAAACATACCTGAATTGACCGGTTTTTGACCCATTTCGAACAAATCTGCTCTCCTCCCTAAAATATTCTGAAGCTAAAATTATAATTAGCGACTCGCTTTATAATCAGATTTCTCACAATTTTAATCAATTTAGTAAAAGTACCAAAAAGTTTTGAATTGAAAAAGAATTCTAAATTATTATTTAGAATATAAAAACGCCTTCCCTCGGGTGAAACCGTTTTTCAAAATAAGATAAAATCATCGAAACCCGGCTAAGATTTCATGTAAATTTTAAGATTAGTAAATATTTGTAGACTTCTTTCAACACACTATTACCCTCGTTTAATTTGTGTACCTACCACATTGATTTCTTCATCTGCAAACTCAGATCTTATTTCGCGTGTGATCCGTTAAATAGAATTATATGTGGGAACAAATCTAAATATTTACTTTTCTGTTAAGGAAAATTGGTAACGAATTTGTAATCAGTTTTCTGTACATCAATTGCAAGGGTTTAACATGATTCCTTTGAATCTGCGAGCATCTTTAATAAGACTGTATCACTCTAGTTGATGTATGTTTTATACTTTATACGTACTTAATGTTTTTAATAAGATATATAGAAATTATTTCTGAGCCTGCAATTAAAACAAATAAAATTTTCATCAAAAATAAGTATTTTTATAGTCAATAGCAATTTTTTCGCCATAAAAATTTGTACAATTATGATTTAAATGCCTAATATTATTCTAGTTGGCCTGTGTTAAATATTCCTTTAAAAGAAACAAAATTAAAACTTCCTCATAAAACTTCGATCAATAACAGAACTAATAAAATAACAAAATTATTTCTTTATCGCAAATTTAATATTAATAACATAAGCTTTTTTAATCACAAGAATTATCTTCTTCGTATCTTGACAGCAATATAAAAACCAAATAAATTGAAGGTCTTTTGCCACTCTTTAACCGACATTCTGTATAGGAGGTTCTGTATTTGACACGAGTGTTGTTTATATTGCACAAAGTAACAAACGCATATACTAGTAAAATCTCTAACATCCAGACCATTTAGGTAGCGAGTCCACAAATGTTTTATTCAGTTATTTATTTATCAAACCAAAATGACTATTGTAATTTATATATTATGAGTCTAATCTAATTAATATAATTAATATTATAATTATATTATTCTTTTTAATTGTAATTATTTAATAAATTTAACCTTTGAGACTCAAAAACGATATAGTCATTAAAAAATATATATAATTTAATTATTACAATTAAAAACCTACTAAAAATAATGTCTATAATTGAGTGTGCCCATAGCACTGGCTGCATTTCCACGTTGTATAGCGATGCTCAACCTTACAAAGGAGCGGTACGATCACGACTCTCTTTTAATTAAACATTTAATAACAAACTATAAAACTTAAAATTTAATTTAATATAATTGTAATGACAATTTTTTTATTTTTTGGCATGAACTTTCTTGTTTTTATCGTTTAATTTTTAATTGACATTGAACATTTGCACGTCTTTTGGACTAACTATAAACATGTAATATAACCCTCACAATCAAGTGCAAGATAAATGATTCAGATTTGAATATCATCCAAAACTTTATCTCATCACCTTAACACAGGCGTAGTGAGAAATTACACGACTTCAGTAATAACTTATTCACTTTGTTTTTTCATATCAGTTAAACTGATAAAACATCTGGATCTCTATATTTTTATATCCATGTTTTATGCAAATAAATATTCTATTCGATTCATTTTTTGTCGGCTAAGTCCGTTTGCCATAAGATTTAGTATCAAGTTATAATAAGAGGTTATCAAATAAATATAATTATTTATAATTTGGATAGTAGCGTTCGGGAATCTTCGTGAAAACCGACAAATTACGAAGTGGCATAATTTTTCAGTGCACCTGTACATTCTATCGTAAAATTTGTTGTAAATTTTGAAATATATTTGTGTAGTAATACATTAAAATGAGATAACATTTACAATTAGAGGTCTCATTAAAGCAATAATTCCATTGTACTTCAGTGATTAACCTGTTTTAATGGTCGTTAAGAACCATAGTAAAATGTTGTATGTTAAAATAATATTAAACAAACCATACTTCATTAAGTTTGATAGCTTAATTTAAAGTTAAACTCTTTGAGTGAACTAAAATTTTGATTTTTAAATTCAAGGATATCTTTATACATTTAAAAACTATCATGAAGTTAATTGTATGAATCAATTATTTATTATTATTATTACACGGGAGATTCCAATTACAGTAATAAGAATTACACTACACGCTAATCAATAAAATGTTACAATTAATTAATTAATAAGTATTAATAAAAATAAAAAAAACATATTATAAATTAATTCAAACAATATTCATTTTAATTTTGCATTTCAGATTTATATTATATGTAGAACTACTGTAAAATCAATTTCACACATTTCCATTCCAATTTCTATTAGCGGAGGTACGATATATAGCGGCATTTCAACGCACTAATTAAAAGTTCAACTATTAATTAAACATGTAACTAAGCATCAATTTTCATATGACACAGTTTCAAAATAAATAGAAAAGAATCAATTTGGATTTTCATGATTTCCTTAGTATTCGGATGTTACAGAATGTATGCTTCTTTAAAATAGTCAGTCTACGTTTTTGTAATCGTTAAATTGCTCGTTTTTTTTTGGCCACAGTGATACGGTTAAAAGTTGTTTTAATTTTACGTAACGGTAATATCGGGTGACAGGAGAGTGTTGTAAAAGTGATTTGGAGACTGGTATGTTGGTGACTGTATTGGTATAGCAGTCATTGCTGGTTCACAACCGCAAGGCTCCGAGTTCGAACGCGGTCGGATGCACTTTAGTTGAAGAGAAGTTCCACTTTCTAGGAAATAAATACTTTAAAAAGCTTTTCATGGGTTTTGTGATGATAAAAACAAATAACGAACTGACATACACACGTTTTCGCTATTATTATCAATACCTATGATTTTTTTATTTCTATGTGACATCGTTTATCTACTAAGAAAAAACAATGAATTTCGCCAACTGTTGGGTCCAAACATTATCACTCACTATGCATTCAAAACATCACATTGAAATCGGTTTAGTCGGATGTAACTTTTATTTCAGCTTAATTACCATAATTTTGTGAGTAAAATTATTAATAACTACTTTAGTATACTTAAGAAAAAAAATACGATACTATTATTTTTTCAAATTTTTCATTTCTTTTTTTCACACGGATGTTATACAGTACAGTACTATCTATTTTGTCCGTCAGCGTATCGAGAATTGGTACTGGTTCTTAGACGACTTAAAGTAGAAGTTGCTATTTCTTAAGATTGAATAAATATCGTCTATTCTTGCTTCCGCAAACAAAATAATAAAAATATATATTATACAAATAAATAATACATAACGACACAAATATACTCAGCCCTGCACTAAGATATTTGTTGTTGTTGTTGTTTATTGATCTTGAGTTGCAGACACTAACCAACGATATGGTACAAACTACAAGAATAAGAATACTACATCCAAGACCGGTATGCGAAACAATACGTCTTGCAAATAACACAAAATTCCAAATTATTAATAACATATAGTTCGGGAGTTACTTAACGAGTAACAAAACTGTCAGTAAAACTTTCTGATTTATTGTATATCAGCAGAATTTAATATGTATAATAATAATAATACTAACCACATCACGACACATTGACTCAGCCCTGTAGTAAGTATCGTAAGAACTTGTATCACAGGAACTAAGCAACGATATGGTATATACTAAATAGATAAGAATACAACATCCAAGACCGGTAAGCGAAACAATACGTCTTGCAAATAACAAAAAGTCCCGCCCCAGCCGGGATTCGAACCCGGAATCTCTAGCGTAGCAGTCGGCTGTTTACACCACTGCGCCACTATAATGCTAGTGTTTTAACAGGTGAATATCTGTAGTGCTGTACAAGCGTGAAGTACGTGAAGTACGACTATTTGGCTGCTCTTTTCCTCATCTCCCAAGTAACTCAGTAAAGCCTGCAGTAACAGTACTAGCATCTTACTTTGGACAGATCTATCATTTTCATCAATTCATTATTCATCTCATCATCATTTCATTCCTCATCAAAACTTGGCAGTAAATATTACTTGACTCTGGCAAAATACTCAAAGTTATTGCCATCATCATGGCAATGCCATCAAATAAAAATAATAACAAGCACATAGTTTTAAAACATTAAACATGCTAATTATTGGCTAATTATTGGTAGTTGCGGAGAAACGCAGCGTAGAACAATCATTAATCTTTCATCAACATATTTTGAATATTTTTATTATAAATCAACTCCAGTCAACTTCCGATCGAGATGAGCATTGCAGCATCGGCATTGGTGTTATCATTGGCCCTAAAATTAGTCCAATTTTCCAGTAAGGCCAGGCGAGATCCAACATTACCAAAAATATAAATTTGCCCCATTAATGTAATATAGTAATTTGCTATAAGAAGGTCATGGTATTTCTAACATGTGGAATAATTATTATCAACAACAAATTACTCAGTTATTTATTTAATAGCCCACGTGTAATTGCGTTTTGCGGTCTTATCGTTTATAAGCAATTTCTTCCAGGTGTATATTATGGATGATAAAACACTGTTGCAAATGGACAAACAAACATACAAGAGGGTATATAATAAGGTTCCGTGTCTTCATTCTAAGATACAAAACTCGATTTTTTTTTCTCAATGTCCCACATGTGTAATTTGCAAATTTGATTGGCCAATAAACTCACTAACGAGCAAATATTTGGAATTCTTAGAACGTAACCTTGAGGGAAACAAAAGTGTGCGATAAGCATACAAGTTGGCAAATATTTTATTTCTACAATAGAAATTATCGTTAACAATAATGCTGTAGTTGGACTTTGTTGCGAAGGAATGAATAGCTCTGTGTAAGTTTGCATTTAGTTACAAGAACAGCGAGCTACGACGGAGCAAATTATAAAAAAGAAATCCTTTCGTTTGCTTATTTTATAAACCAAGATATTTTAGAAAAAAATTAAAAATGTTCGAATAAAGTTCTAGTCGCCTGTTATTATTTTATTTACTGCTCTTGGATTTTTTACTTTAAATTTTCAATGAAACTGGCAAAGAATTGGTTGATATACCATTCTCATACTAATAGATATAATTTAAATTAAAAATAATGAATAATATACACATGGAGGAGAAGGTAGGTTAGTTTGTTACGTTCCTTAGTTTACCGACCAACCCGACCCAACACGTTGAGGGTTCAATTCTGGGGTTGCCGTATGTTATGGCTGTAATCACATAGTAGCGACATATTCGCAACCTGTCACACTGAGATTCAACATAAACATGGGAAATGTGGTGTGTAACACCTCTGCCAACCGTCTAGAGGGAAATACGGCGTGAGATAATGTTTATGTAAAAACAATGAAAATGCAAATTAACTAATCTGACAGAAAACAATAATAAATAATAATAATCACTGTTATAGGCATTCAAGCCATCGATTTTTGCTTTAGATCTGATGTTTCTTATTGAGGTAAAACCCTGTCCGTTTTGTCATAAAATATGAGTACGAATAAATACTCGCTGATCGCAGCTTTAGACCACCCGCTAGCAATTGACACTGAATAAGCTCAGTCAATAACGACAGGCTTAATATTGTTCCTGGTTCGATTCCTTTCTCGATAATTTATTCATTTGTTAGAACTCGTGTAAAGTTTGAAATAAATTAGAATACAAATTTATTTCAAATAATAAACAAGCTCACAGTTTTGTAATATTGTTAATTTATAATCGTAGAGCAAATGTCTATAATATTTCATTGTCATTGTCATGGTGTCCATCACCAGTTTTACTTCACAAAATGGTGCTTTCCAAAACCAAATGGTCCAAAACCGAAGTCATATTTAATTTTACCCGAATCTCTATAAGTCAATGCTAAAACGTTCGAAGAGTTCTCTCAATTACTCCAGGATCCCATCATCAGATCCTGACATGGAGACCATGAGAACATTTTGTTTTTTTTTGGTCCAAAATTGAAGGTAAAAAAAGTTTCGATAAAATGCTGCACATAATAAAAGATATTTACCCTCCTTTTTGAAGTTGGTTATAAAAATTTGTATGCACGTGATTTAAAAATTCGATACTTAGTCGGCCTTTGAGCAAAAACTATTAAAAATTGTTTCAAGAACTACATTCGCTTTTATAGGTGCGGGAAAAATAGGCAACTTAGTAAAAATTATTTGCTTCACGATTGAAATCGTTTGATAAGGTAATTTTTTAGCTATTAGTGACACTTAAATAATTAAATCAATTTCACGTAAATTATTAACACTTGATCGCTTATACCTTTGAATTTTTCGTTTTAAATTCTCGATTTGGTCTCGATTACCTAAAAGTTGAAAAAGCAGGCTCAGATGGTACTGCCACGTTATGAACAGGGACAGTAATTTTCAATTAGAACTGTTTCTAATCCTACGAAACGTCTGGGATGTGGAAGACTGCTACTGGGTGGTTCAGTATCGAGTGGGAGATGAAAACGCAGAACGCAAACCAATGCCTAGGCAATATTCATACATAGGCAGGCTGTATGAGTTATCAAGCTCTGCTTGCCTTCTGAGTGGAAACCAGATAGTCCTTCGATAGTCCGGCTCCCGACCGAGTCTCCTCTAGGTCAGGTTCAACACGAAGGCGGAAAGGATGTTTTATAAAGACGCTATATTTTTATCGATAGTATATGGAATGATAGCCACGGTAATTTAAAATCACGCTAAGGTCTCCGGAATGCAGCACTTGTCGATTGGGAAAAAAAAGGGTTCTTAAGCCTCAAGGATATCGTCATGTTAATCGGTATCACTTACCATCAGTTGAGCTATCTGCGTTTTGGCCCATGACGTTCCAAAAAACCTAAGACTTGTATCAACCTAGGACAGGGTGTTGTGAAGTGAAGAAGAGATTGAGATTCAGATAGGAAAGAGTTAATGGAAAGAAGAAGGTTTTTTTTCTTTCTGTATGAATTCTTGTTATAAAATATTAATAACCACGACACACACTTACTCAGCCCTGCACTAAGACATAACCTTGTATCGCAGGCACTAAGCAACGATATGGTATATACTACACCCAAGATCAGAAAGCGAAACAATGCGTCTTGCAAATAACATCAAGGGATTCTAACCTGGAACTTCTAGCAAAGCAGTCAGCTGTTTACACCACCGCGCCACCTAGGTCGTTAAAATTGTAAATTGGATGCTGGAATGATAAATAAGACATTCCCTAAAAATAGGGTTGTAATGTTAAATGGTTTTATATGATTGCGGCCTTAGTTTAATCCCATCTCAACTCCTTTAATTCACACATTTAAATTTACTTAGGGGTTTTCTGTCATATCAAACGAATCCCTAGCACTAATTTAACCTTAAAATAACAATCATTGTTTTATTATTTTCTAATTAAACTTTTTAGTTTTTCTAAATAGGCAATTAAGCGAATCTTATTGCGATTTTGATTTTTTGATATAAATAGCGCCGATCGATGCAGGTTTGCATAACCATAACTTTTCAAACAAAGTTATAATTTGAAGTAGAGATCAAGATGGCCAAAATCCTGTGTTTGTTTTTCGTACTCGCTTTCATCGCATCGGTTGCATTTGGTTTGTATTTTTTTTCTATTTTTCGAACATCTTTTTTAGAGTCGTTTCGTTCAAGAGTTTTCAAGGAGATTGTGATCCCCGCACATCGTTGCAGTTTTCAAAAACCTTGAAGCTTTGTGTGTTCATATTACCTTCTAAAGCTGGAACGCATCGAGCATGCGATGCCCTCGCTGTAACAAGCGTAAAAGGCGTCCACAGACAGACTTCTTGGAGCAGTCGATGACGACAGCTTAAAGCGGTATCCGTACTCCAACTGCATTTTTGGTATGAACTGCTTAAGCGGTCCATGTATTGAGAACATCCGCATCGCTTGATGCCCTCGGCACTGACTCCTCCAAGCAGTCCGTTTCCGGACATCCTCAAATAACTACTTACCATCTCCTTACAATAAGTTTGACTCCAACTTCTCCTGGAAAGTGAGGAACTATCTAATGCTGTTCGTGTGGACATGTACAATGAGACAATATATGTGGACTAATTGAGTTCGTGTCAGCGTGTCAGTTGTTTATAGGTTTATGAAATTTCAGGAGGTGGACCGATATCGTGTACATCTAATGAGGACTGTAGGACCCCATGTGCAACATGGTGCTCTGCTGCGAACGTGGTGGCAGCATGCTTGTCTGTAGCAGGATCAACTTCATGCTACTGCCAACCAATAGGCAATTAGCGAAAAAAAAATACCATTTGGCATTGCACTAAAACATTTTAATGGGTAAATTAAAATGATTGAGAGAAATCTTTGTTTTATTTAAATTAATCTTTACTGTGGCGACTACAGCGCCACCAGCGACAGACAGCCGGTAGGGTGTCCGGGCAACAGCCTGTGCGTCATTGCACAGCTGCATTATTAGTTGATTATTCGATCAAAGGACGCCACTGTTCTTGAACAGAGATCTTGGTGAACAGGAGTTGCAGTGGTGGGATAGAATGCAGCGCTACCTGAAATGAGATAAAATGACCGTGTATGAAGATAGTGTGTTTAAGTCAGAAAAGTTGGCCCCGCGTCGACGTCGTAACACGTAACCGTTTTTTTCTTTTATGAGTGAACCATCTTTGTAAGCATCATAAAAAAAACTGATAAGAAAGTAACGTTCCCCGTTCGAACCCATCACCATCGCCCTGACAGATTTAAAATTATGGTACTTCTCGAAATTTTCATTTAAAATCCTTAACTCTACAACTAGTCTAAAAGGGGTTTCAGTTTTATGTATTGACATAAAGACATGACAATTTGTATGGGATTTAAAAAATTAAGGAATCCTTTCATTTGGAGGTATTTTTTATATTTTGTAGAGAGTAAGCAAAAATTTGTAAATTACATAAGTCACTTCTTTTACCTTGGTCAGAGGTAGAGATACGGATGCTAACAGATTTTTTATCAAATATATAATGTGTTTTAAACGCACTTTATTGTTTGTGAAATGACAACCAAAATTGAGTTTGCTCAGAAAAGAGATATTTTTATTAAACACAAAATATATTATAAAACAGGTTTAAAAACACAGTTTTAAGTACATAAACAGCTTACCTGAAAATAAAAACAGCATTCAGAGCTATTACTACATTAATACTACTACTATTATTATTACTTCACAAATTAAGTGCTTTTGCAATAATATTTATTATTTTATATTTTTTAGTTTATGCGTGGACGTAGCAATCTCAATGATCCGTGTGATTTTTCATTTTATAAACATTTTTAGTATTACCTAGGTATAACGTCAAAACATAAACCAAAATGGAAAATATTTAGTGCTTAAAGTTTGACAACATGAAATACAGACGAATACCAAGTGGTGTTAGATTTTGGTACATATTAGAACGGAATAAATCATTTATTCTGGTACTGCGCTCTGACGCAAGAATATTGCAGTATTACTTCCTATTTAAGATATCATTCAGAACTTTTTGAGTAATGTTTTGGTCTTAAAAATAGCACACCTTGCAGTGCCCAAAATCTTTAAAGCTTTAACAAAAATCTAAATCTAATAGAATCAACATAATTAGGGTAATCTTAAGGTTCTACTAAGGACTAGCTTGCGCCCGTCGCTTCACTCGTGTTGAATTTAAATAACGTAGATCTACAAATATACGAAAAACTTCCATACAAACTTTTCTTGTTCCTTTTCTAAGTATAAAACAATATCTGAAATGTCAGCTTTTCTGGTCCAAGCGCTTAGGCTGGAGTTGATGAGATAGACCATCTAATTTTATAAATATATATAAATTAAAACGAATTAAAAAATTATTCAGTAAACTGAGGACATGGTAGCTCAGTTTGTTACGTGCCTTAGTTAACCGACCGATCCGACCCGACAGGTCGAAGGTTCGAGTCTCGGTTTGCCGTAAGTTGTATCTGCCATGTGTTATGTGTTTAGTAAATTTTTAATACTCGGAATCATTAAAATAAAAATATAATATAATTTAAACTTTAAAATTACTCTACTGATTTGCTTGAAATCTTACCTAATGGCAAGGTACTATGAGGCTGAAGAAATAAAGGGCCTTTCCTAGAATAAGTAAACTTGTAAAGTTAATTCGACCGTGAGGAAGGTCAGGAGTCGTTAATCTGGAGGTAAGAGATTTCGCAATTATAAATTTGAGGTATTCCTGGGATGGAATTAGTTATGTGTTATGACCTGACTAGCCTTAATCATCCTTCAATTGTATTGTGAAATTACTGAATAATTTAATCAATGTTAATAATAATTTTAATTAATTTCCCCTAAAAACAACTACCACTTACAACTCGTCAATTCATATTCAATTCAATTTTTGAATAATAGCGACAATCGTATTAGATGACTACTAAGCCTATAAATGTATATTGTTTAATGCATGAACTCCCTTTACACTTTTATCAATAATCTGACAATCAACATTCAATTTTTTTTTTCTGACAACAACCTCGGAATATTACAACAAGGTTTTAGCATCGTACGACAGAAAAAGTGACGGTTCGAAGGATTGGAGAGCCAGTGTGATTACCGACACGAAAGATATAACATCTTAACCTCTGCATGGGCAACAAATTGACGGTGTTTTTGGTATTCCAAGCATAAAGAGTGTCGTTGTGCCTGTCAATAGGTGGCAGTATCAGTTTTCATTAGGCAAACCGTCTATTTGTTTCGATATGTCGAAGCCAAATTGTATTACTGAAAAATGTCGCTGTAATGTAATGCGGTAAAAACGTAAATTGCATCGTAACTGATAACAAAGTACTGCGATAATGCATTTAGTTAATTCTGAAAGGAAGTTTTTTAGCTAATTGCTTGCCTATTTCATTAAACTAAAGTAAGGTTAGTTATGTTAAGTGACCACAACGCAAAAACGAATACGGTAGTGGCTGGCAGTTACCAGAATAAACTCAATTGTATAATCTTCTGATTCATGCAAGTAAGACTATCGCTACATTTGGAGAAACACTAAATACTTGGTTTTTACTTAGTCTTCTACATAGTTAGTCTTGACATTAAAATAAGTAATTCTATTGTTCATAATTTAATAGTCACCCTATACTGCACCATTAGGCTAAACGTTGAATGCCGCTTTGTAGAACGTATAGCTACTACAATCCAGCGGAACCTGAAGTTGCCGCATTAATTTACGATGACGTTTTTCAATCCGGCGCGCCAACCTGTAATACGGCGTGTTATAATATTTGACTGCGACGAATACACCGAGTGTACGGTACATAATGTTATCATCTATTTTTGTATAAACTTTACATGTAGTGTCTCCGAACATGAAAGAAAATTTTCAAAATATATGCAATAACGATTTTTTAAACTTTTATTGATACAAAGAGAAACAATATTCACTTATTATTATTTTAAATATTATTATAAATGTAATTTCGGAAAGACCATTTTAAAAATACAAAGCTGTGGCTGGTATGTTGGTTACATAAATATACATTTAAATCCAAAGCAAAAAAACAGGCAATTCAAAAATACTGAAGTTAAAGCTATAATAATCAGCAGACCCCTCAGAGAAAAATACCCCTCAATGTAATTTTTCTAGAAGGTTTTTTATTTTTCGAATTCGTTGACATATAATTTCCTCTGATTTTTGCAAGATGGCCGCTGACAATTCAATTTCCTAGCAGTAAGTTACAATTTACTATGCGACATCGTCGTCCATCATATTTAGATTCAAATATTCATCCTTTTATATTTTAAGCTTTTCGGTTTTTTCCCTCCCCAGTCCTAGCCTAATCCAGGAGAATAAAATAACTTCTACAGTCTGTATTTCTTTCTTGCTCTGAATTTTCACGATTTTTATATGAATTTATAAAATTCACTGAACACTAGCATGGTTAGCTAAAATAACAGAAAATATTTGTAACTTAACAAAAAAAAACAACAAAAAAGCATTTCATCTGACAAACTGTACAGAAAACAATAAAATAAAAGAGGTAAATACATAAAATGTAACATTTATTGAATCAATTTATTGTGTTGGTCAATTAAGATACATAATTGCAATGTTACTGATAATTAAGAAGGCAATAACATTCTCCATAAGGCATCCCGTTAATGGAGTAACAAATTGAAGTACAATCTGAACATTTCGAGCAGGGTCCAATACATTCCTGACTAGAAGCGCACATAGTTCCTGTGTACATAAAAAAAAAATTAACACTCTTTCAAGGCTAGGGCACACCACATCTAGTTCCGGCCCGGTTGCCGATCATGTACATGCGTTTAGTAGTTGAAAAGTTCTTTGAGAGACGCCCCTTTTTATACTTCACAATTCCGAAACGCAAGCACTGCAAACGGACGACAACTGAATTTGATGTGCTCCGGCCTTTTATTTGAATAATGTGTTGTGTTAAGGATTCTGCACCTCAATAGGAGCATTATTAAAAACTGCCTATCTGACAATTTGTCATTGAAGCGTATGCTATGTTCAGGTTGGCGCTCTGCGACACGCGGCTATACCACCGCGCGGGAGAAGATGTAACTAAACACTGTTGACCATTTACAGAAGAACGCGCAATCGCACGAGATCGCCCTATCCAATATTTATCTTAACACTATGTATCCAGTAAATGCCAGAATAATAAGGACGCCACTGTTGATCCTGATAAACAGGAGTTTCAGTGGTGGAAATAAGCTACGCCACTTTAAGTTCCTTTACTTAAGGTGACTCACTTATAGGAAAACAACAATTTATTTAATTATTTTTTGGGTAACTGATAGAGATAACGTACCTTGAACGCTTGACGCACAGATCATTACTATGCATGAAAGTAGTACAAAGAAAAAAGGTGATATTTTTGTGAAACTCATTGTTTTCAAAATTCGATACTTTGATAAAGCAAAAAACTATAGAAATAATTTCAAAGAATTATTGCACCTGCTTTTATAGGAGAGAAAGTAATTAGGGATTTTATTTTTTTCATTGTGTAAATTAAACGTGAAACAAAAGGCAGTGTAACATATTTAATTTTACGATTAGTTGCACATGGATTCGTTTCACGTATTTAAAAAACATGATTGCAAAACTCCATTTTTTTAATATGGAAAAATAAACAAATTCAAAATGCAAAATAATAATTTGGAAATGGCCTTTAACTTGTAATTTTCGGGGAAAAAAACTAAAAAACCTGTCTAGCTTCTGGATATTTAATCTAAAATTTTTATTAAAAAGGCAGGCTGACATTACATTTGTAAACAAAACAATCAGATACATGCAACTGTTGTATCAAAAAAAAAGCAAATAAAATATCAAAAAATGTTTAACATTAAAAAATGTCAGTACAAGTCAATGATAAATTTTTCCAATTTTCTAGGGTTTTCCGGTCCGTAATATGAACCCTATAATTGTGATAACCTTGAAATAATAGGCGTTGTTTTTATTATTTTCAAATTATCTTATCGGCTAAAAATCCAATTAAGTGTATCTAATCGCGATTTTGATTGTTATAAAAGCCCTCCACAATAATACTAACTTTGCATTGAAAAATATACTTTTCTTTGAAGATACATCATTTTAAATCACGATGGCTAGAATCTTGTGTTTGTTGGCCATGCTTGTTTTCTTAGCAACAGTTGTTTCCGGTATGTATGGCGTCTTCATAGTTTTTATACATGTGTGCTAGATCTACGTACACGATTTTCCGTGAAGCAGTTCGTTGAGTTTCGCTTCGGGAGGATTGGAGAGCCAGTGTAATTAGAGACACGAGAGGTAAAACGTCTTTGCCTCTGCATGGACATCGCATATGCGGTACTCTTGGCGTTCCACCGCATCAGGGGCATCGTAGAATCAACAGGCGGCGGTATCACTTTGCATGAGGTGAACCGTTCGCCTGTCTGCCCGTGATATTGTAGAAAAAAGTCAATTCGACATAGATTACCCTTGGTTCTGTCGAAACAGAAATGTGGAAAAATTGCTTTTATTTTAATTTTAATGACAGTTACAATGTCAACCACAAAATTTATCCTTACTTTACTTTTCAGGCCAAAACGATCATATACCTTGCACCAAAGCTGATGATTGTTTAATGTTTTGCCAGAGACAATGCGTTGGTTATACAGCTCCTGACTGCAGGGCTTTACCTGGTACAAGCTTTCCTTTCTACTGTTACTGTAAACCGTAGTAGAAAAACGGTTTTGCACAAAAATATTATGTTGTTGGTTAATTAAAGATAATCCTGGAGAGTCAGTGTTTTCATTTTAAAATTTTTTTCCCCCACTTTTTAATGGATTTTGAATTTTAAGTGTGTGTTTGTATAGTATATTCTGATATGTATCTTCTCTTGAAAAACTTGTTAATACTGCTTCTTAACGTATAGTACAGGCATGAACCTGGTCCCCGGTCCTTCTGAAATGCCGACACCGAAACTTCGTACTGACCGATAAACCGACCGAACATAAAATCAACGATAACACTGCTTTCGAAATCAATGTCTCGGTGTCTTCGGAGTAAAGTTTTCTTGCAATATATATCAAACAAAGTTCGATCAGTATGAATGTATCTGCGAGCCAGACTGACCCGAACGAAAGACTATCGTAGTGGAAACACACGAACATTCGGCCGATACTTTGTTTTTTGTGGTATCGGAGTACAACTCTGGTCCCTACATAAATTTCATTTTCTGGAAGCGTTAACGCCCACATAAAATAAAAATGTATTGAAATGATATTTCCTCGCGCTTGAGTTACACTACTATAAGTACTGCGATAATGCATTTTCATCATTCTGAATGGATGTTTTTTAGCTAACAGCTTGCCTATTTCATTAAACATCGGCTAAGTTAGGTAAGGTTTGTTATGTTAGGTGACCATAACGTACGAGCGAACGCGGTAATGGCTGGCAAGTACCAAAATCAACACAATCGTATAATTTTCTAATTCTTGCAAGAAAGACTATCGCTACATTTGGAGGAACACTGTATACTTGGTTTTTACTCAGAGTCTTCTATAATAATAATTTAACACACACATTAACTCAGCCCTGCAGTAAGTATCTTAAGAACTTGTGTCACAGGAACTAAGCAACGATACTGGAAAAGAAAGTTATAAAAGTCTTAAAAAGAAATGACTCTATTGTTCATAATTTATTAGTCACCCTACCCTGCACCATAAGGCTAAACGTTGAATGCCGCTTTATAGAACGTATAGCTACTACAATCCAGCGGAACCTGAAGTTGCCGCATTAATTTACGATGACGTTTTTCAATCCGGCGCGCCAACCTGTAATACGGCGTGTTATAATATTTGACTGCGACGAATACACCGAGTGTACGGTACATAATGTTATCATCTATTTTTGTATAAACTTTACATGTAGTGTCTCCGAACATGAAAGAAAATTTTCAAAATATATGCAATAACGATTTTTTAAACTTTTATTGATACAAAGAGAAACAATATTCACTTATTATTATTTTAAATATTATTATAAATGTAATTTCGGAAAGACCATTTTAAAAATACAAAGCTGTGGCTGGTATGTTGGTTACATAAATATACATTTAAATCCAAAGCAAAAAAACAGGCAATTCAAAAATACTGAAGTTAAAGCTATAATAATCAGCAGACCCCTCAGAGAAAAATACCCCTCAAAGTAATTTTTCTAGAAGGTTTTTTTTTTCGAATTCGTTGACATATAATTCCCACTGATTTTTGCAAGATGGCCGCTGACAATTCAATTTCCTAGCAGTAAGTTACAATTTAGTATGCGATATCGTCTTACATCATATTTAGATTCAAATATTCATCCTTTTATAATTTAGGCTTTTCGGTTTTTTCCCTCCCCAGTCCTAGCCAAGAGAATAAAATAACTTCTACGGTCTGTATTTCTTTCTTGCTCTGAATTTTCATGATTTTTATATGAATTCATAAAAATACACTGAACACTAGCTAACCATCAGTTTAAAAAGTTCTTAGAGTAAATTGATTTTTAAATCACTAAAGTGGCAAACAAGCATTAGGCCCGCCAAATAAAACAACAGAAAATCTTAACAAAAAACTTAACAAAAAAAACAACAAAAAAGGATTTCATCTGACAAACTGTACAGAAAACAATAAAATAAAAGAGGTAAATACATAAAATGTAACATATATTGAATCAATTTATTGTGTTGGCCAATTAAGATACATAATTGCAATGTAACTAATAATTAAGAAGGCAATAACATTCTCCATAAGGCATCCCGTTAATGGCGTAACAAATTGGAATACAATTTGAACATTTCGAGCAGGGTCCAATACATTCCTGACTAGAAGTGCACATAGTTCCTGTGTACATAAAAAAAAATTAACACTCTTTCAAGGCTAGGGCACACCACATCTAGTTCCGGCCCGGTTGCCGATCATGATCATGCGTTTAGTAGTTGAAAAGTTCTTTGAGAGACGCCCCTTTTTATACTTCACAATTCCGAAATGCAAGCACTGCAAACGGACGACAACTGAATTTGATGTGCTCCGGCCTTTTATTTGAATAATGTGTTGTGTTTAGGATTCTGCACCTCAATAGGAGCATTATTAAAAACTGCCTGTCATTGAAGCGTATGCTATGTTCAGGTTGGCGCGCTGCGACGCGCGGCTATACCACCGCGCGGGCGAAGATGTAACTAGAGACTGTTGACCATTTACAGAAGATCGCGCAATCGCACGAGATCGCCCTATCCAATATTTATCTTAACACTATGTATCCAGTAAATGCCAGAATAATAAGGACGCCACTGTTGATCCTGATAAACAGGAGTTTCAGTGGTGGAAATAAGCTATGCCACTTTTAGTTCCTTTACTTAAGGTGACTCACTTACAGGAAAACAACAATTTATTTAATTATTTTTTTGGGTAACTGATAGACATAACGTACCTTGAACGCTTGACGCACAGATCATTACTATGCATGAAAGTAGTACAAAGAAAAAAGGTGATATTTTTGTGAAACTCATTGTTTTCAAAATTCGATACTTTGATAAAGCAAAAAACTATAGAAATAATTTCAAAGAATTATTGCACCTGCTTTTATAGGAGAGAAAGTAATTAGGGATTTTATTTTTTTCAGTGTGTAAATTAAACGTGAAACTAAAGGCAGTGTAACATATTTAATTTTATGATTAGTTGCACATGGATTCGTTTCACGTATTTAAAAAAACATGATTGCATAACTCCGTTCAAATGATTTTTTCTATAATATGGAAAAAAAACAAATTCAAAATGCAAAATAATCATTTAGAAAAGGCCTTTAACTTGTAATTTTCGGAAAAAAACTAAAAAACCTGTCTAGCTTCCGGATATTTAATCTAAAATATTTATTAAAAAGGCAGGCTGACATTACATTTGCAAACAAAACTCAACTGCAATCAGATACATGCAACTGTTGTACCAAAAAAAAAGCAAATAAAATATCAAAAAATGTTTAACATTAAAAAATGTCAGTACAAGTCAATGATAAATTTTTCAAATTTTCTAGGGTTTTCCGGTCCGTAAAATGAATCCTATAATTGTGATAACCTTGAAATAATAGGCATTGTTTTTATTATTTTCAAATTATCTTATCGGCTAAAAATCCAATTAAGTGTATCTAATCGCGATTTTGATTGTTATAAAAGCCCTCCACAATAATACTAACTTTGCATTGAAAAATATACTTTTCTTTGAAAATACATCACTTTAAATCACGATGGCTAGAATCTTGTGTTTGTTGGCCATGCTTGTTTTCTTAGCAACAGTTGTTTCCGGTATGTATGGCGTCTTCGTAGTTTTTATACTTGTGTGCTAGATCTACGTACACGATTTTCCGTGAAGCAGTTCGTTGAGTTTCGCTTCGTTGTCTGCCCGTGATGTTGTAGAAAAAAATCAATTCGACATAGATTACCCTTGGTTCTGTCGAAACAGAAATGTGGAAAAAATGCTTTTATTTCAATTTTAATGACATGTCAACCACAAAATTGATCCTTACTTTACTTTTCAGGCCAAAACGATCATATACCTTGCACCAATGCTGATGATTGTTTAATGTTTTGCCAGAGACAATGCGTTGGTTATACAGCTCCTGACTGCAGGGCTTTACCTGGTACAAGCTTTCCTTTCTACTGTTACTGTAAACCGTAGTAGAAAAACGGTTTTGCAGAAAAATATTATGTTGTTGGTTAATTAAAGATAATCCTGGAGAGTCAGTGTTTTCATTTTAACTTTTTTTCTCCCACTTTTTAATGGATTTTGAATTTTAAGTGTGTGTTTGTATAGGATATTCTGATATGTATCTTCTCTTGAAAAACTTGTTAATACTGCTTCTTAACGTATAGTACAGGCATGAACCTGGTCCCCGGTCCTTCTGAAATGCCGACACCGAAACTTCGTACTGACCGATAAACCGACCGAACATAAAATCAACGATAACACTGCTTTCGAAATCAATGTCTCGGTGTCTTCGGAGTAAAGTTTTCTTGCAATATATATCAAACAAAGTTCGATCAGTATGAATGTATCTGCGAGCCAGACTGACCCGAACGAAAGACTATCGTAGTGGAAACACACGAACATTCGGCCGATACTTTGTTTTTTGTGGTATCGGAGTACAACTCTGGTCCCTACATAAATTTCATTTTCTGGAAGCGTTAACGCCCACATAAAATAAAAATGTATTGAAATGATATTTCCTCGCGCTTGAGTTACACTACTATAAGTACTGCGATAATGCATTTTCATCATTCTGAATGGATGTTTTTTAGCTAACAGCTTGCCTATTTCATTAAACATCGGCTAAGTTAGGTAAGGTTTGTTATGTTAGGTGACCATAACGTACGAGCGAACGCGGTAATGGCTGGCAAGTACCAAAATCAACACAATCGTATAATTTTCTAATTCTTGCAAGAAAGACTATCGCTACATTTGGAGGAACACTGTATACTTGGTTTTTACTCAGAGTCTTCTATAATAATAATTTAACACACACATTAACTCAGCCCTGCAGTAAGTATCTTAAGAACTTGTGTCACAGGAACTAAGCAACGATACTGGAAAAGAAAGTTATAAAAGTCTTAAAAAGAAATGACTCTATTGTTCATAATTTATTAGTCACCCTACCCTGCACCATAAGGCTAAACGTTGAATGCCGCTTTATAGAACGTATAGCTACTACAATCCAGCGGAACCTGAAGTTGCCGCATTAATTTACGATGACGTTTTTCAATCCGGCGCGCCAACCTGTAATACGGCGTGTTATAATATTTGACTGCGACGAATACACCGAGTGTACGGTACATAATGTTATCATCTATTTTTGTATAAACTTTACATGTAGTGTCTCCGAACATGAAAGAAAATTTTCAAAATATATGCAATAACGATTTTTTAAACTTTTATTGATACAAAGAGAAACAATATTCACTTATTATTATTTTAAATATTATTATAAATGTAATTTCGGAAAGACCATTTTAAAAATACAAAGCTGTGGCTGGTATGTTGGTTACATAAATATACATTTAAATCCAAAGCAATAAATAGGCAATTCAAAAATACTGAAGATAAAGCTATAATAATCAGCAGACCCCTCAGAGAAAAATACCCCTCAAAGTAATTTTTCTAGAAGGTTTTTTTTTTCGAATTCGTTGACATATAATTCCCACTGATTTTTGCAAGATGGCCGCTGACAATTCAATTTCCTAGCAGTAAGTTACAATTTAGTATGCGATATCGTCTTACATCATATTTAAATTCAAATATTCATCCTTTTATAATTTAGGCTTTTCGGTTTTTTCCCTCCCCAGTCCTAGCCAAGAGAATAAAATAACTTCTACGGTCTGTATTTCTTTCTTGCTCTGAATTTTCATGAGATTTATATGAATTCATAAAAATACACTGAACACTAGCTAACCATCAGTTTATAAAGTTCTTAGAGTAAATTGATTTTTAAATCACTAAAGTGGCAAACAAGCATTAGGCCCGCCAAATAAAACAACAGAAAATCTTAACAAAAAACTTAACAAAAAAAAAACAACAAAAAAGGATTTCATCTGACAAACTGTACAGAAAACAATAAAATAAAAGAGGTAAATACATAAAATGTAACATTTATTGAATCAATTTATTGTGTTGGCCAATTAAGATACATAATTGCAATGTAACTAATAATTAAGAAGGCAATAACATTCTCCATAAGGCATCCCGCTAATGGCGTAACAAATTGGAATACAATTTGAACATTTCGAGCAGGGTCCAATACATTCCTGACTAGAAGTGCACATAGTTCCTGTGTACATAAAAAAAAATTAACACTCTTTCAAGGCTAGGGCACACCACATCTAGTTCCGGCCCGGTTGCCGATCATGATCATGCGTTTAGTAGTTGAAAAGTTCTTTGAGAGACGCCCCTTTTTATACTTCACAATTCCGAAATGCAAGCACTGCAAACGGACGACAACTGAATTTGATGTGCTCCGGCCTTTTATTTGAATAATGTGTTGTGTTTAGGATTCTGCACCTCAATAGGAGCATTATTAAAAACTGCCTGTCATTGAAGCGTATGCTATGTTCAGGTTGGCGCGCTGCGACGCGCGGCTATACCACCGCGCGGGCGAAGATGTAACTAGAGACTGTTGACCATTTACAGAAGATCGCGCAATCGCACGAGATCGCCCTATCCAATATTTATCTTAACACTATGTATCCAGTAAATGCTAGAATAATAAGGACGCCACTGTTGATCCTGATAAACAGGAGTTTCAGTAGTGGAAATAAGCTATGCCACTTTAAGTTCCTTAACTTAAGGTGACTCACTTATAGGAAAACGACAATTTATTTAATTATTTTTTTGGGTAACTGATAGAGATAACGTACCTTGAACGCTTGACGCACAGATCATTACTATGCATGAAAGTAGTACAAAGAAAAAAGGTGATATTTTTGTGAAACTCATTGTTTTCAAAATTCGATACTTTGATAAAGCAAAAAACTATAGAAATAATTTCAAAGAATTATTGCACCTGCTTTTATAGGAGAGAAAGTAATTAGGGATTTTATTTTTTTCATTGTGTAAATTAAACGTGAAACAAAAGGCAGTGTAACATATTTAATTTTACGATTAGTTGCACATGGATTCGTTTCACGTATTTAAAAAACATGATTGCAAAACTCCATTTTTTTTTTAATATGGAAAAATAAACAAATTCAAAATTCAAAATAATAATTTGGAAATGGCCTTTAACTTGTAATTTTCGGGGAAAAAAACTAAAAAACCTGTCTAGCTTCTGGATATTTAATCTAAAATATTTATTAAAAAGGCAGGCTGACATTACATTTGTAAACAAAACAATCAGATACATGCAACTGTTGTATCAAAAAAAAAAGCAAATAAAATATCAAAAAACGTTTAACATTAAAAAATGTCAGTACAAGTCAATGATAAATTTTTCCAATTTTCTAGGGTTTTCCGGTCCGTAAAATGAATCCTATAATTGTGATAACCTTGAAATAATAGGCGTTGTTTTTATTATTTTCAAATTATCTTATCGGCTAAAAATCCAATTAAGTGTATCTAATCGCGATTTTGATTGTTATAAAAGCCCTCCACAATAATACTAACTTTGCATTGAAAAATATACTTTTCTTTGAAAATACATCACTTTAAATCACGATGGCTAGAATCTTGTGTTTGTTGGCCATGCTTGTTTTCTTAGCAACAGTTGTTTCCGGTATGTATGGCGTCTTCATAGTTTTATACATGTGTGCTAGATCTACGTACACGATTTTCCGTGAAGCAGTTCGTTGAGTTTCGCTTCGCTGTCTGCCCGTGATGTTGTAGAAAAAAATCAATTTGACATAGATTACCCTTGGTTCTGTCGAAACAGAAATGTGGAAAAATTGCTTTTATTTTAATTTTAATGACAGTTACAATGTCAACCACAAAATTTATCCTTACTTTACTTTTCAGGCCAAAACGATCATATACCTTGCACTAATGCTGATGATTGTTTAATGTTTTGCCAGAGACAATGCGTTGGTTATACAGCTCCTGACTGCAGGGCTTTACCTGGTACAAGCTTTCCTTTCTACTGTTACTGTAAACCGTAGTAGAAAAACGGTTTTGCAGAAAAATATTATGTTGTTGGTTAATTAAAGATAATCCTGGAGAGTCAGTGTTTTCATTTTAACTTTTTTTCTCCCACTTTTTAATGGATTTTGAATTTTAAGTGTGTGTTTGTATAGGATATTCTGATATGTATCTTCTCTTTAAAAACTCGTTAATACTGCTTCTTAACGTATAGTACAGGCATGAACCTGGTCCCCGGTCCTTCTGAAATACCGACACCAAACCTTCGGACGATTTGCGGAAAATTCGTCGAAAACAATTTGTCGAGAACAATTCGCCGAATCACAATTCGCCGAATCGAAATTCACCAAATTATACTTCGTCGAATCGCAATTTATAAGATTTTCAGAAATTCCGTTACAAATACTGTTTCGAACCATAGCGGGCAATGTTTTTAGGAACCTTCGACTATAGCGGAAATTATTTATAGAAATGTTCAACTACAGCGGGGAATAGTCAGAGATATTCAACTATTGCAGATAGACCTTGTACTATTGCGTGGTACTCCGTTTCAAAACTATTTGTGATTCGGTGAATTGTGTTTTTCGACAAATTGTGTTTTCGGCGAATTGTTCTCGACGAATTGTTTTCGACGAATTTTCCGCCGACGCCTTCGAACTGATTGATAAACCGACCGAACATAAATCAACGAATCAATATAAACGAAATCAATGTGTCGGTGTCTTCGGAGTAAAGTTTTCATGCAATATATATCAAACAAAGTTCGATCAGTATGAATATATCTGCGAGCCAGACTGACCCGACCGAAAGACTATCGTAGTGGAAACACACGAACATTCGGCCGATACTTTGTTTTTCGTCGTTTCGGAGTACAGCCCTGGTCCCTACATAAATTTCATTTTCCGGAAGCGTTAACGACCACATAAAATAAAAATGTATTGATACATTTCCTCGCGCTCGAGTTACGTCATTGTAATGTCATTTCAAAACATTTTCATTTTCTGTGGCCGTTAGCGCGTTTGCAGAAAGTAGATTTTTTCTAATCGGGCAGGGCTTTTATTCATTTGTATAAGTTATTAATAAATAATGTTTATTATTATAGTTTGGTAAGGTACTTTGGAAGACTCACTAACAGCTCGCCTGAACAGATCTCATCACATTTAATTTGATATCGACATCAAAAAATGTGTAATATTGTAAATTTGTTGTATTGATTCACACCACACGAAAACAACAAAAAGATCAATGACAGAGTTTAACTATGGAATTTTATAATTTTCAAATAAATTCACGTAAACTATAATATGAAGATTATTAAATCAGACAACTATATAATGTAAAACAAAATTCTTATTCGATATTTGGATTTGATGACTTGGTCAACTAGGTCTTTGAGACGCAAGTTTGTACAAAACATGTAATTTAACATTGACTTATAGGTGGGGAGCCCATTATGCAAAATGTGGATTTACTCAAGCGTCACGGAAACCTATCAGACCTGGTAGGGTAGATGACAGGAAGAATAAATGGTTCTATAGGGTTTTCACTTTTAGCGATGGGGAAAGCGTCTAGAGACTTTAAATAGTGTAAAAAAAACCCGATGACATGGAAAATCCCAAGTGTGTCAGATATTGATATTTTCATGCTCCAGCATGTGTTTAACATAAAATATATAATAAATCCGCTGATTTGCCTGTCGTGTTTTTCCATGCAGGAGGGTTGAATTGTTAAATGACCCGTCCACACTCTTAGGTTACACTAACATCATCAGATTAGCAAAATTTACACTTCTTAGCTAGTACCAACTACCCATATCTTAATCTGACGCACTCGAGTAAAAAAAATCCCCTCTTGGGCTCCCCTACTAATAGGTATTATTTCTTATATTCACCACACACACACAGAAAACTTCACTTTAAAGTCAATCAAATCAATTTAGCGCAGAGACGGATGATGATTAGTTTTAGTAGAAAAACTTTACAGCAAATGCAACCCTATAGACAATACAGAAAAATGTATCAGCCGATCTTACTAGGAAACCAAAATAAAAATACTAACAAATGTCGCTGGTCGTCAAATACAAAATGTCCGCCCAAAGTTTCTTTTTAATATCTTTCACTACATCATGGGCAAACGGTCTGTTCTACTAATGCAAAGTGATACCAACGCTTATGGACACGGCGGTGCCCTTCATGTCTGAGAATGCTAAAAGCACCGCCAGTGTTACCCATGCTGAGGTAAAGATCAGACACTTCACACATTTTCAGTCAGTTGATTGTATAACTGTGAAATAATATTAAAAGCGATATTTGCTAATAGCTGTTGCTAGATTCTGACAACGTCGTGAACATTCAGAGCGAAGTAAAAGGACTGTTGAGGGATCAAGTCCAAAACTTAAAGCATTTTTAATCTATTAATTTAATCAGATAACAGGTTTAAAACTTACACTGTAAAGTTAGAAAGCTTTAATCTGTTTTTGGATTTTATATCTCGTAACGCCTGTTGGATCATAAGCGTGGTACTCGTAGTTGGGTATCCACATTGTGTCAGTGTATTCTATGAAATTTTAAACTGTCATAAAAATAAAAATCGGTCAAGTGTGAGTCGGACTCGCAGATGATGGGTTCCGTACCAGCTTATAAGTTTAAAAATAAAGTACTCTTGACATAATTTCGTAAAAGAAAAGAGAACAACCAAAAATGTCGGATAAATCACGTTTCTTATATGGGAGCCCTTTAATTTTTAATTTCTTTAAGTTTTCAGTATATGTTGTTATGGCGGCAACAAAAATAGTCATCCTTAGATAATTTCATAAATCTATCTAATATGGTTCATGAGATAAAGTCCGCTGAAAGACAGACAGACGAACGGCGAAGGCATCGTAATAGGGTTCCGTTTTATATCCTAAAAACTAGCCGATATTTGATCCCCCGACATCAAACTTAGTAGTAAGATAATGGATAGTTGTTCTATTTTACAAAATAAATACACCATAAAATAAATATCCAAAACACAATATCGACAACGACGATTTCGACGACACAGCACTTTTTAACTAGGAATATTTTGTTGCAAGTAAAAAAAAATTGAATGGATGGATAATCCTATGAAAAAAGACCCATTATCAAAATCCATTACGGGCTAGTAATGGATTTTTTTTTATTATTGGTGTAGAACCTAAAATATTATGCTTCTTGCTTGCGAGAGTAAGTGTATGTGATTGTTCGTTTGCGACTGATTATGTGACTGTGTGTGTGTGTAGTGTGGTAAAAATAACTATGAGTTGTAGTGTCGATCGTTTCACCGCTATCTCTTGTATTTTTGACCATGTATTTGCAAATAAAAAGATGCAGTGTTCTGAAGATGAAACTACGAAGATTATGAAAGTTTTTTCGCTCCACATTTTAATATGCAAGCCGATCTCTAATTTTAATCTATAATATGAATATACGTTTTTAGAATTGCAAAACAAATTATTTTCGTGAATTATAATTTTATGTAATAACGGAAACAAAGATACGCTTTAAAACTTTATTTTAACTCAATGAGTTTAAAAATAACCTAAAACCTTAATCACATTGGTTTGCGTTTAACTTTAAAAAAATGAGGGACCATAGTATTAGTTTTGTAAAGTTATTATTTAGTACAAAATTAAATCCCAATTCTTCTGGACTAATTTTGGCCTCAATGACTATCGCATAGCCTATAGCCAAAATGGAATAGCTAGAAAAGTTGAGATTGGCTGGTTATAATTTTCTAATTAACAGCTAAAAAAGGCTTAATTACTGTTTAACCGACTTCAAAATATGAAGGGGTTTCTTATTTTTTTTGCATGTTTCTTTAAAATTCCACCTTTAAAGTTAAAAGTTAAGTTAAAGTTTTAATTTAAGATTGTACTAAAAAAAATATTATTATTATTAGCCATTTATTTCCCAAAAAACATTACAATTATTGAATTTTATATATTAATAAATTCTAGAAAATTACGTTTAATTATTTTAGTATAGTTTAATTCATTCACATTATTCACTAACTGATTGTTTATTGGATACCCATTTTCGGGTAAAGGCCTCCTCTATACGAAAAAAAGATAATATTGGTAAATTGGTAAAAAGTATTTAGTTTGACAATTACTAATGGTTAGGTTAGGTACTGTGTCAAAAACTTTTAGACTAAAAATTAGACTTTTAAATTTATTTAGATGGAAATATGGAAAACATGTAATCGACATTATTTATCCCATATCATACACCATCAAGACGCTCTAGGTGTTTATACGTTGCCTAGGTATAATACATAATACATGAATTTTACAGATTTCCGGAAACACATGCATATAAATAGATAACATATCCAAATTATTATACTACATACTACATAGCATAAAATTTGATTCCCGCTGTCTGTTCCTATGTATGCTTAGATCTTTAACACTACTAAACGGATTTTGATGCAGCTTTTTTTAATAGATAAAGTGATTCAAAATTAAGGTTCAGATGTATAATATCCGTATATGTCTTAATATATCTAAATATACTCGTATATCGCATGCGTTTATGGTTCATTAGGATAGGATCTGCAATAATTGCGTATTCGTGGATCATTAAGGAAACCCATTAGATGATTAATTAATTAAACATAAATTTAATTACATAATCGTTACATTTGATTGATAGAACTCCGGATGGTGAATTCATTCATCAGGTCATGAGAAATAAATTAGGTAATATTAATTTGTTGATATGTGTATGTAATGGAAATAATAAAAAAATCAAACCCTTTGTATAGTGTGAGCATAATTTTATTCAAATTTAATTTTGACAACCTCGGTGGCGCAGTGGTGTAAACAGCCGACTGCTACGCTAGAGGTTCCGGATTTGAATCCCGGCGGGGGCGGGACTTTGTGTTATTTGCAAGACCCATTGTTTCGCTTACCGGTCTTGGATGTTGTATTCTTATCTATATAGTTTATACCGTATCCTTGCTTAGCACCTGTGACTCAAGTTCTTACGATACTTACTGCAGGGCTGAGTCAATGTGTGTGTCGTGATGTGGTTATTATTATTATTTTCGTATGTTATGATTTGCAAGCTGCAGTCATTTTATCATCAAATCGATTCATCTCAATCGGTTTATAAACAAAGAAGATAAGAACAAACGGACATCAACATCCGAAATACAAATCCAAAACAGATTTGAAAGTAGGCAAAAAATTTGTTCAAAAACTAAAACCCGACTACTGAAAAATTGCGCCGTAAAAGTAACGAGAAAATATCAAATTTAATGTTGTTATATACTAAATATTAAGTACAGCTGTGATCATATGCCACCTTCAGTATTATCCGATCATCTTATGCGTTTCTTTATACGACCTCTGCGGCGCAGTGGTGTAAACAGCCGACTGAGGTTCTAGGTTCGAATCCCGGCGGGATTCCGGTCTTGGATGTAGTATTCTTATCTGTGTAGTCTATACCATATCGTTGTTTAGTTCCGTCTACACAAGTTCTTACGATACTTACTGCAGGGCTGAGACAATGTGTGTCGTGATGTGTTTTGTTTTAATTATTATATGAATTGGTAACTGTTTAAGTGCGTTAAAAACAACAGAATAAGTTTTAAGCCCTTAACAATGTTTACAATCTACAAGTCGTTGCCAAGGATCCTTCTCATGCGGTTTGTTAAATAAAACCTTGAATCTTTCACTCTGGTCAGGTAGACCGAGACCTTGGTCGTAATAAATTGTAACTATAATAAAGTGCAACGTAATGTCTGTCGGTACAAAAAAATAAGACGACCGTCAAGGAAACCGTGCGATGAAAGTGATTGCTTTTTTGTGCCTAGTATATTACATTCTTCAGTCTGTAACTTAGTATGAGACTTTAGAATGTAACAGTATTTTATATTATTGTTACATTATTATCAAAAATATATGTTAGAACATCAGAATAAAAATAACCGCTTTGTGCTGAATCTGATTATTTTCTTTTGTCAAATCGTAAAATGACAAAAAAAAAATCATAACCAACATTTGCAATTCGCTTATTTGAGTCTTTTTTCTTGAGATTCGTTGTCCTTATAAGTGATTTGCTTTTACGTCAAATTTAAAATTGAAAGCTTTCAAGAATGTTTTAAACAGCTTTTTTAATCGCGTAGGACCACATTATAAGATGCTGAGTTACATCTGTGAATGAAAGTGTATGCAAGTCACTGTGTCAGCTTTAACAAAACCGTCGTTGATTTTCCGATGATTTCCGGTTTTTTTATTCCTTACTATTATTTTTATTAGATATTGAATATAAACTTTTTTTTTTAATACTCGTGTCTTAAAGTACATATATTTTTTTGGAATTGAACAAAATTATGGTTAGAAACTGCAATTAAATATATATTATATTATGGATTTCAACATACATTTTAGGTTTCAGCTTAAAAATTCGGGTTTTTATCATATTGAAAAACCCTTAAATTAAAGTCTTGTCGACAACTTAAGTTTAATATTAACATAACATAAACTCACGCCGTAATTAATCCCTAGAGACGGGTAGGCAGAGTTGTTAAACACCGCATTTCACATGTTTATGTTGAGTCCCAGTGTGACAGATCGCGAATCTATCGCCACTATCCGGGCACAATGAAGGACATATCAGCTACAACTTACGGCAATCCGTGACTCGAACCCTCGACCTGTCGGATCGGTTCGATGGATATTATAACTTTGCTTCATTAATGTATTAACTAACTGACGTTACTAATTTTTATAGTCTTAAAGATTAAGGATATTTCTTCTTATTTTTATGATATTCTTAAACGAAATGTAATATTTATTTTCTTTTCAGGTAAGGTCAAACAAATTATCAAATTACTCACGGCATATTAATAAATCGGTGAGTTATGGATTTATGAACGCATTTTATTGCTGACTTTCTTTATCGCAATACAGTTTCATGTTTATTATGTTTACGTTTTATTAAATAGGTTTTTGTTATGTATTGTACAGAAGTATGTACTCAAACCTCATTTTGATAGTTTATGATATTTTTTTTGTTTTAGATAAAAAATGGAGTGTCATTAAAAAAGATAAAATAAAGTCCACAATATTTAAATACATACGACAAACAAACCTTAAAAAATAACAATAACCTAAATCAAAGAGCACATCTTCAAAAAAAAGTTTTTTTATCTCCTTCACTCTAACAAAAATACTCGGCGATTACGTCGAAAAAAATGACCGGTTTTTGCAAAACGTCAGCATCTACTTTGAATTTCATCGCAAATGTTATGATTATCTTGAAATGCAATTTGGTAAGCCGCGAAAGGTGCTTTACAAAAATCTCGTTTGTTTTTTTTTACATATTGTGTAAGCAACATTTTGGTACGCTGTATTCGTAGCTTGAAACGACTTAAAAATACTTGGAAAAAAAGATGGTTCCGTTTTGTTCATTATTTTATCAAAAAAATTAGGTCCGAAGACCATAGCACAAAAAATTGTTTGTAGAAGAGTAAAACATAATTTTTCACTAGCAACTAATCGAATTAGTAATGATCATTTTATAGAAAAAAACTGATATTTAAAAATAGAAGAGTGACAGATTTTTTTCTTATTTTTAACTGCTTTGTTCGTATTTTTGTAGGCCACTTTACAAAAATTTCGTCGTTTTTGGGGAACCCAAAATAATTATAACGATTTAACTGGTTATGACACTACATAAGATATAATTAATGATATGAAATCATAATTAAATGTCTAGATGTACGAAAACGAAATTAAATTATAAAAACTTTTTAAAAATATGAATTTGAAGGAAATCGTTTATAGGATGTTAATAAAAAAACTTTCAATCGGCAAAGGATAATGTTATTTCTATAATTTAAAAATTAAACTCTAAAAACTTCATCTGAGATGTTTCTTGAATTTGAAAAATGGTTCAGATTTTTTTTCACTTAAAACCGAACTAAAATTTATGATCTGAGAAGAGTAAGACGATACTGCATTATGTTCCCATGAGTCAGTGAAATGACCAGGTTACCTAAAAAGTTGAAAGTATAAAGGTCAGTAAGGTAAAAACGGTTACTGCTGATTTTATCCAGCCGTTAGCCAGTTATGCTTTACTGTCCTAATCCTGTTTTTCTCCTTTCTGTTTCTGCCGTGAAGCAATTCGCTGTGTTTCGGTTCCAAGGATTGGAGAGCCAGCGTAATTAGCGGCACGAGAGGTATCTCTACTTCTCATGTGCAACGCATTGGCGGTGCTGTTAGCGTTCCAGAATAGGGAATAGTCGTGTCAATAGGAGGTGGTATCACTTTCCATCAGGTGAACCGTCTGTTTTTTGCCAAATATGTTTTTTTTAAATAAAGTTCAGATCGTTAAACAGTCTCTTTAAAAAATCAAATTCTACCCAGTCAGAGTTGTTTGCAAACAGCTTATACGTCTGCTATATTAAAAAGAAAAACATTTTTGCGTCATTTTCACTTCCTCATTCAAATAAAATAAAAAAACGTTAAAATTGTACTGAAGTTGATTTGAGTAAAAATGAGACTGACCTCTTGCGGTGGGATCCGAAACTATTTGTCTATACAATGTAAGGCCATGTATGCCTTTCTATTTATTACTAACGTTAAATGATTAATGCAGTAAACAATACATAGATACGTTTAGTTCTGTTATTTGGATAAAAGATGGCGTTAGTTTTGATTTTGAAAGAAAATAGGTTCTGGGTTTGAATCCCGGCGAGGGCGGAATTACCGGTCTTGGATGTAATATTCTTATGTATGTAGTTTATACCGTATCGTTGCTTAGTTCCTGTGACACAAGTTCTTACGATACTTACTGCAGGGCTGAGTCAATGTGTGTGTCGTGATGTGTGGTTTTATTTTACTAGGTACTTACTAGGTTGACGTAAACAATCTTATTAAATCTATTAAAATACTGACAGTAAAAAGTGGAAAAAGTGCGCAAAATAGTGCAGACTATGCAAAAATAAACAATGTTAGATAGTATTTTTTGTTTATAGCAGGAAGTCTGATTATCAGCACCTTTTGAAAAAATCTAAAAATTAATTTTGACTACGGAACTCTTGCATTATGTGGTTTTTGCTCTTGGCCTATTTTTTTAATAAAAGGATATTTCATTCTCGTAATGTGCAATAACAATTTGTAGAATTCTTAACAATTTGCACATCGCTTTTGTACGCTTAGAGGAAAATAAAACGATATACTTAAATTTTTTTTTTTTTTGGCTATCGTAAACTTTTGCAGATTAAGTTTTTTTTAAGTTTATTCTGATTATAAAAAAAAATTACAACCATAGTTTTAAAGTGAATTTGGCTACAATTTATTTTAAGACAAATATTTTAATGATTAGATAATTATTTTAAAGTAAATTTTTCCAAATCTACAAAGCCAAACAATATTTGTGAATTGACAAATATTTTACTTACATAAATATTAAACTTAGTTGACAGCGTATTTTTTTTCTTGTATTGGTTTTTTTGTCCGCATGTGTTTTCTTGATTCCCAGCCGTGTGAGCTGTATGGGGCAACAATAAAACAAAAGGGGCTTTGTTCGAAACTCAAACACAACGAAACAACATACTGTTTGTTTGCACGATAACTGTTTTGTCAGCTAACGTAATAATTGCTCATTATTTAAACTGTAGTTTCAGCTGTTTCTTTAAATAACGATTTGTACTTTTAATTCATTTATTAATGGTTTTTTCTTACGCTATTTATTTTTAATTTCCATATAAACGGAAGCGACGCGCGCAGCTATTTAAACATAATTCAATAATCAAACGTAAAATTTACCGTGAAGGTCTCCCATTGTTGACTTTTCATACAATTTATTTACGTTTTCTTATCCACTTAAAACTAATGTTTGTGTTATAAAAAAAAACAATGGAATTCTTTATATTTTTTACTTTATTTTCTCGTTTTTACATCTTAACTTAACCTAAAATGGTAACCATAAATCACAACGTACCTAGTACGCCCAACATACACATCATGACGTTTAAACATGATAATTAATATAAATATACAAAATTTTGTTGCTGTGTCCCGGCCGGCGTTCTGTTCGGGTACTTGGCTGAACACAATGTTGGCTATAGCTAATTATCCTAGTGGCTGTAGTAACCGCCTCCGTAGCCTGAGTAGTGGCTTGAGTGGTCGTGGTGGTCATGCTCGCTGAGGTACACTGGGACCTTTACGGGGTAAGGCACTGGTTTCTCAACGTGCACGGGGTAAGGCCTTTCTACGTGGACTGGGTAAGGCCTGTCAACGGGAACCTTGACTGGGACAGCCACAGGCTTCTCAACGGTGTAAGGAACATGCTTGTACACTGGGTAAGGCTCTGGCACTGGGACCTTCACGGGCACGGGGTAAGGCTTCTCAACGGGAACAGGGTAAGGCCTGTCTACAGGCACGTGGACGGGGTAAGCCACTGGCTTCTCGACTGGGACTGCGACTGGCACTGGCTTCTCGACGGGGTAGGGGGCTGGCACATGCACGGGGTACGGCCTATCAACGGGAACTTTGACGGGGACTCCGACGTGCTTGATCACGGGGTAGGGCTGGGGAACGGGCACTTTAACTTCGACGGGGTATGGCACGGGCTTCTCTACGGGGTAGGGCTGGGGCACGTGGACCTTCACGGGGTATGGCACGTGCTTCTCGACGGGGTAGGGCTGAGGGACCAGCACTTTGACGGGGTAGGGCCTGTCGACGGGAACGTGGACGGGGTAGGGCACCTTCTTCTCCACGGGGTAGGGGGCAGGGACGTGGACTGGGACCTTGACGTACTCCTTCACGTGAACTGGGACGTGTTTGATGACCTCATAGGGCTGTGGGACGGGCACCTTGACGGGGTACGGCACATGTTTCTCTACTGGGTAGGGGATGTGCTTTTCGACTGGCACGGCGACTGGCACGCCCTTGATGAGGGTGACTGTTCTGGTGATGTCAGTGTGCTCGCCTAGGTTGATGCCGTACCCTGGGTGTGCGTAGGCATCGTCTACGTAGTTATAGGCACCACCAATTCCATGGCCGTGACCAATGTAGCCAACGTCTAGACCACTGATGCCGTACCCATAGCCGAGGTTCAGGAGACCGCGCTTGTCCAACTTCTTGTCCAAAGGCTCAGCCTTCTTCTTCTCTGTTGTCTTCTTCTCGCTGGCAGCGGCTGCTGCTACCAGCAGGAAAACTAAACAGAGCTGTGAAGAAAAAACATGTTTAATGATACGTGAAAACATACATATCTTATCGTTTTCAATATTCATGTCGGTCGAGTTATTCAAGTTTTGATCCGAGAAATCGATACATCGAATTAACATTAACAGTTAAACAACGTTCCAGCCAATTTACACAACAGAACAGTGTAAAACAGTTATCACAAAAAAGGTGAAATTGTTTAGACGTAACTCGCTTCCTAGCATCGTTACAATTATTGATACGCTGCAGACTGCGGATCCGAACAGGCAAATATTTTTTTTAAAGTATTTTTACTAGGCAATTTAAACGAAACAACGAAAATTTCGAATTCTCTAGCTTGTCATAATAAAACATCCAGTCCATTAAAACTAGATTTTATCGTTACATACAAGTCGCCGCAAATAATATTATATACAAAACCAGTTTCAGAAACTAAACCACTCTAAATGCTTTCTAATCAAAATCTGCCAAAATCTATCAGTCTTTAATTTATTTCGTCATGACTCGATCTAAACGTAACCACTTTAACTGATTAATTCCGATTATTTATGTGAATATATCATTATGTCATTTATCTTTATTACTTTAACAATTCTGCAGTTGCTAAAGTGAGACGACATCGTGAAATAAGCAATGAAAGAGACATAATTATGAGCTTTAAATCTAAATAGCGTCGTCATCAAAATTCGAAATACATCCTATGGGTTGGACAAAGGCCGCTTGTAACTTTATATCATATATAAATTTTTTTCGGGTCACTCCCGCCACTCTGTCCCACCAGTGCAACTCTGTTCACTAGGATCAACAGGAGCGTCCTTTGATCGAATAATTCAACTGTACAATGACGCGACCGCTGTGCCTGAACACCCTATCGGCTGTCTTGGGACCCGCAACGAACTTAATCAGAAGAAATAAGAGGTTTCAGACATATTTAGATATATTAAATCATAAATTTGACATTATAAAACGAGAATCTACCAGACCTATAGTGCTTATAGAAGGTTTAGACCTTTTAACACTCTGCTATAAGCAGTTCCAGTATCAGCAGTCACGTGTAACCTTTACAATTTGACTTTTGACTTCTTATGTACGACTGAAATATGAGTTTAATACCTAACAATAGTCTTAAATAACTCCTTTTCTATCTCATAATCAGTAAAGTATGTGATGAACATAATTGCGTAGAATTCATACATAGTTGTAACCTATTCAATTTGGCATTTAAAAACACGTAGAGAACCGTTCCCACACTTCGATAGTAACTTTGTGTTGCTGTTAAATTTATTTAAATATGTAAGAATTATTTTCATTGTCATTATTGTATCTGAATTTTAAAAGTTATTCATAATTAATTGGTTTATATTATTAATGAGGATTAAAATTTTAATTCTCAATTCTGAAATATATTTTTTTGTTAATTATTACCGGATAGTAAGCCTTCCTCATTTAACCAAAAAATTTAACAACTTGCAACAATAATAAATTCAGTCCATCTCACTCTTAAAACCAATTTCTTTCTTATAAAACGAGGGCGGGTCAAGAAACATGAATTATGAAATTTATTACGAAAATGAAATTATGATGATCATCATCAAATATCAGTAGATATTGATTTGTTATTGCATCGTCTGTCCGTCGATTACTGCGCGTCTCATTTTATATTAAATCGGGCAAGGCCATGCATTGTGTAATGTTTGGTTTCATATCTCCATTTTATTATAATATTTTCGTTGGGAAATCTATCGTTTAAAGAAAGTATTGTGTAGTGTATTGTGTTTTGGTTTTATGGAAATAAAAATTAAGAAAAATAGTTTTTTATTTTATTTGTTTTATAAAAAGGGGTTTAAATTTTTGGCTCCTTCCCGATTGGAAACATTCCCGTTTCGTAACCCTCATCTAATTTTATTTTTATCACACAAAAGTTGCGTTTTGTAACTTTTTAATAATTCATACGTTTCGTAGCTTTTGGATAACTTTTAAATTTTATATTCATCTGACATTATTACAGAAATCATAAGTAATAATAACATTAGTTTTTTTTTTGTGCATGTGCTCGTAAAAAAGCGTGAGATTTATTCACGAAATATAATCTTTGCCAAAAACAAAAGAACATTTTAACGGCAACACCCATCACTTAAGGACATCTATCATAGTTTACTATCACTTAGCGAAATGAGGCAAGGTGTATCCATGGTAATATCATGGTATAATGATGTGAAACTTTAATGACAGCGGTGCAGCGGTGTTGTGATACAGCGGTTGCGATACGAACAGCTCTTGCGTAACGATCGAACGTTTCAAACGGTGTGAAGAATCTAATACATACTGCAGCCTAGAAAATGTTAACGGCAAACACTTTGATGGTAAATGTTGACTATCACAAACTGACGGTAATTAAAAGAAATAAATTTTGGGTCAAGTAGCACAAGTTTTGATGTGTTGATGCTGATCTTGTGTTGTATTGATTTTTTTTTTCTTGTTAAGAAGTGTTGTATTAAAAAACTCGTATTATTTTTAATACATAATTTATTTTTAACCCATTTAAAAAACGGAGGGGATCCTCAATTCGACTGTATATTTTTGTAAAATTTTTTTGTGTTTATATATTCATGTATGTTAATATTTATTTGATTTATTTTAGACATAAAATTTGTAAAAAGCCAACACATTTTTAAGTCGCAACTCTTGTGAAATGTGTTCCCATGAGTCGTGGACGCGATTGTTCGTATTTTCCCAAGGATTGGCTAAATCCAAGTCAGATCCGAGATCTGCTATTTTGCAATCACCCGAGATCACGATAAACGTAATGACATCTGATTTATTTAGTCAACTACTCGTGTGCACATGATATATTGAATTACGCCGACCAACTTTATAAGAAACTGCATTTTTACTTGCACAAAACAGTATCGTATTTTAGCTTTACAGTACCAACTTGACAATGTGAAATTACGTGTTCAGGAAATAAAGAAATTTGAATTTGAATACTTTTCGTAGGATAAAGAGATAAATGTTTTTATCATTTAAAAGAGCTTAAAAAAAAAGAAAAAAAAATTGTTTTTCGATACGAAACTAATAGTGACGTAACAAATTTTTCCGAAACAGTAAAACAATGCGTGTAGTGCGTGTTAAGGACGAGTAAACTTATTCTAAAATTTGAGTCACGCTGCCAGTGAAACTACTCGATAAATCCTAAACGATAGTGAAAATAATACGCCCTGCTGTTTGTCATTCTTAAAGCAAGCCATCACGTGTTAAGTGACGTCAGTATACTTAAAATAACATAGCCGAAGAATAGTTTGAGTACATAGTTTTGTTACAAAACCAAAAGTACCTAAAAATAGAAATGATAACGGATTGTTTATTTAAGTATCTCTTTTGTTTTCATATAATTTTAACTCAAAAATTAATGACAGCGAGTAATATTAAAAAAAAAATGTATTTTTAAATTAATTATTTGTATGAATTAAACAAATTGATAGTTGCAAATTTAACAAATTCACTGTCTCTGAAATGATTTTTTTAAAGTCTCTCCAAATCAAGTTATCTGTAAAGTTCGTTACACATTGTTTAAACTATGTTTTGCAGTAACAAGGCCTTGATACGAATTTCATAACGGAATCACATGTTTTCTAAGATGCAAGACGTCAGTTTGTGGAAGCTATGCGTTAAGCTTGGCCTACACAATCGATCGGAAAAATATTATATATGCAATATTTTATTTTGCTTATCTATGTTCTCATTTTATGTTTTTATTGAAGTTCTTTTTATTGAATGAAAATAGTGTACAAATTTAAAATCATAAAATTGACAATATTTTATTAATAACGGCAATAGCTTTAAAAATATTGCATGTTTACAATCATAACATTCTTAATACGCCTACGACCGTAAAACGTTTAGATGTTATGGATTTAAAGCTTCTGACTTTCTCAAAGTACATAAAATTTCTGCGAGATTTCAGATTATTAAAATCTAAAAAAAAGATTCAAGAATAACATAAATTCACTTATCATTCAACCGTTATTTGAAAAGTTGACCGTTTTACTCAGTCGTGTAGCAGCAGCTTTAGCTGTGATGGGATCGAAAGATTTCTTCTCCAGACTCATGTGACGAAAGCGCCATCTACTCGCTACTTATCATAATTGCTACACACGAGCCACATTTGGTTTGTTTATGTTAAATTCCCTCGTGACTTTACAAGGCAACGTATTGTAAGCGGAACAGTGATCGCGTAGGTTCTTTACATGTTCGAATGTGTACTGTAATGTATAGGAGCATTTATTTTGATTAATTATAAAGATTTATAAATAATACTCTAGGCTTTGCGTATATACAAAATATATGAAATTAGTACATAATGATAGTACATTAGTACTCTAGTGACTTGACGTACTGTAAATTACAAAAAACATATTGTTTATTGTTTTTCAACGACTTCTTGTATTTATATTGCATATCAAAAATTTTTATGATTTTTTGGGTACCTAACTATTTTAATCGTTTCTTTCATAAACTGGCTAAGTAACAAATTAAACAAGTTTTCTCTCGTAAAATGTAAATCCTGCTTTACCGCAGTTTAGAGCACTTATTAGCTAAGTTTTTTGATAAAAAAGACAAACTTCCACCTGAACCATTAAAGGCTTCTAACGGCTGCATTTGACCTGAATTTCGATCTCATCTTACTGGAAATAACTCGGTTTTAGCACTAAACTGGACTCAGACCAAACGTAGACCTAACTAACGAGTTAGGAGCTAATCACTTAGGCCTTTTAAGGTGAGCCAGGTAATTCAGGATACTGAATGCATTAAGTTTTGCAATGCTAAAGGTATTCGAGCTTAATTAATTCACAATGCCAGTTAATTTTCGTTTGAATATTCACTGTTTTAATAGATTAAACGAGGCTCCTTCTGCACGGCAGCTTAAAAGAGAGTTTTAAACGAGCCGTACATAAAATCAGATCTTTTTGCAGAAATTTATCCAAAATTATCGAGTGTTTTTATCGAATTAAAAAAATTTTGATCGAACTTTTCCAAAGCTTAGTTTTGCTTTGTCTTAATTTTTGATATTTTATTTTGATTATTGAAATGATTTATTAATTTTATTTTAAAAATGTACGTTTAAAACCGATTTGATTTTTTGCATTATTTTATGAAATTTCCCCGTATTAAAAGCAACTAAATTGAACTAAATGATTAAAATCGCATGGTTTAAGATCAAGTACTTTAAGATGCTTTAACACTATTAGGTGTTTTATTATATAATTATCAGGTATCGGGCTGGTGTAATGACTAACAGTTTAGCTTCTCTCGTAGTTTTCCTGGATTCTCTTCCTGGTCTAGAATCTAGGTTTCAAACCTGTCTAGGCTGTATTGTTGCATAAGTGTAGGTTACAACAAGGTTTTGGCTTGCATATTGTTACTTTTTATTGGTTATATTGTTTAATTTTTTATTTAATTATGACCAAAGTTTTCGACGAAAAAATTTAAAGTTTAATCGTATTTTCTATCTTGATTGTTTAAACGTTTAAAAATAACTAAATTAATAAATCACTATAATTCACAATTCAGTACAAAGATGACTTCAAAAAAAGTGTCAAGTTTTCGTTTTCACACTCCGTAAAACACATGAGCACTTTTCGAAAAGAATTTAAACTATTTTTTTAATAACACGCATTTTTTTGAAGTCGCACTTTGTCACTGCACTGTCCACTTTGTTTGTCCACTCACCGTTGTTTTCATAATGCCTCTAGTCGGTGGTTGGAGTCGGGAATCGAACTGGATGTTATTCGAATGGTGTTGTGTGTTTTTATAGGTGGTTATTTGGTTGAACTTTCGCCACTGCCCCCCTAGAAGCGGGTAAAAAATAGCCGCAGTTCGCAGCAATGCTCGAGTCCTTCATATTTGTTAACTCAGGGCGGGAGGTGCACGCTTCGACGTTCTATACAAACATTATTTTTAGTATTCGAATTCGACGCCGGTCAGTGCTTTTGCATTTAGAGTTTTTTCTATTTTATAAAGAGTTCATAACCTTTTAGGATCGTGTTTAAATTTGGAATAGTCCTCCAAAAAGTTTGTATCGTTTTAGGATCTCATTTTTGAAATAAGTTTTCTTCGCTGCCAGTGTTTTATTCTAAAACAAAAGTAGGTTTCATTGAATGTTTTTTTTTTTTTTTGTAATGAGTCTTTTATTAAAAAGTGATAAATGTTCGTAATAACCGTTCGATTGCAAGATCAGTTAAATGATAATAATTGGCAGTAATTAAGTGAATTTTATGGTGCTTGACTTCCGACAATAACACAAACAAAACATGTATTAAGCAACTGTTAACTTACTTTAACCGGCTATGAGCAGTTGAAATAATTTATATCCATTTTACAATACACTTCGGTATCCACTTTTGAAGGCATAAACACCTTTATTGATATAATCGTTTTGAAAATATGGTACTGAGATAAATATAATGAATTCTAACTGATTTATTAATTTCGAAAATATTTTTACTTTTCTCATCATTGACCTTACTTGAACAGTAAATTTACTATAAAGATATATGTAGAACAAGTTACGTGACCTAATTTTTGTATCAGACAAGAATGCGCGACCTAACTGATAAAACAACGAATATTAAACATTTGAACAATGATCGTATCTCACTGACCATAATTAACATTAAACATTTATCGATTTTATTGATCTTTTCGTTTGAATTGTCGTTCGAAATTCAAAGGACCTTGCCTTTGATTGAAATGAAGCGGAAATGTGATTGTTTGATACTTATTTCAGTTTTACTAAGGAACCAATAAGGAAATAAATGAACGTTGTAAAAATAAAGAATGTGACATGAGTCATTTACTATAGTAGAATTGCCCAAAAATATAATTCACAGGAATATCATTCAGTTTTTATTATAGAAAATGAGTAGAAATTTAATAATAATTTTCCTCGTGTTGTTGAGAGAAAAGTAACATTGACAATCTTTATGTTTTTAAAAAGTTAAGGCCCACGTCCACGTCATAATCGAATGAACAGATTCGAATCTGTCTGATAAATAACCTTAACCTCTTATTTAATATTAGTCGATTTAATTATTTTTATTTCTTAAATTTATATTTTGTACTAAACATGTCTTTAATAATCTGAGACGGCTGATCTATTACATTGTTAATCTATTATAATATATAATGATTTTTTTTTGCTTATGTCGTATTTTCCTTAAAATATCCTAGTAGTTATAGTATAGTATACAGTAAACCTATCAGTCAAACTCTCGTCAACATCAAACATAAACGTCTGTCCTACTTTAAGAAACGTATCACTTATTCAAGATTTACATGTTAAATTCAATAATGAAATATATACACTGAATTGAATTTATATCAAATGACATAATGAAGTGAACAGTGAATGTTATTTAAAACCTTTATAGTGAAACTGTATATATGTACTATTCATATTTAGGTTAGGCAAAGTATGTATGTTTGTGTGTAAGTAATTAAACGACTGATCTGATTTAGAAAATTCTTTCAACAATATTAAAATGGATGCACTGAAAAAGACACTTTGACGGCCTATGTGGCGTTGTGGTAACGGCTGATTGCTTCGCAACAGTTTCCGGGTCCGAATCCCGGCGGGGGCGGAACTTTGTATTATTTCCATTGTTTCTCTTACCGGGCTTAGATTCTTATCTATGTAGTTTATACCATGCCGTTGTTTAGTGCCTACGATACAAGATTCTAAAATCTTAGTTCTGGGCTGAGTCAATGTGTTTGTCGTGATGTGGTTATTATTGTTATTTAATCCACTGAAACTATTTACTAATCAAGAGCATTTATATTGACACTAATTAAAAAAAGTTTTAAAGTATTTCTAAATTCTCTTTTTTAATATATCAATACTGTTATGATGGACTCAGATTAACTAGGTATATTAGGGTGTTGAATTCTTTGCCTGTCGATGTGTTCCCTGACCAATATAACTTAGGCCTCTTTAAGGCAATAGGTTTCTCCTAGGCAGGCATGATCCACCTTAGACCTCATCGCCGCTTAACATCAGGCGCGTTTGGGGTCAAATGCCTGCCTGGACTTGAATTTTTTATTTTTATTATTATTACTTATTAAATCATAATGTTATTACTTCATTAATTATATTTGTATTCTTGGAGAAAGAAGTCACAGGCACAAACTATATACAGACGTACATTCTAAGCACATACTAAGCATAGGTAAGTAATGCGTTACTTAATAGATTATTATCTAAGATCTAGTATCTGGTTTCTGACATTCAACAGATTATATCAAATGTTACCTAAATCTTTACTTACTTATAATAAGAATATTATATTAAAATTAGAGTAGTCGTTTATTTTTAGCCAAAAGAAATTTAATAAATCCATTCTTAAAAAATTTTTGAGGATGCGGTAGCTCAGTTTGTTACGTGTCTTTGTTAACAGACCGACCCGACCCGACAGGTTACGGGTTGGCAGTAGTTAGCAAGTTGTAGTTGACATGTTTCTCAATGTGCCTGGATAGTGGCGACAGATTCGCAACCTGTCACACTGGGACTCAAAGATTTATTTACGTTCAAATATCAATTACATTCAAGCAAGTGGCCAGAGCCTCCTTTTAAGTAAACGATACTTGTGCCAGGAGGCACTGCTCATCGCAAGGGACTCAACGTAAACATGTGAAATGCGGTGTGTAATACCTCCTACCCGTCACGAGAGATTACAGCGTGAGTTTATGTTTATGTACGTATGTTTAAATAAATGTCCTTTCTAAAAGTGTTGTAGTCGTTAAATCTTTGTGAGTATACGGGGTAAGCAACGTCCTTATGTTGCCACTGATGTTGCAAGCGAAAGAAACTAACTGCTTAGCATCAATTTGTCGTAAAATATTAATTTTAATATTTTCTCGAGTTCACAAAAAAATCACCTAATATTTTAAGTATATTAATTTTATGAATATTTTCAAAAATAATTTAATGTTCTCGTATAGCAACAGTCTTTATCGTTACTTCTACTTTATTCCATCATGCATCGTTAACAATGAAAGCGACAGTTATATCGATCTTCGTAAGAAATTGAGAGTGCACCGGACGAGCACCGACGCCACGACCTTGACCCGAACGTAAGCGAACAAACTAAAAATACCTACCTTTTTGGGACGAATTCCATTAAATTTTATTTTTATTTTTTGTGAATTTCATTTTCTAAATTATTTTATAATATATACATGTAAATTGAATGAAAGTGTTTATTATAATTTTTTGTCATATTTAATATTTTATTCACTGTTCACTGAATGTTTGTTACTCATATTAATAATCAGTTGATTTAATCGTTAAAAAATAATTTAAGAAAAGTTAAAAGCCTTTTAATTCGTTTAAGAGCAAAGCCAGGGTCACAACGATAAAAACTATGGCAAATATTACCCTACATAATATTAAGTAATTTCCAATCCAATTAAACATTGTCTTAACATTGTTCTACTTTAGAGAACTTGAGCTACGCGTTGATGTCTTATGTTTCGAACGCTTCAAGAATTTCAAATTTTAACAAAAAATATATATAATTTCAACTTGTAATGGGATAAACTTTTTTTAAATTCAAATAAATTTACCATATATCGAACGCTGAAAGATCTTTTTTAAGCAATTAACATTGAATTACAACCAATTCTATACCAAAATTTTAATTTAAAATTTCCAGTAACAACAAAAAAACAACCTATTTCGGCATAACCAACATTTAAGACAGAAACCCGTCAAAACCGTTGTTGTGTAAAAGCACGAAACATTAATTAAGCGCCTCCTATATGTGGAACAATTTCAAGATAAACAGAAAGTGTCGCAACTGACCCTGGAAACGAGTGTATACATTACGCTAAGTGTATTCCAACTTTATTATAAAGTTCTAATATTTTCGACAATTATTGCTCTTTGTCTCAAGTCCCAAGGCTCGGTTGCGTGTGATAAATAGATTGTTTATTTACTTTGTTATGTACTTGTGGTATGGTAAGGTTTGAAGGTAGACTATGTGTTCGATTTTTTAACATAACACATAGTCGTAAATAAATGTTTTATAGAATAAAAACCGTCTGATTTAATTATTAATTGAAATGTAAAATTATAACAATTTTATTAAAACAATTAATCGCTTTAGTAAGAAATCATTGTACTCTGGCAATCTTACTCACTCAAAACAACTCGCATTGTTATTTATTAATCGTCGTTTTGTAATAATCATAGTCAAAATAAATAGGTAGCTCTTTTTTCTACGTCGGTTAAAACATTTTTAAACTGCTTTTTAGGGTAACACTTCTAATTAACTAATTCAAATTAATTCAATGAAGCAAATGTTTCATAAAACGATACATGAATTAGATATGTATTAGTTTCTATATAATCCAATGTCATTTGATGACGAATTTTAAAGGAAGAAAGATTTTATATTCATACGCAATTATAAAAATATTAATCCATTTAATGCATTATGTATTTAGGACTAATTTGTATTTCTTTAATGAAATCAATTCTGAATATAAAGCCTTATACATTTGTAAAGAAACGTGTCGATATGTTATATTCCCTGCTGGCCACGATAGGAATTGCTGCATGAGGACCTCATGTCCAACCATCCTGTCCAGCTTGAGTTACCGCTTGAGCCCCCCCGCCAGCGCCACGTCCGACGATCGACTGGGATCCTTTTCGCAATTCCTTTAGGAGTCCCTGGTCGCGCCGTCCACTTCCACCCCGCTTCCCGTTCCCGGCTCCAATCCGGAAACGTTTTCAATTCCGAATTCCACGCGATTTCAATTCTAACCCCAATCCAGTAGAACGGCAACGCACCGGTTATGCATCCGAAGTTGCAATCCTCTTTGTGGCTACTGTTATATGTAAATACAAGTGCACATGAGTAAATGTTATCATGGCGGCAACATTTATAGTCTCTGAAAATAACAAGAGTAGCTATAATGGTTCTTGAGATACAAACCGCTGACAGACGGACGGACAGCGAAGGCTTAGTATTAGGGTTCCGTTTTTCACCCTTTAGGCACGGAACCCTAAGACAGCTAAATATAAAGCTAGCCTTTTCTACCTAAATTATATAAAATAACAACAGTAAAGGCATTTCAAGTTCAGATGAAGTGATTGCATCGACCTTGCCTCTTGGCATATTTTTTCTCGATTTTCGTTAAGTAGTACGTACGTAATAATCGATTATAACAGTGCTCGATTTGTCAATTCCAATGTCGGGCCGAGTGTTAAGTAATTCAAAGCTGAAGATAAAAATGTATTTAATCTCTTAAGTGTGAATGCTTAAGTAATTTTAAGATACATTTTCGTCGCTTAAGTTGTTTTTAAAATTAAAATTTTCGCAACTTTCGAATTAGTTTTCTTTTTAAAATTTATAACAATTATCTAACATTCTGATTATTTTCTGGGCTGATTCACAAAATAGCTTATGTTACAGTGGTTTTGTGTAATTTTTTATTTATTTAAGTGAAAAATCTAGAATAAATGAATTTGCGACATAAGCAGATTCAATAATAAATTATCAGAAAATAGATTGTATAAAGACCTACAGTTTTTTATTAGAGAGTTTTTATTATCGGGAACTAACGTGGGACCGAGATCTAAGCGCGTAAGTCAAATTCGCGTAAGTCGTGGTATAATAGGTATAAAATTTATTGAAATAAGATTTTATACTAAACATTTTTATTCCTTATTTTGTAGAAAAATAGCTAAATCATTTGGAATTTATTTCCTTAACTTTGTAATTTGGCCTCTAAAAAGAGACATATAAATTGAATTTAAATGCCCGCAACTCCAAAATCGCGTGAGTCGGGGTATTCCTGTATTTGAAACTACTCGTCCGAATTAAATATAATTTTAACATAAATTAGAATACAATGTAGGTGAACATATGCCTAATTCCATGTCAGATAAAAATCGAGTTGTAAGCAAACGAACTTGTACGCAAAGATAGCATATTGCAAAAGATATTTCTTCGAAGATATACTGAAGTTTAATGAAATCGTGTTATTGTCACCATTATATAACATTGTTGATTTTATAACCACGCCGTAATAAAAATACACCCAAACCAACTCAAAAGTGTGAGAAAAATATTAAAATTACATACACATGATAGAACAACAATATTTATAGATCTCTTAATCGCGTTTCGCTACTGCAAAAAATAGTGTATTTTTCTCTTACGTTTTAACAAGTCTGCAAGAAGTTTTCCGTGACAATGTTCAGTTACGGTTTTAAATAACTATTTGTTGATATCAATTAATTAAAAACTATAAAGCTGAGTTTGTTTGTTTCACGTGACTGTCTATTCTGAACAAATAGCCTTGTCTTCACTGATACTCGTTCATCTCCGAGTAAATGATACCACGTTAAATACTGCTACAAGCAGGCAGATATTTTGGCGATGTCCACTAAGATCCCCTGGAGAGATACCCTAGGGGATCATTTAACACTTTTACGTCCACACAGATAACGGGTACTTTAAGACTGTCATGTCTACCTTCAGGTCTACAAAGATCCCTTATGTACTTGTTATTATTCTTAAAATGTTCATATTTTCTCGATTTTCACAAATTAATTAGTAATTATTATATTAGATGACGAGAGGACATGGTAGCTCAGTTTGTTACGTTGGATAACCGACCGACCCGACCCGACAGGTTGAAGGTTCGAGCTTGGGTTGCCGTAAGTTGTAGCTGCCATGTTTCTAAATGTGTCAGGATAGTGGCGACTGATTCGCGACCTATCACACTGGGACTCAACATAAACATGCGAAAAGTGGTGTGTAGCAAGCACCTCTACCAACCCCTCTCGAGGGACTACGGAGTGAGTTTATGTACGTTTTTTATTTTATTAATACGATATATTCTAGTTTTTTGTACTCTTAGTACAACATACTTACCTTTTTAACATATTTTAATGATTATTAATGGATTTTTTTTTAACAATAATTACGAATCATATATCATAAGATTTAGTTTCTGCTAGGCCAAGGTTCCTGTTATATTGTGTTCGATCGTTAATGATTTTGATATTGCAACAATTAATAGCAGAGTTTCTATTGATTTATTACTTCTGATTTTGTAAACATTGGTTCATGATATTGTTCTTCGCGTAGATATATTATACACGAATATATACACTATACTATACTGGGATTCAGTTTTCGTAAGCAAATCCTTAGTTCATTTGTTAAAGTAAGGTAAATCTATCTTTAAGGTTATCTTATTCTTAATACCCATCCATAAACAGAACCAACTGTCTTTATAATTAAAATATGCTTATAGAAATCTAGACTGTATAGTCATCCACTTCCAAACAAAACAAAAAAAGACTATATATTCGAGCCACCTGATAAAATATCTTGAAACATTTCATACAAATTTTATAGACCTAAACATATTCATAGGCCAGTTTTATAGAAACTAAATAACGATATAAATACAAATACAGATAAAGAGATAGGAAATTCATGATCCAACTGGCGTGTTAATTAACCGTGTTTATTAGGGACTCGAACCCGGACCTGTCGTATCACGGTCTTTGCTTAGACCGCTGCGCCATGGAAACCATTAAATATGCTAAGCGTGAAGCAATACTTCTAAATGATCTATCTCATATATTCTACGCGTTGCGATACACCCATAAACTGCACTATGCTATACTTAAAAATAATCGCACATTATACTTGAAACAATGCGTTGTTAATATTTAGAGCAAATTTTTATAGCTTATCATCACACAGTGGGAAAATATATTGCTCAAATATACCAGATGCAATTGCAATACTTTTGTATTATAAAATACTATTATTAATTAGATTAATGAATAATAAAACACAACTGAAGATCGAATTAATTTATCATTGCAGCCAAAAATAACGATATACTCGTAATAAATATATGATAGATAAATTAAAAATTTCACATATAATTTATATCTTTCTGACAGGACTGATGTTAATCCATCTTTATAATTTAAATATGAAAATTTCGTTTTAAGTAAAAGGATAAATTTAACTTTGATCTTTAAAGAGTGATCTATTAAAATGTATATTAACCAAGAGAGTAATTGAGTAGACTATTTTAATTACCAACAGATTACCCAGAGTCTAGCATTTAAAGTTATTAAAGGCTTTAAAAGGGCAAGTTCACGCATACAAGACGTTAAATCAATTTAATTTTCAATTTAAATATCATCATACGCGAATATTGCACAAATTTAAAGTGGATTGAAAAACTACTGACTTTACTTTTAATAACAATATTAAAAAAAAAAAATTACGACAAAATTAAACGGTTAATTAAAAAATTGAATTTGACACAAGTTTAAAAACATAACACACGAAGGTAACTTTAATAAATAAACCACATAACAACACACATACAGACTCAGCCCTGCAGTAAGTTTTTTAAGAGCTTGTGTCACAGGAACTAAGCAACGATATATAAACTACGTAGATAAGATCACCACATCCATGACCAGTAAATAAAATAATGCGTCTAGCAAATAACATGTTCCTCCCCCCCCATGATTCCAACCCAGAACCTCTAGCGAAGCAGTTTACCCCATGCGCCACAGAGGTCGTCAAAGATGAAACGCCTTACTTTTAATCTCGAAATATTTTATTTTGATTCGATCACCTGAACTATATCGCATAAAAAAACATAATTTATTTAATATATTACCTTTGTAGAACGTTTTAGTAAAATTTGCACTTTAATTGGGAAACGAGTCAAGTGCGTGCGTGTAAGACGTTACGCAAGCGCCGGAACGCGATAGTTCCGAGGAAACGCATTAAAATGCCTTCTTCTTGCTAAACCGACAAATGTGACAACACTACTCCCTGTTGCCCGGGTAACCAATTACACCGTACACCCTAGAGTACACGAGTTTTCAAAATTATAATATGACTAGTAAAGTTATACCCAAAATTTTAGAAAGAATCAAAAATAACATCAGTCAATCTGCCAAGTTGCACTGACTCCAGTGCGCTCCGTTGCAACCTGTAACATCAGAAATTTGTGTTGCGGAAGTTTTGATGTTAAATCAATTTGTTATCTATAAAAATAAACTGCTGTTCGTTGCTGTTGTTTGTTGCTGTTGTTTGTTGCTGTGTGTGTCTCGCTAAAACTTGAAAATGGCTTTCTTTTCTTTTTCTTGATTTGTTTAATATTTAATATATATTGACTTTATTTCTTTAATACAGTGATGGATCATTAACAAATAAAATAACAAATCTCAGGTCAACTAGATAATAATGACTTAATACGAGTAATAAATTTTAACGTAAACATTAACTCCGGCTTCATTTGTAAGTAAAAGTGTATTTATTCAGTAACATTATCTAAAGGTCTCAAGTCCAAATAATTCAAATAATCGCTTCGAACAAATACCAAACGAATATGACTGACCTTTGTGGTGTACCAGCTATTATCATTTGTTGTTATTATGAACGTTTGCTAACTAATCGGAATTTGAGGTTAAAATAACACGATTAAAATAGATATTACATGATTTGTTTAACAATAGTCCTGTGTTGATTAAAAATTGCTTTGTTGGCGTGCATAGTAATCCAGTCTCGGTTCAGGACCAAACTCCACAGAGCGAAGTGTGGGTGAGTTTTGAACAAGCGGAAATATATTTTAAAGAATACAACTTCGTCATTCACACATCCCGTACTTTACTCTCGTACTTTATCATATTTGTATGTCACGATGGTAGCGGAAATGTGAGCTGTTATGGCTAAGATTGAGCTGGGAGGCGGGGTGGTACAAATCGGAGATGTGTGCTGTGCGTCGCAAGATGACGATGGTGTTCAGAGAACTGCAGTAGAGACGAGAAGATGTGATCAGCGTACACATCAAAATTTCATCCTGACTCTAGCCAGCACACATATTCACAACAGTCTAGCCAGCAGCTTTTGTGGAGATATCCTATTTGAAAAGCATCTCTTGTCTCCGCTTCGGACATCTCCACACATCTCCGCTTTGGTGGTATCCGGGCCGTATAATTCTAGTTTGAGATATTTGCATGATGAACACGAGTATTAATCGCTCTGAAAAAAAACTGACTGTTTTTAAAGTTTATATTGTTTGTGGTTGACAAACATACGAATAAAGATTAATATATTTGTTCATTGGTACCAATACTATATGTACCGTTTGTTAAATATTTAAGTACATATGGTTATCATTCCTAAGCACTCAATGTATCAACAAACCTTATCAAATTTCTTGAGAAGTGATTTGCAGTACAATTTATCCCAATTTTTCGTTTTACCTAATCTATTATCAATTTCAGCCTCTTGACCTGCTTTAGATTTTTGAATGAATTCACCTTCCATTCATAGAATGTGTAACACCATGAGTAGAAACATGATCCGTTTGACGCGGCCCATGGTTGGCCAACATCCGCCAACACGCCCCATGGCCTTGGTTCCATCTACTTTTACTGCGGCTCGTAAACACACTAGCAAGCAAGTTTATTAACTCCCATCTATATTTTTAAGGACTTGCTTTGTACAATACACATTTATACAGTCTGTACAATACTTGCCAAAATCAAAAATAACCTTTGCTGTGAAAGACAAAATTTAATTTAATTTAAAGGGACTTAAAATAAGTTGCATTTGCTGTTTTCATAAAAACGTTACTATCATAAGAAAAATAATCATTTGAAAAAAATTATCGGCCTTAAAAATTTTATTTATTAAAATAACCACTGGAAAAGCAATAAATATACAAATAGTTATTTTAAATTGAGGATTTTTGTATGATACATATCAATTTATTACTTACACTAAAATCCGCACCGTCAATACTTCTAAGCTTTAGTTACAATTTCAATGAAAAAACTACGTTTGTAGATATTTTTTTATTAAGACAAAGAAAAAATCAATCGAAATTTTAATTACAAAGTAGTTATAGAATGAAAACTACTGAATCAAGTATGTTTTTCTTATTTTTCTTAATATTAATAATAATAATAACCACATCACGACACACACATTGACTCAGCCCTGCACTAAGTATCGTAAGAACTTGTATCGCAGGTGCTAAGCAACGATATGGTATATACGAAATGAATAAGAATACAACATCCAAGACCGGCAAGCGAGACAATGCGTCTTGCAAATAACACAAAGTCCCGCCCCCGCCGGGATTCGAACCCGGAACCTCTAGCGTAGCAGTCGGCTGTTTACACCACTGCGCCACCGAGGTCATCAACACCACACCATTCATCACACATCACTATTTATCACACCTTCATTTATTAAGTAGTAAATAGGTAAATAACAAAACTTGCATTTACTACATTGGAATCTTGATTTGATTTTAATGTGTCAAGAAAATAATTGAATGAGTTATCGCTGATGAATGCGGAAGGCTTTTTCTCTGCAAATTACCTTATATACCACATAGCATGTGCTCTTTGGAAGTAAATAAAATAAATTACCTTATATTCTACATACTATATGCTCTAAAGACAAATAAATTAAAAATACACAGCTTACTGTCAATCAATTAAGATTGCGATTTTTTTGTTATATAACAGAGATCTTACAAAATTAAATTATAAAATTTTGTTTTTAGTTTCTCATTATTTTTTTAAACGAGCTGTACTATAGTACTATATTGACTGCAGCTTTTAATTAAAATTAATAAGTAAATAAAATAAACCTTTTACAATATTAATAGTACTATATATATTTACCACCGAAATGAATATTCATATTCAACCACTTGTTACGAAGAGTTTAGATCTATTTCAAGTTTTTTTTATCTTTTAATATCGCACGGTTGACAAGACACATAGTTACTAAGCGACTACTTAAATGAGTCACTTGGACACATACCCTTCTACTTCCAACCATCCTATTAGATTCTAGATCAGATCAGTCTTTTTCTATTTAGGTCATTTACTAATGATTTATCGGCATTTACTTGCGTAAGATCTCAAATTATTTTCCCTGTTCATCTCTAGAGAAGAGTAGAAATGTTTCGTTTGTTTCATCTCTAAAATCGAAGTTAAAATATTTTTGTTCAAATAGACTTAAAATAAGTACTTTTAAATCGTCATCTCTCTCTATGAAAGATATGCAATTTAGTTAGGAAATTATCATATAAAATGCCATCTGCTGAAATTTTTTGCCTGCAGGTGTCCACAGTATCACTTACCAGGTGATATGGCTGCTCGTTTGCCCTCTATTGAAATTTAAAAACTTGCCTGTCACAAAATTGTGACAGATTGTGTAATTTTTGAGGTGCCTGTTTGAAGTAGTAGGGTAATACAAGATTAAGAGGAGAGTGGGGTGCCCTTCGAGCGAGTCCGGGTCGCTACTCGCTAGCTCTGATCACTGTTCCGGTACTTGAGATAACATGATATACGAATAAAATGGATACGGTAGTGCACCATTTTACAAGGAACCGTTTTCAGAGTTTTAAAGAAATTTGGTATATTCCATAAAGTGTAGGTAAAGTTGTAGAGATGTTTTATTTTATTTTTTTATTTATTTACACACGAAACAGATTACAGTAAAAAAAAATACAATTGACAGTATATTCTTAGTCTATGACTGTACTGTAGTCCAACAACTCGTGTGACTAGTAGTGTAATATAAAAGTAGTGGTATATGAGCGGCAAATTTAGAATGGAATCATGGAAATAATTTGTGAAAGAAAAGAAAATATTACTAACAAAACCAAAACCAAAAAGAAAACTTCAATCTAAGTAAAACAGGATACGATCTTACGTTTGAAAAAGCTAAACTTTGAATTAAATATGTCTACATCTGCTTTATTTTTTACAAACTCATTATACTGACGACACATACGTACAAGAGGGTTATAAAAGGTTGTATTATTAAAGTATACCCTTAAAGCAAACGTTGAAGGGTTACCCGAACGATAGTAGGTGTTAATATTTATTTGCGACAGTAAACTAGACGAATCTAATAATAAACCTAATCTAATAGCATAATTTTTTAACTTTTCAATGTAGATTTTTTTTTTAAATATAAAAAAAGAGAAAGGATCATTTTAAAGGATGGGGAAGGATGATGTTAAAAGATTTGGTATAGCTTCACAGTTGGTTTTCACTAGATCCTCTTTTTCTAGAGATTTTTTATTAAATGCATTGATTTTTTCACTATCCAGCAGATTGCCAGCTCTAAAAAGTAAATTTTACATTTTTGTCCATATCTTTGTCAAAGATTTATAACAACGCTTTATGTAGCAATGTGTTGACGTATTTCAATAAGTGATCCATTTAAATATACATAGACCTGTAATAAGCTCTTTTACATATATTTACTTAGTAATTAAAAGGTTGTTCTTACAACAAGTTTCACTGTTATTATTAATCATTTCCTTTATTAATTTTAAATAGCTGTTGCCCCGCGGTTTCACACGATTGGATTTTTTTTCCTAGAACATTTCCAATGTTTTAATAATAATATTATGCTAAAAATAAATAAACCATATCACGACACACACATTGACTCAGACCTACAGTAAGTATCGTAAGAACTGTTATCGCAGGAACTAAGCAACAATATAGAATATACTACAAAGATACTCGTAAGAATACAACATCCTAGACCGGTAAGCGAAACAATGCGTCTTGTAAATAGCACAAAGTTCCACCCGGGATTCTAACCCGGAACCTCTAGCGTAGCAGTCGGCTGTTTACACCACTGCGCCACAGAGATCGTCGCTATTTGCCACAAAACCAATCAATCAAATCAATGTAAATCGGTCCAGCAGTTATCGAGATTATATGGTGTGACTAACACGACTTTTGAAATTAAAATATATAGTAAAAACTGGCACTGAAGTCGTAGTTCACTCCGAACCTATTTAAACGATTTCAGAGTTTTGTTTGAAGTTAGTAAAAGTTGATGACGGAATCTTTTTTGGCGCCGAAAGGTATCCCATGGAATTGTCAACATAAAATGCTGGAGGCAAGTTGATTCGGGTTAGTTTTCTTATTCATTGGTACAGTATAGGTCTAGTATGGGTATTCTGGGAAACGAGGTACCAAAAGCTACCTAACAAGCTAAATGATAAGCCCTATGTTTCTATTTATAGCGAACCTATTTAAACGCTTTAGCGTTCATGATTAGTACGGTAAGCGCAGTGTAGATTTAAGCACACCCGCCACTCTGTCCCACCACTGCAACTCCTGTTCACCAGGATCAACAGTGGCGTCCTTTGATCAAATAATAAACAAATAATGCAGTTGTGCAATAACGCACAGGCTGTGTCCGGACACCCTACTGGCTGTCTTGTGACCCTGATCAAACTTAATCAGATGAAATAGGAGGTAGTAAGAAACATATTTCCGTTGTAGAGTCGGTACCGCACAAAGCAGGAACACTCCAAAGAAATATTGGCGTTTAGCCTTAAGCTGTAGGTAGCTTTTGGTAACGGAATACACCTAAAGAAAATAGAATAAAACTATATCCCGGCAAATAGAAATGCATAGGTACAAACATGTTAAAGGTAGACCCGTGGTCGCACCTGCCGTAAAACTACCATGTTTAATCCTGGCACGCATATAATCATAGTAGTAGGTATCTCAGTAAAAATCTAGGTTAGAATTTTAACTTTAACGTCATATAAAATTTTGATACAATTATATTGCTTATGTCACCCGGGCTATGATTACGAATCTATTGACACATCATTCATCAAAATCGGTCCGATAGTTCAGGCGTTACGGTGGAACAGACATTCATACATATGTACATACATACATTGCCAAAAACATTACCCTCCCTCTTGGCTTCGCCGTAGTCGGGTAAAAATACCGATATATCAAGAAACTGGCTTAGTTACTTGTACTCGGTACATCTTTTAAACCACAACTGAATCAATTTTTTATCTACTCCAAAAAATCTAGAAAAACTTACATTCAGTTCATGTCCAATCAATCAAAAATTTTCACTGGCAACACTTAACGTTCCTTTCTACGTTCCAAGCGTAATAAAACCTTTTTACCTTGATTTTCATTAACAGTCCCTCTAAATAAACGTTTTAAACGAATTCTTGTCATTAAACACATAGTTTTATTCAGTTAATCGCAAGTGATGCAATGAATATCTTAATTTTAAAACGAAACGGAAATTTATCGCAATATCCTGTCTAACATTCATTGACAGAATAAAACCTTTGGCACTTGTAACATATTTAATATTAAAGTCGTTTTGTCCCTTGTTAATCATATAGAATCTGACAGAGATAGAATGAGTAGAAACGTAAAAGATTACAGTGTTGTATGGTAGCCATTAAAATTCATGAAGCCTTTTTGGTTATGGTTGTTGTTGCGTGTATGTGCACGATGTTTTAAGTGTGCGTGACCTCGTGTTCGCTCAGCAAAGAGGTTACTCACACAAGAATGACGTGAATGTACACGGCCTACCATAACTATAGCCGAACCGCCTTTGAGAAATGGAATGACTAACCTAATTAAAGTTTAAGACCTAGCCTTGTATTAGTCATCGGTACAAAGTTTTTGCCGAGATAAATGTTATTAATGGCATCGGAAGCCTATATTTTAGATAATTGTCCAAAATAATTTATTGAATTTTTATGCTAGTAATACGTAGTAATCACTTTTTAACTTCCCTTCTTTGACACGCCATATTTTTAGGTTTTCGTTTTTTAGTGAGAAAAGAACAACATTAATTTTAACCATCAAATATAATATAATATAACTAGTTTTACCGGCACCGTTAACGAGGCTCCCATAACTTGCATGGGATTTTCTCCCCTCGATTACCATGGGATCCTGAGATATGTTTTCTTTTACAACAAAACACGTAACATAAACTCGCCGTAATCCTTCGAGAGGGGTTAACAGAGGTAATATACACATTTCGCATGTTTGTGTTGAGTTGTATGTACTGTCGCCACTATGTACAATGAGGAACATGGCGGCTACAACTTACGCCAACCCAAGACAAAGCCTTGGCTTGTCGGTTCAGGTTGGATTTGATATTATTTAAGTAGATATATTAGTATTACTTCATTTTTCGTTCAGTTCACAATCTATGTTATATTTCTTGAACTTTATATCTAGAATTATTCATCATTCATTTCTAGACCTTGATCAAAATTGAAGAACGTGGCTTATCGAAACGCCTTTTTTAAAATAGCCACGATTGAATTAACATTTCAATTCTTAAGTTTATATCATAAGCTGGCAACTGTATCAAATGTCATCGAACTAATACGTTTATTTTTATCGTTTAACTCAAGAATAAAGGATATTAACCCTTATATTTAGGGTTGAAGAGTCATTGTAGGGCTCGTAGGAAGTAACTTACGCGGCATCCTTGTACTTGTTAAAATTGATTATGTTTCAAGCCATAACGTTCCTTTTTCGTTTGAAATAAGGTTTAGTGTAACGTTTATGTAACTATGAACAGATTGCATATGTCAAGGATCTAGGTAAGACACGCCCGCGCAAATGTCATTACGGTACGAGAAATGCAGGCAATTTTACGTCAAAAGAACAAAGGAGTTGTGGAGTGAATGCGACAATTTTTTTTCAGATAATAAAGAAAATTACTTCCTGTTTCGAGCAATATTGAACCTCTTTTTTACAGTGGCCACGGTTTTATTACTTTTTTATTTTATTTAATTCACAAGCTTCCTTAAAAATGTATTTTTTTAGTATGAGCACAGACAGCCACACATAAGGCTTCAATTTACAAGTGCAATATCAATCCTTATGCTGTACGACTTAAGAACGGTACAAAATCCAAACAGGTTAGCTTGATCCCTGGCCGTGTGTAATATAATGAGAAGATAATGCGATTAGGAAGAATATAATTTAACAATAATAATGCAAATTTTCGTTGCAGACTCAGCAAAACCCATTTAACAAATAACATAATATTCTCACTTTTTAAAATGATTTTTAATATAAGTCTAATATTTAATTTTATTTATTTATTTATATAGCCATACAACAGTATTACATATCTTAAAATAATACTATAGAATTAATAAAAACCAATCCAATAACAAGGTGACACGTCATGAATAGTGTATCTTAATAGGGCTGACAATAGAAGTTAGAGAGTAAGAGTTACATAAACATTGAACACAAGTAGTGATAAATACCTTAATACAGAAGTATACCTGCATAATACATTACATATGCAAACATACATGCATGACTAAACATACGCACATACATAAATAGTTATGTAGTAAATTATTTAAAATAACTTATATATCCACTTAATGTAAAACTTGAATTTTCTTTCACATATCTTATCATTGTTAAGATATTTTTCGTTAACCGAGAAAAAAATATCGCATGACAAAAAAAAAACATGGAGTGGTGTTTTTTTTTTTTAATTCAAAGTCAAAGTCAAAATATTTTTTATTCAAATACACTTGAAAAAAGTACTTCTAAATCGCCATCTTTTTAAACTACCACCGGTGTTCGAAACGCTATTTTTTCGGGGAGGAATCCGGCAAGAAACCTCCGTAGTTAATCCATTAATATAGTTAATGTAGTGGATTCGTTTCACGGGCAGTGTGATCACTGTTACATAAGAAACGGTCGCAAGCGAGATGCGCAAGATCTCGGTCATGTGTTAAGCGGACGTTTTACAATATTAAAATATATATATATATCGACTACGACCTGAAAAATGTTATGACAATGTTAAGGAATATTTTGACGACAAAAACCTCTGATAAGGATCTTTCTTCATTTTAATTCGATTTACCTAATGCTCTGACTAGAGATTTTGCATGCTGGATACAAGTGAAATATGTACAACTACTTATTTATAAAACTTAACGCCTCCTATTCGCGGTGATATTTCGAGCAAATGAATTATTCTTATTCTTTGTTGTTGAACGAAGATTTTTTCGGTTCCGTTTTCAAAATTTAATGCAGTAAGGCATAGGCTAATCAATTTTTTTCTCAATCTGTAACTAAAAGTAAAATTATTTAAAAAAGTAGTTTCAAAAAAAAAAATGAATTAAAAACCTTATTTTCAAGTCAAAGTCAAAATATTTTCATTCAAATAAGTACTTTGAGACAAAGGACAATGTAATAAGTCATTTTTACGTTTTATATAACCAACAATTCTATTTGTTTTATGACATATGGCGTAGATACAAGTACATGCATAAACTACTTCACAATTTTTTCTTCAATTTTAAAAGAGAGAAAAAAAACTACAAAAGAAGGAGTAAAAAAAAAAGACATAATTATTCCAAATGGCTTCGCCTTAACTGTGAACAGTTAAATCTTGAAATGCAATATTATAACATAAGCAAGCAGGTAAATAAACCAGTTAGTCGATTATTTACTAATCATAAATTATATTTGTTAATACCTACGTCAAGACGAATGCAAACTTGTTAGAGATCTGTTACTATAAATATTTATGTGACTCATAGAGTAATCAATAACTTAGCTCTTTTATTTAAATAAATATTTTTATTACAACGTTCTTGTAAGATTTTTAAAGAAAAAAATGGTAAATAAGTTGACTGGTGAATTTTGATGATTTTGCAGTTGCATACTTAGTTGGGTCGTTATTTTTTTACCTACAATGAATCGAAGTTTTTAATTTTTTTTGGTTTTTGAACCAATGATAAATTATGGTTTCAGTGTACGATTTAAAAATTGCATCTGGTTTTTCATTAGGACTAATGGGATATTCCTTTTCGGGCAATTGTTTTTAATGGTTGTTTAAAAAATTACGTAACAGAGTGGTCGTTAACAGTAGAGACCAGATTTTGTTTTACCACTCTGTCACGGCATTCTACCGAAACAAATGTATAAAATGCTGGTGAAAGATTATCTATAATAACATTAATAGAAAAATTTATGGACGTTAATAAGAGCATTATATCAAAACCATCAATAATCTAAAGATATAAGGCCATAATAAGGCGAAGGACAGGCTATTGTCGGTAAAGAAGAACGACCCAGTTTAGTTTACAATTTGAGATTTATAAATAATGTGTTGGGGTTCCTCTGATTTTCTCGTTCTTAATTTCGGTGGACTTCAGTGGTTTTAGCATGTAACATTAAACTATGTCAATCCGTAGTTTCAAATGATAAAGGTAAATTTTCTGACTTTATTTTCGGCGAGGGATCTTTTACACTATCTTGTCCACAAAAATCTCGCAGAGGATATTTTTTCTTGGGGGTTTAATAAGGAACAAACAAAATATACAACATTCAAAAAATAATACGAACGGACAAATCTTCGATTTGCTTTAACTAAGAAAATATCTTAAAATCATATCTTTTAATTTTTAATTGTTAAAACTATAATTAAACTACAAATGTGAAAAAAGGTTAAATCAGAAAGTCCACTTTAGTCAAAAAGTGGACTTCGTGAGATTACTCTTGGTGGATCATAAGGTCGGAGCCTAGGTTTGGAAATCTGGACCACTTTCGTTGTTCAAGAATTCGACCTTCCTCCGCCATTAAAATATTTCGCTGGTATTAAATGTTACGAAAATTGTGCACGTTCGTGACATGTTCAAAATATTTTCGACGTTAATTATGAAAGTTTTTACATGCAATAAAAAAAATCTTCATTCGGATTAACCTTGCTTTGTTTAAGAGGGTTTTCATCCATATTTAGTTTCTTTAAATCACGTAAGCAAACCATGTGATTTTATTTATTTATTTGGTAGTAGGCCGCGATGCTATTATATAGCGAGTCATATGGACATTAAATAATTAATTTAAGACCTTAAATACCACATACATAAACAAATACGACCTCGGTGGCGCAGTGGTGTAAACAGCCGATTGCTACGCTAGAGGTTCCGGGTTCGAATCCCTGCGGGGGCGGGACTTTGTGTTATTTGCAAAACGCATTGTTTCGCTTACCGGTCTTGTTGTATTCTTATTTATTTAGTATATCGTTGCTTAGCACCTGCGATACAAGTTCTTACGATACTTAGTGCAGGGTTGAGTCAATGTGTGTGTCGTGTTGAGGTTATTTTTTATTTATTTAAATAAAGACATTATTATTAATATAGAAGTATTCGCGTCTGTTCAATTTAATTGGTAAGTAAACAGCGAATAGAAAAGTTTTAGATGAAAACTGTGAGAAATTGAACTGTGACACAATGTGTTACGTACACTCCCATCTAGTGTTGGCACCATACATTGGTTGACATAATCGCTTATCTATACAGAATATCTACTAAACTAGTCATGGTAGTATCTACTAGCTTATTTCCGTGGCTTCCCTCGCGTTACGTTTTGGATAACATAAATGTACTCTTCATTATCATTTATCCGAATTTCTATAGCTTCATAATTCACGGACCTTACAAAGTGTCAACCCCTTTTCTACCCCTTAGTAGTTGAAGTGTGAGAAAGCCTTTAATAAAATTTTCGTGATATTTTTAGCTCTTTGTCCACGTGGTAAATACACATATTCGTGCTTAAGTTTCATCTTTCTAGCACTAACCGCTTGAAAGGGAAGCCGAGGACGTACGAATGGACGGACAAGACGAAACTATAAGGGTTCTGGACGTGATCTATGGAACCCTAAAAAAGATTTAAGGCAAGAGTGAATAGGCTTCTCCTGTTCCACCTTAGACTACATCGCCACTTAATATCTTGGATAAAGTCGCTAAGTGGGATTTGGGTCAAATACTTGCCTAGTTTAAAAAAAATAACAAATTATCGGTCCCACTTGAGCAATGTCGCAGGCGAAATCTAATCAATATATCATAATTATAAAACACTCCATCACTTTTTTTTCATTCTACCATTTTTTAAGCTTGATTTAAAATGTCATTTATTATACGGTCTTTGGTAATGAATTTTACCTACGTAATTAGTTTGTTTCTTTTTGTAATATTATTTTTCTCGTTTAAATATTGATAAATGTGTTTGCTTCAACTTTTTGACACTAATTACCAAATATTCGAATTAAATAACCTCTTAGAAAAGTCATATAGGAATATGTTTAATTTATTGGTTGTATATACATGCCTTACGGAGTGTGAAACCAAACTACTGACCCAAAAATGAGTAAAATATTACGAAAGACGAATGATTTTTAATGTGCCTACGAATCATTAGCCATGTTACACGCTCGGTCATTTATAACATCAGAAATAATTATTACTAATTAATTTTATAATTTTAACTAACATAGTTGAATAAATTTAAATTTCATCAACTTCGAATTCAATCAATTAAGTTAAAGCATATGATGTCACAGAAAATATTTTCCATGCGATTTTGGAATATAATTGTAAATAAAAAAAAAAACAAAATAAAATTTTACTACCCACATTGACGTCAATATTTGAATGCACTTTGTTTAATGAAATGGTTGAAATGTTTTATTGTTTGATATGCTTAATTCATTGCACAATATGGATTTTTTTTATTTTTTTTTTATTCGGTACCACAGACATACACAAATGCATTAGATTTTCTCAAATATCTTTTTTTTAAAGTAAGCTATAAAGTTTCAAATACGTTGGTTAGATGGAAAGATCCGACACGTACAATGACGTCAAAGTACACGGGCGCCATACAACTTTCATAGATAAGGTTGTTCTTATGAGCGAGATAGATTTATTTATTTTTAATTGTTATATCTTCCTGGTTTATCGTACAATCCTAAATCTGTTTTCACTATAAATATACTATTTCCACATAATTTACGATAAATAGAACAAATAACAGAATAAAATTTCATGCACATTCCCTATTAACGACTTGAAAAAATTGTAAATGTATCTTGTTCAGCTGCCATGATTTAGTCTGGAAAATCCACTAAGACCTACCCTCTTCTAAATAAATCAAATACTCCTACACGCCTTCGGGTTAACGTAACCAGTTAAATTATGTAAACCATTTTTCATCGTAAAACGTCACTGTAAGTAAAACAATTTATCACGTGAAAACTGGTCGCGTGCAGTTTTGAGTTATTCAGGTGAACTGGACACGTTTGTTCGTATGTTTTTGTCAATTTCGTAACGAACGTCGCTGGAGCTAACCCAGTTAACTTATTATAGCAACGTGGAGAAGTCTTTCGATGAATTTTGTAAATGTTTCAAGTAAAATCTGGGGTAACTGCGGTGGGTTGATCAAAAATACACCTGGTTAGTATATAATAGAGTAGCGGTATATTATGTTTCTGGAATAGATATTACAAAAACATAGATACGTTATTTACTAACAAATCAATTCAAAAATGTGTTCCAAACATAGCGGCACACATCCATACATGGAAGGGATACCGCTATCAAAACTATTTGAAAAAAGAAGAAGAAAAGTGTTTGTGAAAAAAGAAAAATAATAATAACCACATCAAGACACACACATCAACTCAGCCCTGCAGTAAGTATCGTAAAAAACAATGCGTCCTGCAAATAACACAAAGTCCCGTCTCCGCCGGGATTCGAACTCGGAACCTTTAGCGTAGCAATCGGCTGTTAACACCACTGCGCCATGTAGGTCGAGATTATTCGAGTCTTCACTTAGCTCGATCTTATAACATATCTGCCTCATGAGTTCTGAGATTCCTAATGCGTCTCCTGACCGTACATCCCTTTAGCTTTTGGCCTCTGGGCCGTTTCCATTGCTGTCTCCCCTTTGCTGGGAGGGAAGTCTGAAACCATTTTCTCACTGCCTCCTGTTACTTCTGATTAAATTCGTTGCGGGTCCCAAGACAGCCGGTAGGGTATCCGGGCACAGCCTGTGCGTCATTGCACAGCTGTTTAATTCGTTGATTATTCAATCAAAGGACGCAACTGTTGATCCTGGTGTACAGGAGTTGCAGTGGTGGAACAGAGTGGCGGGTGTGCCCCGAAAATAAACACTTATTAATCTTGATGTGATTATATAATCCCAACTCGTATTAAATCCAAAAATGTGTGACGCGATATTGCTTAATTTTGTAGCACATAATAAAATAATTTTAAATAAAAATAAGGATGAATAGTACAAATTGAAAGTTATCATGTAATTTAAGACTTCATCTTGACTGTTAGTTTATCAGCGTCACAGAGGATAACATTCCGTAGCTAAAAGTTATGTTTTTTTAACTTTGATAAACCAAAAGCAAGTGAAATACCAAAGATAAAAAGCGAAACGAATGCCTCTTTTAAAACAAATTGTATGACAACTTTTAAACATTCAAGTATAGATAGATTGGCGATAACAATAAAATCGTGTTCTGCATTTAACAAAGAAACTAAAGACATTATCTAAAGCAAAAATCAAATACGAATTTTAAATAAAAATTGTTCTGTTAGACACCTTGGCATTTTCAAAAGAATTTATTGTTTAATTTTTAATTTGAGTATCGTAATTTTAAAAGCAGCGACGGTCATTATTAATTTATTATACTGGTGATTTAATTTGTAATATTTGTGATGACAACTTCTGTGGTACAGCAGTGCAACTACTGGCTGCCAAACGAAAGGTTCTAGGTTTGAATCTTGGCGTGTGAAACTTCTATGTCGGTGCATTATCGATATTTTTAGTATTCGTGGTACCAAAAGCTACCTAAAAAGTTCCGAATCTGTACCACGCTTACCTCACCAAGCAGAAACACTCCAAGAATTTTTTTCGGTGCACACTGCCTCGCCACTCTGTCCCACCATTGCAACTCCTGTTCACCAGGATCAACAGTGGCGTCTTTTGATAAAATAATCAACTAATAATGCAGCTGTGCAGTGACGCACAGGCTGTGCCCAAACACCCTAGCGGCTGTCTTGCGACCTGCAATAAACTTAATCAGAAGAAATAGGAGGTAGTAAGAAAGCGGTTCCTAGTAAAGGGGATCCTCCAAGACATATAGGCACTTAGCCTTTATTTTTATGTACCTTTTGGTAACCCTAATAACAAGTTGGCTGATCCCGCACCGACACTCAGGAAACGGGCTTATACAATAGAAGTAGCATTATGCAACATAAATTGTTTTGGTCAACATTTCGTTGCTTGGCAACTGCGGTACACGATAAAAATCTTCACTAGATCAGACAAGGCTGAGTTAATGTTCGTCTGGTAATATTTATCAATATTTTCTACCAAATTAGTGTTGTAGGAGCCAGTTAGCTCTTACACTTGCTTGTTTGTTGAGTGCGTTGAAAGTAATAAGTTGAGTTCAAGATGAAAAGGTTTAATAAATGTAGTGATTAAATTTGGTAACAATAATTATGCTATTAGACTTTCCTTCACTTGATGCTTATCGTGAGTTAGTTATGCACTCGTGTAAAATATTGAATTATGGCTCGGCGCTATGTAGGTCGCAAAGTCAACAGAAAAAATTTACAGTGGTGAGACTGTACAAGTTTCATTTTGATATTTTATAAATAAATAAATAACCACATCACGACACACACATTGACTCAGCCCTGCACTAAGTATCGTAAGAACTTGTATCGCAGGTGCTAAGCAACGATATGGTATATACTAAATAAATAAGAATACAACATCCAAGACCGGTAAGCGAAACAATGCGTCTTGCAAATAACACAAAGTCCCGCCCCCGCCAGTCCATTATTTTATAATAATGTAATTATATAATTTAACGAGCATATGAGATATTTTCAGATATATATTTTTTAATTGTTTATAGGTTATCATAATAAATATTGTAAACGCTTTGGTTGTTTTATCTGTTAGCTTGTAAGATGAAATAAATTAATGAAATAAATGAATCTGAACATCATTTATTTTATGTTATTTTATTATGTATTATTATTATTATGTATTATTGTTTGCTAGAAAACACGTATTTCCAACAAACATGGAAATATGTAACCTCTTTAAAAGCCAGTGAGTGTTCATGTCATAAAATATATTTAAATACACCATGTAGTCCCATAAAACTTTAGATAGCCATCTTAAAGGAGGTTATGTAAAATACTTACTTTCATTCTATTTCATATTCGTCTGAGGTTCCCATTAAATCATCATATTGCTGTCGGAAAAGTTATAAAATTTATTTGGTAAATAGTAACAATATAACAAGCCTCGGTTTCGACGACCTCGGTGGCACAGTGGTGTAAACAGCCGACTGCTACGATAGAGGTTCGGGCTTCGAATCCCGCCGGTGGCGGGACTTCTCTTCTTTTCTCTTGTTTTAAAAGCAGCTAATCTTAAGTACACTGACCAACAATATATTATGTATTTCGACCTCGGCGGCGCTGTGGTCTATACTGCTACGCTTGAGGTACCGGGTTCGACTCCCGGAGGAGTCGGAATTTGTGTTATTTGTAAGACGCATTGTTTCGCTTACCGGTCTTGGATGTTGTATTCTTATTTATGTAGTTTATACCATATCGTTGCTTAGCACCTGCGATACTAGTTCTTACGATACTTAGTGCAGGGCTGAGTCAATGTGTGTGTCGTGATGTGGTTATTATTATTAGTATTATTATTATTAACACTTCTTGAAACAAAAACATCTTGAGATACTTTTAAAATTTTATTTAGAAGTAGACAAGCACTTGATCCCAATCCCACCTTATGATAAGCGGCGATGAAGTCTAAAGTGGAACATGCCTACCCAGGAGAAGCTTGTTCACTGTTTCCTTAAAGAACACCAGGTAATATTTATCAGGGAACACGTCGGCAGGCAAAGAAAACTACTCCTTGGCAGTATGCATAATAAAAGAGTTTCCGAAGCGTCAATATTTTTAGGGAAATTCTAAATCAAACTCCATCTACCACTGAGTGATTTGAAATTTACGATTTGAATTTTTTTTTTGGCAACTTTTTATGAATTGTTTCTCAAATAACTGTTATTCATGTTGACGTCGATTAAATAAAAATCCGACTTCAGTTTAGGTTTATTTTGGAAAATGCAACAGCGACAAAACAAAATACTTATTTTTTTCGGAGATTATGTTTTGTGTGAGTAATATAAGCTATCTGCATAGCTTGTACCTTTTTCGTTACACCATTAGCTGCTATAATTTTTCATTATACATATTTGAATGCCCTCGTGCTAAAAAATTGGTCAAGAGTGAGTCGCACTTACACAGTAAGAGTTCCGTACCGGAATAAAGAGGTTTAAGATCATTTCATATGAGAAAGAAGGACAAGCAAATTTACGAAAATTCTGTTTTCTTATATAAGAGCCTACCTTAGTTTAAACTTGTTTACGCTTTTAGTATTTGTTGTTATAGCGGCAAAAATAGTAGACATTTTTCCCGTCTTTGACATTTTTGGTTCGGAACCCTAAAAAGAAATCTAAACACACGGGTTTCTGTTTTTGTCCAGATTTTTTTTTTGTTAGTAAAGTAACATACAAAACAGGCCACCGGTTTAACTGACATTAAAACAAGTTGAATTATTCTATTTGCGTGCTACGTTCATGCGTCGGTATGTGAGTGCATTTCCTATTCGTCTCCTCTGTCACCGGTGGATGTTTTACGCAATTCGGCTTAGGAAGCGACACAATTTGGTGCAGCAATTTATTTTATTACCTTATAACTGATCCAAATGATACGTTTCTGAAAGTGTGTCAGTAACAAACAGTCCTACGATCATATTTTTACTTATATATCATAAATACGAATATATATACCAAGCATATAACAAATATACATCAACATATGAATATACATTTTTAAAAGGATGTTTTTCGCAAGTGAAAGAACAGTTGAAGGGGGTGAAACTTTGGGGGATGAAACTAACGTGGCGAAACTATGGGGACTTCGTTTGGAAACAAAGTTTCGTTTCTCATTTTACACAAAGTCCCAGGCGCCAGTTAAATAAATAATATGCTTTTATTTTCCCTAAAACCCTACGTAACATATTTTGCTTAAAACTTTTTTTTATTGGAACCCCATTCTTGGAGCCTCCTCCAGCTTAGTCCATGTTTCCCCATTAACGGTCGCATATTCCTGCTATGGTTATAATTTCATCTATCCATCTGTTCCATGGACGGCCACTTCTTCTTCGGCTTTTAGCTTTAATTTTGCTATTATGGGAGTAACAGTCAATAGGTTGCAAAGGTACAAAACAGTATTTTTCAGGTGAAGAGGGAAAGGCCCCTTAGGATTTATTTCAGGCTTCAGATTTTTTCCAGCTCATATTAACTACTTCTTTGTTGTTTTCTAAATAATAATAATAATAAAATTAATAATAATAATAAAATTAATTAATAAATTAATAATAATATACATTTCTAGAGATATGTAAATGTTATTGTTTACATTAATCTCAAGCATTAAAATACGGTGTGATTTTTCTTATACTATGATAATAATAATAAACCACATCACGACACACACATTGACTCAGCCCTGCAGTAAGTATCGTAAGAACTTGTGTCACAGGAACTGAGCAACGATATATAAACTACGTAGATAAGAATACTACATCCAAGACCGGTAAGCGAAACAATGCGTCTTGCAAATAACACAAAGTCCCGCCCCGCCGGGATTCGATGCCGGAACCTCTAGCGTAGCAGTTGGCTGTTTACACCACTGCCCCACCGAGGTCGTCATTTACGTCGTAGCAATCCCGAACTGTATCCTCGACATGGCTATGATCAGTCTTCTATTGTCTCCCATCTACTATCGCCTTAATTTTTTGTATCACCTTTCCACTACTGCATTAATTCATCTCTCTAATCTTTGTTGCAACTCCAGTAGTTCATGTAGTAACTTTACTATATTTTAATTCAATAGGACTACTTAAGTAGGTACTTGTTTATTGTCATATTTCGTCTGTATAAAATGTTTTATTGGCATCTGTAGATATTATTTACATTTTTTTGTAACATTTTATACTATAACTAAGATTGTAATAAAAGATTGTATTATGATATTGAAAAGAGCAACTACGGAGGTTTCTCGCCGGATTCTTCCCCGTAGACAGGCATTCCGAACCGGTGGTAGTTAAAAAAAAAAAAAATGACGATTTAAAAGTACTTATTTTAAGTCCATTCAAATAAAAATTATTTGATTTTGATTTTGAAATAAATATTGTTGTAAATAGTTGATGCAATTACTCCATACACGGGTAATGTAAATAATCTGATGTTACCTTAAACAGTATTTTTTTCATTCACAGTAATAATCGAAATACAAAAAAAAAAAAACTGGTCATTTTTCAAATAAGGCCAGTTACACACGCGAGAGAGCTTAAAGTGTAATCTCGTGATTTGTAGATTTTGCGCAATTTGTAAATAAATTTGGATTACTCGTTTGAATTTCGCGCTCGACTTGTTAAGGCTCGGCTGACGCACAATTTTGTATAATACAGAAATCTAAAATTTAAATCATGGTTTTATATTATTTTTACAAGGTGCATCTTATGAACACATTTTATGAAAACTTTATTTTGAAACTACAAAAGGAAAAAAATATTTAGCAGATAAATATTTGAAACAATTCTTCTTACCCTAACGCAGTATTTCCAAAAATTACTTTTTACATTTTAAAAATTTTTTTTTTTTCATAATGCTCATTAGATTTGGTTTATATATATTTTTAAATACATACAATAAATAATGTAATATTAATTTATCATACTTAAAATTTAAAAGTAAATAACATATCAACTAAGAAAACAGATTTAAACAGACTAAAATGAAATCATCAATAACAAAATTATCAGTTTCAGCTTCACTGTTCTTCGAAAAAATGCCTTTATTTGATTTAATTTTTTTTTACAAAAATTATTACAAATTATATGCACGAACGCATTCCGCATCTTATCTTAAAGTGTCAGTCGACGCCTCCGCTGTCGCAACTGATTTTCCCGAGATGCAACAAGTTACATAAAAATTTTACAAACCACCTGCGATTATCCTGTCGCAAGTTTATAGCTAGTGTGTACCGCCTTTAAATTGTTTTGGCATAATCTTTGTTAAGTGAATGTCCTTGTTAATACTTTAAACTGTAGAATTACGAAAACAAGCTTCATTTATTCAGTGTTATTGTCGTTATCTGATATGTCTGTCTGTCCATTACATACCTTGGTGGTACAATGGTGTTAACAGCCGACTGCCACGCTAGAGGTACCGGGTTTGACTCTCGGCAGGGGGGGAACGTTGTGTTACCAGTCTTGGATGTTGTATTCTTATCTATGTAGTGTATACCATATCGTTGCTTAGCACCTGTGACTCAAGTTCTTACGATACTTACTGCAGGGCTGAGTCAATATGTGTATCGTGATGTTGTTATTATAATTATTATTATAATAAAAGATCTTTGTGCTGGGCTGTGACAATGTGTGTGTTGTGATGTGGTTATTTTTATTATACTACATGCTTTTGATGTCGTCTAAATACCAGTGACACAAATTTTCTCGGTAGATTATGTTTCCTGAACAGGTTGCTTTTTCAATAGGGAATACGACAAAAATAAAACGTGGCGATAGCTGCACTGCTGGCATAAGCTTTGCTTCGGATTTTTTTTTCGGGTCACACCCGCCACTCTGTCCCATCACTGCAACTCCTGTTAATCAGGATCAACAGTGGCGTCCTTTGATCGAACAATCAACGAATAATGCAGCTGTGCAATGACGCACAGGCTGTGCCCGGACACCCTACCGGCTGTCTTGGGACCCGCAACGAACTTAATCAGAAGAAATAGGAGGTAGTAAGAAAGCGGTTTCAGACTTCCCTCCCTTTGCTTCGGTTATTTAATACACAATGAGAGAGGTGTTTTAGACACGAGTATCATCATACATCATATGTATCTTATATGTCTTTATGTTTACGTTACGGGATTGGCCGAATATGTCTCCCGCACAACAAGCCAAAAGAAGCACAGCTTCATAAAATAAATTAGCCAAATCGGTGACCTTACGTGACTTTTGAATTTATTTATCACAAAAAAAAAAAATGCCGAACTCTAATTTCCCAACCCTAACCCACTCTTAGCTGTTTTTTTATTGAAACAGAAGACTATAATAAATTATTAAGTTATAAACTGGATATAAATAAATTCTACTAACATGTTCATTTGCAACAGTAATATTTTTATGTTGGCAATAAATATGCAAATTTCGATGGTAGAACAATTTTAATTATGGCGCCTCATTAACTTGAGGTATGGGATTAGTTGTAGCGATTTTATGAAATACAGTTACGACAACTTATTTTCTCCTTTTACTGAATGAATAAAAATTTTAATATCTATATTCGAATATATGTAAGTTTATTAAATATTTTATCATACTATTAAATACAGTTAAAAAATGTACTAGGTACTAGTTTATTCAGACATCTAATGTGTGGCAAAACATAGCAGCTTATATTAAAACACAACAGGTCAGTTCTGGGAAAACCTTCCTCTATGCATCTTAAATAATCGAATCCTCAGGAAACTTTGCCCTAACTTTTAGAGGGGTTTTGAAACTAAGCATACATTCCTTTTTTATACTGGTAGGTTGATCCAGCCATACTCATACAACAAATACGAAAATGGCTCTACATGTTTGTCTGTTACCTTACCTAAACTTAGGGTAAAGGTAAATCTTTTTTAAAATTGTACCTTGCATAGAAGGTAAAGGTGAGATTATGAATTTTACGACCTCGGTGGCGCAGTGGTGTAAACAGCCGACTGCTACGCTAGAAATTCCGGGTTCGAATCCCGGCGGGGGCGGGACTTTGTGTTATTTGCAAGACGCATTGTTTCGCTTACCGGTATTGGATTTTGTATTCTTATTTATTTAGTTTATACCATATCATTGCTTAGCACCTGCGATACAAGTTCTTACGATACTTAGTGCAGGGCTGAGTCAATGTGTGTGTCGTGATGTGGTTCTTATTATTATTATTATGTATGTTAAAAACGCTGCAAGTTACACCCTACCCTAATTACATAATGTTACATCAATAAACGTGCAATATCAATAATTTTAGATCACTGTTAACATTATTCACAGTAACCAGTCCATTTGGTAATTCCTTAATGATGGATATGACTAGTGATTATTCAAAATTTACGGCTCTAACGAACTGTATTATGTGTAATATTGATTAATTACTTCTATTTTTTTCTAATTTTAATATATACAAGAACGCCTACATAACTTTCTTACGCTATTAACGTGTTGATTTTATAAGTGTCTCATTGTTTTTAAATAAAATTAGGTTAATAACTTGATAACGGTTGGACCGTTTTCTATGCAACATAAACTCACCGTAATCAATCCCTCAAGAAGGGTAGGCAGGTGTTAAACACCGCATTTCGCATGTTTGAGTCCCAGTGTGACTGGTTGCGTATGTGTCGCCACTATCCGGGCATAGTAAGAAACATGGCAGCTGCATTGTAAGGCAACCCGAGATTCGAACCCTCGTCCTGTCGGGTCGGTTAGCCAATGCTCGTAACAAACTGAGCTACCACGACCCCAACATAATAAATCAAAAATAATAATAAATTTAATATTGTTACATTTTGTTAGCTCAATGCCCTATTTTCATTTTATAAAAGTGCTTATTTAACAAAATTGCCTATGATATTCTAAAAATAATTTCTAAAATAATTTATTTTATCGTTACTTGCCTTTAGTTAGTACAAGCCACGTAAAAATCACAATTATACTTAACGTCCGCCTTAAATTCGCTCGAATACCCTTGTGGTGAGACTTGAAGCTACAACGTACTCTGTTACCGTTTTCTGTTACGCTTCGTTACGTGTCATTGGATTCGTCTTCGTTCCGAACACCCATAACGATTAAAAAATCGGAAACATTCAAATTAATTTATTTCATTCATAATCATTCTAGTACTGCAGATGTTTTGCCAGAGTTAGTCCGGTATGTGCAGCCAATAGGGAATATGCATGACTTTTTCATTTATTTATTATAATTCGATACTACAAATGTACACAATTCCCTTAGATTTAAAAAAAAATCTTAATTATTAACTAAGTTATAAAGCTTTAAAGTCGTTGGTTAGACAACGAGATCCGATATGTACAATGACGTCAAAGTACACGAGCAACATACAACTACCATACAAATGGTTGTTCTGATGAGCGAGATAGATATATTTACTTTAAATGGTTGTATCTCCCTGGTTCATCAATTCTAATTCTTTTTTCACAGTAAATATGCTATTTTCACATACTTTACGATAAATTGATTTAATAATCAAATAAAATTTTATGCATATTCCCAAGTGGCATACGAATGTCAACAGAAAAAAAAACCTAGGCAAATAAAAAACTTGACTCTGGACTGGAAAAATTCAATTAAAAATCACAATTTAAATTAATGACATTAATTAAAAATACACTCGGCGTCAAAAATATCGCCCCTCGCTGAAATTCAGCATCAAGCTCATCTAACTTTTATAATAAGAACTCTGGCTAATAGATCATGGTGTCAAATTAAAGCTTGTTTAATATCCCTTCAATTAACATGTTTTTTTTTTAAATTAAACGTCATAATTTCCATGTCGAAGAAGTTGTAAGAAAATGTACCAAAACACTCGTTTCAAGGGTCGCGTCTTGAGCTCAGTTCCAGAGCTATAAAATGCCTGGACAGGGTAAAATGTCAATCATTCGCTATCCAGACTCACCTCACCTCACCTCAGGAGCTCAAGCAAGAAATCAACCCTCAAACATGGAGACCACCGCGGCTGAATCTGCTCAAGTTGTTGCTTTACTGCAAGCAAGAGTTCGACAGTGTGATGTCGCTCGACAATTGAATTTGAGCCGCCATGCTGTCCGACGAGTGTTCCAGCGGTTCGAGGAGACTGGAGCCTTCGTTAGAAGACGTGGAGCTGGTCGGGGACGCTGCACATCTGAGCGGGATGACCGCTTCATTGTGACGTCGTCCCTGCGCAGTCGCTTCTCTAGCGCTGTCGAGGTGCAACAACGTCTTCGTCTTTCGACGTCTTTCGACGCTCGCAGGACTTCAGTTAGCGTCTCTACGATTAGAAGGAGACTGCGGGAGAAAGAAATTAGGGCTCACAGGGCTGCTACTGGCCCTAAGTTGACTGCGGCACATCGTAGAGACCGCTTACAATTTGCCCGAGATCACGTCGATTGGACGTTTGAGCAATGGAGGCAGGTTCTCTTCATCGACGAGACAAGAGTCTGCCTTTATTGCAACGACAGGCGTGCAAGGGTGTATAGGAGGTCGGGCGAAAGATTCGCTCAGGCCTGCATTGAAGAAACAGTGGGTTACGGAGGTGGCTCGTGCATGTTCTGGGGAGGCATCTCTATAGATGGCAAGACCGACCTTATCTGCGTTTCATCGACCAGAGGGACTCGCGGCCAGGGGTCTCTGACTGCTGGTCGCTACATTAATGAAATACTGGAGCAGCATGTGGTCCCATATGTGGGTTTTGTCGGCTCTGGCTTCAAATTAATGCATGACAACGCGCGATCCCACACAGCTTTAATTGTGCGAGAATATCTGGAGGAGGTTGGGATCCCTATTTTGTCGTGGCCAGCCAGAAGTCCTGACTTAAACCCCATAGAGCATCTTTGGGACGAGGTAAAAAGACAAGCTCGGTCACGAGATGTCGCCCCTACCACCCTGCAGGAACTTGAAGATGCCGTCATCGAGGAATGGGACAGAATTCCGCAGGAATCGGTTGTAAAGTTGGTGCGATCGATATAAGACCGTTTAGAGGCGGTAATAAGGGCAAGGGGGGGAACACTAGGTTTTAAATTAGTTTTGTAATTTTTTGTATTTTTTTTTTTGTTATTGTTTTGTATGATGAAATAAATGTTTTTTTTTACTGTTTACAATGTCTTTTCAATATTTTTTTACAAATGAGGAAATCTTTATTTTTTTCTTTATAACCATAAAAAACATTAAATTACCTTTCAAATGATACCTTTAAGTCAATACTTGACCCAAGATTAAAGTGAAATAAAGTTGGTTGAAAACATTTTTTGCAAAGGGGCGATATTTTTGACGCCGAGTGTACATACTCGTAATATGTATGTAGGAATGGTTTAGATATGAATTAAAAAAAAAAACAATTAATTATACATAGCTACTTTTATTCTCAAAACTCCATCTTACTATAGACCTCCTGCTTTTTCTGTTACAAAGACCATCACATTTTTTTTAATTTATACAGTTTCAATCAAATCGATGAATTAATTTCAACATGTATTATTAATTAATGTCAATCATATTATTATGATCCTGACCAAGTCTGAACTTGAATCAATAAAACCTTTTTACCCTATTCCTTTAACATATAATTGACTTTATAAAACCTATTCGTAAGGAATTTTCTCACATATCAGCTATACTATAAAGTTTATTTTAGCTTGTACGAAGTCGTAAACATTACTTAGTACAGTCCACTCACAATAAAGAACGGATTCAATTCACTACGAATAAAGAAAGGTCAGGGGCAATTCTTCTATTGAAATCACAGCGTTATTTCATCCAATAAAGTTATTTATAAGTTGATCCAGCCGTACTCATACAATAAATGCGAAAATTGCTCTGTACGTTTGTTTGTCATCAAACATAAACCGTTTGACAGTTTTTGTCAGAATTGTATCCTGACAAAAGTGACGTTTTAAGGGCGAAATTAATGATATGTTTTTTTTTATTATTTTCAATTCGATTTAATAATATCTCGGGAAATTCCACACAAATAGTCCTAGTTCCAAACTACGCCACACTCCTGTACTGTGCGTACTAAACAACGATATATGTACATAAATAGATAAATACATAGATAACAACCGAGCAACACACAGAGCAAATACTCGTGTTCATCACAAAAATACCTGCCCGGGCCGGGAATCGAAGCCGAGACCTCACATGTCACTGCCAACGGTTCAATTTAACAATCAGATTTAACAATCTTAGTACAAGGCTGAGTCAAATTCGGTACAAATTCTTCTCTTATTTTAACTTAATTTCCAAGAGCTTAAGGTCTATATTACATCTGTATTTATTTGTTTCAGATACTTTGTGAGCACAGTCTTGCAGTTCCAGATCTACAGGTCGATATGTGAAAGGACCGGGCAGTTCATACCAGGCGACCCGAGCAGACCCCTGTTCAAGTGTGACCTCTACAGGAACCCTGAAGCTGGGAGGATACTATCGTGAGTACCTGATGCTTTTCTTACTTCTGCTCATTTTGAATACACGTCAGATTGCTTGCCGGATTCTTTCACTTACTTTGGTAGGAGTTTCAAAAATGACTATTTTAAGCAAAAAAAAAGTAAGTTCATTTAAATCAGTAACATTTTGAATTTTACTTTTCAAGTTAGCAAACAAGAGGAAAAGCTAACTGTCATCTCCTTATTTTCTAGCTTAATTAAAAAAAAAACCTTTCTAAGGCGAAGTTTCTTACTTTTTAACTATCGACCTAAGAAATGTCAGTTTTATAGAATAAATGAGACAAATAATAAACTTGTATTTGAGTAGGAATATAATAATTCACAATATCAATATTCCTTGTCATCTAAAGTAGCTGTTATAATAAAATTATGAACTATCTAACATGCCTTACTTCTAGCCTTGACCAAGAATACGTTCAAGGTAACACAGTTCCTGTTAAATAACACAATAGTTCCACAATAGGCCTATAAATAATAATAGATTAATATCAGTTATCGTTTCCAATATAATAATTCAATGGCGAATTTAAACTCGATTTGATCTTGAAATGTGAGAAAAATTATAACAATCTTTGTATTTAAATCTTTAATTTTAATATTGGAAAACGTTTTTGTTATATTCACACAATCCACAGCATAGTTTAAATTAACTAGTTATCATACAAACTGGATATTCTAAAAACTTCAAAAGTAAATTATTTCTTTTTACTAAGTCTTAATACTTAATATAGATTAATTGATTTATACAAATAATAACGCATTTACCATTACATTACACCTAACATGATAATTCATGCGGCCATATTAGGGGATTTCCTACTTTCACCTCAAAAACTTACTTAAGGGTACTTTAGAATACCTTATAATTTTCTATTAAAGGCCAATAGAGTTAAGTACAGTAATACCACAAACTTACGTGATAGATAAGACTGAGCTCTAACTGCAGAAGTCAAATTCGCTCTCGAAGAAGTCGTAGAATAATTTATGAACAAAAAAATTCGTTCTAAATAGTTTTTATCGTAAAATTTCGTTTTTATAGAAAAAATACATAATTATTTCCTTTATTTATTTAATTCGGACTCAAGAAAGAGACGAATCTACTAAATTTGAAAATCGAGTGACATCATAATCGCATGAGCTAAGGTAGCTAAGGTATTGTTGTATTGTATTTTATTTGTAATTAAATGCTCCTTAATTGTTATTGAACCAAATTGTGTCGATTGTGGAGTCATCGAAGACTTTCAACACATTTTGATGGAATGTGTCCGAAACGATTCTAGTAGAAAATCTTTTTTTTGCAAAAATAATTTTAACATCGGTCTTATTAACGGCATCTTGTCTAATCCGTCATCGTACGAGGTTCAATGTTTATTTAAGTTGGCTGAATTAGGCTTAAAAATTTGTAAATTGTTTGTATTTGTTTTTGTAGCTGTTTTGTATTCCTTGCCTTCACTGGGCGATATTATCGCTTAGCGACAAAGCCCTTATAAAAAATTAAAAAAAATTGTTATGGAAGAGTCGAAAGCGCTTGCGTTACGTTACACATTTAATGTTACAAGCTTTACCTTCTATACCCAGACCTTCAGATTCTCATTTCCTTTGAATAAATAGCTTAACAGTACTTAAAATGATTATTACAAATTAAACTGACAAATTTACTAGATCTATTGTTTCCTTTAACAAATGACGATGCAAAAACAACCTCAAATTCCTGACGATTTGATACGAAAATATCCCAATTCTCGGAATTTGGAATTAATATATACTCTGGGGTTTCTTTCAAAATACAACCTTGATTTGTGTGAATTAAGGAAGTTTTTGCTTTGAAGTTTACTGTGTTAAGTTGGACTGTGGTCTTGGTTAAATTGGCGTCGTCTGGTCAAGAGGAAGTCATGGTATTATGATGATGATGCGGGTCTATATTGATTTTTATTACTCGTTAACTTGACTTAACTAAATGCATTATTACACTCTACCCTCTACTCTGTTTAACTTCACTACACAGCTTGTAACCGCAATTTCGTTTTTATACGTCAAGAACATTTTTTGGAGATGAAAAGTATTCAATATGTTACTCTGGGTAATACACTCTGTCAGATATTAAACTTAAGCAATATGTTACACAAATTTTAATTAAGAAGGCTTACTATAACATTCAATATTATGAAGAGGATAAAGATGTAATTAGTTGCACAGGTTTATCTTATTGACTGTTTGAGTGTGGCTAGAATTATTATGTTGAAAAATTGTAATTTGTAGTAGAAAATAATGTATTTGAATATTGAAAAAAGGAACTACGGAGGTTTCTTGCCGGATTCTTCCCCGTAGAAATAGCATTCCGAACCGGTGGTAGAAAAAAATGACGATTTGAAAGTGCTTATTTTAAGTCTATACGAATAGAAAACCTTTGATTTTGACTTTGAAACTGATTGTGTGCCAAATTTAATCTAAAAAACCTTCAGCCGTATTTGAGTGATCCAATTCCAATTTCACATTTATAAAGTTTGTTAAATATTATAGTAATTTATAGACTTGTATATCGATATGTAGTCCGATAATATGTGCTGCTGGTGTCCTAATAAATGAATAATTATTTTATGGTTTTGGCTTATAAAGATATACAACATTCAATGGCCTCTATAGCACAGTGGTTTTAACAGCTTAAGGTTCAGGGCTCGAATCCCGGCGAGGGCTAAACTTTGTTTTAATTGCAAGACGCATTGTTTCGCTTACCGGTATTGGATCTAGTATTCTTATCTATGTAGTATATACCATATCGTTGCTTAGCACCTGGGACGCAAAATTCTTCAATTTTAGTGTAGGGCTGAGTTAAAGGGTGTGTCGTGATGTGGTTATTAATCAAGTAAACACTCTTGTTCTTAAAAATGCACATCAGGACCGGGATACACGAATAAAGGGGCTTACATTCCAGGATTCGAACCTGCTATACTAGACCTAGAACCTACACTTTTAAGCAGGGTTAACAACTGAGCTATAATGTTGTCAAATTACAAGTAGAAATATTATCTTGAATATCAAACGCTTAGTTCTTTGTTGAATGAACACGCTTAGTTCTTTTCGTTTTCGTTTTCTTCTAGAAATTACATCAAAAAAATATTAATTGATCTAAGTTTCGAAGAGAAAACAACAAGATGGCAGTACTACAGAAAAAATATAGTTTCTGTATAAGAAATGGCCATTTGGCAGACGTTTACTTGCAAATGAAAAATTCCTACATTAATTATTTATTGGTCTCCTCGGCGCTTCCGCAACGACCAAACATTAATCTATGGAAAAATGTCAAAATTTTTTAAAGAGACGTCCACATATTTGTTTAAAAAATTAAAAACTTTTTAAACTATTAACCTCTTTCATATTAAATGCCATTTCAGTTTCAAACTTAACTTTCGCAAGTTTAAAACGAACTCGATTCGTTCGATTAAGTAACAATTAGGAATGAATTTGTAGTTTGATAAGTTGATCTGTTGGATTAGTTGCTTAGTTAGTGAAGTATTAATAATTGAATGCGGGTTTTCAGTGTCAGAGGCCGGGAATGAAATAAGTAAGATATATAATAGAAAATAGACTGGAACATTTTGTAGTTTAAAATCGTATGTATCGTATCGATGTATTCGTGTTGAGTCGTGAGGACGTGATAGCCGACCGACCCGACCCGACAGGTCGTGGGTTCGAGTCTTAGGTTGCTGTACATTGTAGCTGCCATGTTCCTCATTGTACCCGGATAGTGGCGACAGATTCGCAACCTGTCACACTGGAACTCGACATAAACATGCGGAAGCTGTGTGACTTCGGCGTGAGTTTATGTTTTATTTATTTCAAAATATTAAAAATGTTTCCTTCCTTTCCTTACTCACCTTTGATTAGATAATTGTTAGTATTTAACTGTCGTATTTTGTACTAGAATAAACTTAACTAAGTAATTTGATTTAATCGTTGATTTTTTTGACACTTAAAAGTTAACGATTCAAATCGAAAACAATGGAAACACACAGTAATTTATCCGTCAATATCGGTATCCTTTGGTTCAGTGACTCACAGTTTGTGCCGGAACTGTTGCAGACTTCGATACCTACCTGATGCAATTCTCGACTTTATACTTTACAAACAGTTTGTAGAAAAGTCTTAATTAGTTCATACCGGAACGTTTTGTGTGACTTCTTATTGAGCCAAAAACAAAAATTCATACAGAAGTTTAATGTTCGTAATTACAGAAATGGTCGTAAAGCAACCTATGAAAGAGATGGAAAAAATAATCAGGATGGCATTATTTAAAAACTTTAGTATACCTAACTATTTAATGTTACGGAAATCGTAGGCAAAAATGAGTATTAAAATGTACCGACATGTAAAGCATAACATAAACTCACGCTGTAATAGCGAGAGTTGTTGGCAGAAGCGTTAAACACAATTTCGTAGTTGTTTTTTTCGGGGCACACCCACCGCTGCCACTCCTGTTTATCAGGATCAACAGTGGCGTCCTTTGATCGAATAATGCAGCTTTGCAATACCGGCTGTCTTGGGAACTGAAACGAACTTAATCTCAAGGTTGCAAATCTGTAGCTACTACCGGGTACTATGAGGGACATTGCAGCTACAGTTTACGGCAACTCGAACCCTCGATCTGTCGAATCGGGTCGGCCAGTTAACCAAGGCACGCAACAAACTGAGCTACCACGTCCTCCTTCGTGTATATAAGGGTAAAATTTAAAGTACTCATCCACTTTTTTTTGCACACGAAACAGATTATAGTTAAAAAAAATCACATTTGTAGTTTTTTTCTTAAACAGTAAACCAAAACTCTAATGTTTTTCGACTTGTATTCAAAAGTAGGTAATTTCGACGGAAATCGTCATATAGCTTCAGATTTATCTTTCACCTAATTCCAAGGATTACGCATATAACTCTAAAAACATAATCCTTCGACCGTAAGCTTAGTAATCAGCCGGATTTATCGACACAAATGTGTTGACTGATACTGTGGTATGACACAAAACGACCAGCTTAAGCTTCGCCTGAGCAATCGTAATCCACACTCTCCTATTTTTCCCGCTTTAAGGTAGTTAATATTTACCGTGCAAATTTTTAATTTTCAAATCTTTTATAATTTTGGGATGATTATAGTTTTGGCTGTGCGTTCTCACATAGCTATGGCAATTATGGTAAACAGCACAAATCCACCCGCCATGAACCGAACTCGGAACCTTTCTGGGTGCGCCACAGAGGCTGTTGTTTATGATTTTGTTAGGTATGGCTTTTATTGTCGCTTGCGACTAATATCTGAGCCCTTTTGACACCCTACTCGAAACGGTACCAAGAAGTTTTATACGCTTCCCTTTTTCTCTCATCACTTTCATCGAATTATTTTGTTTACAATTAAATGTATTCTATGACGTTACATGGTATTACATATTTAAAGCATTCTTGAAGCTAATTTTTTTTTGGACGTAAAAGCAATTCGCCTTCGAAAAGTGTCAGTTACTCGAATTGCTAATGTTGTCGTTTGACACAAGCAGAAAGTAATGAGATTCGACACGAAGCGGCCTTATAACCCTACTGGTATTGCTGGCTCTAGTAGCTATAGGATGTGTAAAATCAAATCAAATCAAAGCAAACCATCTCAAAGATTCTTTACCACTAAAAAAACTAAATTCAAATAAAAATTAAAATCATGTCAGGACATAGAACAAAATGCCATGATACAAAAAAAAATATGAACACAGGAATGGTGACATACTGATCCTTGTACAACAGTAGTTGTTCTACAATATGCCACAGCATAACATTTACACCATACCCCTGCGCAAGTGAGCTATGGCTAGTTAGTAGCTGTGATCGCCGCTGGCTAGCACCGTGATATTGTTTCACTTACATAATAATCAGCTTTGACATGGACGACCATAAACGCCGATATTCCATTATATTATTACGGTTTGAAGGATTGGAGTAACTACCGGAACGAGAGGTATAACATTTACCTCTATAAGTTCTGAGACATCGAGGGTATTGTCGTGTTAACAGGCGGTATCGCTTTCCATTAGGTGAACCGCCTGCTAGTTCGCCATTGAGAGAGAATACTATAACAAAAATAAATGTACTATAGCAAAAGCTCCGCCATTTTCTTCCGTAAGCTTAAATTATTAAAAGATATAAGTAATTTTAAAAATCGTTCATCGAAAACTGTCGAAAATAATTGAAGAAATGACAAACGAATTATTCAACTAGAATAACGAGTATATCGCCATCATTCACAAACGCCACTATTGAAATGCGAATCTAAAAAAGATTGAAAAAATTCGTGGCAATTACGAATAGTTTTATTTTCAAAATAAAACACTTAAAGAGCCTTTCACAAAAAAAAAAACCTGTTACAAGGACGCCAGTGCACAATGCAGATAGTGGATAATCGTGACTGTCTCGCGTTCCTAATTACAAGAGATCTAGGAAGCCAATAATATGTATGTAGGTCTGTCCGTCCGTCTATTGCGAAAACCATACCACCTGGCGTTTAGCTAATTTCCTTGAGAAATCTATCGATACTATATTTGTATTATCTTTCGGAATTTCGTTGTGAAATTCAATAAAAACAGTAATAGTATTTGTAAGAGAAATGTGGTAGAAGCGAAATTAAAAAAATAACCACATCACGACACACACATTGGCTCAGCTTTGCACTAATAATCTTGTGTCGCGGGCACTTAGCAACGATATGGTATAAACTACATAAATAGAAATACAACATCCAAGACCGGTGAGTGAAACAATGCGCCTTGCAAATAACAAACATTTCCGCCGCCGGGATTCTAAGCCGAAACCTTTTGTGTGACAGTCGGCTGTTTACACCACTGCTCCACCGAGGTCGTCGTCGGGGGTTGCGACGTTAAAATGTAACATGTGCATATATCGTGACTTCATGTGTCTTATTTGTATTAAGGAGGTAAACTGAACAAATATAATATTACCTATTTAAAACTTAGAGGTTAATTTAGGGCCTACTAAATTTAATGAAAATTCCTTCTAAATTTGTGAGCTACTTCTAAAATTGTCTAAAACCGACGAATGTTATGTTACAGCAAAGAATTGGTGACAGTTACGAAGTAGCTACGTATTGGAAAAGTTAAAAAAGAAAATCATAATCACAAAATTTATTTTTATTTCAACAGAAGTCTTAAGTATTATAATAATAATAACCACATCACGACACACACATTGACTCAGCCCTGCAGCTAGTATCGTAAGAACTTGTGTCACAGGAACTAAGCAACGATATGGTATACACTACATAGATAAGAATACAACATCCAAGATCGGTAAGCGAAACAATGCGTCTTGCAAATAACACAAACCCGGAACCTCTAGCGTAGCAGTCGGCTGTTTACACCACTGCGCCACCGAGGTCGTCAGTATTGATGGTTTAGTCAACTGAACCCTGCCCAAGCACGTGAAACCAAATGACCTAATGAACTTTCGGTTGACAAAACACATCATCGTCTATCCAGATATTGAAATTGTTTATTTTATTAAAGATACTAAAATTTAATTCAAATCCATTACATCAAAGTTGTTATATAAAGCAATTTTACAAAGTGCTTCGTATTTTACGCGTGGGAAGCAACTGCTTCGATCAGGTAACATTAGCACGAATAATGCAATTACATTTTAATGCAAAAATCCATGCAAAAAAAAAAACCTTGAAATTAATTTTTGTATGCACTTTTTTTTTGGCATAGACAAGAAATACGAATGCATAATAAACCAATTGTATTATTCATGCTTGGACTACAAATAGGATAACTAGTTAATTTCCCGCTGCATTGTTTAGGTTTTAGCTTGTACACTACACAAAAAGACGTATTTGTATTTTTCTTAGTTTTATTAGTAAGTTAATAGGTCTAGAGAACTAACAGGTAATTTTTCAAGGCATCTATTAAGCAAAATATATCTTGAATTTATTCTAACAGCAGTTTCTCAAAGCGTTTGACTATTTGATTACGGTAATTAAAGATTCAGAGCAATGATATTAAATGTAGGTGAATTAGTATACAGCTTCCGACAGTAAGTCGATTGTAGGAACCAAGTGTACGACGTTATTTTGTAAAAATATTTGCAGGGGTGTAGTACTGTTGGAAAATGTTTACTTAATGGCCGATCGTAGTGTGTTTGAAAGCGATTAAAATATAAGATATTAATCGAAATATTGATTATGTAATTATACAAGTTTCATAATGCAGTTTACGAAGCCTATAATATCCCATATATTCAATACCTCTTAATCTTGTATAGCTGTTCTAAGAGTTTTTTTTTTTGTCCTCTAAGAACTAGATTTTTTGTACTATCTGACACAAAATGTAGCCAATACATCTTTCACCACATCCACATCAAACTTACAACTTTTATTTATAACCAGTGATCGGAATCAGTAGAGTGATTTTTGATATCATCGCTTCATAATATGGACATGTCTTTTTTCGACAACCTTTTTCGAAAAAACTATACAGGTATACGGGTCGCTAACCAGTTTATATTACTCATAAAAAGTATTTTCTATAAGCCTAACAAATTGCAACTATATGCATGCGAGGGTTTATTATTACATAATCCTGAATTTAGGCACATCCATATTAACATAACGTTAGAGGTGATTGAGACGAAATCACTTCTATCACGACCTCTGATGACAACAGATTTTTCCATTTTTTGAACTGAAATAAATTTCCATATTTAAGATTCAAGTTTCAAAATCTGACATGATATCCGTTTTTATTTTCGCTACACCATGCAAATAAATACACCTCTACCTATTTAATCTATTCTTAGATAAAATTACAGATGTAAAGCCTCGTTCAAGACAATAAATTAAGAATTATCGAATATTATCTGATCTAATAAGTTATACCAAAAAGTTAGGCGTGTAATACATAAAAAATATATAATTAAAGACTGACGGGTCGAATCGAGAACCTTCTTTGTTTTTTCGTCGATTAAAAATAAGCGAGCGCTTCGATTTTACTTTACTTCATAGACCCTAATTTTTAACCCCCGACGAAAAAATACTCAGACTCTTTGTTTTGGTTGATATCGGTTCCAAAAATTTTATGAGGGGTGAAAATAATAATAATAATAACCACATCACGACACACACATTGACTCAGCCCTGCAGTAAGTATCGTTAGAACATGTGTCACAGGAACCAAACAACGATATGGTATATACTACATAGATAAGAATACAACATCCAAGACCGGTAAGAGAAACAATGCGTCTTGCAAATAACACAAAGTCCCGCCTCCGCCGGGATTCGAACCCGGAACCTCTAGCGTAGCAGTCGGCTGTTTACACCACTGCGCCACCGAGGTCGAGGTCGAGGTTGTATTATAAAAACTGAGGCGCGTTCTCGTTTAAAAGGTACAGAAAAAACCGTACATCTGTAAGGAAAATAAAGGTTCTGTACAGTTCTTAATGCGGAAGGGTCGATCGATAAGGATCGTGGCGACCTCTTGCGAACTAGCACGACGAGATGTAGTCGCCCAAACGTTTACGACATACTACACTGTAACTAGAACAAAGGTCGTAAAGAGGTTTTATACAAGTTTTCACCCGCGACTTTGAACGCGTAGATTTTTTTAAAATAGCTTTTGAAATGTAAAATAATTTAAAAATCGGATGTGATGTGTAGTTTTAATGACTACTTCATGCAAAAATTATAATACAATAATTTTATATATGATTTTAATAACACACTCACTTTTTTTTCCTTAAATCAGTATCGAAATTGGCTTTACAGTTCGTACACCTTTGCATTTATTATTATTACAATATTTTAATGTTAACATAACGGTACTCTGTTATATGATCTTTACTAAAACAAAAGCGTTGTTTAACAAATAACAGCAACACATTATTTTGCAAATGAGTTCACTTAGCTTCGTGAATGTTTAGGTAACCTAGGTTACGTAACCGATCTAGATCTAAAGCTACCGTAAAACAATGCCTATCTGCCTATAGCTTATGTAATGTCTGACTAGATGTAGCTTAAAATTCACCCTATTGTAAGTACAGACGGCCACATATAAAGCTCCATAAACAAATGCAATATTAACCTTTATGTTAACTCAAGAACGATATAAAGTAAAAACAGGTTACGTTGATCAGTGGTCGTGTGTACCTTTTTATCAAATATGTAGTGTCTCAGAATCTTTTATGAAGTCCGAATCTGAAATGACGGTACTGTCAACTGGTTAACAGGTGAAAATTCTGGTTAACAGCTCTGAGTTTAATTGCTGGGAAAATGGGTGTGTGTCAAAAATAGTTCTAATAATTATGATTATTTTTGACTACAACTTCCAACACTACGCGAAAATTTACCAGTTTTTATCTATATTAATAATCAACAGTGACATTACAATAGGAAATATGCATAAAACTTAATATAATTATTCAATCAATTTATCGTAAAGCATGTGGAAATAGAATATTTACAAATAGAGCAAATATAATTGTACAATAAACCACGAAGATATAACCATTCAAAGTATATATATATCTATCTCGCTCATCAGAACAACCTTGTCTGTGGAAGTTGTATGGCGCCCGTGTACTTTGACGTCATTGTACATATCGTACCTTTCTGCGAAACCAACGACTTTGAAGCTTTATAACCAAGTTCATAAGTCAAATATTTGAGAAAAACGAATAGATTTGAGTTTGTATGTGGTATTTAATAATAATAATAAATAAATGAAAAAGTCATGCATAAATCCTATTTTTAATTAATGTCTAAATTACTGAACGGATGTCTACTAAACAACACTAAAATTTTGCCATACAAGCTTAGCCCAAACTTTGACTTCAAGTTAGAATACTTTGACTGTCCTCTGTGGTGCAGTAGTGTAAACAGCCGACTGCTACGCTATAGGTTCCGGATTCGAATCCTGGCGGGGGCGGGACTTTGTGTTATTTGCAAGACGCATTGTTTTGCTTACCGGTCTTGGATGTTGTATTCTTATCTATGTAGTTTATACCATATCGTTGCTTAGTTCCTGTGACACGAGTTCTTACGATACTTGCTGCAGGGCTGAGTCAATGTGTGTGTCGTGATGTTGTTATTATTATTATTATTATTATTGTTTTATTAGCAAGTAGTATTCTTATGTAAGAGTTTACAAGATATCGTTGCTTAACAACTGCTACACCAAATTATTTAGTCTGACTGCAGGGCTGAGTATGTCTGTACAACTGGTAGTGTATTTTTGTCGCAACTGTTTAGTTATTGTTTTGCTACGTGTGTTCCGGCATGCACCATTTTCTGGTGCAGTCGGCTTGCGCTGGACATCTTACATAAACAGATTCGAGATAAAAAGGACCGGTTACCCAACTCAAGCTTCAAATCGCTTTCGTTATTTTGTTAAAGTAATTTTATGATCAATTCCAAAAAAAAATGTATGTCTGAAATAGATGCATTTGTTTTTTTTTTTTTTTTAATGTATTGTTAAAATTTTTAAATTTTTAAAGATTGATTTATTAAGAGAAAAAAAAAATGTTGTAAAATCGTTTTTTATACTGCATTTAAATTGGTGTTATTAAAACCACATTCCGCACTTTTCGTTTATATCATTGTACTGAATGAGTATTAAAATCGGATAAACCTATTACAATGCGATCCGATTCATCGAATCAGCGATTTCCACGGCAGTAATCTATTTAGTCGTAGGAAACATTACGCAACGCCGACCATAAACAATTATAAATGACCACAAATAATCAAAAATTACAAAATTCATTGTTTACGTTGCATGCGTGAAATTTGCGATCGAACCTTAGAATTAACCCGGTAAATCAAGCTGATATAATTACACCTGAACTAAAATTGCCTTTTAAAATTATGCCATTAAAGTCTATTTTACTTCTAAAAGTGATTTATACTGCTCATTGTGTTATTAAACCACAGTCATACCATCTCACAAAGACCATCCGGTTAAGGTGGTTGTTAGTTCAACAGCCGTGTACATGCACTTGTTTCAGTGTGTGTAACCTCGTGTTCTCTCAGTAACACGACGCACACTAGAACCGTATGCACGTACAGATCTGATCACAAATGTAGTCGTACAGTCATGGTGAGATAGTATGAATGCACGTAATGATTACATGTTAGCATTCGCCGTTGGTAAATTAAGTGTGAAATTTTAAAGAATGTATGAAGGATAAGATTTTGAAATGAATTCTTTTAATGATTGTATAATTACGTTGGTCGCACTCGCTCTTGCCTACTGTTTTTAATTTAATATGATGTTTTTGATTCAATTTGTTTTAAAATTAGATTTTACAATGTCCTTTATTAAATTCATTTCTGTTACTTTTTTACTGGTTTATAGTGACCACTGTTTCGGTAATTTGGTCCCATTGATTTTATATACCTAGTCAAAACATGTCAAAATTTCAAATGCTCATTTAAAAATCGGATACTAATGAATATTTTTAATGTCACAAATCTTTACATTTTTTTTTTTTGCAAAATTTTCAAAAAAAAAATTGCATTTTTTATTTTTTTTGCATAAGTCCTAACAAATTGTTTTATTCAAAACCAAACTCATTCTGGTATATTAGTTACAACAACTTAATCTGAAATCGTAACGTGTAGTGTGTAGTAACTTTATAGTTGACTTTGATTGAATTAGTTTTAATTGAACTTACAAGTAACAAAGATTAAGTAAGACGTGTAAATGTTGCTTAATATTTAATTATGATATACGACTTTATATGCACCTTCAAAATTTATTATAAAATGTAATAGAATATGTATATCTCATCAATATAAAATAATAATGAATGATGAAATAATATGAGTACGATAATAATTAAACAAAACAAATAAATATCTTGAATTGCTTTTGATCGATGAAATTTCTAGAATTTTCTTGTCTCTAGGTATCATGAAAAATCGATTGAAAAGTACTCACTGACAAGAATGAGAGTGCTGTGATTTTGCTCTGTACTAGCCAATAATTTTTAATTGCAATTAGCTTTTGGTATTTATAGCTTTTTTTAAATATTTGAAAAAAAAACTTTTACATCCTGGGTTTGATTTCCGATACTTATTCAAGATATAAACACGACGAAGTATTAATAAAGCCGATTTTCGATAACATAAAAACATTCTTTTTATTTTACTTTTAATTAAAAATATTAATGAACTGTCTTTACGCTTAACGAGGTAGGCTTTGATCTATGTCATTATTATTTGAACGCCATTTTAACTATAAAACCGGAAAACTAAATTAAAACTAAACATACAAAGGCAGTCCGACAAACAAACATACAAAAGAAGCGATTTTAAAGTTCTTTTTGTTTGTTTTTTGCAAACATGGCTTTTTCATGAAATAAAAACAACGAATTAATAAAACTTAAATTACACAAAAAAATCCGATAAAAACGTTCTATAAAATATCTTAAAACACCACAAATTTATTCCAGACGCATCATGGAGCGTGGTTCGTCTGCACCCTGGTCCCAGATCCTGCAGGAAACCATCGGTGAGACCAGACTGAATGGTGAAGCGATGAGGGACTACTTCAGGCCTTTAGAGGACTGGTTGAGGAGTGAAAACCTGAGGACCGGGGAGTACTTGGGGTGGAGCTACGATGGTGATTACTGCAAGTTCAGGTAAAAAATATTTTTGAATGTACCCAAACACGAAATGTCGAAACCAATAATTCTGTATGATCAGTTGACTTACAAAATTGTTATTCCTATTAGTTTGGATTGAACTACTGTAAAAAAGTATCTGGCTGTTATGGTTTATAAGATAGAACCCGCTGAAAGACGGACGGACAGGGTTCCGTTTTTACTATTTAGGCACGGAAACCTAAAAATGATAATAATAAGAATAATAATAACTACATCACGACACACGCACTGACTCAGCCCTGCAGTAAGTATCGTAAGAACTTGTGTCGCAGGCACTAAGCAACGATATGGTATATACTACATAGATAGGAATAAAATATCCAAGACCGAAGGATGAATTAATATATTCGTACCATCAAAGAAATATGAATTTTTTATGCTTTTATGAATTTGATTTTATAATTTAGAAATGTTTAAAAGTAATAAAATATTCCAAATGTATATACATAATCAATTGTTTAAAATTTTGTAGAAAAATGCTACAATTTTTTTTACAAATCTGGAAAAAAAGATCAATTAAAAACTATTTTGTTTTGTTTATTCACAGTATCGAAACAGCAGGTCTTCAAGTGTACGGTGGCTTCTACAACGCTGCTCATCGACACTTCGACATCACCAGCTTCTTCATCATCCTGGCTTTGTCTACCTTCACCACCGTTATTGGGCTCCGTTGGCGATAGCCAAAATACTTTTTTTATTATACAAAACTCTTTTTGAATCATTTTATTTTTAGTTTTGTTTTTTAATATCCATTTTAAATTATAATTTGCTAGCATAAAAAGAAAAATGTAAGGATTTTTTAAAATATTTAAAGGAATGTAGCTATTTTATTTTGAATTAAAATAATGTTAGATATCCAAAGTTGATTAATTAAGTGTTTTAATATCGGCCATCATTTATTAGAAATCTTGACGGTAGAAAGTAAAAAATGACATAAAAAGTACATAAAATATAAATGTCATCGCATAAATGATACAAATGTCTTTATTTTATCTCAGGGTTTTATTATTATTACAAATAAATAATATTAAGTGAATTGTAAAAAATTAAGTTAGGTAACAATATAATGTAAATAAATGAGATTTTATTAATATGGATTGTATTGAGCTCATACAATAATAAAGTTTTAGACATGAGTTTTTTTTTTTCTTTATAATTCCCAAAATATAGCTTCATTTTTATTAAATTCCGATGGATATAACGAATACAAGCTTTATTCCTCCAAAATAATTATGGAGCTTTAACAACTCAAAACTTCCAAAACCAAAATATTTAAAATTCAAATTAAAAAAAAAAAATTGAATGAAATAACAAAACGCAGTAACATTCCACCGTTTTCAAACAAACCATAACCACCCTTGTACGTGGTCTCCCGTAGATAATATTACTTAACTTGAATCATTCATTTTATACTCTATAAGCTTGCAGCACTAAAGTCCAATATTCCATGGCAGTGTAAAGTAAACAAGATAGGGGCAAGCTCCGGAGCCCGCCTGTGTGTCGCCTCGTTAATAGTTGTTCTTGAATAGTTTCTGCAGTTTATGATCGCCTGGTACCTTCAGATTCAAAGTGAATGAGCATTCCGGACAATGTGAGGTTATGTTTTGATCAACATAAATGGACCTCAGCTTTAAGATAACATTTGATTTGTGTTTAAAAACAATAACACACATAAAACTTTAAATCTCAGATTCATCTGCAACTTGATAGAAAGATTGTCTTGCGAATTTTTTAGTTTGATTGATGGTCATGCACAAATTTTTGTCATAAACGAGCGAAAAAATATCATTTTGTTTCATAATACCTACAGATTAGTTAAGTACAGTGAAACCTAGTTAATTGGGATCTCAAGGGACCAAGGATTTTGTACCATTTAAAGAGGTTTTCATTTATCCAGTTTTCCATTTAGACAGGTTTAAAAATTTGTTGTCTCATTTACAGAGTCCGTAAACAAAACACGTGCAAAAGAAATTCGAATGTTTGTAAAAAATCGTGTCGAAACCTGTCCCAACCTGATACATTATCTCACTTATAAAGGGAACTGAGCTCCAGAGTCCCAATTATAGAGGTAAACATGAAAAAAATCCTAGAAATCAAATCTCATTTAATCAGGTTCGAAAAGTCCCATTAACAGAGGTAATTCGATGAAAAAGTGCCGGGACCTCATTGTAGTTCTCAATACTAGAGGTTTCTCACTTATGCAGGTTCCACTTAACCAGGTTTCACTGTATTTGGTGGAATCTTCAACAGGCACAAACAACTGAAAGCAACAATCTTAGTAACAGCAATTACTTACTAATCATGTGAGGTGCATTTGTTATAATAATCAAATTGATTAATTTTACTAGCTGAGTAAATCGAATACATGTACTTAAAAAATAAAATATGAATTTGAGTCGATTAATTATTTAAAAATGAATATGTTTTTTGTAAAATTTTAATTTGACAAAGATTTTTAATACATACCCGTAATAATATTGCTAAAATTGATTCCATCCATCCCTAAAATATTCTGTAATTTACGTATGTAGCAAAAAAGCGCTTCACAAAGTGGCTTGTTTTTGTATTACTCATTAATTTCCTACAAACTCAGCGAGTTGCTTCATCTCAAAGAGGTGATTTTCCGCCTTGACTCACGTCGTTGTATGTTTTCATAGTAATTTTCTTGGTTCATTGGACTCCTAACGAACTATGAAGTCCTAGTACCTCGGTGTAATTGTGTTTAATACGCTTCTTCGAGCTTGTTTCGTTTAACAAGAAAATATATTTACTACACTTTTCTTTCATGTTTAGTAAAAATGTTCGGGAAAATACTATCTTCTTTTAAAATAAAATAAAATAATAAAACTCCTTTTCGTCACTATAAGCTTACTAAAATTGCAAAAAAGTAAAGTTTATTTAGCATTATTTACGGATTTTTTTTCCTGGTCAGAAACAGAAGGATCTTGAAGCGGTGTACAAAATTGAAAATTGAAAATCAAAAATGGCTAATTCTTCCATGGACCTTAATAAAACATGTTATAAACGTGAAATACTAAACAAATCGTGAATAATAACAAGAAAACTGTATCTAAAGGGAATATTATGTCTTAAAATATTAAGTTATACCAAAAATTTCACAGGTTCAGCATTTCAGACGTTCAATGTTCGCATTTTGCGAAATACAATTCTATTTTTCGTAGACACACTCGAATTTTGCACTCGCAACGCAGCATAAAGTTTTACAATACTTTTAATATTGGATTCGGTAAAGTTCCATCCCGCCAGTGTGACGCCAGCCTTATTGAATTTATTCCCATATTATTCTACTTGTTACTTGTAACTACTCTATTAAAAGGCGATAAAGTCGAATCTAGCTCGCTCCGCAAACCAACATAAAAAATACAGGCTCGGTTATGTTCTACATAGCTCCTGCATAGAGATGTGCTCCTGGTATTTCATGTAACCATGGTTACCCTTTATTTTCTGTAACTCCTGGTAATATAATAAGGTAGTGGTTGTAAGTAAGAAAGAATATTAATAAACCGGTCAAGTGTGACTCTGACACGCAAATGAAGGGTTCCGAATCTTTTAAAATTTAACATTATGTACTTTTTAGATCATTTCGTAAATGGAAAAAGAATAACCAAAAAATGTCGAAAAGGAGCCCTCTATAATTTTGAATTTATTTATGTTATTTATTCTTTTTTGTTATAAATATACCTTGATAATCAAAGAGTCTATTTTGGGTAATGAGATACAACTCACTGACAGACAGACAAACAGATGGACAGCGGAGGCTAAGTAATAGGGTCCCTTTGGGTATGGAACCCAAAAAGTAAAGAAAAACAATAAAATGATTTTTATTTTTTTCCGTTACAAGTTAAACCAGTTATTGTTGTCTTATTAAAACCCGTAAATTGGTCCAGCAATGTCAATGAGGAAATTGTCTGAACAAAAATAATTTTTAAAACCAATATATAATAATAAACACATCACGACACACACATTGACAGCCCTGCAGTAGGTATCGTAAGAACACGTGTCACAGTCACTAAACAACGATATCGTTTATACTACATAGATAATAATACAACATCCATGACCGGTAAGCGAAGCAATGCGTTTCGCAAATAACATAAAGTCCCGCCCCCGCCGTGATTCGAACCCGGAACCTCTGTCAGTCGGCTGTTTACACCACTGCGCCACCGAGATCGTCAAAAATAAAGAAGGTATAAAGTATAAATACTTTTTCAGTGACAAAACAAAACATTTCCTTTTCAAAGGGGAAAGAAATAAAAATCAGAACACCGCCACCGGGGATTAGACGTAACAACGCAAAATAAAAGAAACTCCATGTTATATTTATCAAAGATTTCTTTGTTTCTGAAGTCACGTTTCTTCGGATAGAAAATAAAAACCGAACGCGCCTTGGAAGGTGAATGAAACAATGTTTAGGGTTCCTTACCCAAAGGCTGAAAACGGAACCCTGTTTACTAGCCCCGGGTTGTCAGCGGGCTGAATCTCATCAACCATTATAGTTTCAGAAAATGTATATTTCTGTTGCTGATATAATATCAAATACAAAATATATATAAAACAATATAAAATCATAATCAAAATATATAAAGCAGGCCTGAAATCCATAAAAACAAGATTTTATCGACTTTTTTTACGAAAGCAGTAAAAATAAAAAAATGTTTAAACTTTCACGATGGTACCGAACCCTTGACGTGCGAGTCCGACTCACTCTTGCCACTTTTCTTAGTTCAGGGCATACCTAATACTGATTTCGGTAGATTTAGATATAACAAGATTCTAATATTACTTTTACGACATCAATTACTTCGTACGACACAGAAGCAACGAAGCTAAAAGTTAATTTGGTTAACGATTTAAAAAAAATGAGGATCTTATATATATAACATATTATTAAGCTTACCTAATATATCCTGATAAAAGATTTCCAGTTTTGCTTACCAAAAAAAAAAAAAAAAAACACAATAATAACCATAAGACATTAACTCTGCAGAAAGATTGAAAAACTTGTGTAGCAGTTGCTAAGCAACGATATGGTAAAAACTAAATAGATAAGAAAAATGGTATATACTACATAGATAAGAATACAACATCCAAGACCGGTAAGCGAAACAATGCGTCCAGCAAATAAGACAAAGTTCCGCCACCGGCATGAGAACCCGGAACCTCTAGCGTAGCAGTCTACTATTTACACCACTGCTCCACAGAGGCCATCACAATCTTCTATATATAAAAAGAATAAAGATATTTGGTAATTAGAACTTTGAGAAAAACTACAAGTGGGTTGGTATGTAATAGTACAAAAAGAAAGTAATCATTTGTTTTTAGGGTTCTGTAAACAAATGGTGAAATGTGAAACCCTATTACAAAGCCACCTCTATCCCTTCGTCCGTTTGTCAGCGAGCTATATCCCATGAACTATAATAGCTAGACTCTTAAAATTAATAGGCCTAAAGTCTGTTACTGTTGCTATTAAACCAAGAACTAAAACCGTTTGTTCTTTATTTTACGAAAGTATCTAAAAAGTACATATTGTTAATTCTTAACAATGGTACGGAACCCTTTATGTGTGTGTCAGACTCACACTTGACCGTTTTTTTTGTTAGTGAAATCGTATAAATTTTTCCTAATCAATTTTGATGATCGTTAAACCTCTCCAAAATTACCCTGTCTCAAAAAACCCTAGAAGCACTTGATTGCTTAAAAATTAATTAAAGATTCAGTTTCTTATAAATACAGGAAGCCGCTGAAGTATCCATTTAATTTTCTCTTGATTTGTTCGTCGATATGTTGACAGACTGATCTGTGTGTCCTGTGTTCCCATGTTTCCATTCCAGTAGCGTCCAGACTTCGAATGGGAACGCATGTGTTCGCCTCTATCGGAGGATCTCTTCAAAGTTCTGTTTGCCTAGTACATTGAATAGTTGACGCTGTGATTTTGGACCGCAAAAATATGTGTGTGTGTTAAATTGGATAACTATTCTCGGTATGTTTATATTTTTTAATCGTTTGCTTTCTTAGGTTTTTTCTTTTATATATTTTAAGTATATTGTATGTATGATGCAGTTTGTATTGTAGATGTAACCTTATTTTTTTTGCTTCATAAAATATTTTTGCCTAGGTCACTCATACATTTCTAAATGCCTTTTTGTGATAATTATCAAATTATAACTAATTGGAAATATTCCAAAAATGTTCAATACGAAGATGACTCAAAAATTTAATATTAATTAAACAAATTACTTGCTTAATTAGTCCGCCATCTTAATCTGTGAATATAATTTAGGCAATTAGTGTCTTAATGAATCCCACGGATGGTCAGGCAAACAGCTGGTTTGCTAGTTAAAAACAATTTACTGACAACTATCAATGGAACTTTAATTGTTAGCCATGTTTAATTAAGATAGTAAGAGTAATATATTTCCTCTAAATTACTTAAAGTTGATAAATTGTTCGAAAATAGGATAACGTTATTATGTTACAATGAAAAGCTTTTGCTTAGTATGTCTTTCATGTTGTAGATATATTAAAATATAAAGAAATTCCATAAAAAAGTAATTCATTAAATATACAAATTTTAAGTACCATGTATTAGAGAAGGCCCGCTCTCTCGGATTTCATACATTTGCAAATTAAATACAATGTTTCTTGTACAATAAAATTTTTGTTAGCAGGTAAGTATGTCTACAGTATTAAAAAAATATTTAAGTACTATTCGAGAGTCGTGACCGTAACGCTGGTCTGCATTTCGCTCAAAGGTTGAGCATCGCTATACAGCGTGGAAATGCAGCAATTGCTATGGGCACACTCCAATGTACACATAATATTTTAAAGGTTTTTAATGTTTTAAGTACTTAGTTATAATTAAAAAACAAACGATAAAGTGAAAGAAAGAATTTTGGAAATCGGGTGGTCTGAAAGAATACTTTTTCCAGCCTAAATTAACTTTATAATATTACTTTAAAAAGTTTATTATTTACTTAATTATATTTGAATTCAAGGATATAATGAGTACATTAAAATGCGCATCAGAAATTATTAAGTGTCAAACAGTTTTGTATCACATTATTTAATATCACAATTGTAATGCACATCCTTTGTTCAAGCGACTATCAATGACGCGATAAAAATGTTCAAAACTAACAAATTTATTACACAAATACAAATTCATTTTTACCATAATATTCTACGTTTGAAAACTGTAAAGGTTTCTCTGCGTTTGTAGAAAAAAACTTCTTTTAATACTAAATCTTATACATACCTACCTACATAGTTACAAATATTTTGTCCTGCCTGACTGACTTAACAACGCATAATTAATCTAACTTAGTCTAGCTGAAAAGCAGCTTATACGCTCAGACTGTATAAGGAACTCCCTGGCATGGTTCGCCCTGGCGACTACAGCATAGGGTTCTTTTTTTAAATTTAAATTTAACTTTATATTACAAAAATAGCAGATAATTTAGCAGGTTTGTACCCAATGCTTAATGCTTATTAAAACAATATTTTTTTGAATTATTTTTGATACAATATAAAGAAGTAGGTACAATATATATTAAGGCTATATAATTTAATTAATCGGAGTTATGAATTTAATTTAAAACGAAAACTGAGAAGAATAATTTACATGGTAGTAAGGAAGTACGTTTTGAGTAGTAGTTTAGCGTTTTTATGAGTTACTAGCTGACCCGGCAAACGTTGTTTTGCCATATAAATAAAATGTTAAGGATGGACAACCCTTATCACTAAGGGGTATGAAAAATAGATGTTGGCCGATTCTCAGACCTACTCAATATGCTCACAAAATTTCATGAGAATCAGTCAAGCCGTTTCGGAAGAGTACGGGAACGAAAATTGTGACATGAGAATTTTATATATTAGATAATTTTTACAATATCTGGTGGTAATGAATTGATTAGGCGAGGAACTACAGGCTACGTTGACTGCTTACCATCAGGCTGGCCGTTTGCTTGTTTGCCACCGTAGAAGCTTAGGCTCAGCCTGCTGAAAATAATATTAAAATTTAAGTTATAAGTGAAAAAAATAGGTGATGTAATGTATTCAGATATTATTCCAAACGAACCTAAAGCGGTTTATCTAGTAAAATGGAAAACCATTTCCATTTGCAAAAGCAAATAAAGTGAATGCACCATGAATGGCCACTGTAACAAATAAACAATTATTATTAATTAATTAACTAGATAAGTAGAGCAAACGCATTATTAATTAACACTTTGTTGTTTTGTGAAAATAACTTGACAACTACTTCTATAAGTAAATACCAAATTATTTCATATTCTCTAACTAAATGTTGGGTACTTGTTGATTTTGGTGTAAACTCTCTGACATGTATGTTATAATTCTCCCGTTCGCCAAGTAGGTGAAACGAATAAACTTGTGTGTAGGTAGGAATTTTTGAAACCATTATGGAGAGCTTTGTGGAATCGGATCGAATCCCTGGATTTATACATTAAAGGGGACTTCAAAAAAGGACTTAATCCTTTTTAAAAGGTCGGCAACGCGTCTGCTGACATCTTTTGCCTGCAAGTGTCCTGGCGTCGGTATCACTTACCGTACGGTTTGTTACCTGCCCGTTTGACTCTATTGAAATACGAGTAAGGAAACCAACTTTGATTTCTGACGGCTTTCGCCATGGTTAAGCAAAACACACCAATCACGTGTTAATTTTCCTTAATTTGTTTGTAGCGTTACCATAAATTTTACCCAAAAACCTTTGGGTAAAGATCTCTAAAAATAAAAAAAGATAAGCGCGTGCTACCCTCCGGTCACAGAAAAAATCATTCTTCCGAATACCCTAACAGCCTCAAAGTGAGTCGTTTTAAAAAACATTTAATACAAAATGTACCTCATATCCACTTTCCACGCCTTTCTAAATCAATAATAAAAATATCAATGACATATTTTATTTTTATTAAAACAATATCACAGTTTAACAGATAATGAACCTAAAACACGATGATACTTAAATCTAATACATTTATAGTTATAATTGTAATTAAACACATACGCTTGAGGGCCTCTCATCAATCACCTCACAATATCTCTTACACTCGACAAATACATTCGTCCATCGCCATGCAAACACATCGCACTCCGGCACTGATGTCAGAAACGCATTCAGCAGGGTCAATCCTCGAACCAGAGGTGACTTTCTCCGTAACATAGTCCGTGACGTATCATAACCCAAGTATCATGATATTATAATATTATTGCGATACCGTCAATATTTACGCGATATTGCATCACAATACAGCGTTTCGTGTGATAATTTTGACAGTTAATTATCTACTAACAAGAAAACTTATAAAATAATATCTTTGTAATATAAGTATAGTGTAAAAAAATGGTGTACGTAGTAAGTAAGAACTTTATTCATAAAATAACACGGCATCTCACATCACAGTGTTTCAACAAGGAATATGTATTAACCTAAACGATTGCATTAAGATGTAGTTTTCTCGCAGACGTTTGATGGAAAGTTGACCCAATTATTTCTATGGTAGAGTATAGTATTCAAACATTCCCATGGCGTCCCCCTCTGAATGTGAATGTGTGCTATTCAATTTGTGACAGACTGACGAACGGATGAACATAGTTTATGCCCCTCTATAACTAGTTATCTAACTGCCTGACAAAACATATTCAAAGAGATCGTTTACAATTGATTGATAAGCTACATGTATGAGTAGTTGTATGTTTCAAACAACAGTGTGCATGCGAAAATAAAGTGTTAAAAAATCCTTAGGTTTTTTTTTCACCTAGATTTTAGTCTAATTTAACCGTAGCTCTTAAAACAGCGTTTTTTCTATATTTTTGAAACCTTTCTATTACAATCTTTAACCCATTAAAAACCTCCAAATTTATACCAATTAGAATCACAGGTGAAAATCCTTTGCAAGTACCTATTTTTAGCTTGCCATAGTCTTTTTGTATTAAAACAGTGACCAGTAAAAATGCAGTAGCTTGTGAGACGGTCTAAAAAGCTGCTCTGGCAATATCGTATTAGAATAATATGATACAAAATTAAGAATTGGTCACTTATTTGTCAATTGATAATGTAATCTGACTGTGAATTGAACTGTCAACAAATTCATAAGAAGATTATTTTAAAAGAAATTTTGAGCCGCCATTTTTGTTAGCTAGAACATTCCAAATGATTCTCTAAGGATTGTATGAAAACACTTGCGTTCCTTCTGTATAGGAAAATAACTTTTTATTCATGTTTCAGACGCGCCTTCCACAGTATCATTCCGTTACTGCCTCCTATGGGAAGTTATCTACATAACTGTTTACATATTTAAGTACATAAGGTACCAGAAAATCACATTTTTGAGGAATTCAGTGTGTCTAAGATGAGTTCGAATAGTTTTCCTACACGTCAGGTAACATATATAACTACAATGATTTTGTATGAGAAATCTTAATTCCTCAAATATCTGTATAAATTTGTAACTGCAGTCGTAAGACTCATTTTAGGCACAGAGAAAAACTTTTTTTTTTTTTTGCGAACAGCCATATACTTTATTTCATTCTTTCTAGTAAAAACCCAAATAATCAGTTTAGCGGGAAATAATATAAACAGTAACATATGAATTTATCTTTCTATCACTTATAATAAATCACTGCATAATTTATTAATAATAATTTCGATTTTAATTAGTTAATTTAATTTCTATTTAATGAGAATGAAAAAAAAAAAATGAACAATTTTGATTCGACTGATGTTTTGTTTCAATTCAATGATGTATTCACATACAGATATAATCTAGTTCAGATATGTAATTACAACAAATATTATATATAACCATGGTTGTATCTTGTTTTGTATACATTAAATAAAATAAATTAAAAACCATATTATAAGGCAAAACAAAAGAGGTTGTTCCATACAAGTGTGATACCTATGTACAACTTTACATCTATACCAAAGAAATTACACATAAATAATTTACACACACAATAAATACAATAATCTAAGCGTAATCTTCTTTACTCATTTGTTATATTAACTGCACACACCCGCCGCTCTGTCCCACCACTGCAACTCCTGTTTATCAGGATCAACAGTGGCGTCATTTGATCGAATAATCAACGAACAATGTAACTGTGCAATGACGCACAGGCTGTGCCCGGACACCCTACCGGCTGTCTTAATGAACTTAATCAGAAGAAATAGGAGGTAGTGAGAAAGCGGTTTCAGATTTCCCTCTCAGCAAAGCGGAGATAGCAATTAAAATGACCCAGAGGCCCAAAAATCTAAAGGGGAGAGAGTCAGGAGACGCCTGACAGTCTAAACACCACGGTATGCTACTAACTAACAGGGGATAAATTAGATACTAACCTAAATCTTACACCAGTAATATTGGTCACAAAACTTTTTAAAGGCACGGAAGTTTATATTATATTAACTGCAGTCGCTAGGCAATAAGTAGAAAACCATGGTGTATACATGATATTAATGCATGTTTACACGCATCAATGAAACGACCGGTCATCCTACCACAGGATTACGAAATACTTCATCGCTTATCTTAACCTTTATGTCCTAAGTAATAGAGTTTATAATGCAATGGTCCTGATTAAACGTCACATGGTCCGGCAATTAATTCCTCTGCCCTCTTTTATCCTCAAAGGTCCTCGACCCGAAGTCAGAGTGACGTTTTTGGTTGTCGATAGTTCAAATGCAGGGAATACTTAAAAATATCATAAACGCGCAAGTTTGTAAGGATGTATAGATGTAGGGATGAATATCTACTCTTTCACGCAAAAACTACTTAATGGATTTTATTGAAACTTTTCATTAATATAGCATATGCATCAGAATAACACATGTTATATAAAGATAATTTATACAGATATTGTGTCGTACTAGAAAAAATCGTATTGGGATCATTTTCGACTTCAACAATGTCGGGATGTCGCAATATCTCTCACTATAGATACATTCTTTATATTTAATTTATTTGGTTAACCAACGAACAAATACACAATACAATATAATTTTAACATTTTAAGAAGTCAGTGTCTTAATCACTTACAGGCTTACACAGCATGCACTATAATAAGGTTTTTTTTTTTTTTCTAAATCTTGACTAATAACTTTCTACTTGCTATTTCAAAATCAAATTAACGAAATGCAGCCCCAAAGTTCAATTTCCTGTAAAATTGTTTTAAAACAGTGGACACAACATTGACTGCCAGTTCCCAGTGAATATCAGCTTTTACACTACAGATAATTAGGGACCTAGAAGTTGGCGATTTTTATACATCACAGGCAAACAAGCAGACGGTTCGCCTGATGGAAAGTGATACCGCCTATTGACAGGACGATGCCTTTTTTAATTCACACAAAACAGATTACAGTAAAGAAGAACCATACGTGTAATTGTTTCCTTAAGCTATGGCTGTACTGTAGTCTAAAACCTTCCTACCCTAGTTCTTTGATATTTAAGGACACCAAGAGCACCACTTATGCGTTTCCCATGTCGAGTAAATAAATAAATAACCACACCACGACACACACATTGACTCAGCCTTGCACTACGTATCGTAAGAACTTGTATCGAAGGTACTAAACAACGATATTGTATTTACTAAATAAATAAGAACACAACATCCTTATTATAGTAACCGGTAACCGAAACAATAGGTCTTGCAAATAACACAAAGTCCCGCCCCCGCCGAAGATAAAATTATATTCTCCGAGTCCTGCTCTATTAAGAGCTTACAAATATAAACGCTACGCTACGCTAGAGGTTCCGGGTTAGAATCCCGGCGGGGACGGGACTTTGTGTTATTTGCAAGTCGCATTGTTTCGCTTACCGGTCTTGGATGTTGTATTCTTATCTATATAGTTTATACCGTATCCTTGCTTAGCACCTGTGACTCAAGTTCTTACGATACTTAGTGCAAGGCTGTGTCAATGTGTGTCGTGATGTGGTTATTATTATTATAAAGGTTATTATTCAAACAATGTCTTTTTTTTATCGTCATAGGTTCAAAATATATCTAGAATTTAAATTTAAAAATTGCAGTAGAATTCGTCTCATTAATTACACATTTTATACAAAATTTAATTACAATAAAATTTTTGGCACATTAATTTGCATTGATGGATCTGTCAGAAAGCCATTTAATTAATTGTACCAATTAATAAGTAGTACCCGAAGCTTAAATTTAAATTGATTTAATGGTAGACTTTTCAGTTCTATAGTTCTATATTTATACTTTTGTCATGGCATGTTAATTATACTTTTCTTTAGCTCAGTATTGCAAGGTGGGATATTTAAGTCTAGCATAGGTAAAATTAACTTCTACAACATACTCATAATAAATTTGTTCGGTACACCATCGAGCATGCGTAGTGCCCTATATTATAGTTGCTTGTGTTGATCGCGTACTAATTTCGCGGCGGATGCGCTGATTGACACTCGTTTTATCAATCGTGGCGACGACCTCTTGAATTATGAACGAAAGCCACTACAAAAGTCAAAGGACCCCGTTTAATGCCCGGTTTATACGATGCCAGTTACTTAACAGCCAGTACAGGACTTGCTTCTTGTTTAAAGACGTCATAGGCAAACAACTACCAATCTTCCGATTGCATCCTCATTCACAATGAATAAATTGTATTAATTAGCCATTGTCAAGTAAACCGTTACTTAAAACTGATTTAGATATTGCGTTAATCTGCCCATAGCACGAACCTCTGTAGTTAAGTTAACGGTTAAATTTGTATGAATTTCGACTAGCGCCACAACGGAATTTTAGGGAACTATTAAAATCTCATACAGATTTGAACATTAACGTAACTTCAGAGGTTTGTGCCACAAGCATGTTATCTGGCCGCGATTATTGAATAAGGAACTGCGAATATTTGTTCATTATAATATTCATTATTATTAGTCTCATGAAATACTTATCTTTACATAATAACCTTATTATTTTTGTAGGAAGGTTTGAAGTCCAATACTCGAAAAACTTATTTACTTCCTAACTTGGTTTTTTTTTTTACTTTAGTTTCTCCCATCATAACTCGAAAGCAAACTGAACATCAGTACACAGAGACTGTGTCTAGTAACTGCTCTCCTATAAATAAGGTTTTATATAATACTCCTTGGAAATTATTTGTAGCTAGGAAATGTGGATGCAAATAAGCCTAGGAAGTATAATACACTGGAAGCGTACAAAAAATAAAATAAAAATAAGTGTTACAGTAAACAGAATTTAAGTTTTAATCTGGATTGACTTAACTATGTAGATTTTTAATTAAAAAATTTTCGTTTTTTAAATTTTCTTCTAATTTTTTTTTTTTTTTGTTTTCAGAAAAACAGTATCAATGCAAAATGAAGAGAAAATCACTGAGAGCTGTGAGAGTGAAAAAAAGTGAACAGCTAAAGATCTTTAATGAGTGACCGTTTTTGGGTAGGATTTCGTAAAATGCAAGTGTTAGATTCGGTGAGGACTAAAAGACAGCTATGTTGGTTTGTGGTGGTCATGGCGGTGGTTACCGTCGAAGTGGTCAGCTTGAACGGTCCGAACGTGTGCGTGGTGCAGCAGAAGTAAGGTTTTTAGCCTATTTTTTAGCCTTTTTGAAGTTATAGACCAAGTAATAGTAACAAATCGTATGTACGGATTTTATCGTTTTATAATGAGTTTGTTCCTGCTAGGGTCATTGGTTTTCGCACTAGTATCGACATATAAACATAGCCAGCGATAGCTTGTTAAGGTTCTATGAATTCACAACCACAGTCAATAGGGAATATGCATAAAATTTAATTTGATTATTCAATCAAATTATCCTAAAGTGTGCTCAAATAGTACAAATACAGTGAAAACAGAAGTAGAATTGGACGGTGAATCAGGGAGATATAACCATTAAAAGTACATATATAATAGAACAACCTTATCTATGAAAGTTGTATGGCGCCCGTGTACTTTGACGTCATTGTACATATCGGATCTCTCTGTCTAACCAACGACTTTGAAGCTTTATAACTTAATTAATGAGTCAGATATTTGAGAAAATTTAACGGATTTGTGTAAATATGTGGTATTGAATTATAATAAATTAAGAAAAAAAAGTCAGCCTCCCTGACGCGGCGCGGCAGTCGGCTGTGACACTCAAGGTCCCGGGTTCGAATCCCGGTTAGGCCAGGTATTTTTGACAAACACGAACACGACCTTTAATGTATTTTATATATATTGTACTTATAAATTTATATATCTTCATCGTTGGCTTGTTAGCACAAGCCTTGTTGGCTTAGTGTGAAAAGTCTCACATATTAATAGTAGGTTTAATGTAATTTCCAGGTACAACATAACGAAGCGCGTCAAGTACCGCGCCCCTATGTCTATCCGTACTTACGTGTGGTGCCTGTCGATGCCGCCGAGATGTACCAAGTGGACCACCGAAATGAGAGATCTCACCAAACTAGAGGTATGATAAAATACTTAAGAATTAATTATGTGTATTTTTGATACCACTAAAGTACGGCCTGCCTGACGGTAAGCAGTTACCGTAGCCTATGGACGTTTGCAATACCTGGGGGCTTAGACAAATGTCCAATTTCCTTATGCGTTAATGCCAACAGAAATACCCAAAAGTATGGAAATGACATTTACTTGACAGATGACAAGTGACTGTTGTTAAGTTTGGTAGAAAAGCATGTCGAGTTTACGCTAACGTGAATACCTCAGCGTTCGCGGAATACAAAACGCCTGGAATTTGTCTAAGCCCCAGGGGTATCACCCACGTGTCACCGACACTGCAAGAACCTGTTAACACCTTTTTTGAAGAACCTCATGTTGTAGTAATGCGTGCAGGTCTTACCATTTCTTCGTTACAGGTCCCAAGACAGTCGGGTAGTGTGTTCAGGCAAGTAACCAGTGCTTCAGTACACAGTCGCATTATGTGTTCATAAGGTCGCCACTGTGGATCCTGGTTGACAAAAGTTGTTACGGCGGGGTAGAATGGCGGTTATGCCCCGATAAAAATGTTGTTCATGATTTTTTTAGGGTTCCGCAACTGAAATCTGGCCGTGTTTTTAAACAGAAGTAATTCCCTTGTCTTTAATGTTTATTTTACTGACGAAATTCTTAGAGATCCTGTTTAATGACTAATGAAGGAAGTTAACAAGTTCTACATTTAATTAATCGCTCTTGTTTTAAAAGCAGCTAATCCTAAGTACACTGACCAACAATATATTATGTATTTCGACCTCGGCGGCGCTGTGGTCTATACTGCTACGCTTGAGGTACCGGGTTCGACTCCCGGCGGAGTCGGAATTTGTGTTTTCACCAAGACGAATTGTTTCGCTTACCGGTCTCGAATGTTGTATTCTTATCTATGTAGTTTATACCATATCGTTGCTTAGTTCCTGTGACACGAGCTCTTACGATACTTACTGCAGGGGTGAGTCAATATGTGTCTCGAAATGTTATTATTATTATTAATATGTATTTATTTACTTAAAACGGATAAAAGTAAATTATTTATTTTTACAACTCGACGATTTGGTGTACAAAAGACATGGTAGCTCAGTTTAACCGACCAACCCGACTTAACAAGTCCAGGATTCGAGTCTCGGGTCGCCGTACGTTGTAGCTAACATGTTTCTCATTATGCCCGGATAGAATTGAGAAGATTCGAAAGATTGCGGCGTAGGTTTATGTATGTATTTGCTTTTTTAATTAACTTATCAATACTATTATTATTAAGATGTCACGTTTTTAGATCTTACATTTAATTTGTACGAGATATTTTGAATAAAAAATTTAAAGTTATAAAATATATTTTTTTGCTTCATTAGTTAAATGACAATTATTTAATAAAAATGATATATAAATAAATTTTCACGTGACTTGTCGCGACTGTACTGAAAAACGTAAACAAAAATTATACAGTCAATTACATTCATACAAACATTTCTACTTAGCAATCACTTTTAATAAATATTATTTAAGCCTATAGTTATCCTTGAAAAATCTAGACCGCATTCCCATAGCCAAGTGTAATTACTGCACAACATTCTTACATGCCTATTATTTTATTAGTAGATATTAACAGAACTTACTTTATAATATATTTATCCATACAATTCTTGCCTTCGACTTATTTTCCTTAAAAATTCCAATATCCTCTTTTTAGTTTTATGAGCAGAAGATTACCTCATTATAATATTATTAGTTATAATAAAATCTGTCCTATTTCTTGTGATTATGACGTGATAGGGCAAAAATATTATTTTGGGCAGTGCTCACCTTGTGGCCCGTGTCACACTGGCTCGTATTTAGGTTCCGTACGTCCGAATGGAAAAACGGAACCTTTTTACGATCACTTTGATGTCTGTCTGTCTATCGAAACCCTTTTTCTCGGGAACGAGTAAACGGTATCAAGCTAAAATTAATACGAAATATTTAAGTATACAATACCTTAGAGTAGTGAAAAAATCAAACTTCTAAATCAACGCAATCCAAAGATATGGCCGCTTAGACTCCATTTTTGGCCCATAATTTAATACTTTCAAGGGAATCGAAACCTAGAAGGTATTTTTCATTGTCCAACCCAACTTCTGAAGCAGCCATAGCTATGTGTCAGCTTCTATTACATTGTCAGTTTTTAAGTAAATATATGAGTATAATAATAAATAAGATACAATGAAAATCTTAAAAAAAACAGAAAAAAAAGGTATTTTTCGTTTGTTTAGAATCATGAAATTTAAACAAAAAAGTCTGTAAGAGAGCACAAGTCATGGAAAAATGCCAAAAATTTAAATTTGTAGATACATCAGAACAAAAAAATACAAAAATCGAAAAAGACTCGACTCTCGTGGTGAACTAATTATTAACACTCTTACAAGTTTGTACGGAACCCTCGGTGCGCGGAACCCTCTTCAATTTTTTTTCCGTAAACAGAAAAGCACTTACAAATTTCTAACCATGATAGTAAATAATTGTACATTTTTGAAAAAAAAAACAACTACGGAGACATAGATTAATCATTAATGGTATTCGCGTCGGAGCGCAGCGTAGACCAATCATTAATCTACGTACGTAGGTTTCTTCCCCGTATTTTATCTAGATAAAAAATCAATCTGAAACTACTTATTTCTGTCTTTTTAATCAGTCTATTTAAATCAAAAACATTTAGAATTTAAAGTATTTAAAAAAATGTGCTTCTTTTTTTTGGTCAAAAGAAACAAAAAAACCAGTTGGCAGATCTTTCATTATTCAAACGAACTCTTTATGAGACTAATTAAATGAAGAAAAAAACAACCCGAGCTTTCTTTAAGGTAAATAATTCATTTAGAAAATGTGTGGCCTCTTCAAAATCAAATGGAGGAAAAATCTTTGTTTTATTTTTCCCTATTCAAGTTTACGACCGTTAAGTAATTATACCATTTTTGGAACGCCATAGATAAACTTTTTTTCAATAAAATTCACGGAAACCTTTGAAAAGCTACTTAGAAGTCCAATTTTTCAACTTAATTAGTAATGCAATCCATTGAAATCTAATCAAACATAATTTTCAAAAACTTTTTAAATCATTTTTGACAATGAAAATCATGAAGTATATGCCTCGCTTGATTTCACGTAAATAATAATAATAATAGTCACATTTGAATAACTGGTAGCCCATGAAAACCTGCAAAACCAGAGAGTCCATGTGCCAACTCCGCAAAAACCTTACCAAAACCTGATTTCGAAGTTCTCTTATAACTCTTTACCTATTTCCTTTGTTTTACAGACTGAAGAGCGAACTGCGGAAGTGTCGGTGTGCTGCCCAGGGTACAAGATGAAGGATGTGTCCTGTGTGCCCATCTGCCCCAACGGGAAAACGGGGCCGGGCTGTTCGAAAGGTTTTATTAAATCATTTAAAAATTCTAATCCAATATATTATTTACAAGATTTAAATCTAGAAAATATACCTACTAAGCAACTCAAAAAACGTATTTATAATAATTATTATGGGTTTGGCGATAGCTTTTGCTGCATTTCCAAGTTGTATGGCGATCCAAAACCTTGAGCGAAATGCATGGTCACGAAAATTTTTTGTTTTTCTGATTTGGAAACCCAAAATTGTTGTATTTTAATATTTTTCCCTCCGTCTATTATCAGGATTAGAATATTTGTTTTCTTTACAAACATAATCATTATTGTCATCTGTTCCCTTGAATGTTAATATTAGGTTTATTATTGGTGTAATTATTTTTGATCCTATCACCAGATTGTCCAGCAAAAAAATGGGGTCCAAACTGCGTGAATGACTGTCTAGAGTGTTCAGATAATGGTTCCTGCTCATCCATCACAGGAGAGTGCCTCTGCCAAGATGGATGGCAAGGTGAGAGGTGGGTCTCCACTTTTCTACCATAGCTTGTAATCTGATAACCAAGTATGTTGTTCTAAGCTTGGAAGCATTTCAATTTCTGATATTCTGATTTGTGTAACTTTTTGTTAAAATTTTATAGTACTTTTTGGTTAAATTGAAATTTATGTAAAATTAGTATTCCGTTAAATTACAAAAATCTAACCCTAGATTAATGATAAGCAGTCATCGGAGCGCAGCGGAGACCAATCATTAATCTATGTGTCAACCAAATAAGCGAAATGTCAGAAATTTAAATGCAACCGCGGACGTATCGACTGTCCATCCCTTAAAATAGAGTTTTGCCTAAAAGATAAGTTTCAAAGAATTTAAAACTAAATAAAGTTTTATTCCAATGGCAGCAAAGAATTATTTCTCCATACAATTTCAGAAATCAGCTTAAAACTTATACACATTTGTGACACTGACAGTTGATAATATTTCAAGATACGTGCTTCAATGCATAAATATATTGGATACTACACTGTTACAGGTTTGCTTTGAATACGTGTGACTAATAAATATTGTGATAGTTCATCAAACGTGTTTATAGAAAAACAAATATAATTATAGAAAAACAAATTGAAAGACAACCAACAATTAAAAATAATTCTCTTTTTAGATGTCAGATGAGCATGGCTACTACGACGACTACAATTGGACCCGTACTAACTACCAAATCTGCGACTAAACCTCTTACACCGCCTGCTGAAATAACAACTAAAACCACAATTCCTACAATTCCTACAACAACCCCCGCAACAACTTCGACAACAATCTTAACCACAATTCCAACCGTTGCTTCCACAACACAAACAAGCAAAGCACCAGTAACTTTAAGCACAGTGCCCTCTGCAACCATTTCAACGGTACCTGTTACGGGGAGAACTCCAGTCATGATGTTTTCAACTATGAGAGCTCTTGAGCAAGAAACAACTCATGAAGGCAATACGACATTAACAACACCTTGGACTATGACAGCATATAAGTCCGTCACAGCCGAAACGGGTCCGAACTACTATTTGACCGATTCTGTTTATAATAGGACAGAGATACCAGCACAAACTACTAGAGCAACCATCGTAAATACGCAGTCAACAACATCAAAGGCAACTGAAATAACATTTACTGCAAATAGAAATACAACTTTGACTGAAGCTGTTAAAATAACAACAGAGGCAAATAAAGCGATGACAAATAAATTGGAAACTACAATAAAACAAGATTCATTTGTGAAAATAATTCCAACAACTATCAAGATGAAACCAAAGGAAATTTGGATAAAGCCAGCGCAAAAAGGTGAATTGTCTAATGTTGAATCAAAAGCAAAAATAATTTCAGAGACTTTAAATTCTAAACATAAAAGTGCAACTCGTGAAGAACCTTCCTCAGTTGTTACTACTCCGAGAACAATAATTGTATCAATAATACCTACTTCAGTGTCGTACACTACGTTCAAGAAGATTGCCTTAACTACTGCAACATCACAGAAGCAAAATGTAGCGAGGTTTAATAATAATTGGGAAATAGGTTCCACAAAATCGTCGTCTCCTTCGACATCATCTGTAATAGAAAAGACATTGAATTCTTCGAATAAACCAACACTGAATACAACAGTCAACCCTCTGGTCCTTCGGAATGCCACTAAAACTAAGTCTATAACATTTACGACAGTACTTACGTCTTCAATTCCACCTCAAGAGAATGTTACATTTAAAAGCATGCCAAGCATGACGAATGAAGCTAAAACAAAAATAAATACCACAGAATTCCTAGCAACGGCAACTATTTCTTCAGCTAAAACTTTCCCAACTACGAAAACGTCGAACGTACTCCATGAAGGAATGCCTACTAATCGCACAACCTCTTTGTTAGCTCAATTTACTACTAAATCTGTATTTATTGCAACAGAGCACCCTTATACAACTAAACAGTCTACCACGTATAAACAGCCTGTCACCATTGCACAAAGAAATGATACCAAGTCTGATCGTTATAACCCGAAAGTAAAAGTAATCACGTCAAATTCAAATACATCTCAATCAAACGAGATGAATAGTTCTGTTTCAAAGGAAATCTTAACTAATAATAATACTAATGTACTAACAACGGAAGACCCTAGAAGAGATGAAGAAACTTTTCATATTTTGACAGAGCCGGAGCACATTACTGCTGTGATGGGAGAAAAAGGGACGGAACAGACTTCACTCGATCTTCTTTCAGTGATAAGCATAGCTGGTGGACTCATGATGACAGTTATAACGATTGCAGTTGTTATAGTAATGTTTGAGAGATGTAAACGATCGAGTTATGATGATGTAAGGAAGCTGAATGAGATGCGAATGCAAGTTTTAATCGATAATAATGATGTTCCCCCGCCGTATGTGAGAAGCATTTATCACACACCTTTGCCAGGTTCGTAGTTTTAGAATCCTATAGAAATTATCATTAAATTTTGAGCGCTCCTAAAACGGCCCATTAGCTCAGTTGGTTAGAGCGTCGTGCTAATAACGCGAAGGTCGCGGGTTCGATCCCCTCATGGGCCACTAAATGTTTTGAATTTTTTGTTTTCATTTTAGATCCACCAACATCTGATAAAGTGCACTATCAACCCATTTCTACATTAAATCGGAATCTTAAGCAATTTATGAGGCCTGTGGTGGTTCAAACCATTTCGCCGATAATGCTCGAAAATTTTAGAGGTAAGAGATAGTTTTTTTTTCAATACGAATAAAAATTACTTTATCATAGCTTAATATGAAATTCCCAATATAAAATTTCAGATATCCTTGAATGCCATTACGATCACTTACCAAAGAGAAGTCATGAAAATTGTGGAGCTGAAATAAGATGTTCAGTAACGCCATCTATGACGTGCTGTGAGGAACTACGGAGTCAGCGTACTTCAGCAGCGGACTCGTGCATCGAAGACTTGAAATGTGAAGTGAAATTGGATAATGACATCTTAGACTCGACCACATCAGAACCGTTGTACGCAGAGATCCCTTGTTGGAGATCTTCGGAAAACCCTAACGTTACTATTAATGTGAATGGAGAAGCCGTCACTGAGTTATGATGTCAAAATAGACTGAACAAAATGCGTAGTTTTTAACCTCAAAACATAGATGGCGTTACTATTCGCATTACCAAATATTTTCAAGCTACTAGATTAATTCTCGATGTGTCAAATTGGTGTTTTAATGTATCTTCGCGTTAGTTGTGTGTGAATAAAATAGTATAAGTTATTTAATCCAATAAATGTTTCAATATTTATAATTGTTTCTTTTCGCATTCTGCAGGCAGACGAAATAAGTATATAAACGAGGTCATCATCGTATGAATAATTAGTTGAATGCATCAACATACGCCTGTACCTAGGATTGTCGTCAGCAATATTATAGCATAGTTTATTAATGCCTTCACATGTATTAGTTTTAGCAGATATCTAGGCAGTATTTGTGAAATACCTGACAAAATTCCTGATTTGCGAATTAAATTTCCGACACTCGAAGATAGGAAGTACACAACAGGAGTTTTGATCGCTTAGATACATCAATGAGTAGACGTCTTATTGTACTTGAGTTAAAATGATCCATTGTCAATATTGTCAATAGTCAAATAGTTCATTGATGGGCAAATGTTAGGGAAAGCATATGACAAATTTTAAATGTGTCAAATTCTGAAAGGTTCAAAACGTATATAAACGATTAGTTTATCATATATATGAAGTTTTTTTATTATGAGTAGGTACTCTACGTTTATGGTTATTTATACATTTGCTACTGAAGGAAAGTAAATACCAGGATTCACGAATTAGAAACGAATTATGCAAATAGAAAAAACGAAGGAAAGGTGATATAATTTACACGAAATAAAATAAAATGCTGAACCAATTTAATAAAAAAGAAATATCTATTGTTAATTTTCTGAAAAGTTTTGTACAACTTCGTGATAGATATAAGTAAACTGTTAAATCATAAATAAAAACAAATCAATATAACGTAAGAGAGAAAACTAAGATTATCTATGTGTTTTATTACAGATATTTATTTATTTTAGAGGATCTCCCGACATGATCTACTTTGAAGTGGCGAGTCTCCTAACATTTGCCCATCAATGAACTATTTGACTATTGTACATTTTGACGATGGATCATTTTAACCCAAGTACAATAAGACGTCTACTCATTGATGTATCTAGTCCGTTTTGATTTGCTTTGTATGAATGCTGTTTTAATGTATATAAAAAGTTATAGTCGCCTACAAAAACATAAAAGTTACAGTCGCCGGAGACCAGTAGACAGTGCATATCTGTCACGTCCTCTATGTAGGTATCGTAGCTGAAATTAAACTAAATGTTTTTTTTTCTGATACATCACGGCAAACATGAAGGCTCACCTAATGGAATGTGAAACCGCCGCCTATTGACACGGCGGTGCCCTCGATGTCTGGAACGCCAAGAGCACCGCCAATGCGTTGACCATGTAGAGGTAGATGTTATACCTCTCATGCCGTAATACTGTTACTACTACCGCCGGTACTAGCTTTCCAATCCTTCAAAGCGAAACAGAGCGAACTGCTTCACGTTGGAAATAGAAAGGAGGGTGGTACCAACGCAGACGATCTCGCACGTAGATCTACTTATAATACTTACTTTGTATCTCCACACACTAACACTAAACTTTTTATAAAAAATATCCTGACACTCAATGAGTAGCATGACATGATAATGATTTTTGGATTCAGGTTGGATTTTTGATTTCTGTATCCATAAATCAAAACCAAAGAAAAAATAAATATTTAGAAAAAAGTTATTTTTTCTTCTGATCTATTTAATTATTATTTTAGCGAGATGATCACCACATGGTAATTCCACCGCCAACGTAAATAATAATATAACATAGCAATGAATATCGTTATCAATTTTTTGTTGATGTACCAAAATGAGTTTAGTCGGTTAGTTCTCGCCTGTGAAAATGCATTTCAAGGGATTGCTGTTCGCAATGATTTTTAATTTAATAATAAAAAATGTTTTAAGTGACGAGTCTGTGTGTACATATGGAACATGGTGTGTTAAATTTAAATAATCTAATTAGGGTTTTTAATGTCCTTAGGAATTTGTGAGGTTATTTTTACTGAAAACTGGAGTTGTAGGTACTTGTTGATGATTTATTTCTGGTTTCCTAGTATTAACTTCGTTTAGTGTGAAACTTTCAAAGTAATGGAATTAGATCCCTATGCCGCCAGACGTACCTTATTTTCTGACTAACAAAATGGGTGGGATAGAATTGGAGCTAGTCTGTACCACAAAAAACTGTGTGTTTTGTAGAAGACCTTTATGCATGGGTAACTAAGTTACTATATGCTTTAAAAATTCACTCACTTGATTGGTCGTGATCGTCCAGGCGACTCGCCCTATCTTTTTCGTCATCTTTAAAGTTACAGGCTATGGCCCTGGTCTTTAAATATTGAATATGGAAGCAGTTCAAGCGGAATGTCACAAATAGGCCTTCTTGACGAATTTACAAAGATAATTGATTTAACCACTAAAAAATGAGCTCTCCATTGGTGATGTTGATGTGTTTTTTTTAAATTAAAGGAAATCAAAATCAGAAAGTAGACCAGTTTACTACACAGCAAGTGAAGAATATAAAACAAAATGTGTGTTCATTTTCAACTGTAAAAAAACCAGAAAGGTACAAAGAAGTTATATGAAAGAATTCGTGGTAAGTAAATATGTAACCAAATCATTCTGTTGATTGTGTAACCTACATATATTAGGCAGCGATGTACCAGCTGTATGCTAGGGTTTTCACGTTCAAATCCTAGAGGTAAGAAATTACGAAGAAGTTTACATATAATCAATGTGTAGAGTAAGGGTTAAGTTAGGGCGCTTTTAGACGTATTTTTTGCACGTAAACGCTTGCGTCGCGGCGTGCGCGTGTACAACATTTTTGCTTGAAAAAGTGAGTCATTCGGTAGCAATAGCGAATGGGGAGGCTCGCGCTTATAAATAACACGCTTATAAGTACGTTACCAAATAGGAGCTTATCCGTAACAAAAAATGCTAGTCTAAAAGCGCCCTTTTATAACACAAAAGGTCGCTTCACCTAGCTTTATGTAGTAACACAAAATGTATAAACCAATTTAGAAATCTAAAGCACCTTGTCTAATGACACTTTTTTCTGCAGACCGATTATTACGACACATCTAAAAAATGCTGTAATGGGTACAAACGAAACTGGAATTTTGATTCGTAAGTAGACTGACTCTGCAAAGGACTTAAAGCGTATTTTATATTGAAAAAGAAAAAACACATAGGTCACTCGAAGACTATCCATTCATCAGATGTAGATGCTGTTTAAAACCAATATTTGTTTTTAATTAGGGTTGAAGCTGCAGCCCAGGAATGATAAAACACAAACTAACAATAAATTTTGTACTTTATTTAAAAAAAAAAACCTTCAGGTTATTACATTGTTATTTGAGATTTTTTATTTCAGATTGAGATGTGATCCCATCTGTGATCCACCTTGCCGTCACGGGAAGTGTGTGGCCCCAAATAAATGTCAATGTAATCAAGGCTACTTATTGGACCCTGATAATTTTCTTAACTGTATACCGCATTGCCCAGCAAAATGCGTCAATGCTACATGTACTGCCCCTAACACTTGTTCATGTAACAATGGATTTACAAAAAGTGATTATTTCAATGAACCCAACGTCTGTAAGCCAGTTTGTTACCCAGAATGCGTCAATGGCATCTGTGCTGCCCCTGACAGATGCCAATGTGATCCTGGATTTATTAATAACTCTAATGAAAACCATATCTGTAACCCAGTGTGCTCCCCAGAATGTGTCAATGGTACCTGCATAGCCCCTAACACATGCCAATGTGATCCTGGATTTATGAATAACTCTAATGAAAACCATATCTGTAATCCAGTTTGTTCCCCAGAATGTGTCAATGGCATCTGTGCTGCTCCTGACAGATGCCAATGTGATCCTGGATTTATTCATAACTCTAATGAAGCCCATATCTGTAACCCAGTGTGCTCCCCAGAATGTGTCAATGGCATCTGTGCTGCTCCTGACAGATGCCGATGTAATGCTGGATTTATTAATAACTCTAATGAAGCCCATATCTGTAACCCAGTGTGCTCCCCAGAATGTGTCAATGGTACCTGCATTGCCCCTAACATATGCCAATGTGATCCTGGGTTTATTAATAACTCTAATGAAGCCCATATCTGTAACCCAGTGTGCTCCCCAGAATGTGTCAATGGCATTTGTGCTGCTCCGGACAGATGCCAATGTGATCCTGGATTTATTAATAACTCTAATGAAGCCCATATCTGTAACCCAGTGTGCTCCCCCGAATGTGTCAATGGCATCTGTGCTGCTCCTGACAGATGCCAATGTGATCCTGGATTTATTAATAACTCTAATGAAGCCCATATCTGTAACCCAGTGTGCTCCCCAGAATGTGTCAATGGTACCTGCATTGCCCCTAACATATGCCAATGTGATCCTGGATTTATTAATAACTCTAATGAAGCCCATATCTGTAACCCAGTGTGCTCCCCAGAATGTGTTAATGGCATCTGTACTGCTCCTGACAGATGCCAATGTAATCCTGGATTTGTTAATAACTCTAATGAAGCCCATATCTGTAACCCAGTGTGCTCCCCAGAATGTGTCAATGGTACCTGCATTGCCCCTAACATATGCCAATGTGATCCTGGATTTATTAATAACTCTAATGAAGCCCATATCTGTAACCCAGTGTGCTCTCCAGAATGTCTCAATGGCATCTGTGCTGCTCCTGACAGATGCCAATGTGATCCTGGATTTATTAATAACTCTAATGAAGCCCATATCTGTAACCCAGTGTGCTCCCCAGAATGTGTCAATGGTACCTGCATTGCCCCTAACATATGCCAATGTGATCCTGGATTTATTAATAACTCTAATGAAGCCCATATTTGTAACCCAGTGTGCTCCCCAGAATGTTTCAATGGTTTCTGTGCTGCTCCTGACAGATGCCAATGTGATCCTGGATTTATTAATAACTCTATTGAAGATCATATCTGTAACCCAGTTTGTTCCCCAGAGTGTGTCAATGGTAACTGTACTGATCCTAATATATGCCAATGTGATCCTGGATTTATCAATAATTCTTATGAAATCCACGTTTGTAAGCCAAGTTGTAACCCCGAATGTGTCAATGGAAAATGTATTGAACCTAATATCTGTGAATGTAATAACGGTTTTACAAAAACCTTAAATGTGCCACACGCCTGTGAGAAAGTATGCTCTCCAGAATGTGGTAATGGTACTTGCACTGCTCCAAACGAATGCGTTTGTTTTAATGGATATAAAATGGATACTGATTCACAAGAGTTCATGTGTGTCCCCATATGTCTGGGTTGTTCGGGCTACTGCATAGAACCAGATAATTGTATTTGTGATCCTTGGCTTGTTGGAATATCAACAGCAATAGATGGAGGTCCTTGTGATTGTTACAATAATTGTTCTGATTTACAAAAGCTGTGTGTTAAAACCCAATGTGTTGAATATCCTACGATAGCTACTGATGAATCTTTACTTACTACTACTGATCTTTACATTCACGAATCAAGTCCAAACGAAGGTTCAACTGACATTTCTTCCTTAACAACAGTTGGAAATGATTACTCGAGTTGGAGCAACGATGAAGAATCTGTTAACGAAAACTTTCTCGAAACAAGTACCGTCTTCAAAGCTGGAGATGATGTAGAGGCAGTTACTACAAGCAATGGGTAAGCTCTTAATAAACTATACATGTTAATAACCATTTCACCAAATAGTGACATCTCTTTTTATCTGACTGTGGAATAGGGCTAAATCTTTTATTTCTCCCATAATTGTTTGACTGTATAGCTATATTCCTATATTTAAGACGAGAGTATCCTTCCGCTCTTCTGCCCAACTTTTGATTTTACTAGTTAAAAGATTATAAGAAGTAGGTGTCTGTTAGAAAATTGAAAAATTATCATAGGCATACTCATAAATAACATCACAAGTCGCATATTTCAGTTGGAAACTGAGTTATTATTTCATTAACATGAGTCTTTATTGATAATGTTTTTTGTTTCAGGGAATCCATTACAATAACGCACGTGATGATCATATCTTTGATATTATTGTTGATTTTGATAACATTGGTTATTGTAATTTTTAAGAGACACACCATAAAGCGAAGATGCTGTAGGTCTGGTCAATACAATATAGAAGGTAAATAACTTGATTTTTATGCAACGTCATAGGCAAACTGGCAGACGCTCAGCCTGATTGTATGTGATACTATCGCCTATTGACACGACAATGCCCCTGATGTGCAAGATTGACGACAGCTATGGCGCAGTGGTGTAAACAGCCGACTGTTACGCTAGAGGTTCTGGGTTCGAATACCGGCGGGGGCGGGACTTTATGTTATTCGCAAGACGCATTGTTTCGCTTACCGGTCTTGGATGTTGTAATGTTATTTATTTAGTATATACCATATCGTTGCTTAGCACCTGCCACACAAGTTCTTACGATTCTTACTGCAGGGCTGAGTCAATGTGTGTGTCGTGATGTGGTTTATTATTACTATATACTATATTATGTTACCATCATAAATGCTCTGTCACATTTCCTTGTAGAAATATCGTTGCATTTACTTAATTTAAAGTTTTTGGCTAACTTTTTGTGCCTTTGAGAATTAGTTTTAGTACAAACGTCTAAATTTCTTTATAAATACTGAAAACCATTTTTTTTTCAGAATTTGAGTTCAATGTGACATCAGCTCGTGATTCAGAAAATGTGTCTTCAAAACGAATAAAAGTATATTGAAATTATGTTTTAATGTTAAGTTTCGAAATAAATTAAAAATTATATAAAATAACTGCATTCATTCGATTTTCTTTTCGTTGTAAAAACACCCCAAAAATACCACCTTCCAACCATCGAAAATTACCCTCACAGCTTGCAGCCAAATTGATCGCGAACCATTCGTTTTCAAGAATTCTTCAAGCTATGGGATGAGCTCCCCCTGGCATGGTTTTCCCAAGTGACTAAAGCACGGGGTTCCTCAAAAAGGGAGGTAAAAGTTCTTTCAGGGTGTGAAACGCGTGCATGATGCCTGGTATTGCAAACTTCCATTGCCTATGTTGACAGCTTACCATCAGCTACATCGTACGCTTGTTTGCCACCTTGTAGATTGAACATTTATAATAATTACATAAACAAAAAGATATGGTTACTAATATTTAAAATCTTAGGTTATTAAGAGAATATTTGTTTTTTTGGGATGATTATATTTCTCGTTCAATTACTTTTTGTCAAATTTAAAAATTTTGAAGTAAGATTATTTTTGCGCAATTGATAACGTTTGCTTTTCCTGTAAGTTGTGGTCAGCAACAGGAAACTAACATCCCCTAGTGCCTGAGAGCATAGGAAGCAAAATAATGACACAAAGTTGCTTTACTCTGTTTAAAACTAATTTATTTAATTTTATCTTTTGATTAAATTCTAAATGTCACAGCGTTGTCTTAGAGGCTAATTTCATTCAACTGTGTAGAAATACCTTTTGAGTTTTACAAAAAATAAACTAAGTTTTACCCGACAAAGAAAAAAAGAGGGTCATTACCATTTGGTAATTTGTTAATATTTTTGTTTTTAAAAACATGCAGTGCCGCGGGAAAAAGTTATAACTAACATCAAAGTTGTTTCCATCCTTTTAAAGCCGTTCAAAAATAAAACGATATTTTTTACACGATAGGATTATCTCTCCACACAACAGCAGCCAAGTTCACTGGAATTAGGGATCCGTAATTTGTGTGAAACTAGTGACATGTGACCCTCGTCAAATGAAATTGAGTTTCTAAAGACGCAGATTTGCCATCCCTCACAAACCTAGTACAGATGAGATATGCTCTTTAGTTTATGCTATCTATCTGAATAAGATAAATATGTCAATTCGTTAAATAGCCACTAACTGTATGTGAATTTAAGTGTCAGATATCCAAAGTAATAAGCGGCTATCTTGCGAATACTAGATGAGATTGTCTATGCGTGAAAAAAAAATCTTTCCGTATTGCTTTAATTCTTGTTAGATCCGCTGCAAATTACGTTAACTTTTGGATTACGTATGATAAAAAGTTATTAAAGACCTAACTGTTACCCATGTAGATTATAGACCCAAAGACATGTAGATCTGTGTTGATGTCACCAACCTTCAAGATAAGTCATCGCTCAAATTATTGTGAGATTTTGACTAACGCCATAACGGATTTCTAATGAACTTGTAAAAATCTCATACAAATTTTAACGTTGAATCAATTACGATATTACGAATCCTGTTTCTAATCATTCGGCAAATACACATAAATTAAAATAACAATTTACAGAGAAAAATCAATAACATATATTTATTCAGGTTACCAATCTATTAAAAAAAATCTCATACTTGCCTATAGGCAGTATATTTACCCAGATGTTTACCGCATTGTAAGGTCTTTGGGTGGCATAAATTATGGATAACAATGAAGCTATTGGTATCCATTTAGTCCGTATTGATTTTCGGTTTTTGATCCATAAAATTTAGTACCGTTTAAAATAGGATGAACTTCGAAAGATATCTAAAGTTATAGGTTTTCCTGATAAAAATTCTTTAAATTTCTCAGTAATTGCGTCTTTTAAATTTGTGAACTAATAAAATTACTAGTTTCTGTGGTAGCTCAGTTTGTTTGTGCCTAGGTTCACCGAACGACCCGACCCGACAGGTCGAGGGTTCGAGTCTTGGGTTGCCGTAAATTGTAGCTGCCATGTTCCTTATTGTGTCCAGATAGTAGCAGCAGATTTACAATCTGTCACACTGAGACTCGACATAAACATGCGAAATGCGATGTGTCACGCCTCTGCCAACCCCGCTCGAGGGATTACGGCGTGAATTTATGTCCATATATTAATGAATTCAAATTATGTAAATTCAAATTTTCATTTATTCGTATAAATCAAACTTCACAGGAAATATCGTCTTTAAATATCTTTTCAAGGAAAAACAATTAAATCAATGAAATAACACATACGGAACCCTCGTTCTGCATAAAACGAGTTTAGATACAACTCCTACGCGAATAACTAAACAAATAACAGTGTTTTCCTTAACAGTGTCGAGTGAACTTGTCACAGAGCCTTCTCAGTAAGTCACAATTATGTCATGCTTAAATTTAAACAGCTTTATTTAACAATTAACATAATTATTAGGTATAATAAAAACCATCTGGTTATATAAAATTTAAAAAAAAATCTAAACAATTCCTTGATGCCTAAACCTGTTATTTCTAAAGATTAAATAAACTGTAATATTTTTTATTGATACAATTGCAAATCCAAATTGTAAATACGTAGTAATGTAAATTAAATTTTTAATTTGAAAATGACTAATGTAATCAAAATAAAACGGTTTTTATATTGCAATACCACCTAAATCAATAAGAATATTTAAAAAATTCTTAGTTAATTATCAAATTAAATTAAATTAATCTCGTAATCGGATTTATATGTTACTATTTGCATAAATTAAAATGACATGCTATAAGTTTTAATCTCAATTACCTATGTACATAAAAATGAGAAAAAATAACATTATAATAATGTGCGAATTAATAAAAACAGAAACATGGTACACAGTAATTGGGTTTAATGATTCTATGCCTCGACTTTGCATTTTGTGTACTATTTAATCTTACGGTTGATAAGTCCCATTCTATGTCCCATTTTATTTTAGTATTTCCTGGTTAAAAATGCTAGTGGGTTATAAAATAACTAGTAACTTATTATTTTTAGGAATTATAGTCTACTTATAATGAAATTAATAATTTAATTTATTATTGTATCCAATTACTTTTATATTTATATATATTTATGTTAAATGTTTAAATATATATATACATAAATATATTTTTATGTACCTAGACAAAGAAAGTAACTAAATTTAGTTACTTTCAGATTCGATTATTATTAATTGTTAATGAATACTTATTATAATTAGTTAGTGATTAAATGAAATGGATTAACTGATAGGTAGACGTTAGGTAGATACAGTCGAATTGATAACTTATTTTTTTTGGAGTCGGTTAACTAACCAGAAAAGGCAAAGAAGGGAAAGCCGAGGCAAAACTCTGCCCTAGTGTACAGCTGAGTATGTCTGTGGTGTTTTATAATAGGAATACATAATAATAACCACATCCTGAAAAACACATTGACTCAGCCAAGATTAAAGAATCTTGTATCGCAGGTGCTAAGCAACGGAATGGTATAAACTACATAGATAAGAATACAACATCCAAGACTGGTTAGCGAAACGATGCGTCTTGCAAGTAACACAAAGTTCCCATGCCGTGATCCGAACCCGGAACCTCTAGCGTAGCAGTCGGCTGATTACACCACTGCAACACAGAGGTCGAGTTTATATTTATTATACTTGTATCTATCGATCATTCGAAGTTATTTACTTCAGAGCCCTATAGAATAATATAACCAGACAGTTTTATACCCTATCGCGATGATTTTAACGTTTATTTTTAAATATAGTACGTAAGAAGTTATTTTCCTCTCTCAAAAAGGCTCAGTATGTAACATGTGTAAGAAATAAATTAGATAAGATTTCAAGCAACCAAGTACATGGTAAACCGTATCGCTTGGTACCAAAAATACCAGAATCTATAGAGGTTATAAATATTTTTGTAATGTTTTTGCCTGCAGGTAAAATGCGGGAATTATTTGTCCTGCTATCGGCAGTATGCCTGGCGAACGCTTTCAACACACAGGAGGTGCAGAGCATAAAGTCAGTTAAAGGAGGACATTTTGGTGGCGGCTTCTACAACGGACAATCCAACTTAGATAGGTATACTATTTACTACTAGAATACTTAATTATTAATGCTTTTGGAATATAGCAGTATATTCCAAAAGCATAACGTTAAAAAACTACCAACATGCAAATATCATCAATAAATATTATGCTATTTCATTGTAATAATTTAAGCATTTAACTCTTTGTTTTCTGGCGTAATATGTAGCCTATTTCCGCGATGGCAGCCCATTCTAAAAATGAGGAAAAGAATGTTTAAATTAGAATGTAGAAATTTAAGTTTTGAAAAATCTCTTACACTGAAACTTAAAAACAAAGTTTGCCAGTCTTGTAATGTTTTTACCTGTAATGTCAATTTAAAATAAAAACAGATTTGTAAGTACACTATTATATAAATCGAAACTACTCGTTCAATATTTGAATTTCTTTCACCAGTAGAAGGTTGCTTTACCACATGGGGTATATATTTTTTTATTAATTTTTATTGTATTTAATTGTGCTCGTGCGAAGCCGGGGCGGTTCACTAATTTATATATATATTACTAGCTGACCCGGCAAACGTTGTTTTGCCATATAAATCAAATGTTAAGGGTGGACAACTCTTATCACTAAGGGATTTGAAAAATAGATATTGGCCGATTCTCAGACCTACTCAATATGCTCACAAAATTTCATGAGAATCGGTAAAGCCGTTTCGGAGGAGTACAGGAACGAACATTGTGACACGAGAATTTTATATATAAGATAACGGTTAAATTTAGTTTACTAATAGCCTATTTTAAGTAATGAAGTGTGCAAAAGCTCACTACAATCGCAATAACAGGATGCGACGATTGTAGAGACATGAAATGTGTCACACGACCTTGATCTGCTATAATTGCATGAATAAGTACTGAATGTTGATCAGTAAGACTATTTTATTGAACATTAAAGAAAAAAATACTCTTAAATAGTAATTAAATATATACGATCTCGGTGGCGCAGTGGTGAAAAAAGCCGACTTCTACGATAGAGGTTCCGGGTTCGAATCCTTGCGGGGGATGAACTTTGTGTTATTTGCAAGACTCTTTGTTTCGCTTACCAGTCTTGGATCTTGGATGTTGTATTTTTATCTATGTAGTGTATATATCGTCGCTTAGTTCCTGTGACAAAAGTTATTACTTTACTTACTGTAACGCTGAGTCTATGCGTATGCCCTGATGTGGTTATTATTATTATATGCAATACTGAATTTGAGAGATTGTCTACATTTTTAGTTTTTTTTTCTATATGCTAGTTCAGATTATCTTATGACCCGTACTTGCCCGCCGTTTCGTTTTTTTCGTATTTTCATAAACTGTTTGTTATATATGCTACAGATACGGGTGTATTCAAAGACGGCTATTAGCGCACTGATTAATATCATAAACACACAATACATAAGTGACACGCACACAAGCATACATAACAGAAACAAGTTTCAGTCCATGTTCTTCTTGACCGTCCATTCTAAATGTAGGTGAAAGAAATAAGCTGACGTGTGGTTTGTTAATGAAATATATTATTATTAATAATAATAAATGTATGTATTTAATAATAACCACATCACGATACACATTGACTCGGCCCTGCACTAAGATATAATGTTGTATCGCAGGCACTAAGCAATGATTTGGTATAGTGGTGATAAACTACATAGATAAGAATACAACATCCAAAACCGGTATTGCTATTGCGTCTAACAAATAACACAAAGTCCCGCCCCCGCCGGGATTCAAACCCAGGACCTCTAGCGTAATAATCGGTGAGGTCGTCAAATATATATATGTTTATAAAATAAATAAAATAGACTTTATTGCTGTTTTGATTTTATAGGTTAGTTTTTATTATTATGTGTTCTTTCTTTTTTATTATATTATATACTCTCCACTCTTATCCAATTTGGACCAGCCGTCTTCTTCATACTGTGCTTCCAACGCAATTCTTCCCTAGGTCTCCAGGATACAATTCTGTAATTGTTCCTGTTCATTAATTTGTATTTTCTGTTGTTATTTAATCGCCTATATATTCTGTTTATTTTCTCTTTTCAGGTTTTACGGAAACTTCAGTTCTGAGGGGATGAGAACAAACCTGACCGGTTACAAACCAATTGATTTCGAGATCGGAGTCTGCTATGTTGAGGTGCCGTAAGTATAACACGATGTTTTGGGGTAATTTGAAAATAACCGTTTTTTTATTGTTCCGTACCCAAAGGGTCAATAACGGGACCCTATTACTAAGCGTCCGCTGTCCGTCTGTCTGTCTGCCAGCGGGCTGTATCTCATGAACCATAATAGCTAATCTCGTAATTTTTTAATTCTTTTGCGAGATTATCTTAAAATAACAATTTTCTTAATCTTTTACATTGGTACGGAACCTTTCATGTGAGAGTTCGACTAACACTTGGACAGTTTTATTTTTTAAACTATCTCTGGCTTTCAGAACAGCAAGCCTCGCGCGGGACCCAGCTCACGTACCTGCTGGAAATGGGGTAATTCCTTTTTATATGTTACTAGTACCCCACCAACTTCGTACCACATCACCGTTCTTTTAGGAATACTCTTCCATTTTTTTTCCATTATACCCTTCCTGTATTAAAACAAAAGTGAAAAGATCACTCAAATCGGTCGACCATCTTCGAGTTTTAGCGATACAAACTTAAAGCTCTTCATTTTAAATATATACAGCATAATATACAAAACATACACTCAAGCCGCAATCCCTCGAGAGAGGTTGGCAGAGGTGTTACACACCGCATTTCGTATGTTTATGTTGAGTCCCGGTGTAATAGGTTGCGATTCTGTCGCTACTGTCCGGGCACAATGAGGAACATGGAATCTACAACTTACGGCTAACCGAGATTCGAACCCTCGATGTGTTGAGTTAGGTCGGTCGGTAAACCAAGACACGTAACAAAGTGAGCTAGGTACCACTTCCTCCTCAAGTAATTTTTATAGAGAAGAAATATTAATGCTTAGTAATAGGTAAAACCAAAATGTTTTAAACTTCTTTGTTTTTAAAAAGAAATATTATTAAGTTGACTTATCTCTAGAAATCGATCAACTCCACAAGTTATTTCAGAACAAGGCTTAATAAAAAAAAAATCTGTTAGTTCATTTTAACTGTCTTAGGTCAATTATCGACAGCGCAGACAGACAGTCAATTATTTAACGGTATACATTAATAGTTTATATTATAACTATTTCAGTCGAGCCCGGACCTCAGCCGCATAAGGACGTGTTGCAAGGGCTACATCCGCAACATTCATAACTTCAAGATCTGCGAGCCAGTCTGTTCTGAGGAGTGCGTGAACGCGCAGTGCACCGCCCCCGAGGTCTGCACTTGCTTCCCTGACCACGTGAAGAACTTAGCAGGATTCTGCATCCCCACCTGTCCTATCGGCTGTCAAAATGGAAATTGCGCCGGTGGAGAATGCCTCTGCAAAGACGGATACAAATTAGACTCAGATAGCAAGTTTTGCTTCCCCAGCTGCAAGGAGAACTGTGGAGGTTTAGGTATGGCAATGTTCATGGCTTCTAAGAAACTTAGTAAGGTAGTAAGTGAACCCTTCATTGAAGATTTTAAAAATGCTAACAGTTTGTCAAGTTTATCACCTGTTGGAAAATTGTTTATCATTCAAATTACTTCTTTTAGGGAACTGTACTGCTCCCAACACCTGCGAGTGCAAAACTGGCTACGAATCAACTCACGACGGTTCTTGCGTGCCTCATTGCGAAAACTGCTTGAACGGCCAATGCATGGCACCTGGCCAATGCAAGTGCCATTCAGGGTTTGTCCAAGGCAAGGACGGGTGCAAGCCCGTCTGTGATCGCTGCAGCAACGGTGATTGTGTTGGGCCTAACGACTGTCAATGCCTTAAAGGTTTCACCAAAAACCTTCAAGGTGACTGTTCTCCGATTTGCGAATACTGTCTAAACGGAGAGTGTGTCGCACCTAATGAATGCAAATGTCTCTCTGGTTACGAAAAGAATAAGGAAGGGCAATGTGGTCCAGTTTGCGCTCCGTAAGTAGCTCCCATATTATGTTTTCTTGCATTAAAAATATGATGGTCAACTAGCAGAAGTTTTCTCACAATTTCAATTATTTGCGCGCTGAAAGTTGTTCCTACGAAAACCTTTCAACTGTCGTAGTCGCTTGAGAAACTGTACTATTGAGATTAAAATATGAACTTAAAAAAAGAAAGACTAGATGTAACATACATGTTTTTATATTTAGTGACTGTGAACCGGCTGGAAAGTGCGTTTCTCCCGGTCAGTGCCGTTACCCCTCAGTATTTGCACCAGGGCAGCCAACCCAACCCGGCAACCAGTTCAATGTAAACCCTACCAACCAGACCAACCCACATTTTGGCAACCAGCCCAATCAGTATCCAGGCAACCAGCCTAATCAATATCCAAGCAACTACCCCAACCAATATCCTGGCAATCAACCAAATCAGTACCCAGGCAACCAGCCCAATCAATACCCTGGCAATCAACCTAATCAATATTCTGGCAACCAGCCAAACCAGTACCCGGGTAACCAGCCCAATCAAACAGAACCCAACCCCTGGTATCATATGCCGAGTCAACCTGGCCAGGTCCCATTCATCCCTTCGAACCAAGTAGGCGAATCTGGTGCCCCGCAATGCCCATATCCTTGCATCAACGGGAAATGCACTGAGAAGAACTTGTGCCAATGTAATTATGGTTATGTGTTGGACAGAAATGACCCGACGGAATCTAGGTAAGTGAGCACAGCAAATAAAATAATAAAAATGATCATACCTTAGCTAAATCTTTATTTATTTTAAAAATTGTACGGAAAATGCAATTGAGCCTACCTTGAATCTGTTTTATACACAGTCAAAGGTAAACAAGCAAATTATTCACCTGATAAAAAGGAAAAAGACAATGGTCTTGATGAATACAGAAGAACACAGACAAAGCCCATGTAGAAGTAAAAAATGTCATGCATTGAAAATTTGATGTGATTAATGAAATGTGGGTCTGAGTCTTTAAAATTTTGTTTTGGATATTCTTTGTACAAGACTTTTAATTAATGCTATAGATATCAAACTTTTAGTTTTAAGGTATCAAATTCTTATCAGTGTAATTTATATTGTAGCTCCTTGCGTACAAGACCCTTAACCTAACTATAAGGAAGTCAATGTATGTGTCACGATGTGGACACTTATTTACCTTTCTTTACTCATATTACCAGGTGCATTCCTAATTGTCCTGGAGGCTGCAGGAACGGAATATGTTCAGCTCCTTACTTCTGCCTTTGCAACGTCGGCTTCGTGAAAGACTTTAGTGTGAAGGGAAGAGAGGCATGTGTCAGACGAGACAAAAGATCTGCTGATGATGCACCAATCAACGTCGCTGAATTCCTAGTCTTTAATATACCTGATAACGATAACTGAATAAATGTATATTCCTGATACATCAATGATTTTTACTGTTTAATAATAGTTTAGTACTGTTTAGTAATAGATGTATTCAAGTCATTGATTATATCTCGTACATCTAGTACATATTACCCAGAAACAATTGAAGCAAGATTTAAAATAAAATAACTGTCTGACCTATCAAAGTTAACGGTTAAATAAATAAAAACACAAAATAAGTAGGAAACATGTTTTATGTATATGAATACAATATGAATATGTGATTATGCCATTTTTATTATATTTTATTTCAAACTATAAAATTAAAAATGTATCAATAAACATTGTTTTACAAATGTCAAAAATAATCTTATAATAAATAATCCTTAATTTTTTGAGATTATATTCATATTCTTTATGAAATAAAAATAATAATAGAAAGAACTAAGCAGTATATAGTAAATGCACTTAAATCTAAATCTAAAAGTGGTCTTAATCTTCCTTAAAAACTTCAATAGACTTTAATTCGTTTTGAATACACTTTTTGTGAGTCGAGAGATTAAGTCATCAATTTGAACTCCAATTCTGAAAATAAATTGGTTTTAACAATATTTTCCTGTCTGACTAAAATTTTACAAGAGCCGTCACCACCATTCCTAAAGCTATTTATACTGACATACTGACAAGAAGGTTTGAATAAGGAGGTTCGGAACTATTCATCAACTATTCATGAAAATAATATTTCAATTATATTTAGAACATAATTTCAGGATAGGCAAATATTGTATTACGGAAAGCAAATGCTGAAAATGCAGGCAAAAGAAACTGATCACTGATTTCTACAGTCCACAGTCAGGTGAAAATAGCTGTCACAAATCGATGAAATGGTACGAATTAAAAATGTTTATAAGGTAGGTAAAACATAATCTAGTTTACTACAAGCTTACCCATTGTTTGTTGTATAGCAGATTTATCGTGTCTTAGTTGGTATCAGATTCATCATTATCAAACCGACTCTTAATCCGATAATTATTTCCAACAGTTGAAGAATCAACACACTGAGTTTAACCACTTAGCCTTTGTGAATCAGAACAATTACAATAACAATCACAAGGACCCCCATCTATTGCTGTTGAAACTCCTACAAGACAAGGATCACATACACATTTATTTGGTCCTACACAGGTCCCTGAACAACCTAGGCATATGGGGACACACATGAACTCTTGTGAATCAGTATCCATTTTATATCCATTAAAGCAAACGCATTCGTTTGGAGCAGTGCAAGTACCATGACCACATTCTGGGGAGCATACTGGCTCACAGGCGTGTGGCACATTTAAGGTTTTTGTAAAACCGTCATTACATTCACAGATATTAGGTTCAATACATTTTCCATTAACACATTCTGGGGAACAAACTGGGTAACAGATATGGGCTTCATTAGAGTTATTAATAAATCCAGGCTCACATTGGCATCTGTCAGGAGCAGCACAGATACCATAGACAAACTTTGGGGAACAAACTGGGTTACAGATATGGGCTTCATTAGAGTTATTAATAAATCCAGGATCACATTGGCATCTGTCAGGAGCAGCACAGATGCCATTGACACATTCAGGGGAACACACTGGGTTACAGATATGGGCTTCATTATAGTTATGAATAAATCCAGGATCACATTGGCATTTATTTGGAGCCACACAACTTCCATGACGACATGGCAAATCACAGATAGGGTCACTTTTAAACCTGAAATCCAAAAAAAAAAAACAAGAATTAGGATAGTAAGTACTGAATGTTTTTCAAGTTATGGCCACAAATCTGGACCAAGTCTGTAAAGATTGAACGTTTAAATTTGTATGAGATTTTGACTAATTAAAAAAAATCCATTGTAGCGCGAGTAGTAATCTCATAGAAATTTGAACAATGACTTAACTATGAATTTAACTACAGGGGTATGTGTGTGTACCCGGTGCACGGCGGAACTCTGAGTTTCTGATATTTAACTTTAGGTTTTTTAATACATCATGGACAAATAAGCAGACGGTTCACCTGATGGAAAGTGATACCGATGTTTATTGAACTCCAAAAATAACGCTAATGCGTTACCCATGTAGAGAAAAACATGTTATAACTCTCGTGTCAGTAATTATACTAACTCTCCAATCATTCGAACCGATACACAGCGAACTGCTTGACGGCATGAATAGAAAGTAAGGTGGTGCCAACCCAGACGATCTCTCCAGAGAACTACTACCTAAAGTTAATTCTTCCTGCACATTAGTAATCAGTACATTAATGTCATGCACATTATAATTATTTATTACTAATAATTAAACGGGTAACCCCAATAACTTAATTATTTAAACATAACCAAAACATAAAATGTATAATAAAAATAAAAAACACACACATAAAATGTGTAATGTATTTAATGTAATGTGTATGTGTGTCAATATGTACTTACGACTTATCGTTCCAGTTACGTGTATATCCGTCACAGCATTTCATTTCTGAATCGTAATAATGAACCTGCAGAAAAAAAATGTTATAACACACTCTCCTCTTTCCGATTGGGTCTTATACAACTTATTTTTTTTATGATAGGGGGCAAACGAGCTGACAGATCACCTGATGGAAAGTGAATACTGCCGCCCATGGACATTTGCAACACCAGAGGAGCTACAAAATGCGTTGCCGGCCCTTAAAATAAGAGTACGCTCTTTTCTTGAAGGTCTGCAGGTCGTAACTGTCCGGAAATACCGCATGCGGCAACTCATTCAACAATTTTGTGGTGCGGCGCAGAAAGTTTCTGTTAAAACGCACAGTCGTGCTTTGCCAACTGTCAAGGTAGTGGGGGTGATAGAGTTGTACTTCCTCGATACTTTCCATAATACTTATTTGTACTAATTATTATTTATGTATCTGACATGGTAGCTCAGGTATTACGTGACTTCGTAAACCGACCGACCCGATTTAACAGGTCGAGGGTTCCAGTCTCGGGTTGCCGTACATCGTAGCTGCCATGTTCCTCATTGTGCCCGGATAGCGGCGACATATTTACAACCTGTCACACTGGGACTCAACATAAACATGCGAAATGCGGTTCATAACACCTCTGCTTTAGCCTCTCGAAGGATTAATTACGGCGTGAGTTTATGTTTATGAAACTATGAAAATGCTTCCACTATCATTTATGTGATGAAATCTTAGACAGAAGCTGTCACACCGCCGCCCCACAAAGATATATCCAACAACCATTGAGGTGGTTAAATCACTAATACATTATTTCGCTAAATTAGAGACTTACCACACGCTTTTCCACATAAGTTTTTTCCACTATTTTCTGTTTAATCAAACAAAAAAACAAGAAACAAATTTCGCATGGTTCTGTTGCGTAGTAGCTTACTGGTCTTTCTTCAATTTTGGTTTTGCTATAAAAAACACTTATCACAGCATCACTAATATATAGCGGACATAGTTTTTGAATAGTTAACGTTCTTTGCAAATATCAGAAACTGTGAGATTCCGTGCAAAAAGTTTTTCCACCTTCTAACGACCTCACCAAGAAAATAGAAGTGCTTCACCAAGTAAACATGCCACTAATATTGTTCTTGTTAGTACCAATGGTTTAACTTATGCTGATCATAATCACTCCTCAAACTACGGTACTACAGTACTACCGTACCATAGTATCGTACTAGTCCTACACTTTATAGACACAACTGAACAACCCTGCGTTCGTACCATCGATCGATGGTCTTAAACCCCCGTTCACACGGTACACACCGTGCAGTTTTTGGAGCTAAAGTTATTGTGGTTTTCTATAGAACAATGACGATGAACCATTTTAATAAGATCCCAGTAAAACAGTATTGGGGTTTCGTACCTAGTTCATATTACGCTGGACCTTCTAAAATTTTGAAGATAAAATTGTCAATTTGCCATGGCAACCCCTGAAGCAAATATTTTACTGCCAATATCGCAGGACCAATTTCGGACATAATGATCCACTAATTTTTACAGTGAAATTTATAAGTTCATACGTTTTATGTTGATATTTGTACTGTTTATGAGTGTTGTGTATACTTATAATTTGCATATATATCTAGATGTAACGTCGTCACTGTCCATATTTAAAGTTATTATCTGTATGCTGTTGGTGTACCAAAATAAATCAAATGAAATAAAAATTATAACCTAACCTAACGTTGACTCCATGTGAACGGGGGGAGCCACCGAAACTTGGCATATTTCTCTTGGCGTTTGAGGCGTATATTCCATCACACACTACAAAACTACCTTTTTAATCAAAACAACCAACATAAATATTATAAAATTAGAACTTAATTATTTTTTGTATTTAAGTAAACGCACCTTGTTGTGTACGTACACACAGAATCGTCACATAATTTTTTGTTATAAAACTAAAAATCAATGCGAACAGCAATCCCTTGAAATGCATTTTCTCAGGCGAGAAGTAACCGACTAAACTTACATGGGTACATCAACAAAAAATTGAGAAGGTATTATTCATTGTTAGATTTGTTGACGCATCTAGGATGTCGACTGAATTACCTGAACCTATTGTAGTTTTATGAGCTTAGGTATTTGGGTGTGGATTCAAGACCAAGTGAATGCAGATATAAGCCCCGGTAAAAGGTAATACGCCTGGCGGCCATTTTATCTGTATCTGTATCATAGATTTTATCATAGATTGATAGTCACGGAGCTCCTACTAGATGGAGCATGCGTACGAGAAAAATGCGGCAACTCCATGTACGCCAATCTGGCGTAGTTGATTCCATCTCCTAGCAACAGATGACTGACTGTGACGTGCTGCGTTTTTTTTTTTTGAAAATGTTTTCACGGCTCTGGATACAAGTCCTTTTGAGCCTTATCGTTATATTATAATTCATTCTTGAAGATGAAAAATGAAATGAAGATTTTAAATGAGATGAAGATGATAAGATGAACAATGAAAATAATGAATCTGCCTACAGTAATATGCTAGTACGGTTACTGTAGACTCTAAGGAGTTAATTGGGATATGACGAAAAGCACAGCCAAATCTAAAAGAAAAGACCAAATATAAAAGAAAAGACAATAAGATAAGAAAATTCTAACTGACACTTCCCATTCCCGCCAAGTAACTCTCGACGTGCTGCGTTTTCTAAATAGATTGGCATCTTTTTGAATTTAATTTGAACCAAATATGAAAAAAATAGTGCTCCTGGATAGCCATGTTCCACCTTAGACTTCATCATCGATTAACATCAGGCGGGATCGGGGTCGAATGCTTGCCTAGTTTTTAATAAACTATTAAACGATATTTATTTTTTAAATTAAATATAAAACACTAAAACACACACATTAAATAAACAACACCTTTGACGACCTCGGTGGCACAGTGGTGTTAACAGCCGACTGCCACGCTAGAGGTTCCGGGTTCGAATCCCGGCGGGGGCGGAACTTTGCGTTATTTGTAAGACGCATTGTTTCGCTTACCGGTCTTGGATGTTGTATTCTTATTTATTTAGTATATACAATATCGTTGCTTAGCACCTGCGATACAAGTTCTTACGATACTTAGTGCAGGGCTGAGTCAATGTGTGTGTCGTGATGTGGTTATTTATTTTAATAACAGCAATTAACATTAAATATACATTATATAAAATTCAAACTTTTTTCACGATCACAAATATTTACTTTTTTAATCGTTGATAATTGATTTAGTTAACTTTTTTCAAGTTATGTGTATAATTATTTTAAATTCATACTTAAATGAACTTAAGCATCGTTGTTAACAGTCAATACGCACCAAAATATCACGTGTAAAATAAAAAATGTTGTCGAATTGAGCTATTGGTAGTAGTTATGAATAATAACCACATCACGACACACTCATTGTCTCAGCCCTGCAGTAAGTATCATAAGAACTTGTGCCACAGGAACTAAGCAACGATATGGTATATAACATAGATAAGAATACAACATCCAAGACCGGTAAGCGAAACAATGCGTCATGCAAATAACACAAAGTCCCGCCCCCGCCGGGATTCGAACCCAGAACGTCTACCGTAGCAGTCGGCTGTTTACACCACTGCGCCACCGAGGTCATCAAAATAAGAGGTATGAAGGGCGGAAGCTAGTCGGTGACCAATCATTAATCTACGATCTGTGCTTTTTAGTATCGGATGACATCATTTGGACGTTAATTTAACAAGGCATTACCACCTGACGGTGCTAATAACACAAGGGGTCACAATTTATTACAAAACACAATAGTCACTTCTCTTCAGCTCCGAGTTTGCGATTTTTTTGAACCCGGGGTAAAACTTTGTATCGGGGCCTTTTTAGAGATATTAAAATTTTTGGCACCTTCTTCAGTTTGGCGCTTCGAGCAAATGCGCCAGATTGCCCAGGTCTGTATATAGGACAGATTTTCTAACTACATATTCAAACTTTGACCACCAACTTCTGCAAAATACTTGCTGCTACCTGATACCCTACAATTATTATATTTTCACTTTGAGGAACAAAAAAAAAAAAAATCAATTCTAATATTTAAAGCTTTAACATTAATAAAGACATCTAATCATTTTATTTCAGTTATCATTATTCTGTAATAATATCGGCAGGCAAATAATAAAAACACAACATTAAATTGTCAAAAATAATTTATTTAAAAAAGATATTTATCGATCACAGTATTTTCCTAAAATTTGGTTACATGCAAAACATTTTTAATAATATATCCTTTATACTCTTATTTAATCAATTTTGAGCTCGTGTTGATTCCTTGGCTTCATTAAATGTTCCGAAGCCTCGTTCCTATCGTTCTCGTAATCGATCTCTCCTGTTCTTTCTGAGTCTTCACATTCCTCTTCGATGTAATCTTCTGGATGGAAGCTCCTGTTCATGAGAGTTTCTGGCAGGGTGTAAACAACGCTTTCATGGAAACTACCTGGAGAGATAATACTCGTTAATTACAGGTCCTCATAACCTTTTGGGGTATGGGGCCAATTTTTTTCAAGACCTTTTAACTTTTGCAAATGGATTGTTAGCCTACCTACTTTGTCCTACCCAAATCTTGGACACTTAAAAATTCTAGTTTTGATCTCTCTTTTTGCTATTTTTTTCCAATATTTAAATATTTGATCCAAACCCATACAATACCTGGGTACACCATACAAAGTCAAGAAAAATCCAAAAAAATATTTCATGCATGTTACTAATCCATTTTGACATATTATATTTGTATGTTTTAAAAAACGAAACATAGTGCAAGATTGTATTAATCACTGAACACCTGAAAAAACATCAAAAAACTCGACGCTGTATTTCATGTGCACCATACAAATATTCGGGCAATTCTTCTGAAAGTTAAGAAAAATATATAAATTGTATCCTAACACGGTAATTTGTACCCTCTCTACTAGCGCTGATCGTAGCGGATATTTTTTCAACTTTTTATAGTTATTCTTTTATGGTTGTTCAGTTCAGCTTCTAAGAATACCCGAAAAGGAGGTGTGGAGCTTGCCTAGATCTAGAAAGTACTCCAGCGATATTAAGCGGGTAGTATGTAAAGAAATATGAACAAAGCTAATCATAAGACAAAACGAGGTAAGAGGAAACTTAAAGGGAACGTCGAAATATATTGCAGCAGTTACCAGCATTGACAGCTTTCTCTTCGATGAGTTGGCTTTTCTGCCAGAGCTTCATCATGACGATGCCAACTAATACAAGCAGTAGTATCCCAATGATGACACCAGCCAGCCATGTGTACGCGAACGCTGATCTTCTGGAAGGAGAAACCCTGAATTAAATTACAATGACGAGGTCAGTTCCGTTTGTTACGTGCCTTGGAGAACCGACCGACCCGACAGGACGAGGTTTGAATCTCGGGTTGCCGTAAATTACAGGTGCCATGTTTCTCATTGTACCCGGGATACAGTGACAGATTCGCAACCACAGGGATTTCTTATTTAAACAGAAGTATTCCGTCTACCTTCATAAAAAAAAACCAATGATCAATTGCAGAGAGGTAATTTAAGAGTAGACTAGGTAAGGAAATATTTTATCACAAATCGATGCTTGTCATTTTTCTTTGTTAAACACCCTTCCAACTATATTTTTCAATCAGGGCACAATAAAATTATGCACCCAATCATGTTTGATTTTCTGATTTATTACCTTAGACTAGACTCAATTTCCTCGGAGTGAAAGCAAGGGTATCCATTACTGCAGAAACAATCTCCATTGATGCACTTGGATACACAGGAATCACAGGATACTCTGAAATGGACAAATGTAAAATTAACGTTTATACATCAGAACACTTAGTTAGGTTTAGAGATATTATTAATACAAAATAAAGTTAAAGAAAATGTTGGTGAGTTAGATATTCATTAAAAAATTGCTGACCTTCGGACGTCACACCAGTTCCTTTGAGTATTTTTTTACTTTTTCAATATTTCCTGTTTAGGAGCAAATAAAGTAAAAAAATGAACTTTTAATTTGATCCAGCCACCCTTGAGTTTTGACGAGACTAACTTAAAATAACGATATAAAAGAAAGGAGAAGAAGTAATACTTACGGATTTATTGAAAGGCATGAGCCATTAATGAGCTGACTTCCATCATCACAGATACAAACACCATCCATGTTACAACTACCAGAGTCGCAAGAGGTATTGCAAGGCTTGTAACATCGGTTGTTTTGAGTCACATTTTTGATGTATCCTTCGAAACATTCGCAGGTATCGGGCTGTGAGCAAATTGCATTGACGCATGGTTCCGAACAGACCGGTAGACATATTCCGTGTACTCGACTGTATCCAACGTGGCATTGACATTGGTTTGGACCTACGCAATCACCGTGGTCACAGTTAGCGCATTTAGGTTTGCAGATATTGCTGGAACCCGTTGACTCATATCCGGAGAAGCAAGTACAGTTGTATGGTGAGTCACAGGGAACGTTTGCGCAGAACGGATCACAAATCTGGCGACAAACCTTATCTACTAATCTGTATCCTTCATTGCAGTGACATTCATTTGGTTTGATACATTTTCCGTTTGTGCATGGTTGATTACAAATAGGCTTACATTCATTAACAATACCGGTTTTTCGGTATCCGTCATTACAAGTACATTCATTTGGTTTTGTACACAATCCATTTATGCAAGGTGGGTCACAAACAGGGCTGCATTCATTAACAATGCCGGTTTTCTGGTATCCATCATTACAAGTACATTCATTTGGTTTTGTACATAATCCATTGATGCAAGGTGGATCACAAACAGGGCTGCATTCATTACCAATGCCGGTTTTTCGGTGTCCATCATTACATGTGCATTCATTTGGTTTTGTACATAATCCATTTATGCAAGATGGTTCACAGACAGGGCTGCATTCATTACCAATGCCGGTTTTTCGGTATCCATCATTACATGTGCATTCATTTGGTTTTGTACACATACCATTTAGGCATGAAGGATTACAATCTGGTTGGCATTTGTATGAGATGGGATCATTTTTATACCCCAAGGTACAATTTTCGGCGCAATATGTTGCATTGATATTAAAGAACCCTGGTTTGCATTTACAGACATCGAAGTCCACGCAATCAGCATTTATGCATGATGGTTGGCAGATTGGTTCCATGCAAATTTTTGTGATAGGATTTTCTTTTAATGGTGGTTTGCAGGAACAAATACCTTGCTCTGAGCAATACTTGGGTTCCCGGCAACCCATCATGCATTCTCGTTTGCACTTGTTACCGACAAATTCGTAACCTTGACAGCATTTGTATTTGTTCTTCTGTAATATAATATGATAGTATTTCAGTGTTAATCGTTTGATATTTTATTTGTTTGCGTAAAATGTAAGTTTTGATATGGTTTTTCTAGTAGGAGTGAGGTGTTGTTCTAATTCTAGTATTGTAGAAGGTTTCTATAAAAATAATTTTATTGAATTATTACCTGAAGTCTATTTGGACGATTCCTTATAGGTTCCCTGAAAACAAAGAAAAAGCTAAAAAAATCTTAAAACAAAATTAGGGAAATTAAATATAAAACAGTAGAAAAAATTCAGACTTTAAATTACTTAAAAACAATATACAATAAATTCAATACAAAATAGAAGACTAGGAATTATGACTTCGTCGGCATTTGAACCTGGAACTTTTATCTTGGCAGTCGTGTGATTAAATATTTTATAAACACGATGTTAACTAATTTAATTTGTGCGACCGAAGAATGCACATTTATATTTTTACTCAATGATTTGTGGGACTTTTCACATAACATTGTTTTATCATAAAGAAGAGCTTTTGAACGACGCCCTAGTTGTAATACTACCTTAGTATTAAAAAAACGTTTTATGTCAACATTCTAACGTTAGTATAAAAAATGATGGAAAAAACTTAAATTAAAAATTAAAAACCCCCGAATATTTGCCCCCATAAGACAAGATCACCCTTGATCAAGTCACCTTTCAAAAAAAAAAACTACATCAAAATCGCTTCAGTCGTTCGAGAGTTATAATGTCACAGACAGACACGTCAAACTTATAACACTTTCTTTTTACGTCTGGAGTAAAAAGTATTAAAAACATAATCGTTATTATTTTCCAACAACACGAGAGCAACGCTACTTTTTCCGCAGTACTTATGTATGTAGTATCAATTTTTTTCAATAAAAACAAAGTATTTGGAAACGAGAGACCTAAAACCAATTAACACGTTGATTTTAAGTCGCATTCTAACTACAACGCGTAACTTTAAAGTGCCCTTTCACGCTCAACTATAATTGCGCAATCCCGAGCAAAATTGACGTCGCCGCACTCAGATCAACATCAAGCAATTAATGGCAACGTCAACAAATATTTGTTGTTAGAGATACTCACTCTATATCAAGCAACAGGTCAACACCAAAACTAGATATTACATTAATTCAGAACAATTTGAAACATTATGGTGAAAACAAGTACCGCATGTCATTGGAATTGCTCCACTAATCGCTTCAGATTGATCCACTACATTTGCTGAGCAACTATTACTCAAAAACTTGCCCCTGTAAAAGTGACATTGGATGTATTTAATTTCTTGTGATAGCAAATAATATTTCGACAGATAGACAGTAACACTAGTGCATCCAAATATAAATAAGTCACACTAGAAAAAAACCACTTAACCAGTTCAAAAATCCCGAATTACTTCAAAGGATTCTTTGTCTAAAATAAAATTTTAAAAAAGCCGGCTTAAAAAAGCTTCTTAATTCAACTGTCCTTTACACTTGTACGAGTATTTAAAACTATTTCGTTTCCTAAGACCTTAGAAATCCAAGAAACTCCCACCTCAAACAAACTCCAGGACCTGGTCGCAAACTTTCACATATCACAAACAATTGGAATAAGAACACTACAGTAGCATAGTACACTAGCCACTTCACGTTGGGCATTTTGATATTATACTAATTGGCTTTTTGTTAGGATTGGCTATTTCAAGACACGTGGCCAATAGGTCTGCAGTTGAGGACAATAAGGCTGCAACTATTGTTTGTATATTAGTATAATAATGACAGATTTGAGGTTGCGCCGGCGCACCGTGTGTTGATAGCGTTATCGTTTCCGGCGGTTCGGTTTTGCTGATCTTTTATTCATTTAATGTTTTCCCGCTCGCTGGTGGTAAAATTTTCCACTTCTGTTAATTCATTAGTACGGGAGAATAGGGAAGGGACGGTTACTGTCAGTATCCAGGATTGTCATTCAAGGAAGACACTCTACACTTAAAAAAAATATATTTTATAAAACTCCTTTTAGGGGTTGACCTCACTGACATAGGTATTAAAAAAGTAATTGCTGCCAGTTTGAAAGAATCAAGTGCTATTGAGGGTTTGAGCCCCCTAACTCCTCCTCCTCTGGATCAGCCAGTAGTTAATGCGGTTAACAAACAACGTAATCGAATTATGAATATTATTCATAAAAAATATAAATACTATGAAATACTTCAATATCAAAACTTCGCTAGGACAGAAAGGACGGCCTTTCTATTTCTACCGTGAAGTAGTTAGCTGTGTTTCGGTTCGAAGGATTGAAGTGTGATTATCGGCACGAGGGATAAAACATCGTTACCTCTACATGGCCAACGCATAGGCAGTGCTCTTAGAATTCCAGACATCAAGGGCATCGTCGTATCAATAAGCAGTGATATCACTTTTTTTTAAGGGAACGGTCTGCTTATTTTCCAATGATGTTGTATAAAAAGTTAATTTACTAAAGTTTTAGTTAGTTTAAGAACACCAAGAGCACCGCCAGTGCGTTGCCCATTTAGAGGTGATGATGTAACGTAATTTTCAAACATTTTTTTTTTCTATTCACGTAAACGCTTACAGTGGTACTTGTCTAAGGGTGCTGTAGCCCTTACTTAGTTAAATTAAACCCAACGTCAGTGAGATCCAGCCCCCAAAAATCATTTCTCAAAAAATAGTCATCGCTTACGTAAGAGGGTGTAAAAAAGTGACGACCAGTATTCGCCATACTTGCGACATTTTGTACGAACGAAAATCTGACTGATTTTTCCTTTTAGTCTTTAATACTTTGTGACTGTCTTTTTGTAGGATTGCAATCAGTAAGTTAAATGATTCACCTAGCAAAAAATCGTGTGCCGACGGTATTGGGTGGGAAGCCTTATCTATTTGTATTTGAATCGAGATTTCGTTAGCTTGTGTCGACAGCCTTAACAGGACGTCGCATGCATGGAATATGTAATTAACTTAACAATATGACATGCATATACGTTACCATACATTCTTGTTTACATTGTTTATAATAGCCGATACAGCGGACGGTCATTGTACGGAATTAATTACTTTTTATAAAACTGAGATGGCAAGCATGCTAAGATAGAAAGTTTCTATCTTAGCATGTTTCTATTAGAAACATAGCGATTAAAGGCTTGCAAAATCAATGCCATCTAACTTTCGTAGCTACCTTAACATAGAAAAACTTAGCTGCAAATAATAAAGAAAAGAGAAATATCAGAACTACCGTTTTCTACCACTACTCCAAATTGGTAGTATATTTGATTTTTTATGCTATGTACGGTGATTTAACCTATTGCGGATCAGGCAATATTCAGCTCCTCGAATTGCATATTGAAATGTTTATTCGCCGAAACGTTTTTCAGTGATTTTTATTGTAATTTCGAATAAAAGGACTAAATTCTACCAAAATTGTACCAAAACTTCATTCAATTGATCAATGTTACATTCATTGTTATGAATTTATATTCAGCAATTCGGATTTCGTTGAATTTTGATAGAATCTAATCCTTTTTTTCAACAGTCGTCAGCGGTCATTAGTCAAACCCATTTAAAGGTGCAGTAAACCCATAATTGAAGTGGACAGTTAGATGCTTTAAGCAGTTTAATGTCCATCCGTCAGAGGGCGACACTCGAATATAAACAAGTGCGTGACTACACACGACGCGGACGCAGAATTTTATAGCTTTCTTTGCAAGTCGTCTTTTAAGTTTACACCGTAATAAATCTTTTAAATTGTTTTATTTAGCTTGACCAGTTTATTTTGGTCAAATTTAGTGATTGAAATTTTACCCCCTTCCTGTACAGATCGACCTGATTTTTGGTACACAGTTGCAGTTCTGATGACAATACAATAGAACATATTCAGTATCATTGAATATCTAAGATGGCCGCCGCTACAAAATGGCGGACTACATGTTTTTTCACAACCCCCTCAATATGGGTATCGAATGAAAAGGCTTTACTAGACGAATATAGTGAGTACATCATGAAAAAAATGCAATATGGCCACCAAATAAAAAAAAAAACAAAAAAACAGAGAATGGCGTCAATTTCTATTGAATTTGAATTGAAGTGTCTGTATCTTCAACTGCTCTTGTTAAGGCTCTACGATCTACGAAAAAGATTTATTTTTATGAGAAACAACAGTTTTTTCGTCTATAACCATTGAGACATAGTATATTGTTAATGTAAGATGTAAGTTTTATATCATAAAATGTCTAAAAACTGTATCATTGTGATTAATTAAATGTAGAACCTACCTTTTTAATAATCGAGTGAGTCCCTTTGGTCAGGGAAAGTAGAAAGCCGGCAGTTTGACTTCGGAATCTTATTTGGACTAGTAACGAGACAAATATACCAAACGTCCCCCCCCCCTAGGACGTTAGCCCCTCCTATGGGGGAGCTCAAATAAAATAATGATTAAGGTTTTTTGCTTATATCGGAGCATCATAGGAAATTATGTTGTAAGACATTATGGAAGCTGATACCATTCTCTACAACTTTAATTCTGTAAACTTTTTCTTATTCCTAATCTTGTCTAGATTTTTTTCGGGGCCTCTCTGTCCCACCACTGCAACTCCTGTTCGCCAGGATCAAAAGTGGCGTCCTTTGATCGAATAATGCAGCTGTGCAATGACGCACAGGCTGTGCCCATCTTATCTTGATATGACAACGTACGGCAAAAGGACGGAACGAACAATTTTCTGAAATACATTGCTCTATCATGTGAAAAGAACAGCAACGTAATAAAACTTTGAGAGAATCAAATTTCTCACTACACCTGTACAGATTTATTCTATTACAATAAAATAGTTCTCTTTCATATTCAATATTTATTTAATATCAAGCATTGTCCTATCATCATGTAACGTTCACCTACAACACACGTTACACACAACAATTACAAAGTTATTATTCTTCTGATTGTAATTGAATTTATATATTTTTCCCTATGATAACGATGTATGTTCTAGAATATACTTTTATATCTAGCTGAAAACATTGATAGTATTTACGTCATTCATTATTTCTAACATAACGTTCCATTTCCGCACTAGTACTTTTTACAACATCATTATTATCTTATGGAAGAATTTAATATAAAACTTAACAATCAAAAAAGATCTAAGGACAATTCATAAAAATTGCCTCAGCCCCATACTAAGCCAAAGACTCCGAGACCGTCGCAAAATTATGTTAATGTTCAATTTAATTTTGAAGTCAATTTGCAAGAATTTTGCGATTTTCACTTTTTAGGGTTACGTTTTTTATGTAACAAAAAATGAAAAAAAAATACTGAAAACATCTTCTAAAATGTACATTGTTTAGACTTGTACGATGGTACGGAACCGTTCATAAGCGAGTCCGACTCACACTTGGCCAATTTTTCAATACTACAAGGAAAAATTAAATTATTATAAAAACTGTTAGAGATAGATTGTTATCGTATATAGTTTCCGGCAATTGTAATTTTATCACTCAACTCATAATTTATATTACTCAACTTGTTCTCAAATCAGTCTTTCGTTGCTTGGATCGCAATTCATCAAGATCATTTATGTTTTAAGTTGAGACATTCTTAACCCAAGTTACTAAAACCGCTTTCTCACTACCTATTTCTTCTGATTAAGTTCGTTGCGGGTCCTCAGTCAGAGGTAGGGTGTCCGGGCATAGTCCGGGCGTCATTGCACATCTGCATTATTCGTTGATTATTCGGTCAAAGGATGCCACTGTTGATCCTGGTGAACAGGAGTTGCGGTTGTGCCCCGGAACACAATTTCCTGATTCAGAAATTGGCGCTGCTAACCTTAAAAACCTAAGAACGCGTGACACCCCTAGTTTTGTAATTTTTTACGAATAAGGTATGCGATAACGATTATTGGAAACTGACCATACGCTTGTTTGCCACTTTAGCAAACGATTTTCGTATACAGATATAGGTAAGCTGTAAACGTTTATAGTCAAACCTCGTATTCAATTATAAATAACCTTCATGTGATTTTTATTTTGGTATTGTGCTATGGCTTGGGAGGACGTGGTAGCTCAGTTTGATAGGTGCTTTGGTTAACCGACCCGACAGGGAGTTCGAGTCTCGGACTGCCGTAAGTTGTAGCTACCATGTTTATCATTGTGCCCGGATTGTAGCGAAAGATTTGCAACCTATCACACCGGGACTCAACATAAACATTCGGAATGCGGTGCGTAACACCTCTGCCTCTCGATGGATTACGGCGTGAGTTTATGTTAAATAAAGCACAGCTTTATCAATCGGACGATTTATCGTACACGTAAATGTTTTCATTCAAGCACATGATTTATATAGAGAATCGTTAAGTTCTTGGTAGATAAGCGGTGCTTTTAATTGATAATAAACTGTCAATCACCAGCAAGATAACTGTTTATAATTAGCTCTTCTTCTCTGTTAAGATAATTAAGTAAATACATAATATACAATATTTTTGACATATATTTTACTTATTTGACATTCAATTTAATTACTCTTGATAATACTAAACTTAATATAATCTTATCTTAATCTTTACTGTTGCTATTCAAGTTTTAATTAAACTGTTTTATGATTGTCTTGTAAGTTGTTTGATTTTTATTATTGAATGCTCAGATTTAAGAAATGTAGCTGCTAGAAATACTTATTAACTACTATATTAAATACTTCTTGACTTTGTTTTCATATCACTTAAGTGATAAAACATGTGGAACAATATTTTTTTGTTAAGATCTATATTTTAATGTCCATGTTTAATGCAAATATTCTATTCTATTTTATATATAAGTATCACCCACTCACTAACACATGTTTCACTCATTCTTTGATTGTTAACCTGTCTAGATAGAGTGTCTATCAACAATCGCAAACTAGACGACCGTTCATTTTTTAAAGGCTTGTGTGCGTAATACCCACACAAGTAGACGTTGCGTCTTATGTCTTATAAGCATGCCTAGTGATACCAGCTTTTAAATATTCCCCATAATGTATGAGAAAAATTTATTGAATTTAAATGCATTTTCATTTTTTTTTCTAATATTGTTTCTATGTTCAATAAGTACCTACTTAAAAAATATTTGTTATAAACAAACAAAATATAATAGAATTATATAATCAAAGTTTTAGTTAAGAGTGAAATTCGGAAAGCAATCGGTTTATCGGTTGAAGCCACCATTTCAATCAATGTTGACAAAAATTTGTTTACTTTTAACCTCGGTTTTTTTAAATTAATTTGTTACTCTATACCTATAATTTTTTTAATAACCAATAAATGGGGAAATTTAATCTGAAAATTGCCCGGTTTTTAGACATAATCAAACTTCGTATAATTCATTCACTGTGTAACATATAGTTATAAAAGTATTCTTGCCAAAGAAATGTAATTTTTGTAGCAGTTTTCAGTCGTCCTCTATAATTCCTGCACACTTTTAAGGCGCAATCCGTCATTTTTATGTACCACAAAATACCTGTTTACACTTCAATGTCAGTTTTGCTATTAACCGGGCGAAAAGAATATGTACTGTAACGGTTACATTATTTTTTTTGACGTTTTTACGTTCGAACTCTCTAGATAGGTTCATTAAAACTTTGTAGGATTTAACCTTTTTTTTTCTTTGTAGGGTCAACACATCTACATATCAATACCAGGTAAAACTAGGGCAGAAAGTTTTTATGAAGTTCCAGAAAAACAATGGTTAGTCAGTTTTTCATTTATAGTAAACACAGGCATGTATGACTGTTGCGTCTTTTTAAATCGTAACTGCAAAACGCGAACCTTAACATTTGGGTGTCCAGCTAAAAGGGATAGCAAGAATTATGTGGATGACAATTGTCACCAAGTTTTTAAGATTCTCTAGAGTGTGGAATCTCCAACGTAGTAACTATACCACCTAGTAGGTAATACAACTGGTCCTTATACTATTTCTTATCATGACCTTTTATAAAACTAAATTAATTAATAAACTACATCATGACTCAGCCCTGCAGTACCGTATGGGTTACAGGGACTAAGCAACGATATGGTATAAACTAAATAGGTAAAAGACCAGACCAGGCCAAGAACTACTCTTATTTACCATGTTGTGGTAAAAATAGAGTACATACTCACGTTATCAACGTAGGTTCGCAGGTCGAAGGAGCACACCAACCACCATAACAAGATCCATCACAAGACGAGTCGCACAGTTTAGCACAAACATTTGATAGTTCAGTTTTATTGAATCCCTCATGGCAACTACACACGTTCGGCGAACTACAGTATCCATTTACACAAGGCTCTTCACATTGCGGTAGACAAATTCCGCCAGATCTTTCGAAACCTTCTCGACACTCACACTGGTTTGGCGCTACACATTCGCCATTATCACACGACTCACATTTCGGTGAGCAAGTTCCGTTTTTGAAGTAATAACCATCATCGCACGAGCATACACCAGGTTCTAAGCACTGCCCATGGTAGCACCCATCACAAATGGGTATACACTGATCACCTGTTCTATTGAAACCGGTATCACATACACAAACATTAGGCTCTGCACAGTGCCCGCTATCACAGTTACCGCATTGTGGTTTGCAGGCGAATTTTTCGTCAATTTCGTAACCTTCATCGCAATGGAAACAGTGCGTTGTGTTGTATGGGGTGAAGTTTTTTTCGCAATGGCAGGTATTGTTGATGCAGGCTGCGTTGAAGCACGCGGGTTCGCAGCGGGAGATGCAGATGTTCTTGAGCTCTGGGTGGAGTGTCAGGGGGGGTTCGCATGAGCACTGGTCTGGTGCTATGCAGCGGCCGCCGCCACATCCTGTACTGCACAGGGGAGAGCACACGTTCTCTTCAGCGATGTACTCCCAACCCTTACAGCAAATTATCTGGTTTTTCGATGCGATGTAAGTCTTGAAAGAGAAAAAAAATAGGATATTTTACTTTGCCATAAAACCAAAAATTTTGGTTTTTCTCAGGGGTTTTATATATGAAACTAATTTCAAACATTTATAACTATGTAGAAAGTAAGAAAAACTGGAGAGTTGACAGCTCTCTTGGGTGACATGAGATTTTTTTAAATTGGCGATTTTTTTGATCTTACTAGTAGTTTCGGTAGTTACAGAGAAACCAACCTTCTTCTTCATTTAAGTATATTCCATGGCCAAACCTAAAGTCTTACCTCTCGGATATATTTCTTTACTAGGCATTTCTTCTTGCCGCACCACTTTGAAAGTGTCACTAACTTGTTCCTAGTTTTCCTCGAACTGTTGAACAATACAAAGCTTGGATTGTTAGAATCAGAATTTTTCACATCCACATTAAAGTTCTGCGGATCATTCATAATTTAAAATTAAATTTGAAATGATAAGAAACATTTTTACCATCTTAAGTCTAGGATTCAAAATAACAATTTATTTAGAACAAATCATGCAATTTCTTAAACTATACTCAAAATAAAGCAGACCATAACATGTTTGTTTTAAACCATACCCAACTACATGTTGCATTCATTGTACCCGATTCGTATTACCCATTACTTAAAAGATTAATAAAATAAAAAATATAAAATAAAGAAAGAACTTTTTAACTTTAATTATTTTTGGCCATAAACTTAAATTAAACAAACCTTATTTTGACGACACAGGCACCCGCGTCTTCCGCTTTCAAACAATCGATATACGAAACCAAAGAAACGAATACGAACAATGACAGCCAAAACACTGGCTTCAACGGCATTTTTGGAGTCTTGTCAATTTTTATAAAGCTAGCATTCATACTATGAGAGAACACTCATTGCAATAAAATTGTTAGATAATTTTAAAACATAATTTTGTAAAAAACTTAAACTGATAGGTTTTTTTATTTTATTAAAGTGATTTTTTCAGGCCACGGTATTTTGTCTGTCCGCAGTCCGCATGTGGCGTGCTCTCACTCGTATACAATCTTTCTACTATCTCAGTTTACTACCCTTAATAAAAATACAAGGGAATGCCGACCTTAATGCTCTGTGATACAGCTTCCGTCGATTCCGAGTTGAAACAAACAGTTTTTCGTGACTTCGCTCGTTTTATTTTAAATTGGATTAAAAATGTTACATGATTTTTTGTTTTTATATACCAAAACAGACAGCCTTAAGAAATAAAAAGATCTGGAAAAATAAGATTGTCTTATGCCAATAAAGGTTTTTCATTGTATAAAATAAAATCAGGATTATGGTAATCCAAAAATAAACTTAAATCGCTACTGTCTTGTGTTTACATGTGAGTGTATTTGTGTAGGAAGTTTGTATGTATGAATGTGTTGTGTATTTTTAAGAAATAAATTAATTAAACAATCATAATTTAATTGAGTAACTTCACTTTACCAGCATAATTGTAACTATAAAAATAATGACTGTCATTGGGTCAGAATAGGATAATTGTTTTGGAAGATTCGCCAAAACCGGGTTAAAGTCAGTGTCGTTGTAATTTCAGTGTATTTACTGTGGAGAAATCTGTAGAGGCAAAGTAAAAAATCAAAAAACTCGTATTTACTTAATTTCATTTACCTTTTAAAATATCTGTCAGTTTAGGCTTAAAAATTAAGTTATAAAAGAATAAGAAAAAAAAGCATTAGAAATGACAATATAACACCTCCAGTTTTCGTCCTGTAATAGTATATAAAAAAGAATTCCAGACGGATATTCAGATTTGATTGTCATAATTATATATAGTATTCCACGAGACTTATCAAATATTCTGGTTCTGCGTATATCAACGCTGTGGGATCAATGACTCCTATGTGCATTGAATACATATGTATAATTAACATAGTACCCATGTATTTTAACCATACTATCTGTTAACTCCTATCACTGTTGTAAAAATAAGTAAAATGTGTATTTCATGGAGTAGGAATGTATACTACTCAAAACAAAATAAGGGCCACGAGGTATTTTTTCATTTTGGTGGAAATTATTAAACATTTACATATTGAAAGTAGTAAAATATTGAGTATACAAACTCTTTGAAACCTAGACTTTTTAATATTGTAGTATTCATCTAATGCTGGCTACAATTTTAAATAAAATTTGATTTAAAATTGCGTTTTGCTTTCCTTAGCTTCTTGGTTTATTAGAAATTATCAGAGTTCATTGATATCTCGAGTCAGAAACATCTTTTGCAATATGCCACAAGCACGCAGGCGTCATATGGACTCGCTGACAGCAACCAGAGCCGTTACAATGATTGAAGAAGGTCATTCGCAGCGATCTGTGGGTTTGCAATTGGGATTTTCTCGAAGAGCTATTCAAAATCTATGGAATCGTTTCCAAGAGACTGGCAGTGTTAGAAGAAGACCTGGTTCAGGCAGAGTTCGCATTACAACGGCTCAAGAGGATCGTTACATTCGATTAAATGCGCGCCGAGATCGCACAACGACGGCCCGCAAGCTGCAAAATCGTTTACGGCTCACAACGGGTACTCGTGTTAGTGACCAAACTCGTAATCGATTGCATGAAGACCAGCAGGCATCAAAAAGGTAAGTTGTCCGTGTTCCATTAACCAGAAATCATCGTGCAAATCGTTTAAGATTTACCCGTCAACATTTGGACTGGGACATAAACCAATGGGGCATGGTGCTCTTCACAGACGAATGCAGAGAAGACGCGGCGAGAGATTTTCAGAAACCTGCATCCATGAAGTCGATCGTTTTGGTGGTCCTAATGTAATGATTTGGGGCGGGATAAGCTTACACGGCAAAACTGAGCTCGCTATTTTTAATGACCACATGTGATTCCATTTGCCCAGCGAGCGGTCCTGGATTCATCTTGATGCAAGACAATGCTCGTGCACACACTGCTCAAGTCTTGCCGTGGCCGGCGAACAGTCCGGACTTAAATCCAATAGAGCACATGTGGGATTAGTTGAAACGAAGAGTTAGAGACGGTGATCAGGAAATCCACAACCAACAGCAACTCATCAACGCTGTTAAAAGGGCCTGGGAAGAGATTCCAATGGAAAATGTCAGGCATTTGATTGAGAGCATGCACTCCAGGCTTCAGGAGTGCGTAGTGAAACGAGGAGGGCATACTCGTTACTAAAAGATGAGCATGGAGTATTTCCTTTTGTTTTCAGTAACTTTACATTGTTTTTATTTTTAACCTTAAATGTGATTTTTTCTTTCAAAAGCAAATAAACTTTTTAATCATTATTATTGGAATAAGTTTATTGGTCTACACGGTAAAAGCAACATTAGTTTTCGTTATGGAGACAATTTTTTTTTATTGGTTTTATTATTTTCATGGTACAGACAAAATACCTCGTGGCCCTTATTTTGTTTTGAGTAGTATATTTTTTGGCACAATAAAGTTGTTTTCAAATTTTTAAGGTTGTTTTTTTTGTGTAAATTCTCATTGTGATATCTTCTAATGATCCCAAACTCTTGGCCAGCCAGAAATTTTTATAAATAATTGGCAGTGCATTGCCATAAGTAGGAAAATGCTATTAAAAATAACCCATGGGTTTTAGCAGATAACAAGACAAGACGTATTTTTGCTAATAAATTTCGAACAATTTCCATTTTAAGAATCATCAAAAATCTGTTGCTATATAATAAAAAATACCAAATATTTATATAGGAAACTGTAATTTTTGATCATGAGGATATTATTTTGCTAAATATTCAAGTTAGCCGTTAAACACATATTTGATATTTTTTTCCTCTTCGTTTCCATCGTATGTCGCAGTCAATCGGTGGAACTGGTACTTTTAAAATAAAATAAACACAAAACTCACGCCGTAATCAATCCCTCGAGAGCGGTAGGCAGAAGTGTTAAACATTGCGTTTCGCATGTTCATGTTGAGTCCCAGTGGTTACGAATCTGTCGCCACTACTCGGGCACAATGAGGAACATAAAAAAATAAGGGAATTTTAAATTATATATAAAACGCTGCAGGTTTTAGTAAATACTAGTCAGCATCATCAGCATGTTGAAGGCAAACTTTGCCGTTTTTTCCTTACCCAAAGGATAAAAAACGGTTCTCTAAGTAGGCGTAAGCCCAGTCCCAATAACAGATTAATATTTAAAGCATTCATTTATCACTTTTATTTCGTATTTTATTTACTTTTCAACATAATTGTCACCTCCTCCCAACGGTCACCTAGTAACCGTGCCGTCTCACCGTCATGTCAGCGGAAGTCACGATGTTTTTTAAAAAAGTTCTTAATTTAATGAAACAGAATTCTTCACATTCTTTAAAGTTTAAATAATTGATTTACTTAGCGAAAAATATGAATCAATCTGAACATTATAAGAAATTTACGTAACACCTATTATTAATACTTCGCTGTCCGTCAGTCTGTCAGCGGGCTGTATCTCATTAACCAATATAGCTGAAATGTTGAATTTTTCAGACTATTTATATTTCGGTTGCCTCAACAACAAATACTAAAAACATAAATACATTTAATTTAAAAATGCAAAACGTTAAATCTTATTAGCTGGTCGGAACCCACCATGTGTGAGTCCGACTCAGACTTGACCGGTTTTCTCTGTTTCATTAATTAAGATATTCTCACTCAGCGGTCAGCTAGGAAAACTAACAGATAGTCACGCACACTTATGCATCTTTAACATCATCAGTTAGGCTAAAACAAATACTCAATTGTGATCAACACAATAGGATGTAACGATATTTACTTGAATATCCACTTGGCCACCACAAAATTTTTCCCTGTTCACTAGTTTCAAAATTCAATTCAATTCAATTCAATTTAAGAGTATTTTTTGTAATCTAAATTAGCTCAATGAGTACCTAACAAAAATCGGCCATTACCGCAACACACACTAATCTTTCATGAATACATTTGAGGATAATAATTAAAATAATACTAAATTTAGACTAAATTTCAAAGTAATAATTTTGATGAATCTAATTATTTGGCCCCCGAAACTGGAGCACTACAGTCATGTATACAGGAGTTAAAATTATTTTTTTACTTTGTTACTGTGCCTTAGCATGGGTAAGTCATCTTCTTCTTTTATAAAAGCTGTTGGTTAATTTCTCGAAGACTGCTAGACTGATTCTTTTTACTTTGTTCGCTCTATCATAGGGAAGATTACAAGGAAAAAAATGGAATATTTTTCCAATGGAAAGGTCACGTGGCACCAACTTTACTGGTTCAACTACATTTTTATTTTAAAATCCTTTATTGCTAAACTGTCCCCGGTGTAGTGATTAGCGTCGTTTACACACAGGCCTCTTCCAGCTCTTTCCATTATTTTCTGTTATTTGCTCTTCTTGGCAATATTGCTCCTCCAATATTCGAGATGTCATGTCCTCACCTTTTCAATAGTCTTCCTCTTTTTTGTTTACCATCCCCCGATTGCCATTCAGTTCAGTTCAAAATCAAAATAATTTATTTTCAAATGGACTTAAAATAAGTAGTCCTTTTACTCTAATGAAAGTTGTTTACAGCTAGTTAATGATAGTATATACAAAATTTGTTGTCAATTTTTTTACATTTCAATCAAAATCAAAAAAAATCTTAATTCAAATGGACTTAAAATAAGTACTTTTAAATCGTCAAAATTCTTTTTAAACTGCCATCGGTTTGGAATGCCTGTCTACGGGGAAGGATCTGGCAAGAAACCTCCGTTGTTGCTATTTTCAATATCATAATAATCTTTAATTACAATCTTAGTTATAGTATAAAATGTTACAAAAAAATATTTATATAATATCTACAAATGAAGCTAAAAATCTAATTCTACATTTTATACAGACGAAATATAAGAATCAACAAAATCTACTTAATTAGTCCCATTAAATTTAAAAAAAAAGTAAAATTTCTCATAAAGTTTGTATTTGTGTTTTTTTTTTCAGTCAAAGAACCCCAACCTGACGGTGGCACAGAGACAATGCAAGACCATGATGTCAATGCAATTATCACCGGAAGAAAAAATGTAAGAGTTATTTAAGTCCTTTAGTTTCTAAAACTTTTTAATAACTCACCGGATCATAGAAAAAGTATTCTAGGCCTTTTTGTTATTTTTTGATAACACATCCAAACTGATTCATGCTTAGTTAAGTTCCACCTATACTGATAAATCCGAATTCTGCTTAACGCGACGTCATCGAATCAACAGTCACTATTAATTATATTATCAATATATTTTAACAATCATTCTACATTATACGTATTAGCGAATTAACTTTAATTTGTTATTTCAAATAAATTAAAGAATTCTGGTTATTCAGACAAAAATTAATATTATCAGCTGGTTTCTCACTAATAAATACATAATAGTAATGTAGTTGTGATATTCTACTATTACTGAAAAATTTGCCAAGTAGTTGATCTTTACTTAGTGCTTGATTACAGATTTCCAAATAAAAGATAAATTGTGTGGTGTAAAAATATCGATCTATATAAGGAAGGATAATAAACTCGGCTTAATTACACTATTTATAACAAGAGAACGGCTGAACAAATTTGTATTTTCTTTGATTGTTGGATTTTGTCTTTGTCCCGAATAGCAGCATAACTGAATCATCGGAAGTTTACAAAAAAAAAATTGAAGCGCCGGACAACTGCTAGTTAGAATAAATTGTTGTAGCTGTATTGTTTTGTTTCAGATTAACAAATTATAATTCTATAATACCTGTAATAAGTTCTGACGATTTGTGCACGATACCAAATGTCGGTACATGTAATCTGCATGGGGGAATCGGTTGTAAAAAAAATATTGTTCCTCCAGAAGAAATAGAACCTTCACCGACTCCTGCACCTATATCTCCGGTCACTTCTAAAAGTACAATTTCAAGCACTTCAACAATCACACCTACACCCAAGCCAACAACCAAGGCACCACTAGAACCAACAACCAAAGCACCACCAAAAACAACAACCAAAGCACCACCTAAAACTACAACCAAACCAGAAACCGCAACGAAACCAACGACATCCTCAGACGAAAATCCGTGGACGAAGAAAATGCTGAACGGAATTCTCACCATTTTGATATTAAATCTGCTCCTTTTGATTGTATTAGCTTACTGCTTCTATAAAAATAATAGAGGACATTATGGTGAGTAAAGTTGTCCAGTAAATCTAAACATTTTCCAGAATGACTGTAAAGCCCAGGGCCCAGACTCCACCAAAGCGGAGATGTCCGAAGCAGAGAAATTTGTCAGCTAGGGTGTCTTCACCCAAGTGCGGAGACGCGTATTGGCTAGACTGTACCGGAGATGTTTGCTGGCTAGGGTGCGACTGGCACACAGCTCACATCTCCACTTTGTATCACCGCCCAGTGAGGCATAGCTCATATCCTCGCTTCCATCGCACCATGCAAATATGATACACCTCTGTGGTGTCTACTGAAGCTAAGCAGAGACGAGATGTGTGAATGACGAAATTCTATTGGTTCTTTAAAACACATCTCCGCTCCGCTCATCTTGTCTCCAGTATGGTGGAGTTTGGGCTTAAAGCTTGGCTTCTTCCAATAAAAGTGCTGCTACATGACGGTCGTAATAAAACAGTAATTGATATACGTTTATGTAAACTAAATGAGGTATCCTAGAAAGTATTTTTTGACAGTGTAAATTCAAGTAAAAATAATTACGTCCCCTCATCGTCCCCTATATGACGGCACCGCTATTGAAGACCAAAGCTTAACGGCCATCAGTCTGATAAAGACTTAATTCATTTCCTCTGCAATCAACCAATAGGTTGGCAAACAAGCATATCAAGCTCGCGTTATCGTAAGCAGTCACCGTAGCCTAATAATAAATTATTCAAACTAAATGCGAACAAATAATAATTGTACTAAATTAATTATTTTCTCTTTAGATACAAGAACTCCAAGACCTTAGGAACAAAGCAATTGGTATGGAGTTACAGAAAAACTACAATTATTAAATTAAAATTGGACTTTTAATTATTATTAATTTGTTATTAAATTTTACTCTGTGTAATCTTATGTGCGTATTTGTAATTCATGTTTGTGTTTTTGAAATTGAATTAAATGGTTGTTTAAAATGTATATGCCTTTTTATATACTTTATAATCCGAGCATCATCTAATATAAGTCTTCATAATACTTGCGCAGACGTGGAACTTTGGCCCGCCTCAGCTTCGCATGGATATCGTGCATGTATCAGATACATATCTACCATCCTCTTGAATCGCTCTATCCATTTTAAAAAACCCGCATCAAAATCCGTATCGTAGTTTTAAAGATCTAAGAACACAAAGGGGCAGACAGATAGCGGGAAGCGACTTTGTTTTACACTATCTAGTGATGTATTAAATTATGCGGTACTTTTAATCCACGGCGTGAGTTATACATCCATACAGTTGTAAGAAATTTATTTGGAAGGACTTAAACGCCGGCCAAAACTCAATCGTTAGAGCTGGCCCTCATAGTTCATATTTATCTGAAACTTAAGAATAGGAGTATAGTAATTTCTTTAAATTAAACAGAATTTTCCTGGTATAAACCCAATTATAGGCAACCCTTTAATGTTCTCATGTCAGAGAGTAGCACCAGCCTAAATTGGGTCGGTATCACCTGATGAAAAGTGATACCACCGCCTATTGACACGACGATGCCGTTGATGTCTGGAACGGTGAGAGCAACGCCAATGCTTTGCCCAGGTACAGGAAAACATGGTATAACTCTAGTGTCGGTATTTACACTGACTCTCCAATCCTTTTAACCGAAACACAACTTCTGCACTTTGTAATGTGGTACCAACCCAGACGATCTCGCATGTAGATCCAACTTCGGTTCACAATCACAAAGGTACTGGTATGATCCACTCTACAAACTGGTTCAGAGCAACCAATTTTTATCTATGGCTGTTGCGCAAGATGTTCCAGGATTGCATCCCAACGGGGCAATACTTTGTGCTATTTTCAATCCGCATTGTTTCGCTTACCGGTCTTAGGTGTTGTATTCATAACTGTGTTGTTTAAACCACATCGTTGCTTAGTTCCTGTGATACAAGTTCTTTCGATACTTACTGCAGGGCTGAGTCAATGTGTGTGTCATGATCAAATTGTATTAATCTTGACTTAATCAAATTGTTTATATTTAGATAGATTTGACATAAGTATATTAAAATCGTAAATTTTAACTAACACCAGTTCGGCATGCTCGAAATCTCCGGGGAAAAAGCTGACAAGAGACCTCCGTAGATGCTTTTTTAAATACAAGCTGTATGCTTGTTTGCCAGCCTATTGGTTGATTGCAGAGGAGATGAATTAAGTATTTATCAGACTGATGGCCGTTAAGCTTTGGTCTTCAATAGCGGTGCCGTCATATAGGGGACGATGAGGGGACGTAATTATTTTTACTTGAATTTACACTGTCAAAAAATGCTTTCTAGGATACCTCATTTAAGTTTTCTAATTATTTTATTCAATTTAAAGCTACTTTGACTACCTTTATATGAAGCAAATTAGTTTTTTTTATATTAAAAATTATGTATATTCCTTTTACTTTTACGTAAATAATAATTCAATGCCTTTTAGTTAAAGTATGTTTTTAGATTTAGTAAAATTTGTGTAAAAAATTTACTAAACATTTTACCCATTTGATGTAAAAATTATCTTTAGTACATACTAACAATTGGTTAAGTTCTGTCGTTAATAACTAAATGTATTGTATGACAATGTTTTTTGATGAAATAAATTATTATTATAATTATTGTACATTCTGAGCAAGCAATTCTGGAAATTTACTTAACTGTGCAAAAATTTGGAGAGCAGCTAACTAAACTTTCAATGTTTTAACTTTACTGCTGCTTTGTTGCTGCTGAGCAACAGCAGCGTATTTGAAACAGATATTTTTCACAAAGACATAAGCTTGAAGAGAAGAAGAGTAATTGCTTGTGTAATGAAAGCCTTTCGAATATCAAAGTACATGCAATAAAATATTTGCACACAAATGTACTCTGACAATAACAAAACAATAAATCAGGCAAAAAAATAGGCAGTAAAATCGTTATTAAGCATAATTATGAATGAATACATATTCTTATAACATCATGGTCACCAGGTCATCAGAAAGTGATACTGCTGCCTGCTGACACGACGATGCCAAGAGCGCCACCATTGCGTTGCTCAAGTAGAAGAAAACATGTTTTACCTCTCGTGCCGGTGTTAACATTGGCTCTCCGATTCGAATCGAGACACAGCAAACTGCTAAACAAAGAAATCCAGAAGATCTCGCACTTAGATCTACTTGTAAAACTTATATACACTGTTCTTAGACAGAAAGAATTCTGAGGTGGATAGGCAAATAATATGTTTTTGAATCCTAAAGTTACGCTTATATTATTATTGGTGAATATAAGATTATCATTTTACTACATTTGCAAGTTCCATATCTTTACTATAAAATAGATATGATATAAAAAAACCAAAATGCTAATTTCTTAATGCTCTCCAAAACTAGACAAAGCTTCCTAAAATCAGATAGCATATCTATGTTTCGTTACTATTATTTTTAATAAAAAATCATAGCTAATTTCCTTGAAAGCAGCCTATAAATTCCAAAAAAGAAATTATTTAATTTTGTTAAGTACAGTTTTTTTGAGTCGGTTTTTTATTTCATTTTTTATATTCTTTATTCAAGACCAGGCAGACATTTGACCCCATACCCACCTGATGTTAAGCGGCGATGAGGTCTAAGGTGGATCATGCCTGCCTAGGAGAAACCTATTCACTCTTGACTTAATGAGGCCCAAGTGATATTGGTCAGGGAACACACCGGTAGGCAAAGAATTCCACACCCTTGCAGTACGCCTTATGAAGGAGCTATCGAAGCGTTTAGTCCGGATGGTCGGAATATCTACCACAAAAGGATGCGACTTCAACCTACATCTAGTATTCCGATTACAAAAGGGGGCCGGTGGAATTAAATTGTGCAATTCCTGCGCACACTCTCCGAAATGTATCCTATAAAATACCGAAAGACACAATTACACGATTACGATTTATTGATATGTAGTATTTATATATTTTACATTTATAAATATTTTTTTGAGTTGGTTTTTATTTTTATTTATTTATTAATATGTATGTGTTTGTTTATGTTTAAATAATACACATTAATAAATAAATAAAAATAAAACCGACTCAAAAAAAATATACTTAAAAATTTAATAACTTCTTTTTTGGAATTTATAGGCCGCTTCCAAGGAAATTAGCTAGTATCTTACCTATTTAATAATATTGTAATTTTTGGTTCCACTGCCAGCTCAACTGCCTCAATTGTACAACCAATATTAAGTAAATTAATTAAAGAACGCGCCAACTACTGCTCGTATATTTCATTGTCAACTGGCTATAACTTTTATAATTTAAATAAGATTTTATGAATTTAATAGTACCCATGTATTTATTTTTGTGAAGGCCTTGGCTGGTACCAACTTGCGAATATTATAATATTTATTCATTCCACTTGTCTTACCATTTAGCTAATTTCCAAGAAAGCCAAAAAATACAAAAGCCAAAATCGCCATATATGTGCTTACAATATTCGAAGAGTTTCCTCAATTTTTTCAGGATCAGATCCTGATCTGGTCAAAATGTGAGCAAACAAAAAAAGAATTTTCCAAACCGCTTCGTTAATGACGCAGTTTCGAGGTGACAAACATAAAAAGCAACCGAAATGAGAAGAAACTCTCTTATTATGAAAACGGTTAAAAAGGACTCGTCCACCTCAGTTCGAAAAATTTCGTTTTTTGAAAGAAAAACATAGCAAATAAATTATTTTATACGCGAAATGATGACTATTGATAACTTAAACGGATATAAATAAAACGCACATTGCGGTGTCACGTTTCGTTTAAATAAAAAAAAAAAACACGTTTCCATTTTACCTTACAATTTTTGATAGCACAAAATCAAAATCTGTTTAATTTGATATCCTCTTCTTAAAACTGTATAGATAATGTTAAATAGTGTGCCGCCCGACTTGGGGATTAATTTGAAGGAATCAAATTTTATGTAAATGTTTTGGTGGACCTAAAATACAGATTGCGGTCAAAAAACTTCAGAGTCTTAGAGTCAACAAATCATCATACCAGGTTTTAAAAAATAATTTTGAAAAGTTTCCGTTTTCATTAATTAATTTCTTTCAATACTACAATCTTATTAAAAGAAATCTAACGACATATATGACACAATTATTATGGAATTACATACATATACAACATAATAGACATTTTCAAAAGATGACAAGTGATATACATACAAACCAATTACAAAAAAATGACATCCTATATAATCGTATATTTGCCAACTTACCTTTTGACAGCACATTCAGTCCAAATCAAAATGCTGTAATTGGCATTCGTGGTGTTTACGTGTATTTTGCACATCACAAAGGTCTGTATATTCTTTTCTTTTTTTCAAAATGTTTCTTTCTTCCCTCTCTGCTTACTGATTAAATTTATTGCGGGTCCCAAGACAGCCTACAACAGTAGCAGTAGTTAGTATAACCAGGCACGAAGTTTGTGCTTCATTGAACAGCTACGTTAATAGTTTAAAAAAGAAACCACTGTTGACCCTTAACAGGAATGACAGTGGCAGGAGTGATGGAAGTATCGGATGAGCCCAAAAAAATTCCTTTCTTCCCTTTGGACCATATATTGGCAGTGACATCCAATTAACTGGGCTATAATTTTGTTTTGTCCTCTCTCGTTCAAACTGTCAAGGCATCAATGACTGAGGATTAAAAAAATAATTTTAACTCCTACTTCAATAAGTCAGATTCTAAGGATTTTTATCATAGGATCAAAAGGAGTTTTAAATTAATTTACATTTTAAAATCCACACAATCCAACTGTTTGATCCACAATACTAATTTAATACCAATTCCAGAGATTGTCCATCCTTGAAGATGACAGTTACGTGGCAGCTGTGGTGGAATTCGAGTGGACGGATAATACGGAAGAGAACCTCAAAAATTACATCGGATACATTGGCCGAGCCAGAGCACACGTAATGAAACCTTAACATCACGATAATGACATTGAAAAAACGGAAATAGTATTTGTCTAAGGGGGCAGATACGTTACGCGCTACACCGCTGAATGAGAACCCTGATTTATAGTATCGTTCGATTTCAGGATGGCAGACATTATCATTCTCCCAGAAATGGCGCTCATGGGATATAAAGGCACTGTTCAAGTTTCTTTCAACCTGACTTCACCGACGAATCTTATTCCAGCATTGAACCCAGCAGCTCATGACGAGGTAATTTTTTTTACGGTTATCGCTGTTTTGGTGTAACGTATGACACGGACAACTATTGAAAATATCGCAAAAAAATATTTGAGCAAAGTTACAAGCAAAAACAAAATCTTTTAAAATTTTCATAGCATTTTTGCAATGTTAATGTTACCTGCTACTACTTATCAATGTTTACTTTTCTGATTTATTGTTTCAGATAATTGTCAAACTTTCAAAGGCCGCCAGAGACAATCAAATCTATGTCTTAGCAAATGTTCGGGAAATAGCATATTGTGATGCTTCTACTCGTTGCTCAGCTGGCGAAACATATAAAATATACAACACTAATGTTGTGTTTGACAGACAAGGAACTGTCATTGACAGGTACCTTATAAATCCTTAACCCACATATCTCTTTCAAAGATAGCTTATTTTATTTATGATTCGTATTAATTTTTTCCCATTGTATAGTTCCATAAAAAACGGTATTATAATGCATCTGTAAGTGACCACATCATAAGGTCCCTTATTACGATCAGACAGTACTGATAACAGGTTCAGAATAAATACTAGTTAAATTAAGAGTTGAAATCATATTTGCAGGTCTCTTATATTATAAAGTTCTTGTATTTTGAAAATTATATTACACTACAATTACTTTATAGGTACCGCAAGTTCTATGGTAAAGAGTTCAGTCCTAGTACCGACGGTCACATCGGTATGTTCTCAACAGATTTTGGAGTCACATTCGGTCACATCATTTGCTTTGACATGGCTTTCCAAAAACCATTTAGGCAAATGATTAAAAAGTATAAAATGAGGAACGTCATCCACATGACGATGTGGGTTTCATCAACCCCAACCGTCGTCGGTAAATATATTATGGATAATTTTTATAAAAATGTTCATGTTTGAAGTTACTCTTTCACTAACCTTGCAAGCAAACAACTCCCATAACTGAATTTGCAATTTTTTTATTTAAATGTGTGCAATATAAATTCAAAATTTTTTGTCAGAAAAGGAATACTGTTTGTCGTCTAACCTAAAAACTGATTACATGATTTTTCCTTTTCTATCTGATCTGATTTAAACGCGAAATCTTAAAAATCCTTGACCAAAGAAATTGAAATTTCTAGTTAAAAGGTACCGCTTAAAACATGTTATCTTAATTAATTCCAAAGGCGAAAAAAATCTCTATTAGACTTATCGAGTGTTTTATCTGTTCAAATATTTGTAAGACATTCAATTAGTTGATATTTTCAAAAGAGTTTCTTAATATCTTATCGCGGATTTCAGCTGCTGCCTCGCAACAAGCGTATTCACACGCTCTGGATCTCTGGTAACAACGTCACCGCTGGCAGCGCAGGTTATTATTTATTCTAATTGTTCTTTTGAAATCTACACTAGCAAAAAGGTGAAACTTACATACTTCCTCCTATTTCTGTTGATGCAATTCGTTGCGGATCCCAAGAGAGTCGGTACCGACCGGTAAGATATCATTTACCGACTCTCTTGGGTAAATATTTTTTGATAATTTAATGTAAATTGTCATTGCAGTAATATAGGGTATATTACTTCATAACATTTCAGGATCCGGGATATATTCCGGGCAGGTTGGACCTCTCCTCAGCCTACAGCCATCTTCTTCAAGGACCCGTATTTTACTTGCTGAAGTACCTAAAGTTCCTGGAAAGGTAACTTTTATATTCGGTTAGACGGCCCCTTTAAGGCAGTGGTGTAACAGCCGACTGATATGCTAAAGGTTTCGGGTTCGAATACCGGTGAGAGCGGAACATTGTGCTATTTGCAAGACACGTTGTTTCGCTTGCTGGTCTTAGATGTAGTATTCTTAGTTTATTCCATGTCGTTGCTACCTGCGACACAAAATTCTTCAATCTTACTGTAGGGCTGAGTCAATTTGTGTGTCGTGATGTGGTTATTATTACTAGTAGCTTTGTTTGTTACGTGTCTTGGCTAACCGATCGAGCTGGCCCTTCAGGTCAAGGGTTTGAGTCTCGGGTATGCCATACATTGTAGCTGCCGTGTTCCTCATTGTGCCCGGATAATGGCGACAGATTCGCAACCTGTCATACTGGTACTCAACATAACATACGAAATCCGGTGTACACCACTTCTGCCTACACCTCTAAGGATTAATTACGGCGTGAGTTTTATGTTATGTTCTATGGACAGTTTGTAGACCATTGCTCTTGAATTCATTCCACTTCAGATTGCACCGAATCCAAATTGGAAGCAACCAACTCCAGATAGCCAAGATCTTTACATCAAGCCACGTCCCTTATACCTCAGCCAAAACACACAGCTTTTGGTACCTGGATACCAAAAATTTGAGCTGAAAGGTATAAAAAACCTGACCGGCACCTTCGAATCTGATCTGGAATATCAAAACACTACTTCCGTGAGTGTTAGATTTGATTTTGTGATTTAATTAATTAATGGTATTTAGTCATTCACAGACCGACTTCTGTAATTTATTGGCATCAATTAAAATTTCTCTTGATTTCTGTGCGTAGTACTCACATTTTTATGGTACAAAAATAAAGCCGAAAAAAAAGTACTTTTTGGAACACTTACTTACGATTATGCTTTTATGACATTCTTCTATGTAGAACGTCATAGGCAAACAAGCAAACAGTTCATGTGATAGAAAGTGATACCGCAGCCTTTTGACACGACGATACCCCTGATGTCGAAACGCCAAAAGCACCGCCTATGCTTTGCCGAAGTAGAGATAAATATGTTTCATCCTCCCCCCCTTATTACTGTAACAGGGAATCTGTATGAAATTTTATTTGTTTATTCAATCAATTTATCGTAAACTGTGTGGGTAGTATATTTACAGTGAAAACAGAATCAGAATTGAACGATAAATTAGGGACATATAACCATTAAAAATTAATGTATCTATCTTGCGCATCAAAACAACCTTTTCTATGGAAGTTGTATCGCACCCGTGTATTTTGACGTCATTGTACATATCGGATCTCTCTGTCTAACCAACGACTTTAAAGCTTCATAACTTAGTTAAGAAGTCAGATATTTGAGAAAATCTAACTGATTTGTGTATTTATGTGGAATCGAATTATAATAAATAAACAAAAAAAATGCATATTCCCTATTACAATGGCTCTCCAATTCTTCGAACTGAAACTCAGCAAACTGCTTCACGGCATAAATATAATGGAGCCAACCCAGACCGATCACGCACGGAAACGCTACCACCAGTTAAACATGCATTATCATCTCATTCCAGACCCATTACTATCGAGCCTTCGCCTTCATCGGTGATACAGAAATTAAAGGAACGCATTTAGGTAACGGAATATGCGGGGTCACTTCTTGTTCTACTACAGATATAGCCTCCTGCTTAGACTTGTAAGTATAGCCCATGAATTACGAAGTCGCTTAAACTGATCCCTCATTTCCTCTTATGCAACAAAATGAACACAGCTATAAATCAAAATGCACAAAGACGTACAGATCCCCCTATTGGTAATACCTCAGACACTTTATTTGGAATTCACCTTATACGATTATTTTTGGTGCATTGACTTATTATAAATGTAAGCATATAAATGCCATAATCATTCTTTTTGATTATTGAATTACTGTGTTAAAAATACTTTTTAAAATTAAATTGCAAAAATCGGTAAAATATTTTTTATTTAAATACGATTGCAATAGTTCCCGATGCCAAATGCCAAATTATTCGAACCTAGTTTTAGAATTCTAGATCTAGATTCTAATGCACAATTTTTTAGCTACTCCCTTTCGAAAGATAAAGAGAAAGTCGTGGTAAAGGATTTGAAAATAGAGATGACAAGATTGAAACCAGAGTATGATCCCGTTGCTGGGACTGAGACTGTATTTTATTTACCCATATCATTGAAGGCCGACAAATACTTCGTTCATCCCACCGAATATACCACATACCAGTACAAGAATGACGATAACGCGACATGTGTGTTCCAATTAGAAGCCCCACAAATGGATCTGTTTACTTTTGGAATTTTTGTAAGGATGTTTACTGGCGAAGCTGAGAACTGAAGCGCCCCGACTTAAATATGGTTTAATCCTATGTGAATTAAATTTCTCCAACGATCTTTGCTGTTTTTGTTCACATACACTCCGTATATGTATAAATGCGATTTTCGTCTGTTTTCTCGATAGCAGGATAAATTACATAAAGTTTCCAATAATATCCCCCCCAAACTATCTTTACAAAACCAGAACAACGTCTACTAGTTATGTAGGAATATGTAGATAGTCGTGGATTATTTTGAAAGAAAATGAAATGAATTGAAAATTAAAATGAATCACTTTACATCATCCGGATGTTTTGTTAATTTAGGCGTTACTCAAGGTTCAATATTGAGACCGATTCTGTTTTGGTTTTTCGTAATGGCCTTTTAAAAAACAGTGTGGCATAAAACCACAGCACTAAAAATCCTAAAAAACTATTCAAAGTAAACTTAACAATTGGCTAATTACGGTTTCATTTTTTAAAGATGGAACATTTTAGAAAACGGTTAATCATTTTATAAATGCAAGGTACAACTTAATTATCTGTGAGTAATTTAGAAATAAATAAACAAATATCTATGCGTGTGCGTGTATGTGTGTGTATGTTCGGGCGCACGAGCGTGCGTGTGCGTTGCGTGGAATGTACGACGTACGTGAGAGCAAAAGGATAGGAAGGCTTGTGTTTAAGAGTAATAAAATATTACATACATAATAATACTGCGGACCTAAAATTAATAATAAATAAAATAAAGTTATTGTACCTACGTTCTTTGCAATCGTGGAACTAAAGCATTAGCATAAAAATGCATTAAGGCTTTGAAGAAAATAATTTTATTTAAATTAATAAATTATAATACATAAAAGAGTAATGTAAACATTAATTTCTCCACAACTGTGTACACATACATGTGGTCTACCCCAACTTCGTCTGGTTTGAAAAATAATTTAAAACCTTATGTGATTTTTATTATAGTGGTCACTTTACTTAAGCTGTCTAAAGAATATTGAATGGACTGAAAAAACGCAATTAACAAAATATATATTTGCATACACCTAGTCAGGTCATAAATTCTGTAACATGTTTAATATAAAATAATTGAAACAAGTTTATTCATTATGTAACCATTTATATACCAAAATGAACATAACAAAACATAGATTCTTAGGACACTAAAGTTTATTCAAAATGACTTCCTGACTGACTTTGAATACAGGCCTTCAATCTGCGCGGCCAGTCGTCTATCGCAGCACGAACGAGGTCCATGTCAATATCGGCGGCTGCCTTAATCAAGGATGTCTTGAGTGACTCCAAATTGGGATGAGGCTTTGAGCACGCCTTTTCCTACAACTGTTGCCATATCTTGTAATCTTACGGATTCAAATCTGGACTGGAGGAGGGCCAGTCTTCGTCCCGGATGAAGTCGATTTCAGGCGCCGCGAGCCAGTCTTGTGTGCTCTTCGCTCTATGAGCTGGCGCCGAATCTTGTTGGAATACCCAGTACCTGTTATTGAACATAGAATGAGAAACAGGTTCCACGAGGCTCATCAGGACTGTATTTTGATACACAACTGCATTCGTTTTTACATCTTTCTCACAAAAATGTACCTCTATTAAGCCCCAATAAGAAACTCCCAACCATACCATGAGCGAGGATGAAAAATGACCTCGTTGGACACGCGGAATACGGTTGCTCGCTTCTTCACTACTGTGTACGTACACCTTATCATTTTATTTGTTGTAGCTCTCTTCTACGGTAAACATTTTTTCATCCGAAAAAAGAATTTCCCGATATTTTTTTCCCGCGTACCGCTTCAACAAAGCGCGGCATCTCTCCAGTCTCAGGTTCTTTAGACGAGAATTCAAACGATGTCCTATTTTTCTTCGATATGCCCGAAGCCCTAAGTCTTCATTTAACACCCTTTTCACCGTGGTTCTGCTTAACCCCATCTGAAGGGCCAACGTTTGGGATTTCTTTGAATTCGCGCCTTCACAGCTTTGATCACTACTGGAGTCCTAACAGACCGAGGGCGACCACTTCTTGACCTGTCTACACTAGAGTCTTCATTGTATCGTTTAATGGTACGATAAACGAATCTTTTGGTAATATTCAAATTTTTCAGTATGTCAAAAATTTGAATTGGCGCGTAACCGCAACGATGCAACGCAATAACTGCAACACGGTCTTCTTTATGCGTCCACTCCATATTTAAAAAGAGTAAAATTCTTAAAAGTATAAATTTTTATTTTCATGAACAATTCGAAATTCGAATTCAATCAACTTTTTTGTGGCCAGCATTCTAAAAGAAAAGTGTTTACTGTGTGACAATACTAATGACCTGACTGTGTATATTACAGGCGATTCTTCTTAACCGGTAAAAATATGTCGTAAATATATTATTATAAGGTAAGGGTTTGAGGACGTGGTAGCTCAGTTTGTTACGCGCCTTGGTTAACCGACCGAGCCGACAGACAGGTCAAGGGTTCTTGTCTCAGACTGCCGTAAGTTGTAGCTTCCATGTTCCTCACTGTTCCCGGATGGTGGCGACAGATACGCAAACCTGTCACACTGGGACTCAACATGAACATGGGAAATGCGGTGAGTTAGGTACACCTCTGTCAATCCTCATGATATTTTTTTTTTTTAAATTGGTTATTATAAACATGCATTTTAAATTGACCAACTTTCTGCTTTTCGCCCAAAGGTTGAGCATGGCTATACAGCGTGGAAACGCATAAATGCTATGGGCATTGGGCACACTCCATTGTATGTATTAATTTTTATTAGGTTTATTTTAATTATGACATTATGTATTTGACTTATCTGTTTAAAAGTTAATCATTCACATGTTTGATACCAATAAGGAGACAATTAATTATGTTTTTCAAATAGATTACATACATACAAACACATTAGTCAAAAATTATTTTTATGCAAACATTAAAATATTCACCCAACTAGTAATTTTATATAAAAGGTGAATCACTTCAATGTGCAGTTGTAGCAACCATACTTCAATGTGCAGTTGTAGCAACAATACTTCGGCACTAGAAAATGTTTAATTTAGTGATTTTCACGTGTATTTTACAAATAATACAGGTATGAGTAGGTAACATTGAATTATTTTAATTTCTTAAACCAAACAATAATAAAAGCAACATCTGATCTATCGGACAAGTGCGGTTGTATAACTAATGCCTCGTCGACAAACCTTATTGTCCAACTGGTCAGATAATGAGAAATTTCATATAAAATGAAAAGTAGCTGAGTTTGTTACGTGCCTTCGTTAAACGATCGACCCGACTCTACAGGTCGAGGCTTTGAGTCTCTGGTTGCCGAACGTTGTAGCTGCCATTTCCCTGATTGTGCTCAGATAGTGGCGACAGATTCGCAATCTGTCACACTGGGACCCGAAATACACATGCGAAATGCGGTGTGTAACACCTCTGCCTACCCCTCTTGAAGGATAAATTGCGGCGTTACTTTATGTGTTTATATTATGTATAAAAATATTCTTGTTTCACCCCGAAATTGATTCGACAATAAGTCTTTACTAACAACTGCAATCCACAAACTTTTGGACCTAAAGCAATTTCAATTCAATTCATCCTTAGAATTTTATTGTGGATTTTTATTTCTTGGATTTGGGATTTTTATCCCTTAGTCAAAAACTAAGGAATTTTATGATCTACTCGTATTTAATTCTGTTAAATAGTGAATAATTTCTCATCTATGTTTGTCCAATTTTTGTGCCCAATTCCACCTCCAATTTTGAATAATTCTAGGGATCCTCCACCCCTGCAGATGAGACTTACGTGGCAGCTGTGGTGGAGTTCGAGTTCACGTTGGATACGGTAAAGAACGTCAGAAACTACGTGGATTACATTCGCCGAGCTGCTGAACAGGTAAAGATAATGTAAAAATGCTATATGGGGAACTTTTCAGAGCTAAATAATACAAGGTAGTACAAAATTTTTAGTCGCCAACCCATAAAATACGAGTATACTACTATAATAGGGAAACTTCTGTACTTAATAGAATCTAGTGTGGACTCCCGGATAAACTGCATAATTACTATATATTTTAATAGTACAAATCTCGCATTGCCTACTACTGTGTCATTATAGAACTCAAAACTTTGTTTTCTTTCCTTCAAATGTCTGTCCTTCATTAGTGGGATCATGAAAAACTACAAAACCGCATTGTTCTACGATAATTTTTATTGTAACATTTGATTTCAGGATGCCGACATTATAGTTTTCCCAGAATTGGCCCTCATGGGATACAAAGGTACTGTTCACGTTCCCTTCGACGTCAATTCATCAGAAAGATGTACTCCAGCTGAAAACCCGGCAAGTTATGACGAGGTAACTTTTTAAACATTTACTTGCCTTTCATGTTCAACTTAAATCAACTAGCTACATAGTTGCTAAAAAATTCTTCTAAATCTGTCCAGGCAGTGCTACAAGCGAAAAGTTGATGGCATGAATAAAAAACAACTTAACAACACTTTTAAACAATCACTATTTTCATGGTTTATTTGTTAGAAAAAATTAGAAACGATTTTCACTTCTTTCTCATTCTGCTGCTTGAATTCGGCACACATAGTTAACAGAAGTTGCCCTAAGAAATAGAACAAAAAAATAGGTAATCTAGTACTTTATATCTCGAAATACCTTTAAAATGTATATATTGTTTCAGATACTTGTTAAACTGTCACAGGCCGCTAGAGACAACCAAATCTATGTCTTGGCGAATATTCGGGAAATAGCACACTGTGACGCTTCTACTAATTGCTCAGCTGGCGAAACATTTAAAATATACAACACTAATGTTGTGTTTGACAGACAAGGAACTGTCATTGACAGGTAAATATGTGGTCACAGCGTAAATGATTACGCATGGCATCAAAAAAAAAAATTAAAAAAGAAAATTCTTACAGTTGAATTCTGCCAATTTGTTACCCATTTATAATTGTAATTTGGTTTGGTTTGGTATAATACGGTTATGACACTAATCGAAATGAATCAAGTTTCTGGCGTAGGTCTGATTCTTAAAGAGCCTCTCTAAGAATGTCTCTCTAAGAAGAATTAATTATGTAAGATAAATCATTTTTTTTCAATTTAAATAAATATTTTCGTTCTAGATATAGAAAAGTCCATATTTACGAAGAAAATACGTTTAGCCCTGGTAGCGACGGTCATATTGGAATGTTCGACACAGATTTTGGAGTAACATTCGGTCACGTAGTTTGTTTTGATTTACTGTTTCAATACCCGTATTTAGAATTAATTGAAAAACATAAAATTAAAAACATCATGCATCCATCGATGTGGGTTTCAACAACTCCAACCTTCCTTGGTAAGTTTTTATTTACCATAACATAAAATGACTATTTGTACCAACAATCTTGTACAGGCCTTAGGGAAAACTTTTAAAATGTATTTCCGTTTTTTGTTTTCATCTTTTACAAAAGAATTAATTGAATCAAAAATTATTAATCCAAAATAAATCGACATCATCGTAAGAATTTTCGACTATCTGATATTTCAGTTATTTATCTTTAAGTTGAAAATTCTACGCTTTTACTAATTTCTCTTTATTAAGTGTTAATTAGAGTATTGTTGGTTTCAGCTGCTAGTACGCTATCGGCGTATGCTCACGCTCTGGACGTCAACATCCTGGGCGCTGGCGGTAACAATGTCACTGATGGGAGTGCAGGTAACATTTTTCAAACGGTTTATGTAAATTATAAAATATAAATCGAGAAGGCCTCAACCACTGACTCTGACTGAGCCTTAACCTAGAAAGCTGAATTTTTTCACAAGTGTCTTCCAAAAAGAAGACGAAGAATAAATATGGATTAATCGAAATTCAACGTTCAACGTGAAAAAGGGGTTGAAAGAAAGTCCGTCATTGATCTTATAAAGTAGATCTATAATAACCCAAACATAAAACGAGAGAAGCTGCGAGCAAAAGCAAGTTAATTTATATGGATCGACATATATTTAAAATTACAATTTTTAGATTTAATAGCATACGAGTTACTTAGATTAATTAATAATCTGATAGATTAATTTATAATAATAATGTATTTATTTTCATTTCCAAGGTTAGATCTGACAATTATATCTTATATAGTATGTCAGTATCATATACAATAGACATTGTACAACTGACTCCTTTGGCTCCCTGCTAGTTTACATAGCAACCTGTATTAAGGATAGCCAAGTATCCCTTAACATTCATCTTTAATACAGGGTAGATAAAATAACTTACGTACATATGCTCGACATACAAATAGCAATCCAATAAATTGATTATGAAAAGTAGATTCGCAGTACCTGTGAAAATGTATTTGTGATGACAAAAATTGTGAGTGAGAGTGTATGAAGGTGGCGTGAGTGTGAGTGTGTGTATGTTTTTTTTTTCGTTTTTAAGGGATTTTAAGTGTGTTAGGGTAATAAACTTTCCGTCTCATAGTAATTTTTGGATCTCAAATAGGTTGTAACTAGAATTTTGCATTCGAAATATTTTTTATCGTGTAATGTTAAGTGTTTACATAAACTATTGTATAAATAAGGTCCCAAAAAATAATAGATATTTTGTAAACTGAAATTTGGATGATGGTATAATATAGATATTGTTTTTCCGGCGCTTTGTTGTAAATTATAGTGATGGTGGGGTTTATGTTGCATGAGTATTGAATTTAGAATAAATAATTGTCTGACTGTGAGAACGCTGCAAATATTATATAATTCAAAGGTTGGAAACAGGATTGGCTATCTTCAGTATCCCTCGTTGCGGTATTTCTAAAGGCTTAATTATAGTTTTTGCAGCACCTCCCCAGGCTGAAATGCAGTAGGAAATGATTGATTGGCACAAAACATACGCAGTTCGAATAACTTCAGGTCCGGCAACATGTCTCAAGTTTTTGAAAATATACATGAGTTTACGCACTCTTCCAACTACATGATCAATGTGTGGTTTAAAATTGAGATGCTTATCTATTATGATTCCCAGGTACTTTATATTGTCAGTGGAAGATAAATAGCAGACATTTGCAATTTAACTTGGTACCACATCAATGTGCCTGTAGTAACATAGGGAATTTCAGCTGTGAGGATGCGCGTAGGTAAAAAGTCATCTATTTGGTCTTTTCAGTATTTTATGTTAAACAATTTAGTAATAACCAGCAGTATGCTTGATCGAAGCCTTCTTGGGAATATTTTTGGAGTTCCATCCATGAATCAACAGAGCAAGTGATTGAAGTGTCATCAGCAAATGATAAAATAATTCCATTTAGAATGACGAGATTGGTCAATTCATTAATAAAGACGAAAAAAAGGGTAGGTCCTAAGACACTCCCTTGAGGCACACCTTAGTTAATTGGTAACTCATTGCTGGTGAATTCACTTATTTTGACGAATCGGGTTCGTGCGGGGAGATAAGAATGGAATAACTTTAACTGCTGACCTCTAACAGCCACTGAATCAAATTTTTTGAGAAGGAGAGGAACGGGAACTGTGTCAAAGGCCTTCGCAAGGTCTAAAAAAACAGTTAGTACTTTCTTATGATTGTTTAGGTTTTTACAATTTCAGTAATTAAATTCAATACAATTTCAATAATTCGCATAGCATCATTTGTTGAAATACCTTTTATAAACCCAACCCAACCCAAACTGTTTAAACTAACTAACTGGGTTGAAATAAGTTTGGATTTTTCAAGATAATGTACAAGTCTCTTATTAATAAGACGCTCGAGAATCTTAGAGATCGATGTTAAGACCGCAATAGGCCTGTAATTGGTTATGGACTTCCTATCTCCACCCCTGAAGACAGAGTGTACAATAGCTTTTTTCAGAGAAGTAGGAAAAACAGTTGTAAAACAGAGATTAAATATGTGGCTTAGTACTGGTGCTAAAATTTTGCAATATCTTTTAAAAAATAACGTAGATATGCCGTCCGAGCCGAGTAAATAAGTTTTATAACATGGTCGTCGGGAGACTGTTGGTAAGTTTTATGCAATCGATCCCTATTTTGTATACACCTTAGTAGGCCTGGTGTTATCCATGGTTTAAGTATTCTTCTTTTATTTGGTATTTTTTTAACGCTTGTGTTCCTTTTTACAACATTAGACAGCACTATAATGAGACTGTCTACAGCTTTTTCAGCGCTGCCCATACTGTAAATGTCAGATAAATCCAGTTTCTTAACACCTTTATCGAGAGCTTCATAGTTTGTCTTTGTCATAGTGTTTGTTGTAATGTCTCGATGTATTTTGTTTCTAAACTAAAAAATGTAGGAGCATGGTCAGTAACCGAAGAATTTAATAGTATTGTAGTTGATGTTGATTTTGAGCATAGAAATGCATGATCTAAGCATTTTTCGTCCCTAGTTGGCAAAGTATGAGGTGGTAAAAACCATGATAAGCAAGGGCGTTTAAATATCTATGCGATTGTGCATTGAGGGAAGATTTTTCAATGTTTATATTAATATCTCCCGTAATCAAAATATTTCTATATGATGAAAGAGTTGGAAGAATATTATCCAATGACATGAGAAAGTTGTCGATGTTAGAAGGAGATCTATAAACACATAGGATGGCTGTTGCATGTCCTATTTCTATGATACGACCAGAAGCTGAGTTAGTTAATTCAGGTTCATCAATCGTATAGGGTAAATTATTTCTAGCATAGATAACCACTCCATCGGACTGATTTGGGTGTTTTGAAGTACAATGCGTTGAGTAGTTATCAAGAGTTGGAACAAATGCATTGGATGAACAAGATAACCAACACTCCGTTAAAACAACAACATCAATGTTTATAGAAATTCGTGTTAAGAGGGTTTGGAAGTTATCAAAATGTTGATTGATTGACCTCATCATGAGATAAGATATTGAATTGGTTAACTGAATTTTACAAAAATTATTACAATATTCTGGACTGCACTGATTAAAACTAGATACAGCAAACTGATCGATTGAATTTATTAAATCATTTAATGAAATGGTATCATCGATTTTTTATAATTGTAAGATCAGCGAGTAAAACCAAACGTCTTTTATTTTTTGTCGAAAACTTCGAGTATTGGATTCCCACCACGTTAGTATGTACTACTTTATGTGGTAATATATTCAATTTGCTTGCCGTTCCCTTAATATTAAAATAACAATGTGTGAATGTGTATTGTTGCAAGTTTGTAATTGAGTTTTTAATGTATACTACTTAAAACAAAATAACGGCCACGAGGTATTTTGTCTGTACCATGAAAATAATAAAACCTATATATATATTTTTTGTCTCCATAACGAAAACTAATGTTGTTTTTACCGTGTAGACCGATAAACTTATTCCAATAATTATTATTAAAAAGTTTATTTGCTTTTCAAAGAAAAAATCACATTTAAGGCTAAAATTAAAACAATGTAAAGTTACTGAAAACAAAAGGAAATACTCCATGCTCATCTTTTATTAACGAGTATGCCCTCCTCGTTTCGCTACGCACTCCTGAAGCCTGGAGTGCATGCTCTCAATCAAATGCCTGAAATTTTCCATTGGAATCTCTTCCCAGGCCCTTTTAACAGCGTTGATGAGTTGCTGTTGGTTGTGGATTTCCTGATCACCGTCTCTAACTCTTCATTTCAACTGATCCCACATGTGCTCTATTGGATTTAAGTCCGGACTGTTCGCCGGCCACGGCAAGACTTGAATTTGAGACGCTTCCAGTACAAACCGAGTCGCTTGAGCCGTGTGTGCACGAGCATTGTCTTGCATCAAGATGAATCCAAGACCCGCTCGCTGGGCAAATGGGATCACATGTGGTCTGGCAACTTCCTCAATATACCGCTGAGCAGTAACAGTACCCTCATTTAAAATAGCGAGCTCAGTTTTGCCGTGTAAGCTTATCCCGCCCCAAATCATTACATTTGGACCACCAAAACGATCGACTTCATGGATGCAGGTTTCTGAAAATCTCTCGCCGCGTCTTCTCCATAGTCTAATACGCCGATCGTCGTTAAAAAATTTAACTTTGCATTCGTCTGTGAAGAGCACCTTGCCCCATTGGTTTATGTCCCAGTCCAAATGTTGACGGGTAAATCTTAAACGATTTGCACGATGATTTCTGGATAATGGAACACGGACAACTTACCTTTTTGATGCCTGCTGGTCTTCATGCAATCGATTACGAGTTTGGTCACTAACACGAGTACCCGTTGTGAGCCGTAAACGATTTTGCAGCTTACGGGCCGTCGTTGTGCGATCTCGGCGCGCACTTAATCGAATGTAACGATCCTCTTGAGCTGTTGTAATGCGAACTCTGCCCGAACCAGGTCTTCTTCTAACACTGCCAGTCTCTTAGAAACGATTCCATAGATTTTGAATAGCTCTTCGAGAAAATCCCAATTGCAAACCCACAGATCGCTGCGAATGACCTTCTTCAATCATTGTAACGGCTCTGGTTGCTGTCAGCGAGTCCATATGACGCCTGCGTGCTTGTGGCATATTGCAAAAGATGTTTCTGACTCGAGATATCAATGAACTCTGACAATTTCTAATAAACTAAGAAGCTAAGGAAAGCAAAACGCAATTTTAAATCAAATTTTATTTAAAATTGTAGCCAGCATTAGATGAATACTACAATATTAAAAAGTTTAGGTTTCAAAGAGTTTGTATACTCAATATTTTACTACTTTCAATATGTAAATGTTTAATAATTTCCACCAAAATGAAAAAATACCTCGTGGCCCTTATTTTGTTTTGAGTAGTTTATTTGTAGGAGTGAGAGTTAGTAAATAACATAAATAAAAACTTGGAATTATTGAACGCCAATAAATAAAAGGTCATGACAACAACAGGCAAAACCATGTATATTCATTTCTTAAGGTTAACGAGATCACTTTCTTCATGTATATGTATGTGTAATTGTAAACCTTTTTATACTGTAACAGCTGTGTTTACTCTAACAAATGACACACGCACACGAATTAAATACTTTCATTCGTTGGAACACACGGCACGGGAAGGTTGCATTTTTCTATGCAACTATTTTCATAAGGTTATCTCGGTTGAAAAACATTGATACCGCGTTGTAGAAGTAATGCAACTACATCTAGTATCAAAAGTATAAACTAAAAGATTTTTAATATGATTTGACAGTAAATTATCTTTACATTTACTCATAATAAATATTTATGGAAAATTCACTCATAGAGGTTACTTTAAACAAGCTGAAACGGCAAACAAGGCCTAGTGCCATCAGATTCCCAATTGAAATAAGTTTAGTACGTCTGAACTTGTATATAATTTTCCATTACTTTAATGTAGTTCAAGCTGAAACGTTCTTAACTCCAACACTTAGAATGTTTTGTTTGGGTGGACTGTGAAGTTTTAATTTTAAGTTTTAAGTAATGTGAGTTTCATACATCGCTCTCCATTATCAAATCAGAGGATAGCAACCCAAAACTTAACACCGTAAGCAAAGGCATTTCAGTAAGCATGGCTACATAAATCGCAACTCTAAGTTGAACCTTTGCACTTCTTTCCTAATGATAAACCTTTGCTGATATTAGCTTCCAGAGAACGATAACATTTCTCTATCTTCTACTTAATTTTATGATTAAATATAACCTTTAATAGAGCTTGACATGAAAATACAGTAAATCTATCTCATTAAGACCTCTCATCTATGTTTGTGTTTGCATGTATACATATACGAGTACACTGCTCTAGTGTGCGTAACCTCTTCACTGAGCATTATGTTACGCAAACTGAAACAACATGCTCGTAACGCCTTTTTTAACGTGGGGAAATCCTCATGGATCTCCTTCAGCCCGGGAGCATTGAAGGAGTATGTCGTATTCACGGAGAACACGTGCCTACCGACTACAACCCCACGTTCCGCCAACGCCGTTAGTTGCTAGAGCATTACGGGATACAGGGAAGCCGAAGGAACCCTCAGACACCGCCCTACTCCTACGGCTTAAGAACCGCCACTGGTGAGCATTGCAAACAGGCAAGTCATACCGTCCCAGCAGACTCAAAACTGGTATTTGTCCACGTGCCCGTGCCCGGTTGATTTAACCACAACCAAACCGTCTATGTGATATGGAATAACTGACGGCTGTCGTTTCGTTTGAAACTGGCAGTTTGTGTGAAATGTAACAAGACTTTGTGTAATGTTTATAATTAAAATTGATGTTATGTTATTTCAGGATCCGGAATATATTCAGGCAAAGCTGGAGCTCTCATAAGTGTTCAACCAACTTCATCAATGTCCCATATTTTACTTGCTAATGTACCTAAAGTGCCTGGAAAGGTAGACCATTTGTATTATTCATAGCAATATGTGACCTAAACCCGCGCTTTTGTAACACTTATGCGTAACCTGACCAGCGCATTATTGCACGGCATTTGTCGATAGTTTAACTGTTTTTAAAATATACCTCGATTGAGAAAAAAAAAACATATTAAAGATTTATTTTCTTGAATACATGTGAATATGTATACTCTTTCTGTAATGCCAGCCAGTGTTTTACCGGCACGAGCGGTAAAACATATTTTACATAGGCAAGATTTCAGCGGTGTTCTTGGCGTTGCAACATATAAAGAGCATCGCCGTGTCAATAGGCAGCAGTATCACTTTGAAGTGAAGCGTCGGCTTGTTTGCCCTGGAGGTTAGATTTAAAAAAAATTGCTGTACCAGTTCTAGGAGTACTAAGCAACGCCATCAAGGCTCGCTTTGATGCCTTAAATTAGGTATTTAAAATTTGTGGATCTTCATCTTCATAATAATATTAATTCTCATCAATTGGATAAGAAATAGTAGTAATACGAACCTGTAACCAAAAAGGTAGATTTCGTAAGAATCAGTCATTTGCTAACAATAATCTTCAATTTCAGATTAAGCCTTGTAAAAATTGGAGAATTCCAACACCAGACAAAAAAGATCTTGTAATTAATCCATTTAAGCTTTACCTCAGTCAAAATACACAGCTTTTGGTTCCTGGTTACCAAAAATTTGAGCTGAAATGTAAACAAAATCTTACCTGCACTTTTGAAGCTGATCTGGAATATCAGAATTCTACTTCTGTGAGTATTCTTTTTAAAATTGTGTATGTACTTCCACATCTGACGACCTGGGTGGCGTAGTGGTGACTGCAATGCTAGAGGTTCCGGGTTCGAATACCGGCGGGGAAGGAACGTTGTGTTATTTTCAAGACGCACTGTTTTACTTACCGGTCTTGGAGGTTGTATTCTTATCCATGTATTTTATACCATATCGTTGCATTGTACCTGCGACACAAGATAATATCTAAGTGCAGGTCTGAGTCAATGTGTGTGTCGCGATGTGGTTATTTATTCGTGGAAACCGATATCAAAAAAAGTTATTATGATGAAAGATATTCATCTGAAAAAATAAAATCACAAAATTCCAATAAACTTAATTACGCTGTTTCAAATATTTGTTAACCTCGTCACAAGTTTTTATTAATTAATAAAAACAGTCGATATACAATCTGCTTCGGTTTTTGTCTGAAAATTAAGTAAGACTTACTTTAGCGTTGAAAACCTAAGCAGAGAGATGGCAATATTGGGGCTATCTTCTTTTATTTTTCTCCCACCTGATTTTATGAACCTGCATTTGACTTACGCCACATTTAGCATTAGTTCCAAATAATAATAATATGTATTTTTTTTTGGGAAATTTTTCATTTTGGTATTAAAATACTAAAGGCCGTCACACAAGGCTTACGGCCTGTATTGTGAGACCCTAATAGATTAAAAAACTTAACATTTGTGCACAAACTCAGCCAATAAAATGAAGAAAATAACAACTAAATGACTAATTTATAAGTAAGAAACATGAACACAGTGAAAGGGATCGTGTCTGAAAGGCTAAACAAACAATCATATTGAAATAAAATTAACTAATACATAAAGATAAAAATGCATACATATATACACATACGCACACATACATACATACATAAAATAACTTATAAATACTGTACGAAGGAGATTCAAACATAAATGGTGATCGATTACAATCAATTACAAAAAATTTAAGGGAATCTAAAAATCGTGAACACCTTTCATGGATCTGGACATTAAATCTTCTGTGAGTATGTCACTGTCCTAAAATAACTGCATGATACTTTATCTCTTCATTCCAGACTCATTACTATCGAGCCTTCGGTTTCATCGGCGATACAGATATCAACGGGAAGCAATTAGCCACCGGAATTTGCGGGGTCACTACGTGTTCGACTAAAAATAAAGCCTCCTGTTTAGACATGTAAGTATTGCTTATTTGTTTATTTAGACACACTGATAGGCAATAGCATAATATATGTATGTCTTCATAAATGAGACGTCTCTCAACATCATCACCGGAATGCACTACGGTTTAGTTCCTCTAAAATATTCTTACCGATTACAAAACACTCTGGAATTACTGATAGTGGTAAACATGATCATTTTTCTAAATTCTAAATAAATACAGGGACCAATAAATCTGACATAACTTCCTTGAACCTATGCCTATTTTGCACCCATCTGTTGATGGTCATTGAATATATTTTTTCACCACTGCAACTCTTGTTAGCCAGGATAAACAGCGTCTTTTGAGACGCAAACGTGCAATGAAGCACAAATGGACTTACTGCTGTCTATCTTCTGTCTATCTTAGGAATTTAATCAGAAGAAATATGTAAAATTCCCAGAGCAAAAGTGGCAACAACAAATGAAACGGGCAAAAGGTCAAAAGTAGTCATGATAAGCTGGACTGTCAAACCATCACAAAACTCAAACATCACCAATAGGTACTACTTTATTGGTAGCTTTTGCCAAGGACTTCATCCGCGTAGAAGTGTTAAATGCTTCTAAAAGATTTTTATTTAAAATTCACACAAATCTTAACAAATTATAGCCTACGTGTTATTCTGATGTATAAGCTACCATTGTAAAGTTTCATTAAAATACATTAAGTAGTTTTTGAGTGAAAGAGTAACTAACATCCATTCATGCATGTATCACAAACTTTTGCGTTTATTACTTTAGTTAGGATACTTGTGACAAAATTGTAGACTAACTTTGTAAAATTAAGATATAAAATTAAAGATAAAAGAAACGTATTTTACTTATTTAAATAGGAAACTGCAGTGATTAAGATAACATCGAAAACGTTTGTATTTAGGTACTCGCTGACGAAAGAAAAACAGACGGTGCTAATGAAGCATTTAAAAGTATCAATGACGTCATTAAAACCTGAATACGATCCTGCAACTGGAACTTACAATGTTATTTACATACCCACATCGTTGAAGGCCAACAAATATTTCGTGCCTCCCACCGAATATACGACACGCCAGTACAGTAATGGTGATAATACAACGTGTGTCTTCGAACTGAACGTTCCACAGAAGGATTTGGCATCTTTCGTCATTAATGAGGGCATATTTTCTCATTCCTAATTTTTCCCAAGTTTTTATACACTCACTTTCTTGTTTGTTTTTCGTTCCGGTTGGATTTTTGCAACTCAATTTTGAAGCACTTCCCGATAAGCTAGCAGGCTGAAATTTTCAGGGTAGCTTCAAACCCGATGACAATGCAATTTACAAATATAAAAACGGCCAGACCGATTCTGATAAAATTTATATCTTTGCAAAATACTCCCACGATCTAAACACGTCATTTAAATATATCCCATTAATCCCTTAAATAATATCCGCTCCCACTTTTGAGTGTCCCCTCTTTCAGCCCCGTAGAGTTATTTTCTTATTTTTAGGACATTTAAAAACGTGGATTTTTTTATTTTTTTAATCTATTAATTTTTATAATGTAAAAGGTCATATTTGTACGCTGCCACTTGACTGTGCAGCTTGAAACACACTGGCTGTATACATGACTGTAACACCTTTATATTAGAAATTGTATCCAAGCATAACAATGTGTTTTTTTTTTCATACCACACCTTTTTCTCAACTATTTTCGCATCTTTAGCTATCGTTTGTGATTGTTTTAAAATTATTTATTTGTAAGGGTTTGGGATATAGATCTTATTGTATTCATTACTAATTAGTTCTATTAAACCTCCCACCGGGGCTAGATTTAAAACTAGTATCAAACACAATGGAAATTAGAAAAAAATATACGTAAATAAAATTAAATCTATTGTCAATGGAAATACTATAATTACTAAAAATCATATTAAATTCCATTTTCAAATTTTCGTTTTTGTCATTGAAGTTGCCGCCATGTTAAATATTCCTTTGTTAAGACTTTTGGTAGAATCTAATTGTGTTGTCTCGATTTAAAGAGATGTATGTTAAAATATTTTATACAAAAAAAATGTGTTTGTTGAAATATTATAAATCATTTATTCCATTAAAACACCTGACATTAAATTTTAAATTTATTGCTGTTTCAATTCGTCTTCCATTACTCGAGCCACACTTAATTAAAATATGTTCTTTGTATGTTATATATTAGTTTGACAACATAGGTAAATACGTATATAAATAAATAAGTATATACTGTTGCTGTCTATTGTTGTTGTTGTTGATTGTAAAAAGGAAGTGTGCGGACAGAGAGTGATGCCATATTTCTATTATTTTAAACTCATATTTGGCTAATTAAATTAGTAGTCATCCACCATAAAGCATTGTCTTGTAACATTCATACATGTATAAATTTATATGAGAGACTAGCATCCTGCCCCGGCTTCACACAGGTGGACATTTTTTAGAGTATCTTCAGGTCATAGTTAGCCAGCTGTGTGGCCACACCAGCCACGGCGCGGCGATGTTTATCCTATTTTGTGATTAAATCCGTTATATATTTTCGAATGTACGATTTGATCAATTCAAAAAGTTATATACAGGTTTTGAAACAGTCTTGAATATGAAATGATTAATTGAATATTAATAAAAAGGTATGGATAACATGGCTTGTTTTTGTTCGGGTTTTCTATCGACATTTAAACTGTAAGAAAGTAGTTTATATTACTTATTTTATTTATTTTTATTTTACTTTATTTGGGAAACAAACAGTTATTATAATTAATTAAAATCAATTCAAAAATAAAAACATAAACCAATCAAGTTTCCGCTGAAAATTTACAAACAAATAATATTGAATTTTAAATTAACATAAAACAAAATCAATAATAACTGTACAACAAATTAATAAATAGAAAAAAAACGGCAAAATATTTTACGTAATTACTACATAATAATCACAATAATTGCACGTATGGTATCACGAAGTATTTTGTAAATATTTATGTGTTTTTTTTTTTTGATCCATCATCAATTGTTGGCGCAGCGCATGCGATGAATACATTTTGATACTTTGGGTTACATTTTTATTTTATTCATTTGGTATACAAACAGAATACAAAACAATTTATCAATAGGTTTAAGTACAAACATTACTTATGACTAAATTGACTTAAATGTGTTTTTTAAATAAAAATAAGTCCAATTTTCCATTTGATTTTGAGACCTCATTGTAAGTACGGCACATACGTACTATGGGGTTGCAGTACGATGTGTTGTTCCTGTAGACTAGAAGTGAGAAGGTGGCTGGCGAACGAGTTCTATAATATGTATTAATATTCAACTGAGACAGTAGAGACGGTACATCAACTTCGTGATTAATTAAATTGTAAAGGAACATCAGATCATATTGTTTACGCCGATCGCTCAGAGACTGGATGTTCAACCTGCTAAGAGTTTGAGTGGCAAGTGTTGACCCTTTTCTACCAAGATTGAAACGAAACCTAAGTATTCTGAAAAACCTTTTTTGAATCCTTTCAATATTGTCGGTGTGCACCTGATAAAATGGAGACCAGACCGGACAGCCATATTCCACAATACTGCGAATCAAGGACTGGTACAGACTAAGAAGGGTTTTGGGATTCCTAAAGTCTTTAGATAAACGAGAAATGAAACCTAATAATTGGTTTCCCTTCGATATGATATGTTCATAATGGTTGCAAAAGGAAAGTTTCTCATCGAACATAATTCCCAAATCTTTTATTACGGATTTGCGTTGGATTATTGAAGTTTTAGTAAGGATCCCATTTTTTTCTAAAAATAAATGTACCCTACGTGTTTTGGAGATCGTGTAGCTTTCTAAAAGTCAAAGATTTTTTTTAAATCGATCCAGTTTTGAATTCTAACCGTAGACTTCTAATTTACAATTGGCCAACTAAATTAGCTTTACAAATCAGTGCCTATAGGCTAAGTAATGACGTCAATATTTCTATATTCTTTTATTTTAAATTCGCATATTGCTAATAAAATTAGTTATGCACTATACGGTATTTTCTTATTTCGTAAGAATTTATACAATGTTTTAATTACTTGATTTTTATTGAGGTAGGTAATACGTGGGGCATACTGAAAGTTTTTAGATTCTTATAAATGAGATCTGATATAAATAATAAGTAAACATGTAAAATATTCATTACAATTGTACCTGACACGCACTTGGCAGTCATAATCGACTAAGGTAACATTAACTCTAAGAAACTAGTTACTTGGCGGGAACGGGAAGTGTCAGTTAGAATTTTCTTATTTTAGTGTTAATTAGTGTGTTTTAAGCAGAAAATATCTGTAGTGCTGTACGAGTGTGGAGAAAGTGAAATACGACGATTTGGCTGCGCTTTTCGTCATCTCCCAAGTAACTCCTTAGAGCCTACTGTAACTGTACGCATGTTACTGTAGGCAGATTCATTATTTTCATTCTTCATCTTATCATCTTAGGCTCAAAAGGACGTATCCAGAGCCGTAAAAACATTTACAAAAAAAAAAAAACAACTAAATAATAGAAACAACACTTTGAAATGCTTTAAACAATTAAACTAAATAGTTACGAATTTATAACACAATGAAACTATTAATATATAAATAATATATTCCAGTTTTACATGTTTAGATAATTTATAAATGTATTGTTTACAGTCGGACAGTTGCGTCAAGTGCCAACGTAATTTTAAACCAGAGAAATGAGAAATTCATATGAAATACTAGTGTCCCGCCCCGACTTCGTTCGGGTTTATTACTTGGAGCATAAAATTCATGAGGATATTCATTGTAATGATTTTTATTACTGTCATTATAAAATTTCCTTACTTTAGTTTAGTCGAAACGATATCGAATGTAACGTTATTCCGTATTGATTTTGAAAAATAATTTTAGAATTTTGTTTTTCATACGTGTCATCTATCTAATTGAGAGATCGTTTGCGTTGGTACCATCCTCCTTTCTATTTCTGCCGTGAAGCAGTCCGCTGTGTATCTGTTCGCAAGATTAAAGTGCCAACGTAATTACCTGCATGAATTACATCCTTAACCTCTGCATGGGCAACTTATTATTAATAACAATGATAACCACATCACGACACACACTGTGACTCAACCCTGCCCTAAGATAATCTTGTATCGCAGGCACTACGCAACGATATGGTATATACTACACAAATAAGAATACTACATCCAAACCCAGCAAACAAAACAATGCGTCTTACAAATATCACAAAGTTCCGCCGCCGCCAGGATTCGAACCCGGAACCTGTAGCTCTTTAAACCACTGCGCCAACGACGTCGTGATGGTGGTTTATTGGTGGTTCTTGGCGAAGATATCATGTTGTATTATTAGGCGAAGGTATCACTTTCCTTTCAATCTGGTCTGCTTGTTTCCCCAAAATGTCATATATATTAACAGCTGATAATTATGGTTTTGCTAAAACTATAGAGGTATTTACTGCCTTAGGCGTATACGCGACTACTTATGTATATGGGGCCCCCGCAAAGTAAAGCAAAAAAGCGGCAAGGCAGTACCATCCTTTTTTCGAAGCAGTACAGGTCATCTTCGAACCCCTATAACTTCGTTGTGGATAAAACCTACACGAGTGCGGTCCGAGTGCGGTGCGGTGCGGTGGCGTGCCTGCAGCATTGATGGATTATTTATAGAGTTTCATACTTGAGAATTTCTAAACGCGCGGATGTAGTGTGCCTTTAGACTTCTGTTCATGATACACATGCATCCAACTAGCGAAAGTATTATCAACTTTGAATGGACTGGAATGATTTTGATTTAATCATTCCAGTTTTGACATTCTAAATAACAATATTATACCCATTACATACAAACAAACAACTGTAAATTATACGCATAGATATTTGCTTGAGTAAGACTTGACTATGATAGTTTGTATAAATGCAGATGTGTTTACTTTGTCCCGGCACTCAAACCTGAACATGTTGTCATTGAAATTCGTCATTTTCACTTGTTTTTTGAGCATCATACAGGTATGTTTTTTTCTTTGATTATTCTGACGGCCACGTCCGATTGTTAGGACCACAGTAAATTTAATCCTTCGTCATTTGACCTTTGACTTTCATTGTGAGTTTTACTCCGATCGAGATTACAAGAAATTTCAAAAAATGTCTCCATCCCTTTTGTCAAAAACTAAGGAAGTTTATATTCTACGTAGTGATAACCTTAGACCAATAGCTGAGTTTAAACCAATTCCAGGGATTATCCACCCTTGAAGATGAAAGTTACGTGGCAGCTGTGGTGGAATTCGAGTGGACGGAAAATACGGAAGAGAACCTCAAAAACTACATCGGATACATTGAAAGAGCTGCTGAACAGGTAATGACAAGACAACAAAATCAAATTCATTAGCCTCAAGACATAATCTGAGTCCCTTGACATTTTACATCAGGAAAGCATACAGTGTCATTTAAAAATTCAAACCAATTCAATTGCAAATCAAATCACATCACCCAAAAAAAAACTCAAATGTACATATACAAACCATTATCTAAATAAGTATTGGTCACAAATAAAACTTAAGACAAACTGTAAGCTTTTTGGTATTTGATCTTGTCTATTACTTTGACTTAATAACTATTGTTTTAACGGACAGAACCATGAGAAGCTACACTAAAGTCTTGCCCAAGGAGGACCATGATGAGTCTAATTGTAAAGTTTGATTTCAGGATGCCGACATTATAGTTTTCCCAGAAACAGCTCTCATGGGACTTAAAGGCACTGTTCAAGTTCCTTTCGACCTTTTTTCCTCTGTAAGATTTACTCCGGCAGACAACCCTGCAGCTCACGATGAGGTAATTTCCTTTATATCTTTGACTGGTCCACCTCGCAAACTTCGACCACGATATCGTCCGTCATTTGGACGCATTTTCATAATTATATAGCTGTTTTAACCTTCCTAGTATTATAGCAAGCAAAGTGAATAAATAATAGCCATCCATCCGTCTTGCTGTTTATGCGAGTCTAACAAACAGCTCTTCATTTTTATTTAGAAAGTAGATTAACGATTATAAACAACTTGCTTTAAAAAACTATGAAACTAAATTTACTTCTTCCTAATCCTTTTGGTCAAAATTCTTTAAACATTATTAACAATTAGTAATAAACAGTATTAGTGTCTCAAACAAAGGACGTCAAAATTTTAAGATCAATAGAATTTTATCTCAAAGCAACTTATTAACATTTTTGTTCATTGTTTTAGATAATTGTCAAACTTTCAAAGGCCGCCAGAGACAATCAAATCTATGTCTTAGCAAATGTTCGGGAAATAGCATATTGTGATGTTTCTACTCGTTGCTCAGCTGGCGAAATATATAAAATATACAACACTAATGTTGTGTTTGACAGACAAGGAACTGTCATTGACAGGTAACCTATGGTCAAAAGGCAAACTGGATTTATATACTGTCGTATAGGGAGTGCTATTCATGGCATTTTAGCCACGACTTCAAGACTGAAGTTCGGTTTTAATTTATGAAATTTTTGTTTGTTTTTTTGTAATAGTCCACTTCGATACGTGTGACCTAAGAGATAGACATTGCACGGTGTAAACATAGCACTCTAGAGCAGTAAGGACGATAATTTTGCATGACACCATTCAAAAAAGTATCTCTAAAGTCACGAGTATCGCATACCATTTTATAGCACGTAGTGACGTAAACCCGCCTCACACTTATTTCTAAGAAAAAAAAAAGATACTAAATATCAAAAATTGTGGATACTACATTTATGTTAAAATGCTTACACAGTAGATTTACAAAGTACATGACAATGTTTGCTAATGCGTGTTGATAGGGGCTCGATCTTTTGAGGATTAAATAAACATCTTCAACCAGTACTGAATATACCAACCGTTTGTGTAATTTTTCGAAGCTAACAGCATACACGTTCATAAAAATATCACGAATCAAAAAAACTAATATCAAAATAGTAATTGAAAAAATATTAATAAAAACTACCATGAACAAAACACAGATTAAGTCAAGCAAAAGTGTCCAAAACGCGGGTTTAGGTCACTCAGTGCTGTAAATATTTTTTCTGTAAAATTATTTCTTTATAGGTACCGGAAAATTAATCTTTTTGACACGACTCACTTCGATCCTGGTACCGACGGCCATCTTGGAATGTTCCAAACAGATTTTGGAGTTACATTCGGTCACGTCATTTGCTTTGATATTCTTTTCCAAATTCCATTTTTAAAATTAGTTCAAAAATATCAAATTAGTAACATACTGTATTCGACGATGTGGGTTTCAAATACCCCATTGCTATTAGGTAAGCATTTTTTGTTTTATAAAACTTTATTTCAGAAAATAGCTATTTAAACTAAAAGCCCACAATGACGCCATTTTTAATATTGACTATTCAAAATTATGGGGTGAAATTGAGGATGAACAATCAAATGTACGCAAATATGTCCAATCGGTGTTTTTTTTTAATAATCCTCTAAATAATTAAAACCCACATCTGAGTAATCAAAAATAGGTACAGGCATACTTACAGATAGAATAAGTAGGATAATAAATCATTTGCCTACGACCTTATGTAGCGGGAAGAGACTATGTATGTATGTATATAAATGTGGCCGGAGGTAGTGCCTGCGCACTAAAATGTATTTCCTAATTTAGCTATTTAAACAGAGTACTGTTGGTTTCAGGTGCTAATATGCAAATGGCAATAGCCCATGGTCTGGACGTAAACGTGGTGTGTGCAGGGGGTAACAACGTCACCACCGGAAGCGCAGGTATTTTTATTGATGATCATCATTATCTTTTGACACAACGATGCCTTTGGCCTGTTAGAAATTCAAGGGCACCGCCATTGTCTATGTAAATGTAAAAGAAGTTAATTTGTTTTGACGGTAATTAAACAGGCTCTCCAATCCTTCGAACCGAAAAACAGCGACCGCTTCATGGCAGAAATTAAAAAGGAGATTGGTACCAACCCAGACGATCTCGCTGGTTGATCTACCACTTATTAACTATTGCAGAGAGGCAGACAATCGTGCTTGCCTATTAATAAAAGGCATCTAAACTCTGGATAATTGCACATATATATGTATTCATTGGAAATCTGCTTAAGAACCTGCTAGTTTCATCTTCTACGATTTTGTAATTAAATGTCTGTATAAGTTTTGGTAAATTTATGCCACTTGATCATGCAAAGTTTTCCTGTTCGAGGAATATGCACCCATTTCTCCTCAAACTGCTCTCTGCTTGTCTCTTCTCTAGCAAGAGTGACGTGATACAACTGTATATTTTTCATAATTTTATTTGATATTCCAGGATCCGGAATATATTCTGGCAAAGCTGGACCTCTCGTCAGTGTTCAGCCGACTTCTTCAATGTCCCGTTTTTTACTTGCTGAAGTCCCTAAAGTGCCGGGAAAGGTACACTTTTTATCTTAACTATAGTTACCAGGGCCCAAACCTGGTGACCCGGCGAATTCACCGGAGTCAAACATGCGGTCATTTCAACTGAAATAGCATTTACTGGAAATTGGGTTCAAATGTTTCAACTTTCCAACTTAATAATATTGTTAGTCTATTCCCATCTTCTAATCGAAAACATTGTACAATTTAATTAATAAATTCAATGTTTAAATCGTTTTTAAAAATCTATATTTGGATCGCCAATACAAAACTTTATTCAGTCATTTTTTTGGATCTCAGTGACAAATCCGCTGCAAAAAATAACGTCGACGCCAAATTGAATATTCAGGTGTTAAAAAACTAGAAAACACGATTTTTGCTATTTACAAATTAGTTTATTGAAGTTCAACTCAAATCTACTTGAAATATCTAAAGGCATCGTTACTGATCGTTTTTATGATAATTTATACACAAATCTGTTATTACTGACATGCTCAAAATGACCTTCAATTTCAGACTGAGCCTAGGCTAAATTGGAAGCTACCTATACCTGACAGCCAAGATCTTAAATTGTTGCAATTACCCGTACTGCTCTCCCAAAATTCAAAGCTCCTGGAATCAGGATACCAAAAATTTGAGCTGCAAGGGGTAAAAAATCTCTCCTGCACTTTTGAAGCTAATTTGGAGTATCAGAACACTTCTTTGTTGGATGTAAGTACATTATTTTGGTAAAGTGATTAAAGTACTCGTTTGGCATATGAATTAAATTCATACAAAACATCCTTCGTAGGTATTCTTTGTCTTACGTAAATCGACTTAAAAGCTTTTAAAACTGAATAACACTTAATAATGAAAACGATCCAACCTTCAAATTCAGTGAAAGCCTAACTCTAGACTTGAATCGATTTTTTTTTTGTATCAACATATTAAGCTCAAATCATGAAACCATACTTCGAGTTCAGTCTTTGTTCTGCGTTAGAAAATTGGCATTGTCTAACGCTCTTCAAAATTAGTTTTTCGATGGGAACAAATATTTAGTTTCAAATATCCTTATCTTTCACTGTACATACGCACACACATTTCCGCTAATAAGAGCTGGAGCTGACCATGCGCGTGCGTGATGCCCCCGGTATTGCAAGCGTTCATAGGCTACGGTGACTGCTTACCATCAGGCGGACCGTAAACTTGTATGCCTTTTTTACCTTAATGGTAAAGTTAGCGAGTATTTTATGTATTTAACAAAACATTTATTTTATTTACTTTACGCTACAGGTTCCGGGTTCGAATCCCGGCGGGGGCGGAACTTTGTGTTATTTGCAAGACGCATTGTTTCTCATACCGATCTTGGATGTTATATTCTTATCTATGTAGTATATACCATATCGTTGCTTAGTTCCTGTGACACAAGTTCTTACGATACTTGCTGCAGGGCTGAGTCAGTGTGTAATAAAGTTACAATATCATAACGGAAAGACTCCAATCCAATATTGCACTTATATAAGAGGATATTTAAATAACATCAATGTATATAATCAATATTCATTAAAAATAATAAATATTCAATCTGTAATTAAAATGCACTAAGTCAAGATAACAAACAATACAAATTAGATTACACTGTAGAGGTGTGATCATATGCAGCTTTCGTGATCGTAGCCAGTGAACTACTTAATGGATCGACAGTAGGTGACAGCGCATTGAGGAGCCGAAGTGCTCGAGTAAGCGGTGCATATTTGCCTAGATTTGTTCTTCATTGTGGAACCTTAAATAGCGGGACCTGACGGTGTCGACCAGTGTAGTTTAAATATTAATTTAAAACATTGTTGATGTAAACTAGGCTACTACCGTTCCTTTAATATGCAAACCTTTATCTTTGTAGACACATTACTATAGAGCCTTCGCCTTCATCGGTTTTATAATTATCAAAGGAGCTGCAATAGGCGTCGCGACATGTGGGGTCACTTCATGTTCCACTACAGATGTCCTCTCATGCACAAACATGTAAGTTTCACTTCGGAGTTAGTCGCTAATAGTCTCTGACCGATGTGTAAGTAAAAATTTGGACACTCTGATTGCAATAGTTGTTTGGTAATGGAGATATCCACCAAGGTTGTTGAGGTTACCTCAATAAACAACTTTGTAGTTTCACTTATATATTGGGTAAGCATACACAACAAGTATAAAGACAGAAGGAAGACCGATAGAATAGGTATGAGTAGAAAGCAATAGCATAAGCGGTTAAAATAAAAGCAACGCGCGGCAATGCGATAGGTACTGCGATAGTCTAGCGACACAGGCTTCGCGCGGTAAGGATTTATCTCGACTGGCTGGTCGGCGCACAGCGATTGTCCCTGTGCCGGGTGTGTGCCTAAACAGGTTTTACGTTAGGCTCTTAAAAGAAAATGTGCGATTCCATTATATCATGACCGGCCAGCAAAGTAGTAAATCCGATACTATGTTCGGATTTGAATATGTAAATGTAAATAATTAAATAATAATAATGTAGGTAATTTTATAAGATAATTAAATTTACGTTCACTATGTAAATATAACAATAATGTATATAATATTTTGTATGATGTAAATAAAACTTGTATGTATGTAAGTACTTGTATAAACCACTACACATAAACTGCCGTCATCCTACAAAAAATTACAAAATCAGTCAATAAAATACTGCGAGAAAAATCAGCACGAATCGGTCCTATAAAAAACTGGCGCGTCATTTTCTCTTGCGCTCTATGCTGTCGTAGCAAATTTGAGTTGCCTGACCCATTTCGGCAACCGGCAACTCCAAGTTTTGGTTGCTGTGACAGGCTAATGGAAATTTGTAAAATGTTGCCAGTTGTGGTAACTCAAATTGCTACGTGTGCACAGCACCTTATAAAACATGAAGTCTCTACTACATTAGCTCTGCTACACATGTGCAAAAATTACAAAAACGTTGTAGAACGAAGTAGCGATCAAAACGAGATGAGTGATAATTTTGCACATTTTCTACAATTTGTAGTGTTTAGACAAACACGGAAACCAGAGCTCCACAATTGTACTTTTTAATTAATACATTGTTCTCATTAAAACGGGGAAAAATCGATTTCAACAGCAGTGGTTAAGTACTACTATTTTTCATTTCAGATACTCCCTTACAAAAGACAAAGAGACAGTCTTGGTAAAGGATTTGAAAATTGCGATAACATCATTGAAGCCCAAGTATGATCCGCTTGTTGGAGCTACTGAAGCGGTTTACATACCCACATCATTGAAGGCCAACAAATACTTCTTGCACCCCACTGAATTTACCACATACCAGTACAATAATGATGATAATGCAACATGTGTGTTCAGACTGGATGCCCCACAAAAGGATCTCTACTCTTTCGTCGTGTCCGCAAGGATAGGCAGCGATGTAATAAGTGAAATTGTTTATAAAAGTACTGTGAAGTAGTTTTTGAAACTACTTAAATACTTTTACGCATAATTTGGAAACTACTTTTAGTAATAAATGGAAAAAAATTATCATGAAAAAAAAATGTATAGCACATTTCCCTTTCGAACCCTTACTGCTGTTATGTTATTTATAAAAAATAAATCTGTGAAACAATTTTGTGTTATCATCTCTCGATATAAATGGTTTTTTAAAATTACGGTTATCCTCTGAATACAACAATTTTCGAATATATTTGTATGTTTTAGATAAAAATGTATTTTTACATTTAAATAAACATTGAATTCATATTTTTTGTTTCAATTTTTTTGGTGCGCGATCTTAATTTTACTTTGATCACATGATCGTGTTTCTTTACAAATTTAAAAAAAAATTGAGTGATTTTATTATTTTAGAGAATTATTTAAACAAATAAACACATGCACAGTTAAATCGTAAATTAATAGTAAAAAAGAGACAAATGCAGGTATACGAAGCTCTTAGCTACTAGATTTTCCATATTTGAGACCTGAACTTTACAACAAAATTACACATCAGGAACAATATATTACCTGAATTATTTATCTCAAAATACTGGATTACGATTCAACAGAAGAATTTGGGAAAAGTAGCATGTAAATCTTTGAATATGAAATAAGCTTAGTAAAAGTACAAAGTGAAATGCATACAAAAGTTTGTTATACAATTTTGCATTAACTAGTTGTAAACAACTTTTATTATAGTAACAGGAGGTATATTTTGTAACTACTTCCCAATAATCGATTCAATCATCATGCTTTAATTTCGTAGTTTGATACTGTGATTCGTTATATTTTTATTTGATTTTGATGCTGTAATAATCGTAAGTGATACAGTTTTTGAACGGTTTTCTTTAACTTGACCAGTTTGTTTGGGTCGAATTAGTACCTGAAGTTTTACCCCTTTCCTGTTGACAGATCGACCTAATTTCTGGCACACACCTTTAGTTCTGCGGACTTCATATTTCCTCAGAACCCCCCTTAATATGCATCATTCAATTGGAGAACTGCTTACTATTTAAGTGAAGTTCTGAAAGTCAATAGTGGTTTAACGCTTTACTTTATATTAAATTTAATTCCTTTACACTTTATGGGTGGAGTACTGTGTGAAGTGAAACATTCCTTCTGTCATAATGGAGACATACTTTTTTTTTTTTTTTTTTTACGACACACACATTGACTCAGCCCTGTAGTAAGTATCGTAAGAACTTGTGTCACAGGAACTAAGCAACGCAATGGTATATACTAAATAGATAAGAATACAACATCCAAGACCGGTAAGCGAAACAATGCGTCTTGCAAATAACACAAAGTCCCGCGCCCGCCGGGATTCGAACCCGGAACCTCTAGCGTAGCAGCCGGCTGTTTACACCACTGCGCCACCGAGGTCGTCAAAGCTTCTTCTTCACTTCTTCAGCACTATTAACCAAAAATACTACATAACACAACATAAACTCACGCCGTAGTCCCTCGAGGGAAGTTGGCAGAGGTGATTGCTACACACCGCTTTTCGCATGTATTTTATTTTATTTATTTAGGGACGTCTACAGCAAGTACATTACACAAACATATAAAAATCACATATTATAAACAGAAACTGATGTACATGCCTATAACAGACGAACACAACATTTACAAAGGTTACACACATATTATACTAAAATAAAAACAGGTCACAAAGAAAAATAACATTGGTTTAGATTAATCCATTATACAAAAGAAATTAATAAAGAAAAAAAATATATATAGGAATTGAAATCTAAAGATCCTGAACCTAATGAGAACTATTTCATTCGACTTATAAAATATTGAAAAATTTTGCGTCTGAAACTTGCCAACGAAAGAAAAAAGATATAAGATATAAGATGTATATATTAAGTCCCAAAAAATACTGCTTCAATACTTTTGAAATTAATACTTTATTTCCTCACCAACACTGTTTAAGTGGAGATCGAGTTCCTCAACTATTAAAGGAGTACTGTTAAATGAATCTTTAAATTCCTCGAAACTAAAATTGTGAAGTGCTGATTTGAAGCCATTAAAAAGAATAGTCATTCAGATCTTCGCTGCAAATGTACTGATTTTAATTTTGAATAGATCTTAAAATGGATTCTAGTAATTTATGATCATTTTTGTCTTGACTACTACAATATAACAAGGGATAAATTAAATACGAACCTACATCTTACACCAGTTATTGGTGGCAAAACAGTTTAAAAGCACAGCAGTTTCCCTTCGTTTCCACAAGATCTCGGTAATAAGACAACACGCATAGTCTTGACACAACATTCAATAGTTCATCCCCACTTTCACCCCTCATAACTTTTAAATTGGGGAACCGATATCAATCAAACATAGCTTCGAAATCACCTTTCAAATCAAACTACATCAAAATCGCTTCATTCGTTCGAGAGTTATGATGCTGTGGCATACACATAATTACTAACATATATTTATTAAACATAAAACTAACCTAACTTAATTATATTATCTACACATATATTATATACAATTACAACTAATATTTACACATACATAAACTATTATTAGATTAGCGTGGTATAGCATCGAACGACACAGCTTATCTTACAGTGTAACGACATCTTTATAACACCGCTATTGTTTAGTTGGCCCGAGAAACAGCGAACTGGTTTTCTAATACCTAGCGAGCGGGCGGCCGCCGCCGCTGCTCGTTGATTGGCCACGGCTTGCCAGTCGGCTCAGAGCTCATGCACGACGCGCATTGTATGTTGCTTGGTTTCGATTGCCTTTCTACTTCTCGCGGCTTGTACTTCATATAATTTGTTTTATTGATTCCATCACTCCTTCAATAATTAAGTAAACTAATACGTGCCATCCACTTCCACACTGGTGACCCCGAAAAAGGACATCTTATTTAAAATGGAATCATCAGATACAGCATTAGGTCGTGAGTACACTGCAAGCGATAATAGTAACATCTGTCGCATTGGGATGAAGAATATTCCATTTAACGCCAACCGACCGTCACTGTGGTTTTCAATTTTGGAGGGACAGTTTGCACTCGCAAATATCACTGTGGACACAACAAAGTTTTATTATGCCATTGGTATGATCGGTCCCGAATATCATATGGAAGTTGCAGACATCATCGAGTCTCCTCCAGCTGCTGATAAATACGCGAAGTTAAAAATGGAGCTGATCAAAAGATTGTCTGCATCCAAGGAGCGCAACGTGAAGCAGCTTATGGATCACGAAGAACTAGGCGACCGCAAGCCTTCGCAGTTTTTGCGCCACTTGCAAGCCCTCGCTGGTCCAGACATGCCGGAGGACTTCATACGCACCGTCTGGAACCGTCTGAATTTAGCGGAGCTTGCTGACCGGATTCAGGACATCGTGCCGACATCTCCTCATGTCGCCTCCACTTCCGCTTCAACGTTACTACAGCTCAGGTCAGATGAAAAAATTGATATGATGGCGAAGCAAATAGAAAAGCTTACACATCAAGTGAACGCGCTGACACTGAGCAACCGGTGAAGTTCTCGATCTCGGTCAGGTTCCTCGCATCCACGTCGTGACCGCAGCCGAAAGCGATCGCAGTCCAGCTTCAGGAAGTACCCGATTTGTTGGTTTCTCACTATAATCTTCTGGTTGATGTTCGTCATAAAAAATTGTGTGATAATCTAACTTCATTAAAGGTTTTGGCCGAGGCAGTGGAAAGGCATTGCGATATTTCATCGATTAAAATTTTAAAAGGTAATTCTCGATACCACGCTATTCTTAATAATTTTCCAGAATTAACACGACCTGCAGGTACACCACAAGTCACAAAACACAACACTTTACACTACATTCACACCACCCCACGACCGCCAGTATCTAGTACACCACGTCGACTAGCGCCCGATAAATTTAGAATTGCCAAACAGGAGTTTAGTCTTATGCTTCAGAGTGGAACTGCGAGACCCTCAAACAGTCCCTGGTCTTCCCCTCTCCACTTAGCTCCGAAGAAAGATGGTTGGCGACCGTGTGAGGATTATCGAATTTTGAATTCTCGCACAGTCCCAGACAGCTATCCGATTCGACATATCCATGACTTCTCACACAACGTCGCTGGTTGTAAAATATTTACAACCATAGACCTTGTCAAGGCTTATAATCAGATACCTGTCAATAAGGATGACATTCCCAAGACATCGATTACCACACCGTTTGGCCTCTACGAATTTCCGTTTATGACTTTTGGTTTACGTAACGCCAGTCAAACCTTTCAGAGATTCGTAGATGAACTGACACGAGATATGGATTTCGTTTATCCGTATTTGGATGACTTTTTGGTGTATTCCCCCGATCCCCCCACCCATGAAAAACACTTGCGACAACTCTTCACTAAAATGTCACAATATGGTATATTACTCAATACCACTAAGTGTGTTTTTGGGGCATCGGAGGTAACATTTTTAGGCTACCACATTTCTTCAGAAGGTATCAAGCCATTACATGAGAAGGTGCAAGCCATCAAATCATTTCCCAAACCTGTTACCTCCTTGCGAAATATTTTGGATTCTTTTAAATCTGACATATCCACTATGATTAAAAAAAACTATTACAGACATCGTTGATGAAAAATTCCATGGAATAATTAATCAAATTGCAGAATTTCAAGAGTCTTTGAATTTTTTTAACGACCGCTTTGAAACCATAAAGTGTCGCCAAGAAGAAAACAGTAGCATTTATCAACTTCGGAACGAAGTATCATCTCTAACCGCGACTGTTAAAGACCTCAGCTTGAGAACAAACCCTTCGGAGCAATATCTGCGAGAGGGTAACGTCGAAATTAATGGGATCCCCGAGCATCGAACTGAGAATTTGCTAAACTGCATTGGACAACTAGCGAAAACAGTCAACGCCCCCCTTAAAAGTGAGGACATTTTACACGTTACTCGGGTAGCAAAACAAGATAAAGAAAGTAATCGGCCTCGAGCAGTGGTTGCAAAATTTCAACATCCTCGTCATCGCGATGCGCTGCTGGCGGCGGTACAGTTCTTCAATAAAAAGAATCCTGAAAACAAGCTTGGATCGAAGCACCTAGGTATTGGAGGAACTAATATGCCTGTTTATGTTGGGGAGCATTTAACACCGGCTAACAAACAACTTCATGCAGCAGCAAGAAAGAAGGCGAAAGAATCATGTTACAAATTTGTCAGGGTCCGAAATGGTCGAGCATACGTAAGGAAGGATGAAACAAGTCAAGCATTGCAGATCCGTTGTATGGACACTATAAAACTAATTGTATAATAATTGTGGTAACTTTTTGTTTATTCTGATTTATATGGTAAATGTTGTAATATTTTTTAAATAAAGTCAATGTTAAATATATATTATCAAAATCTGGGTGGGATGAAATCAAAAACCAATGAGATCTATGCTAAAATTCTTTTATCCTCTTATGATATAATTGTTTTCACTGAGACTTGGCTTAATGCATCTGTTTTTGACAATGAGTTTATTGACTCTAGGTATGTTGTATATCGACGCGACCGTCCCTTACAAACTTCTAGGAAAAGACGGGAAGTAAGTGGAGGGAACGCTAATTGCACTAGTGCTAAACAAGATGGTGGAGGAGTCCTGATTGCCGTGTTGGAGAAATATAATTCTTGTAGAATTCTTAACTGGGAAAGTGATTGTGAGGATATATGGGTAACCATAAACCTAAACAACAAAGTTGGTAAATTTGCCATTTGCGCCGTTTATCTGCCATCTCCAGCTAAACCTGATATACAAGCAAAATTTTTGCACAACGTCTGTGACAGACTTAACCATATTGATTCAATAGTCATACTTGGTGATTTCAATCTTGGCAAAATTAAATGGAAGGAGTCAATTAACAAAACTCATTTAGATCCTTATGAATATCACAATGGGATGGAGACTGATTTAGTTGATTTTATGTATGGTAATAATCTGCGTCAATTTAACTGGGTCATCAACTGCAATGATAGAATCTTGGATCTTATTCTGAGTAATATGCCAAATTGTATTGTAAGGAAACCTAAAGATTTGTTAAGTAATTTGGACGCTCATCACCCGAATATTTTATTGTGTATAGAGTTTCCAATTACTAAAAAACTTGAAGAGGCTGAAACAGTAAGGTACAATTTTTTCAAGGCCGACTACGATTCAATCATAGTCAAACTTAAAGTGATTGACTGGAAGGTATCTTTTTCTAAATGTACCAGTGTTGATGAGATGGTTTCCATCTTCTATACTTATATAAATGAAACTGTTAGCAAATTTGTACCTAAAAGAAAATACAGTGGATCCAAGTTTCCTCCCTGGTTCACTTCTGCGTTGATCCGGGCATTATCAGAGAAAGAAAAATGTAGAAAAAGATACCGAAATTTTTTAAATCCACGTGACAAGTTTGAATTTCAAATTCTTCGGGATAGATGCCATAGCCTGTATAAAGCGTGTTTTAATAGCTATAAGCGCAATATTGAACAGGCTGTTAGGGAAAACCCAAAAGTCTTTTGGAAGTATGTGTCTTGCAAACCTGGCGGAAACACAGATTTACCTGCTACCATGAAACTTGACAGTACAATAGCGGACAATGGATCTGATATCGCTAATCTCTTTGCATCTCATTTTGCTTCAGTATACTCCATAAACAATAATACCGTAGGTCTTTCTTTTTCTTTACTGAGAAAGATGTGTTAGGCAAAATATTAAAGTTAGATACTGCAAAGGGTGCTGGTCCTGACGGTATACCTATATTCTTGAAAAGAAGCGCTTTACTTGCTTCCCCTTTGTCAATGATCTATAATCGGTCTGTTCAGGATGGTGTTTTCCCGACTGATTGGAAAAAAATCCTGTTTTTAAGAAGGGGGACAAAAGTGAAGTCAAAAACTATAGACCTATAGCTATTTTATCAACGGTATCGAAAATTTTTGAGTCACTTATGTATCCGCCTATCTCGCGACACGTTGACAAATATCTCTCACCTCATCAGCATGGTTTTAGAGCCGGTCACTCAGTTACTACTAATCGAATAAGTTTTGTATCGGACCTCTCATACGAAATTGATGGAGGCAGACAAGTCGATGCAGTCTACGCAGACTTAAGTAGCGCCTTTGATAAAGTGAGTCATCGCCTCCTTTTACATAAACTGCAAAACATGGGAATACATGGTACTGTCTTGAATTGGTTTGGATCCTATCTCAAAAACAGACCTCAGTACATCTGCTCATCTAAAAGGTTTTGAGTCTAAAAGTTATTATGCCCTTTCAGGAGTGCCTCAAGGCTCGCATCTCGGACCTTTACTATTCCTTATCTTTATAAATGATATCACTTCTGTTATACGACACTGTCAATACTCAATCTTTGCTGACGACCTTAAAATCTACAAAATAGTTCAGTCATCTGCTGATGAAGCTAAGGTGCAGGATGATATTCTTCAAATTTGAATCCTGGTGTGCCTCTAATCTTATGGTGATTAATCCATCCAAATGTTCATATATTTCTTTCAGCAAAAAAAGAAAAGATTATCCTTCCTCATACCAGATTCGTCAAAGTCAGCTACAAAAGGTCACTGAAGTAAGAGATCTAGGTGTGATTCTCGATAGCAAGTTAATGTTAACCTCGCACATATCTGAAATCACTCGAAAGATAATGGGTTTTATATGCCGGATAACCAAATCATTCAGAGTAACTACCAAAATAGTTCTGTATAACAGTTTAGTTAGGAGCCTTCTCGAATACGCTAGTGTTGCCTGGTGTCCTAGTTATGCATTTCATTCGCAACGTGTGGAATCTATCCAACGGGCTTTCACACGACACCTTGCTTTTATTTCGCAGGGCATCTCTCATAGAAATCCGTATAGTGACCGCAACGCCTTCTTCAAAATGATATCACTGCGCGATCGTCGAACGATGCATGATCTTACCTTTCTGCATAAAATTATAAATGGCGCTATCAAATGCGACACTCTGATTGAGCGCATCTTGTTGTCGGTACACATTCCTCGACATCCAGTGACGAGAACATTTAGTTTCTTTCCTGCACGAACCAATCTAGGCCATTTCTCTCCAATTACTAGAATATGTACGGTATACAATGACATGAACTCAAGGGTGGAAGACCTTGATATCTTTTTTCTTTCGTTGGCAAGTTTCAGACGCAAAATTTTTCAATATTTTATAAGTCGAATGAAATAGTTCTCATTAGGTTCAGGATCTTTAGATTTTAATTCCTATATATATTTTTTTTCTTTTTTAATTTCTTTTGTATAATGGATTAATCTAAACCAATGTTATTTTTCTTTGTGACCTGCTTTTATTTTAGTATAATGTGTGTGTAACCTTTGTAAATGTTGTGTTCGTCTGTTATAGGCATGTACATCAGTTTCTGTTTATAATATGTGATTTTTATATGTTTGTGTAATGTACTTGCTGTAGACGTCCCTAAATAAATAAAATAAAATACTGTCAAACAGCTTAGGAGATTCCTTGGCATGGTAAATTTTTATAGGAGATTCATTCCTAATGCAGCCAAAATACAGGGACCTCTAAATGCGCTACTTACAGGTTCAATTAAAGGGAACTATCCAATTGAGCTCGAAGGTGAAGCATTCAAAGCCTTCAGGTATTGTAAGGACAGTCTATGCAATGCTGCACTTTTAGCGCATCCTGATTGCCAAGCTCGATTAGCTGTTACGACTGATGCGTCTGATGTGGCAGTTGGCGCTGTTCTCCAACAACAGAAAGAAGGCGCCTGGCAGCCACTTGCCTTCTACTCATGCAAGTTGAATCCCTCTCAACGTAAGTATTCTTCTTCCGACCGGGAACTCCTTGCCATTTATCAGGCGAAATGCTCGAAGCGAGAAACTTCACTATTTTTACTGACCATAAGCCGATCAGCTTTGCCTTCCATACGAGGAAGTCCAGCTGTTCGCCTAGGCAATATCGCTATCTCGACTTCATTTCCCAATTCTCTACGGACATACAGCACATCTCCGGCAAAAATAATGTCGTTGCAGATGCCTTGTCCCGTATCGAGGAATTAGAAATGAAGATCGACAATGATTCTCTTGCTAAAGCTCAAGGATCTGACTCAGAGCTTAGGAAGTTATTGGAGGATGGTAGCTCTCTTATCTTGAAAAAAGTCAGAACACCAGGAAGTTGGCTTGAGTTGTATTGCGATGTTAGCACATCCACTCCTAGGCCATATGTCCCTAAAGTAATGCGCCGCTTAATTTTTGACACTCTTCACTCGTTGAGCCATCCAGGTATTAATGCCACTGCCAACCTCATAGCACAGCGCTATGTATGGCAAGGCATCAGAAAAGATGTGAGAGAATGGGCACGAGCATGTATGAGTTGTCAACGCGCAAAAGTGAATAGGCATGTGTCCGCACCTGTAGGTACTTTTTCTACACCCACTGCGAGATTTAAACATGTGCATATCGACTTGATTGGACCTCTCCCAATTTCAAATGGATATCGTTATTGTCTCATGGCAGTTGACCGTTTCTCACGATGGCCTGAGGCAATACCCATTCCAGACATAACCGCTGAGACTGTGGCAAAAGCGCTGTTGCGAGACTGAATTTCACGCTTCGGATGTCCCACCATCATTGTTACAGATCGTGGCAGACAGTTTGAGTATGAACTTTTTAAATGTCTTTCAAAAATGATTGGTTTTCAGCACCGAAAAACTATAGCGTACCATCCAGCTTGTAACGGACTTGTAGAACGTTTCCACCAACAGTAAAAGGCTGCAATAATGTATCACAATTCTGTTCATTGGGTAGAATCTTTACCTCTAGTTCTATTCGGCATTCGTAGCACTCTAAAAGAAGACCTTAACAGCTCATCTGCTGAGATTTTATACGGCGAGCCATTAAGTCTTCCTGGCGATCTTTTCCACTCCAGCCTTTACACAACCACGGACTTTACAGATTACATTGCCCGAATAAAGTCTTTTGCTCAAAATTTACAAGCTTGCCCAGCTTCTCGTCATACCCCTGGTAGAATCTTCGTCTACAAGGATCTAAACAGTAATAGCCATGTTTTTCTACGTGACGATACTGTTCGCGGATCGTTACAACCGCCAAACACCGGGCCGTACAAAGTTTTAAACAGAGGATCAAAAACTTTCAAATTAGACATTAAGGGTAAATCGGTGACTGTATCGATTGATCGGTTGAAACCAGCCTATATACTATCAACTGACATTCTGAAGCACAAAACTGATACATCACTTCCTGCCGCGATGAGAACACCGGAGCTTAAACCTACGCGATCCGGTAGAAAAATACGCTTACCAGATTATTATCGCCCGTAGGGACGATCTCTGGGGGAGAGTGATGTGGCATACACATAATTACTAACTTATATTTATTAAACATAAAACTAACCTAACTTAATTATATTATCTAAACCTATATTATATACAATTACAACTAATATTTACACATACATAAACTATTATTAGATTAGCGTGGTATAGCATCGAACGACACAGCTTATCTTACAGTGTAACGACATCTTTATAACACCGCTATTGTTTAGTTGGCCCGAGAAACAGCGAACTGGTTTTCTAATACCTAGCGAGCGGGCGGCCGCCGCCGCTGCTCGTTGATTGGCCACGGCTTGCAAGTCGGCTCATGCACGACGCGCATTGTATGTTGCTTGGTTTCGATTGCCTTTCTACTTCTCGCGGCTTGTACTTCATATAATTTGTTTTATTGATTCCATCACTCCCTCAATAATTAAGTAAACTAATACGTGCCATCCACTTCCACAATGCCATAAACACAAACGTGAACTTGTAACACCTCACTTTTTGCGTCGGAGGTTAAATTACCTTAAATTTTATATAAGTCGCGGCCCCGCAATCTTGCCGGGAGTAGTTAAAACCGCTCCATGAGTTTAACACTTCGACTATCTATAGAATTCTAATTAGCAATTGGCCGACTTAATTAGTTTTAAAAATCAGTGCGTATGAGTAATGACGTCAATGTTTAATCATTCTTTTATTTGAAATACGCAAACTGCCAACTAAATTAGTTCTGTTATTTGATCCACCATACGGCATTTCTAGTTGTTTTTTAAATGATGTACGTAATATGTGGGGCATGCTGAAAGATTTTGGATTCTTATGGCTCAGACCTGATATGAGACTTGTATTAAATTAATGATCTTTGCAATTAATGCATTTTTGTCTTCGTTGGGAGCATTTTGAAAAGTATTTGGACTCTTCTTCCTCAGAGACCGCTTCAGTAGCCTCGTTGTTTATACATAAATATAAGGCTCATCACCAAAAATAAAACATAGCTGTTTCACTGTAAATAATAACAATAACCACATCACGACACACAAGTTGACTCAGCCCTGCACTAAGATATAATCTTGTATCGCAGGCATTAAGCAACGATATGGTACAGAGATAAGAATACAACATCCAAGACGAATGATGTGTCTTGCAAAATAATACAAAGTTCCGCCTTCGCTAGGACTCGAACCCGGAACTTCTATCATCAGTCAGCTGCTGTGTGTAGGCTGTTTAATAGTTTTCGTAGTGCACGTCCGTAACCTTTATAATTTTGTCATGTCCGTCTATACGTCCGTTCTTAGTTTATCTTCCAAACGGTTAGTGCTAGAAAGATGAAATTTTGCATGGATATGTTTATTTAACACGTCGACAAGGTATTCAAATAAAACCTTTTTTTTTTAGCACCTCCCCTTTTCGTGAAGTGGGGATGATTTTTTTTCTCCCGTCTACCTCATAGTGTGTCTAATATCAATAGAAAGTTCTTTTAAAAACACTTAGAGGCAGCTGAGACATTTTTTATTTAGGTATCTTTTTGCAAGATATTCTACTTTGATTATCTTTTTTAAAATAGGGCGTCAAAAGATAAACGGCTGGCTCGAAAATTCTATAATAATACATAATGGTAGTCCATGTGATGAACTCCGAAGGACAACTGTAACAGGTGAGATAACTTTTGTTAGCTCAGGAGTTATAGAGACCTATCTTGTCAAATGCGCTCACTTCGAAAATTTTGGTCAAAAATAACGAAATAATAAGTTAACATGTATAATATTAAACATTAAATCATAACAATTATACCGGACTCGCGCTTGGCCGGTTTTTTTATTTCGACTAAGAAAACACTACAAATAAGAAACAAAAAAATAATCTTGCCAGTTACTAACAGACACAACATTTTGAAATTCTTTACAGCCTAAAAATAAATAGATATGGATTTATAAGACAGTGAAACTATTCATATAAATAATATATTCAAGTTTCACGTGTTTAGATTATTTAAAAATAGATTGTTTAAAATCTGACAGTACCTTCAAATGCCCATTTGACGCAACTGAGAATTGAGAAAAATGAGGTTTCACTTCTTTATATACTAGTGTCCCGCCCCGACTTCGTTCGGGTTTTTTTATTGGAGCATAAAATGGATTTGGATGTTTATGTAATTGTTCGTATGAGGTCGTTTGGGTATCACTTTCCTTTCATCAGGTCTGCTTGTTTGCCCAAAATATACCAAAAAGTCATAGTAGGCTTCCCATTTTTTTTATATTTAACTTAATGGAGTTATTTTTATAACAACAGATTAATTATCTGTTAACTGCAAACCACAGAGGTTTGTACCCAATGCCTAATGCGTATACGCGACTACTTTTGTACATTAATTGCGGTTTAAGGCAGCTCAGCTCATGGAGCGCATTAAATGCGGTACGGTTGCAATCCGTATGCGTACGTTTAGGAGTTGTAAAGCATACTCTATTATAGATATCGCACCAAATGCGGTCCGAGTGCGGTGCGAATGCGGTGCGGTGCGGTGGCGTGCCTGCAGCATTGATTGATTATTTATAGAGTTTCATACTTGAGAAACGCATAAATGTATTAATTGTGCTCCAGCCTTTAGACTTCTGTTAATATCCAATCTGACCCATCTAATTGCTCAACACATACATCCAACTAGCTAAAGAATTATCAACTTTTAATTTCAATTTAATCGTTCCAGTTTTGACATTCCTAATTACGATATTATACCAATTATACACAAACGGACAACTATACATTATCCGCATAGATATTGGCATGACAGCATATTAGCCGTGGCGTTTTGTATAAAGGCAGATGTTTTAACTTTGTTTCGCCACTCAAATCTGAAGATGTTGACATTGAAATTCATCATCTTCGCGTGTTTTTTGCACGTCATACAGGTATGTTTTTTTCTTTGATCATTCTGACGGCCAAGTCTGATTTATCGGACCTCAATAAATTGAATCCTTCGTGATTTTACCTTTGTCCTTCACTATAAGTTTTACTACGATCGGTAAGAAGAAAAAAAACTTGAAAAATTTTCTTCATCCCTTTTGTACAAAACTAAGGAAGTTTATATTCTACATACGTCTTCCTTTAGTAATTACCTTAGACCAATGGTTGGATTAAAATCAATTCTAGGGATTGTCCACCCCTGAAGATGACAGTTACGTGGCAGCTGTGGTGGAGTTCGAGTGGACGGATAATACGCAAGAGAACCTCAAAAACTACATCGGATACATTGAAACAGCTGCTGCACAGGTAACGATAACTTATCAAAATTAAATACCTAAATGCTGTTTCACAAGATGGCCTTCATTTTATAAGCTCCCGAATAGTCCGCAAGACAGCAACAAATTCGATTAGTCATTTCCTCTCGTATCTTAACAATTCTTCAATCAATTTTGATCGATTTTGGTCTTGAATGTTGGATTTTTATTCATTTAGTACATACCATATCGTTATTTAACACCCGCAATACAAGTTCTTACGATACTTAGTGCAGGGCTAAGTCAATGTGTGTGTCGTGATGTGGTTATTATTATTATAAATTTACCAAAGCAAATCAAGCAAATGCCATTTTAAAATAGCAATTCAGTGAAATAGCTTAAATCTCCGACCATAAGATCTTCATTAAATTTTTTTTAATATTTGTTACTAATGAAACTCATACATGTTATAAGATTTTTGATCTACAGTCTTTGATCTTACACTTTACTTGTTTTTCACTGATAAAACTCTGAGGAGACTGAGGCCGCTATTATATATATTATCGTTTATTCATCATATTTAAATGATTTCATTTCTTTTCAATTTCTATAATCATAGTTATATGATGTTGAACTTCATCTGTAACCCCCGACGCTAAAAATGAGGGATGTTACAAGTTTGACGAGTCTATCTGTGTGTCTGTCTGTAGCATCATAACTCTCGAACGAATAAACCAATTTTGATATATTTTTTTTGTTTAGAAAGGTGACTTCATCGAGTTTCGATCGATATCGGTTCCCATTTTCAAAAGTTATGGGGGGTGAAACTGTGGATAAACAATCGAATGTTCGCAAATATCTAATCAGGGGTTTTTAAATTATAATTGCTGTTTTTATTTTTGCACCTTAGAATGATCACTTAAATGTTATACATAAATAAGATGGGCAACGATTTAACCGCTGTTTCTGTTGCATTATATGAGTGAAACGAAAAGTAAAAGTCCGCCATGGTATATGTAAAACCACAGCACTACAAAACCATTAAAACCATTTAAAGTAAACTTAACAATTGGCCAATTACGGTTTTATTTTTTTAATGGAACATTTAAGAAAACGGTCAATCATTTTATAAAGACAAGGTACAACTTATTCTACATATAAATGAGTAAATTAAAAATGAATACATGTACGTGAGAGCAAAAGGTTAGGTAGGCTTGTATTCAGGAGTGACGAGTGTATAAAAAAACTGAATAGAGGACATAAAGTTAACAATAATATTAATACTGTAAAGCATCCGTGAGTTCTTTTTTGAATAGACTTTTAGAAGTGTTGGATATGTCGATTTTTGAAAATAAGTTGTTATATGTTCTATGCATTGGTGGAACTAAAGCATTGGATGCGTATTTTGTCTTTGACATGTTATCATGAAAGAGACGTGTGTGTCTTGTTCGCGTGTTAGGGACGTTAAGTCGAACAGCAAATTCTACCAGTGGAATACAGTCTATACAATAATTGCATATATCATATAGATAAAGCATGTCTATGAGGGTACGACGTTGTTTTAAAGCCATCAGTCCAATTTTTTTTCATAACTGTGTGTAGTTGCCCCCTATTTCTTTGGTCCTATACTGTAAAAATCTTCAAAAGATAGCCACTCTAACTTCAAATAAAACATTAAAAATTATGTAGTATTTGCGAATGCTATTTCAATGGATTTAATCTTCATCAAATTAAACATACAGGTACTTAATGCATCTAATAGACATTATAATGGCTCTGTACACAATAAAATTAACTATTCCAAATAATTCCCCTCTCGACCTCCAGCAGACCCTCCTCCCCCCTTCCGCTCCTTACCCCTCCACCACTCTCCTCTCTCCTCGGTGGCGCAGTGATGTAAACAGCCGACTGCTACGCTAGAGGTTCCGGGTTTGAATCCCGGCGGGGCGGGACTTTGTGTTATTTGCAAGACGCATTGTTTCGCTTACCGGTCTTGTATGTTGTACTCTTATCTATGTAGTAAATACCATATCGTTGCTCAGTTTCTGTGACACAAGTTCTTACTATACTTACTGCAGGGCTGAGTCAATGTGTGTGTCGGGATGAGGTTTAAAAAAAACTATAAAATAATTAAACAAATGACTCCTATGTCACTGATCATATTTCTTTGACAATGTAAAAGCGGCCTCACGTCTTGCCCATGGAAGACCATGATGGGTCTGATTGTAACGTTTGATTTCAGGATGCCGACATTATAGTTTTCCCAGAATTGGCTCTCATGGGACATAAAGGCACTGTTCATGTTCCTTTCGACGTTTCTTCATCTATACGAGTTACTCCGGCAGAAAACCCAGCAGCTTATGATGAGGTAATTTCCTATTTACCTTTGACTAGTCTACCGCGCTTTAATATCGCACCACGTGTTCGTCCGTTGTTTGGGAGCATTTTTTCGGAACCAATTTTTAGGCTTATAAATCGCGAATGTAGGTAGGTTGTATTTCAGCGGAAAGAAAAAAAAACAACTCGGTCCAGCCATATCCTAGTTTTGCGAGAATAACGAACAGTTCTTGATTAAAAAGAAAGAAGAAATACAACTATAAGCAACTTACTACACATAACATGACCTGACACCTGCCAGAGGGGCTGGCAAAGGTGTTAAACAATGCATTGCGCATGTTTATATTGAGTCCCTGTGTGACAGCTTTCGAATCTGTGTCCAATACGCGGGCACAATGAGGGACATGGCAGCTACAATGCATGGAGACTCGAACCTTTAACCTGCCCGGTTGGATCGGTCGGTTAACCAAGGAACGTAACAAACTGAACTTTCATGTCTTATTGATATGACAATGACAATAATATTAACATTTTACAAAATATTCTCACTCTTTCCTAATTCTGTTTATTTATTGTTTTAGATAATTGTCATACTGTCAAAAGCCGCAAGAGACAACCAAATCTATCTCGTAGCGAATGTTCGGGAAATAGCATATTGTGATGTTTCTACTCGTTGCTCAGCTGGCGAAACATATAAAATATACAACACTAATGTTGTGTTTGACAGACAAGGAACTGTCATAGCGAGGTAAGCTATGGTCAAAAGGCAAACTTTAGAATCGATTTATATACTTTCATTGAAAATAATAAGAGTTTTTTAATTTTTTCCTAGATACCGAAAAGTCCATGTTTTTGACATAGATAAATTCAGTCCTGGTTCCGGTTTCGGAATGTTCCACACAGATTTCGGAGTTACATTCGGCCTAGCCATTTGCTTTGATGTTTTTTATCAATACCCGTTTATAGAACTAATTAGAAAATTTAAAATTGATAACATGCTCTTTTCGACGATGTGGGTTTCAAATACCCCATTATACTTAGGTAAGTTTGTTTTTGTATTTTTAAATTTTTAATATAATATTATAAAACTAAACTCACGATCAATAAATTAAAATTAATTCATCGCGCTTTGCTCAGGACAAATGTGTTATATTTCTACGCAATGAATTATGGATTGACATGTATCATATGAGAATAAATATTTTTTGGATTTATCCTCATTTCATGGATCGTAAACAAAAAAAAACATGTTTTAAACCCTATAAAAAGTGTGCGTTTATGAAAATTTTTGAAATGGAAAATGGAAGGCACATACCACACCTTAAGAAACTGCTCCTGTCGTCACTCTAATCCGGGAAGGGTTGTCTCAGCCTGCTATCGCTTGACGGTTTTATCTGAACCACTCTTGGTTGCTTATTAATGTCATGTGCTAGAGCGCCATCTATTCAGAATTTTGCGTTATTCGATCCATTCCACATTAAACAGAATACTGTTGGTTTCAGGTACTAACATGCAAATGGCACTAGCCTATAATCTGGACGTAAACATGGTGTGTGCAGGAGCTAACAATGTCACCGGCGGGAGCGCAGGTACTTTACCGCAGAAAAGTATTCACCAACACCATCTGCGGAAAATTTGTCAAAAACACAATTCGACAGTTAGCCGCCGCTCTTAACTTTTTTGTCCTTCTACATAATCACCTACCAAACAAAATTCCGTTGTCAAATAATTGAAATACGAGTATAATGGGTCCAAAATAAAAATCTGCTTTTTAGCCGATTGTTTTTACAATCGATACGTGAGGATATCAGCAGCTATCAAACGACATCTTCTGGGACCCTCAGAAATCAATTTTGAAAGCAAGCGGACCAAATAAGTTTTAATTTTTTTGTACCATTCTTTTCTTTAGATTTGACACCCAAACTTTTGAAAACTACTGGGATCCTCAGATACCAACTTTGAAAGCAATCGGACCACAGACGTTGAAAAGTGTTTGGACCATTCTATTTTAATTATTTGACTCCGGAATGTCGTTTGGTAACAACTGGGATCCTCAGATATCGATTTTGAAAGCAATCGGATCCCAAATGTATTTTTGTACAAAATGCAATATTGGTATCGAAATAAATTAAATTTTACAGAAAAAAAAAGAATTTTACGTAGTATGCGCACGTACATGAACAAAGAAGTTAAGAGCTATGTCATACAGTCGTTTCCCTTGACGGCCTTATTGGATTCTACTCTTTTTAACTAGCGATCAAAGTTTTCAGAGTCTACTGGAGCAATCCGGCTTTTGCCAATATTTGTCCGAAAATAACTCGAGTATCGTTGATCGAGTTCGTCGTGATATTTGGTAGGCGAGTTAAGAGGATTTTTTTAAATCCGAATATCAGCCCAATTGGTCAAAATATAGGGGGTCGCCAGTTTACAGTTCAGAGCGCGCCGCTTATTAGATAAACATCAGGGAAGTTATGTCTGTATAGGCTTCAGGAAATTTATGTGCGATTTGTCCGCTCATAAATTCAGTGATGCGTACCAGTTAGTGTGTTGATATAATATTTGCTTGTTGACGAATTATTGAATTTTGAACTATCGACCCCCTTATCTCGGTTACCCCTAAACTGATCTGGCTTATCGAATTCAAAAAATATTTTTACTTCATTATTCCGCTTACCAAATTTCACGACGATCCGATTAACGATACTCCAGATGGACGAACAAACAATGCTCCACTTACTTACAATGAACTTCACTTACTTCGCTCACTCATTCATTTGATATTCCAGGATCCGGAATATATTCAGGCAAAGCTGGGCCTCTCATCACTATTCAGCCATCTTCTTCACTGTCCCGTATTTTAATTGCTAGAGTACCTAAAGTTCCGGGAAAGGTAGACCATTTTGTATCTGTACTAGTCAGTTTACACACAGCTTATAAACGCTATGAAATGATGTCATTAACGCCAAACTGAACAATCACGCTATAGAATAATTGCTATTTCTTCGCAAGTTTGTTTATTGCAGTTAACACAACTCATCTTAATTTGTCTAAATCTTTACTGATCTTTCTTTTCTTCTGTTTATAGCTGATATGCTCACAATGACCTTCGATTTCAGACTGAACCAAGGCAAAATTGGATGGAGCCAACTCCTGATAGCAAAGATCTACTAATTTTGCCACTCCCCGAAGTGGTTTCCCAAAATACACAGACCCTAGTTCCTGGATACCAAAAATTTGAGCTACATGGGAAACACAATCTCTCCTGCATCTTTGAAGCTAATTTGGAATATCAGAACTCTTCTTTGTTAGATGTAAGGACATCCTTATGGTATAGACATTAATTGGCAGAGGAGACGGCTGGCTTTTTGAAAACCCTCGCTCTACCCTTGAATCAGTAGTCATTTATACCAGCTAAATATAAGCAAAAAACAGTAGATTTTTGAATGATTTCCTCTTTTGGGAGTCGGTAGTTTCAAACAAATTTATACTTTAATCTTAAATCAGGAAACCATGTATAAACCATGCTTAGAGTTCAGATTTTCTTGTACGTTAAAATATTGGCATTATTCACCGCTTTATATAGGAGATTAATTTAGTTTTCTATAGTAAAGAGAGTTTATTGTATCACCCGCTCTTTCACTCAAAAATGCTAAGCATTGTTTATATGTACTTTTCCGCAATTAAGAGCAAAAGCTGAGTCTATAGGCTACAGTGCTTACCATTAAACATAATTATAAATCTTTATTTTAATCATTTTGAATAGTACACACAAGGCCACTAACACCATTTTGTTTTCAGACGCATTACTATCGAGCCTTCGCCTTCTTCGGTAATGTATTAATTAAGGCAAATAAAATAGGGCTCGCAACATGTGGGGTTATTTCGTGTTCTACTATAGATGTGCTCTCCTGCACGGACTTGTAAGTTTTATATAAGAATTAGGCTCCCTGCCGACTACCGGCAATCAATTAATATAAACATTTATGATCGGGCCAAATTTTCCTAGTCTTATGATGGATTTTGTGACGAACTTTTTATTGTAAATGGGCGTTTCACTATTGCAATTAGTACGTTCCATTTTTCACCTTCTATCGGTAGAGGAATCTTGTTTCTGAATTATGTTAGCACTTCAACTAACGCCATATTTTCTATTGGCGCCATGTAGACGTAGCACCTTTTAGTAGCCTATTGCGTAAACCGACAAGTTCCAACAAGTTATTTTCTAAATTTTAACTCATGTGCGAAATTCGGTAATCGAAAACTGCAACTTTGGGTTGCTGCATCTAGCAGTAGTTAATGGAAATTCGTTAAAAAGTTCCAGTTGCACAAACTCGAATTGCTCCGTGTCTATTGAAACAAAAAGTCTTAACAACATAAACTGAAGGTTACAAAAATGATGTACACAAAGGCGCGATCACACTCCTAATTAATAGAATTTATTTTTCAAAGAATATGCAAAGAATAAGAATATACGATAAATAAATTGAAAAACCAAATTAAAGTTCTTGCATAATCTTTGTTGATTTTTTTTTTTTTATCGTAAAGTATGTAAATGTAATGTGTATGTATGTCAAATTATGATCATAAAAATAAAACATTGATATTTAAGTGCAATGATTACTAATCCACTTTATTCCATTTTAGCTACGCCCTGACAAAAGATAAAGAAACAATCCTGATTAAGGATTTAAAAATTACGATGACATCATTGAAATGGGAGTTTGATCCGATCACTGGAATTAGTGAAGTGGTGTACTTACCCTCATCTTTGAAGGCCAACAAGTACTTCGTTCATCCTACCGAATTTACCACATACCATTACAATACTGAGAATAATGCAACACGTGTGTTCCAACTGGATGTCCCTCAGAAGGATTTGTACTCTTTCATCATTAACTCAAGGATCGGCAGCGATTTGATTTCTTTAATGAACCTTCAATAAATTTGTTTTCATTAATATTTTTTCATTTGCGGCGAATACAAAAGTATATTTGTGATTTTAACCCATTGTTTTAATGATCCCGCATAATTTCGAATTCCAGAAATTTGACATTAAACAAAAAAAAGGTACTACTCTTATGTTAATAACAATAACCACATCACGATACACACATGGGCTCAGCCCTGCACTAAGATTTAATCTTGTATTTTTTAATCTACTAGGGTCTCACAACACAGGCTTACGCCTAGTATGAAGGGCATTAGTTTTATACCAAATAGTAAAATATTAGTTTTAAAGTAAATAAATAAATTAAATAAACATCGCAAGCATTGAGCAACGAAATGTTATATAGTACATAGATAAGAATACAACATTCAAAACGGGTAACAAAACTGTGCGTCTTGCAATTAACAGAAAGTTCCACCCGCAGCGGGAATGAACCCCGGAACCTCTAGCGCAGCAGTCGGATGTTTACACCACTACACCACCGAGGTCGTCGTTATTAATACAAAATGTGATCTACAGTATTGAATAAGAAGATTACGATGATGAGCCAAAACACTTGTAACTTTCTGATGATATCCATACGTATGTCCCTGCCATTTAACTTGGACTAAGATGATTTGGATAAAGACAAGATTAAGGCATATTTTTCTCGTAAACATAACATAAAATCACGCTGTAATTAATCCCTTGAGAGTGATAGGCAGAGGTGTTAAACACCGCATTTCGCATGTTTATGTTGAGTCCCAGTGTGACAGGTTGCGAATCTGTCGCCACTATCCGGGCACATTGAGGAACATGACAGCTGCAACGTACGAAAACCCGAGACTCGAGCCCTCGACCTGTCGGATCACGTAAGAAACCGTACTACATCCTCATATATTTTTGTGTTGTAATATCTTATGATTTTATCCCTGCACTGACGCGTGTTAGTTTCTCCGCGTTAATTTGCAAAGAGTATGTACTTTAGTCTTGCGTGTAGGGCCGACGATCTTGTAAGGGATGCAGCTGGATGCAAGCTGTACAGGATCCCTCTGTTTGACACCTGGCCTTTGTCCAATAGTGGTCGTATTCTGGCTATTGATAATAATATTGCAGTTTACTTAAAGGTATTTGTATGTAAGATTTATAAGTGTACACACATACACCTCCTTTACCAACAACTATTTCAGTGTTCAAACGCATTTTTTATTTAGTTTTCCTTCCGTAATCGAACAACAAATAGCTGGAAACCAACCGTCTTTGTAGCTACTAACTATTTCGTATTTTTCTCTGCATCGACTTCGTCAACATGAAATTGACACACGATATGGATAAATCACGTGACCGTCGTCTTCGTTAAGGTGGATTAAAAGGCTGACGAACTCTGCTGTAAATTCATCTGTGTCATATCTTCTACTGAGGACCGACTACTTTTGCTGCTTACTGCTGTTACTTTCTATGAATCCTTTCTATTAGAATTTAAGTTCATTAAAAAATTTCCATTAAATCTGAAGCATAGAAAAGTTATTCGAACTCATGGAAAAGAAGACTCTCAGTTATACCGCGTTTCGTAAATTGTCGTGTGAGATAAAACAGTCGACTGTGCTTCGCCTCGGTAACGCTCGGAGGCGCTCGGCTCTAATCGGACCCCTGAATCTACTGTTACGTTCTAACTGCACTCAGGGAGGCAATCAGGCAAACTCAAGATTTTGCCTACTTTCGTATATAGTTCGGGTTCAGTTTCCATATAACAGTATATATTCAGTATTTTATTTTGTTTAATTTGAAACATGTTACGTTAATTGTTTGTTATTATTTAATATGGGATTTTAATGTTTATTTGTGATTTAATTTTTCGGTTTCGATTGTGACTGTTAATTATTGGAAACTTCAGTGGTAATTGTATTATTATTTGTTAATTCAAATTTAAAATTATTCGTTCCTAAAATAAACAAATAAAAAATAAATAACCTTTTTAATTATTTAGGAACATCAACAGCAAGCTGACAGAAACATAGAAATTACTTATATATCTGTAAGCACTAATTACTGTTTGTCCTTACTAATGTTATAAACGCGATAGTTTGTAACGGTGTATGGACGAATGGATGTTTGTAACTCTTTCACGCAGAAACTAATAATAATAATAATAATATAATAATAACCACATCACGACACACACATTGACTCAGCCCTGTAGTAAGTATCGTAAGAACTTGTGTCACAGGAACTAAGCAACGCTATGGTATATACTAAATAGATAAGAATACAACATCCAAGACCGGTAAGCGAAACAATGCGTCTTGCTGACTGCTACGCTAGAGGTTCCGGGTTCGAATCCCGGCGGTTGCGAGACTTTGCAAGACGCATTGTTTCGCTTACCGGTCTTGGATGTTCTATTCGTATATATGTTGTATTTACCATATCGTTGCCTAGTGCCTGCAATAAAAGATTATATCTTAGTGTAGGGCTGAGTGAAAGCGTGTGTCGATGATGCGGTTATTATTATTATGAACAACCAATGCTTGTTTTTTTATAAATATCTAAAGAACAAAAATGAAAGAATTGAAGTATTGTTTTAAATTGAGGGGCTTGTGTATTCTGATTACAGCCCTGTGTGAGGGTGCATCGTACGCGCAGGCGCGCTCTGTCAATACAACCACCCCCGCCCTAGAGGACACCTCTACACGCGCCCATCGACTCTACCCTTTTTATAAAACGAAAAAAAAAATAAAAACACCGGCACCCAACACACCAAAGCCAATGAAAATCTGGAAAAAAGGATTTCAAAGCAGTAATTCCAAAACAGAATGCGTTAAAAATAACGATCGACTCATTGAATCATTTCGAGTGTTTTACAAGTGACGTGATGTTATAACAAAGTTATAGTGTTCCATAGGAAGTGAACGAAGGATAATGGTGATGTTAACTAAAAGACAGATGCTTTTATGAAATTAAACAGTGACATAATATATTTTTTTTCTTTAAACTAATTATGACGGTCTTGCGTAACGTCGATCGTAGCAGGTAAGATTCTAGATTGCATCTCTCATCTTGTGTACTAATTTACTATCGAAAACCATTAATAAGTTAAGGAATGATCCACTTATGATTTCTATGAGATACCAGCAATATTGGAGCAAGACGTTATCAACAAAGATTCAAGACCAATTGCTGTCTTGAACCTTTAAAGTCAATCGCGTTGGCAAAGTAAGAGGTTTCTATATAATAATTGAGTTGAGAGTATACCCTTTGTAATAATTGAGTTCGTGATCGGCTTTCCATGGAAAATGATCAAGGAAGCGGCCACAAGCTCATCTGATGATAGGTGACGATGTGGGCGAAGGTGATACAAGCATGCCTAGAAAATGCCTATTTACTCTCAACTTGAACAGGTTCTCAGTACCAATCCTTAGCCATGCAAATGACATTTATCGCACAGTCTAAACAAAATAAATGCATAATATTTCAATTAGTGCTATAATAGCCATGCTTGTTACAAAATAAAAACAAATCGATTTTTGTATGAAAGACCATCAGTAAGGGGTTAGTGACGATATTGTTTTTTAATTCTTTAAGACAACGAAGTTCATAATGTCACTTTTTGTGTATTATTCTCTGTTACTAGTATTTCACTTGTCTAAAAGGTTCGTTAACATACAGGATTCTGATACTAATTATGGCTGAAAAAAACTTCTAATAACTGGCTTTGTCCACCCTAGTAAGGATTCAGAGAAACCGTAAGTGGACTCCTGTACATAAATCAGGGCATAGACCATGGCTTGCCCTTGTGACTATAATATCCAAAAAATGAAATAATTTTATTCCAAAAGAGTATTAATTCAAATTAATTTTAAAAAAGGATACATATAATAATAACCACATCACGACACACACATTGACTCAGCCCTGCAGTAAGTATCGTAAGAACTTTTATCGCAGGTGCTAAGCAAGGATATGGCATATACTACATACATAAGAATTCGACATCCAAGACCGGTAAGCGAAACAATGCGTCTTGCAAATAACACAAAGTCCCGCCACCGACGGGATTCGAACACATGACTCGATCACCTTGTATGGGACCGAATCTGGGGTTCCTTGCCGGTATCTACCCCAACTTAAATTAAACCGGTGTGGTAGGGTTAAGAAAAAAATTAAATTCATTTGATTGATTTTACTTCTTTTAACTTTACGACTTATATTTTTTTGATTACGGTGACTGCTTACCACCAGGCGTACAGTGTGGTTCTTTGCCACCTAAGTGGTAAAAAATCGCAATTTGTTTAATTTTAGCTGCAACGTAACCTTTGCCCTCATTACTCATTACTTATTCAACCGGAACGGGAATCACGAAAATTTTGCTGTTTAAATAAACTAAATTTAAAATACTCGTATTTATATATTATATAGTTTATTCTAATTGAATATCAACACACAAACAATAACAAAGTCTACAAAGCTTAAGGTTAACATTAACCGGTATTTTAACAAAAAAATATACTAATAAAAGTTAACATTAACAAAAAATATACTAATAATTCGCAAGTTTTGATACGGCTCTTGCTTGTTTATAAATCTGCGGTCTAGTTTTTCACGAAATTAAACCTCTTTAACAATGAAAGTCTCTTAATTTCGAATTTCAAATATTTATATAATTAGCACTAGTAATTTTAATTACTTCGGTACAATATTAAGTCTCGATGAGAAGAACATTAATGAAAACCATTCTACATAAATAACATCTGAACGAAGTCCTGGTGACTTTAATAAATTCTCCTAAGTCTCCGAGTCTAATGGGCGATTAACCTATCAAAGTCCAGCGGATTAAGGTTCGAGTCACACTGCGAAACACTTTTTTTCACTACTTATATTAGAACAATTCAATTATGAAGAAATGAATTTTCGCATAATATTAAGCGACGCAATGTTTATTTAATAAAAAATTACAAAAAAATATCAAATTGTTTATCAAATTATGTATTTGAATCAAACTTAAGCAATTTAAGTATTATTATTTTAGTTTTTTATTTATTTATTTATTAAGTGGGATTTGTTGCTAAGTGGCAATATCGCCCCGTAAAGGCAAAGAATATAAAAACAGCTACAAAAACAAATATTAACACAAAAAAATTACAATTGATGAAAAACGAAGTCTCAGCATGGAGGATTGGACAAATGTTTTAGTTGTGGAATATCAACTAAATAAATTAAACGCGAGATAAACGATTTTGATTTTTAAATTTTACATTTATAATATAAAAATGAATCGCAAAATGTATTGGTAAGCGCATAACTGAACAACGCCTGGACCAATTTGGCCAATTCTATTTTTTTTTAATTCGTTGAAGTTCAAGGATGGTTTTTACGGCGACGAAAATTCGAATAATTATAGGAAAAACTATAAAAACAGCCCTTTTCTCTTTCCCATACAAAAGGTTTTGTTTTCTATATGACAGGACGAAGTCTGTCGGGTCCGCTGGTTTCAAATAAAAAAGGGTAACTTCATAAGATGATATCGGAATCGATGTCTGCATTTTTATAATCATTGTTTTATTATATCTAAATATAATATAATTTTCTTTTAGACTACGGCCCTCTTACGCTACATCTCGTAGCAAGCTTACTACGAACTACGGTGACTACGAAATTTTGTGACATCTCGAGATTATTTATTTTAGATTGGCTTTGAATAATACTTATAGTGCAAACAATATACATTTATGTCATTAGAATTATACATAAATCTGTACTGGTACATGAAACTAATTACAATAAGCTATTTCAATATTATTGACATACACTGTAGTGAAATGACTTTTTTTTGTTTATCTCAAATCATATTGATTGGTTTTGTTTTCACAATTTTCTTGTTCAATAAGATGTTTATGGAAATATTTTAACAGTAATGATCTCAAATCAAATTTAAGCAATTGTAGATACATATTTTCACGAAACCACTAAGCATTTTTAATCATAAGACGTTGCTTGTTAAGAATTAAAGTTTAAATAAATATTCAGTAATTCCAGTATGAAACTTATAAACAATATAATGGTCAAATTAAAAAATGTGATAACGTAATGTGCAATGGTCTGGTTTGGTGAGGACGTGGTAGCTCAGTTTGTTGACGTGCCTTGGATAACCGACCAACCCGATCTGGCAGGTTGAGGGTTCGAATCTCGAGTTGCCGTAAGTTGTAGTTGCCATGTTCCTAATTGCCCGAATAGTGGCGACAGATTCGCAACCTGTCACACTGGGGCTCAATATAAACATCAGAAAAGCGGTATGTAACACCTCTACCTACCCCTTTCGAGGTACCCCTTACCCCTTTTTTAAATATCAAACTGATTGATTTTATATTAAACATAATCAATAATAATAAATAATGTTTAAAAACAATATCTTGAGACAATTCAAATAAATTGCCTGAGTCCCAAAATAAGTCACAGACTTGCACTATGGATACATTAAATAGATAGAAAATAACTATGACCTCAGAGAAATTATTCATTTTCATCACAAAAATATCTGACCGATCTAGGAATCGAACCCTCACGAATCACAGCCAACGGTTTAAGACGCTGCGCCACGGAGGCCGTGCGTCAATAATTTGTTGAAAGGTGAATCCGACACATTATTTATGAGCATTTATTACATATGAAATGCATTTGAACACGCAAATGGCATGGGCATAGATCGATAACAATAATTAATTGTTTATTTGTATTTAGGAAACAATTTACTTTAATTAAGAATAACTTATTTGAATAAATCTTACACAAATAAAGTATCCATTACAAAAATTACAAAAACGAAGCTTCAAGTGACTAAGTATGTTCCGATGTGCACTGCGAGCTCTGCGCAATGGTCTCAGCAGTGTAAAATTCGTTCCGTTATAAACCGGCAGTACACTGCCGCAGTGCTCTATGGAAATATATGACGTCATGAATCGCCGCCATATTTCCACTGCGAGCACTGCCGTTTTCGATGTAAGGTGCTCGCAGTGCTTTGATCAGGTGAAAAATAGTTTTGACTGGAAGAACAGTTTGAATCACTGATTTATTTATAACATAAACTCACGCCGTAATTAATCCCTCGAGAGCGGTAGGCAGAGGTGTTAAACACCGCATTTGAAGTGTTGAATCCCAGTGTGACAGGTTGCGAATCTGACTCCACTATCCAGGCACAATGAGGAACATGGCAGCTACAATGTACGGCAACCCGATACTCGAACCCGCGACTTGTCAGGTCGGGTCGGTCGGTTAACCAAAGCACGTAACAAACTGAGCTACCACTTCCACGTCACGTGTGATTTATTTATAAATAAATAAAAGGTTGTGGCTGTGAATATAACAATGGCAACGTTAAAGAAACTAACGTAATGGGAGTTTCACGGTATACTGTGATAGTTCCGTTTTAAATAGTAACCAATACCAGGCTGTTAAGGAACGGCGTCGCAGTATACTGAATTGACGTCATAGCTCACAGTGGTCGCAGTGTATATCGGAACATACACTTTATCCATATGAGCACCAAAACTGTTACATTAATTTCACTTTTTATTTCTTCGCAGCTACTCAATCCTACATTTAAATACGAATGTGTAGTATGTAGTATTGTAGGTACCGTTAAAAAAAAAAAACTACAAACATAGATAAGAATATCACTGTTCTCATATTTGATTATATTAAAGATTAAAGTATGTATTATGAAACAAAAATATATACAAGTTTTATGAACGCATATTAAACGGTAGTTTATACAAAATTAAATTAAACCGGCCAAGTGAGAGTTGGATTAGCATACGTTATATAGTCCAAGATTTAACATTACATATATGTGAGTGGAACGGTCACACTCGCAACTAAAATTGCGCAATTTCGAGCTATTTGGCAACACACAACAATCATGGCAATCAAGGGAACAACAAGCATGTTACGGCAATATAGCAACTAGTGCTTAAGAATTGCTCCAGATTGCTCCAATCACTCCTGATTGATCCACTACACTTCCCTAGCAATAATTGCTTAAAGAATTGCCCATGTAAAGGCACCACTAGAAACAGCGATCGTAAAGGTCGATGGCAAATCGCCTAAAAATTATGTTATTTTAATTTTTATTAATTGTTACTATAGCAACAGCAACGCACAAGAAAAACTGTCTTCATATTCTCATTTTTCTCAATAGGTGGGTACAGTTCAGGCTGCTGACATAAAGACGGACTGAGAGCGGACTTAGAAATAGGGTTCCGTTGTCCCCTTTCTGTGCGGAACCCTAAAACCTACAAGCTACTGTAAGCGTTGGTAGCGACAGCCCATAAAACCCGCAATCAATCTACGTTAATCGGCAAAAAATAAACTGGAGTTTTCCTCTCTCTAAATTGAACCTTAATGTTTTAAGTTAAGATTTTAATTTGTACGGCAACAAATTACTGCAGCGGCTTCAGAATGGTGCAATGCATCATGCACAGGGCTTTTATGAATGACTTTACTATGTCTTTTTGTGCTAGTTAAAAATTTCGTTTCATAGCTTTTTTTGTTCGTAATTTACAGTTTCCGTGTATGTGTTTACGTACAATTATAAGGGTTTTGAACTGTACTGTGTAGTTTAAACAAAATTTTTGTGGCCTATTTTTAATGCAATGTACATAATTTATCGTTATCGTATGCAAGTGATGATTTTTGCGTATTTGTTATCGTTACAGTTTGACTACACGTAAAATAATATAGCTATTTGCTTATGACTTTTAAGTTCTGAGTTTTATATTAAATCTGATACATGAAGGACGCCACTGTTAATCCTGGTGAACAGGAGTTACAGTGGTGGGACAGAGTGGCGGGTGTGACCCGATTTTTTTTTTTTTTTTAAATGAAGTTTTATATTAAATATCAGAAGAAGGAATCGTTAATTTGGTAGTTATTTTTATACATTAATCGTAATTAATCGAAAGAAGTTCTCACTTCTTATTTCCATTTTCGCAGAAATGTTTTCAACAAAAGAAATAACTTTCTTAAAATTGAGAACAACTAAGTGAAGCTGTAAAAAATTCTTCTCGAAGAATCCATAAAAGCTGACCAATAGCAAACGTGCTCGAGTCGATGTGGTTGTGAAACTTGTGGCGAAACTTCGAGGATGCCATAAACTCTTTAGTGTGAAATATAGCGGAGTATCACGCGCGGAGTCTGTTTTTACTATTCTTTCTTTACATTTGATAACCTACTGATTTATTTATCTGAATTACCAACGAATAATACACATGAATGCAACACAACTTAGAGACTAATATCATTCCTTGTGTTTATCCAATTACAGGTAATCACAGCTAACATAAAATATAATTAAAGAAAAAACACAGATTCTATTTGTCATACTTATACATGAAAAAAACTAAATTAAATTGGACTATTGGAACATAGTAACATAACATTTTAGTGGTAACAATTATAATACCCACATCGCAATACGCACATTGATTTAGCGTTAAGTGTTAGATATTTCACTGGAAAAAAATTATCAAATGCGATTTGGACTCACGCACCGAGGGTTCCGTAAGAACATGTAGGTATGTAAATAGTTCATTCATCACTAGGATCGAGTATCGGAGATTTTTTCCTTTTTTTCTAATTACGTTTTTTTTCGGTAATTTAACTACAAACATAAGGTTTACAGATTGCTTCCTTTATTTATGCTCTATGACATACCTTCTTATCAAATTTCATGACTTTAGGTCAAAGGAAAGTACCATATAGGTTTTAATTCCCTTCGCAAATAAAAGGATTCCCCTTTGAATGGGAAATGTGACAAAGAATATAATATAAACACACATTCAGAAGAATATATATATATATAGATATATATCAGAGATCTAAAATAGAGGAGAGTAGGCATATAATTTAATCATGTGTGTGTGTTGTTAGTGAGGAACCGTCAAAACATTTCCTTTTTATATTCTGTCCGACTGTCCGTCCGTCTGTCAGCGGGCTGTATCTCATAAACCATAACAGCTAGTAATTTAAAATTTTCAGATAATGCATACTTCTGTTGCCTTTAGATCAACCAATACTAAAACCATACTAACTAAGCTTCAACTCGGTCATCATGCGGTGTCGAAAGCATTGACTAGAGGCTGTCCACAGGGTTCAGTGCTGGGGCCGTATCTCTGGGCCTTTTCCATTGTAGTCTCCGCTTTGCTGGGAGGGAAGCCTGAAACCGCTTTCTTACTACCTCCAATTTTTTCTGATTAAATTCGTTGCGGGTCCCAAGACAGCCGTTAGGGTGTCCGGGCACAGCCTGTGCGTCATTGCACAGGTGCATTATTAGTTGATTATTCGATCAAAGGACGCCACTGTTGATCCTGGTGAACAGGAGTTGCAGTGGTGGGACAGAGTGGCGGGTGAGCCCGGAATAAAAACATAAAGAACATAAACAATACAAGAAACGTGATTTTTTGAAGTTTTTGCTTGCTCTTGTTTATTTTACGAAGATATTTAAAAATTACAGATGGTCTAATATTGTGCAATACTACGGAACCCTTCATGTGCGAGCCCGACTCACACTTGACCAGATTTGTAGTTAGGATCTTTTATATTTTGATCTAAATTGTTACTAGCATTTGTGTATGGCTTTACCTTAGTCAAATTGACTGGCGATACGCTTCAAGCCACTTCAATTAATCGTTTATCAAAGTTAGATGGCAATAATTGGTCTGACCCATCTCTTAGGGCTGAGGTTAGCGCCGTTGTTGCAGAGCATCTCTATTGTCCTCCCTTATGATATCAAGGACACCCTCGTCCCACCCGTCCCGAAGGGGGGACAGCTCCCTGTCACGAGTCACCTCACCATGCCCTCCAAACAAACGTTGTGTTAGTTAAGACACCAGTTCTTATGACAATTTCTTTCAAACTATGAAGTAGTATTTTTCATTTTTAGATAAAGTTTAAAGACAATGATTTGGAAATCTTGTAAAAAAAAGTAATATTTCTTTATCTACTTAAGTTGTCTAAAACAAATATAAGAATCAAAACACTTCGTTTATTTGTAGGTCTAGTTTTTCGGTATCCTTTGTCTGTTTCAATCGAAAGAGGTCCCAAAATGTTTTTCACTAAACAATTTTACGTTCTACTAACTGTATTTATTTAAATACATACTTCTTGAAGGATCCAATGTCACCCGGACAATTGAGATCTATCTAACGAAACCTCATTTGTTAAAATCGGATCAATAATTATTGCGCTACGAGCGAACATCGATACACACATACGTACATACGGTACCAAAATCATAACCCTCGCCGAAGTTGGGGTAATAAAATGTAAAAAATTTCACAATATACATTTTCCGTGTCTGCGCTTAAGCGCAATTAATTGCAATCTATATTTCATTTTTAACTTTTAATTCAATTTGGATACAAATGAAAATGAATATATAATGAAACAAGACTAGAACTGCATGGGCTTGTGACCTCTCCCGACAAAAGGGAAGAATAAAACCAAAAAAAAATTGTGTCAGCCTTGTCAAAACTGACAAAACGCCGGAATATTTGCTAGAGAGAGCATAAAAGAACTTACTAGAATTATTTTATATTGTTATCATCACATACATGACTCGACAACCTTCTGCTAAACAGGGCGCAGCTGTATCAAAAAAGGTTCCTGGGTCGAAACCCGGCAGGGTCGGCATTTATTATTGGCAAGGTGATGTTTCGTTCCCTGATCATTGATTTAATATTCATATTTATATCCGAGTACAATTGTTTCGACTGCGATTCAATCTGCGAAATCTTAAACTATACTATTTGTCTGTACGTGTGTTTGTCACTTAAATCTTCCTAAAGGGCAGGACCGATTTTGATGAAATTTTGTGTAAATTTCAATGTGTTCCTGGATGATTAGAAAACACAATTGGACCCTGTAGGTGGCGCTACTGTATTCCCCTAATCACCAAAGGCGTTACGAAGATCGCCGAGTCAGCTAGTAAGATTATATAAATTCAGGGCTGAGTCAATGTGACTTGAATGGGGTTTTTTTATTTTAATGTTTTATCTTACCTTGTAGATCTATGAAAATATCGAAACTTTTCAGTAAGAACATCTTTCGTAAAGCAACTAAATTTTTTATATTGTTTAAAGTTTATTTAGATAACTTCTGAACTTTATTTTAAAACATTTTCATGAATAACAAACAATAATTTTATAGATAACCAAACAACCCTTTCAAACAATTATTTTATAGTTAAGTTAACCTTAGAAACTTTTTCTTTTTAAAAATTTGCGCTGAAATGTTCTTCCTAGGTACATTAAATGAAGCTTTTACTTAATTTTGACTTCAAATAAACAATTAACGCAAAACCCTTGTCGTTTTACAAGCATCATTTACAAAGCGGTGTCAGACAACATAAAAAATGCTCTACATTCACGACAACAGTGACTGTTATTTAAAATACTCCCACACTCGTACCGTTTATTTGTCTGGTACTTGAAGCTGCCAAGTGTCAAGTGGACTTGAATACTGTAGGCGTAAGCCCAGCTCAAATAACAGGTTCATATTCAAAGCCTTTGATTATGACAGGGAAATAAACAAAGTTTAAATCATTCATTTATCGCCTTTGTTTCATTAAATATACTACTCAAAACAAAATAAGGGCCACGAGGTATTTTTTCATTTTGGTGTAAATTATTAAACATTTACATATTGAAAGTAGTAAAATATTGAGTATACAAACTCTTTGATACCTAAACTTTTTAATATTGTAGTATTCATCTAATGCTGACAACAATTTTAAATAAAATTTGATTTAAAATTATTTTTGAAAATTTTGATTCCATTTTCTTTGTCGTTTTGCTTTCCTTAGCTTCTTGGTTTATTAGAAATTATCAGAGTTCATTGATATCTTGAGTCAGAAACATCTTTTGCAATGTGCCACAAGCACGCAGGCGTCATATGGACTCGCTGACAGCAACCAGAGCCGTTACAATGATTGAAGAAGGTCATTCGCAGCGATCTGTGGGTTTACAATTGGGATTTTCTCGAAGAGCTATTCAAAACCTATGGAGTCGTTTCCAAGAGACCGGCAGTGTTAGAAGAAGACCTGGTTCGGGCAGAGTTCGCATTACAACAGCTCAAGAGGATCGTTACATTCGATTAAGTGCGCGCCGAGATCGCACAACGACGGCCCGCAAGCTGCAAAATCGTTTACGGCTCACAACGGGTACTCGTGTCAGTGACCAAACTATTCGTAATCGATTGCATGAAGACCAGCAGGCATCAAGAAGGCGAGGATAAGCTTACACGGCAAAACTGAGCTCGCTATTTTAAATGAGGGTACTGTTACTGCTCAGCGGTATATCGAGGAAGTTGTCAGACCACATGTGATCCCATTTGCCCAGCGAGCGGGTCCTGGATTCATCTTGATGCAAGACAATGCTCGTGCACACACGGCTCAAGCGACTCTGTTTGTACTGGAAGCGTCTCAAATTCAAGTCTTTCCGTGGCCGGCTAACTTTCCGGACTTAAATCCAATAGAGCACATGTGGGATCAGTTGAAACGAAGAGTTAGAGACTGTGATCAGGAAATCCACAACCAACAGCTACTTATCAACGCTGTTAAAAGGGCCTGGGAAGAGATTCCAATGGAAAATGTCAGGCATTTGATTGAGAGCATGCACTCCAGGAGTGCGTAGCGAAACGAGGAGGGCATACTCGTTACTAAAAGATGAGCATGGAGTATTTTCTTTTGTTTTCAGTAACTTTACATTGTTTTCATTTTTAACCCTAAATGTGATTTTTTCTTTCAAAAGCAAATAAACTTTTTAATCATTATTATTGGAATAAGTTTATTGGTCTACACGGTAAAAACAACATTAGTTTTCGTTATGGAGACAAAAATATATGTATTGGTTTTACTATTTTCATGGTACAAACAAAATACCTCGTGGCCCTTATTTTGTTTTGAGTAGTATATTTACTTTAAAACATGAGTCGAAGTCAAAATGATTTTTATTCGAATAGATAAGCACTTTCAAATCGTTTTTTTGTTTTATTACACCAGTTCGAAATGCTATTTCTAAGGGAAAGAATCCGGCAAGAAACCTCCGTAGTTGCTTTTTTCAATATTCAAAATACAAAAAATTTCTGGTACATTGTATAATTTGTATAACATAATAATTCTAGTTTTGTAATAATTGAATATAATAATATGACATATAAATAATAGATAAACATTTAAATAAAACGCATCTTCTAACATACGGTCGCCTAGTAGCCGTCATGTCAGCGGAAGTCACGATATTTAAAAAAATCGGTTTTAAAGTTCACTTATAAGAAATATTATAATATATAAATTTATGGAATATGACGTAATAGAACAATATGAGAAACTATTGTCCTTATTAGTACTACAGAACAGTTTGTACTTTTTTGTCTCAAATTGTTCCATAGAACAAATTATATATCAACTTCAAGAAGTTGAAAATTTATAAAAAAAATATTATGTAGCGAGTAATCTTAGTTTTTTTTTATTATTTTTAACTTCACAATTTAATACATAACATTGGCGTAGTCGTGCAATAAGATTGTGGCCAGGAAATAAAATTGGTTGACGTTTTTCCCAACTGCCAGGAAAGGTTATGTTTTTCGCGCGTATCTCGTATGCTTGTTTGTTTATCCAGTGGCTTTCGTGCAACTCTTTTCACTATTAATCGACCGATCCGACCCGGCAGGTCGAGGGTTCGAGACTCAGGTTGCTGTAGTTGTAGCTGCCATGTTTCTACATGTGCCCGGATAATGGCGACAGATTCGCAACCTGTCACACTGGGACTCGAAATAAACATGCGAAATGCGGTGTTTAACACCTATGCCAACACCTCTCGAATGATTGCGGCGTCAGTATATGTTATGTTGTTATTATGTTTGCTTTTCAATATTTCGCGTGAACCTTGCGATTTTTAAGAATGTTTAAAGTGGACTTTCAGGAGATACATATGCCAGTTTTTGTTGAAATAAAATACAACACCGAGGCAAAAGCTTGATACAAAAATTTAATTATAAATTGTAATAAACCAATACGCCTAAGGGCCAATTAGTATACACGCAACCTGTTGATTTAAAACATGCTTATCGTTATATTCATATTAATAATAATGGCTTATTAAACACAATATAAACTCCATAGCTTGTTTTGTTTGATAACCAACATGAAATGGCGTAATTTAAATTTATGTTGCCACATTAATTAGCTGATAATTAATTTAGTACAACATATTAGTTGACTTCGTTTTGCTCGTACTAATGTTTATCGCGTGTTTTGTGTATTTATGCCTTTTATTTAACTCTAGGGTACAATTCTATTAATTGTTTTAAATATGTTTACGTGTGGGGGACGCGGTAGCCGAGTCTCGGGTTGCCGTACCTTCGCTGCCATGTTCCTCATTGTAACACCTAGTCAAACCCCTCTCGAGGGATTACGGCGTGAGAGTATATACTTACTGTTAAAACAGTAACTATGATTGTTTTTGACAGAATAGGAATCAAAATTTGTTTCCTCCTCATAAAAGAATTCAGTAGTTAATGTCTCTTTTCTTTAATCTCAATGGCAAATGAATAGTTATCCTTACTAATAGTAGAAACGCGAAAATTTTAAGTGTTCGAAAATGATGTTTCACGCAAAAACTACTTAATGGAGTTTGATGAAACTTTACAATAATATAACTTATACATGAAAATAACACATAGGCTATGAGAATCCTCCACCGATAAATTTCAAGTCATTTAAAATCCTATCAGAACTATTTTCGATTTCTATTTTCCAATTCTTGAACAAAAGTAAATAATGAAAATTAATTTTTGAACAATCACACAAATAACCTGTTAATCTTTGTTAAATTAAGTATGGAATGTTTGTTTATGTTTTTATGTAAATTAAAAACGAATACAACAGTTTAAGCAATTCCATATAAGTTACATGCGTTTCAGATTTAAACGTCATTTTTAAATTTGTACGATCTGTTTCAACATGAAGCTATCATTCACCATGAAGATATCAGTCACAAATAATTAAAAGATATCAATACCGTAATAGAAGACATTAAGTATAAGAAAAACTGGTTTGTTGCTAATTATCTCCTGAATGCGATTTTAAAATCCAACAAAACCGATAAATAGTTCAGTAGAAAAAATCGCGACGTCACACCTAAGTATTGCCATACAAAATATATGAAGGAATCATGTTTTGACAGATATTTTAAAGTATCCCAACTGATAAAGTCATCATCCCCATTGCTGGATCGAAGATAGGATTTACTGAAATTATTTCGTTGATACGGCTTCTTCACGGTAATCCATTTCTAAGTTAAGATCATTAGGAAGACGCCTTCCAGCCTGTCTGTGGTCATCACTCTAAAACTATTCTTATACACCTACCTTAATAAACGCATTAATAAAATATTTACGAATATTTTTAAACCTAATTAGAATGTGTCGCAAATACAATATTTTTCATAGCGACCTTGATATTTTTTACGAGAAACCAGGAGCATTTAGGCTTGCACTGCTTGATGCAATAGCTGCTTAGATCCTTCTATCTAATTAATAATGTAATCTTCTTATTCTCTACCTTGTTTCAAATTTAAGGGTTCTCGTATTTGTTTATATAAGTTTTATGTTGTCTTGTGTTATAGTATTGTTATGTGTATTTTTTATGAATGTGGTGTATACCTATAATTGGCATATATATGTAGATGTAACATTGTGACTGTCCATATTTAAATGTTTTGATATGTATGCTGTTGGTGTACCAAAATAAATAAAATAAATAAACCTTCAAAGAAACCATTTGGTTTTTTGTAATGTTTTTACAATAGCGCTACTCCTAGAGGATATCCTTAACCTTTAGAGAAACAGCCTAACGGAACATGTTTTTTTACGCTTGTTCCAGCTCGCGCTAGCACGGTGATGTCGGCATGGAGGTGGTGCTGCCCATGGCGCTGGTGTGCGTGCTGGCGGTGAGCGGCGCGCCGGGCACGACCCGACGCCGCCCCGACTCCGTCTCCGACGAGCCCATCCTGCCCGACGAGGATGACGACCTCCACACCTTCGACTACTACGACGAACAACGCATCAACATCTCCCGTAAGTGATATGTTTCGTGGGACATGGTCCTGCTTTTCTGATAGACACGAGTTAGAGATCTGAGGTTGTCCCGTTCGCGTTGTTCTGATACACATACTTCGTTAGACTTGTACGGCTGGTCTGATGGACACGTTTAAATTTAGTGATCTGACTGTACGGCTATTCTGACAGACATGGCTTTTCCTATTTTAGACCTAAGAAACTTATCCATGTAGACCTGTCAATGCGACCCCAGCCACTCAGTTTCAAAGGATGGTTAAAGCGTGTGTATAATCCGGTGTGGGTTGGTACGATAGCTTACATTTTGTATGTACAGACGGCCACGCAGCTTCACATAACAAGTGCAATATCAATCCTTATGCTCTACAGCTTAAGAACGATACAAATCAAATAGGTTAAGTTGATCCGCCCCCTTAGAGAAGTATCATTTTCCGCAGGCGTTTACGTTGACAGAAAATAAAAATGTATGAAAATAACATTGCAATAACGTAACTTGAGCGCTAGGAGGTATTGTAAAATAGGCCAGCTTGTCGCCGCATCTAACCAGTAAGTAACTAACGATGCAGCCGAAGGCGCATGCTTTTTGATAGCTAAAAGCGAAAAGTTTTTAACTCGGCTAACACATCTGCTAGAGAGTTTAAAAACTCAACAATGTGAAGGATGTTTACCCAAAGAACCTAAACAAAATGTTATATTCTAGTATACCTACATCAGTGAGCAGTTCAAAATTAATATTTAACTCGTTACATTTATAGTACAACCAAAGTTAAGCTTTGTCCCAAGTTTAAAGGAAAAAATGTAAATCATTTTGACAAAATCTGAAGAGTCTTCGCAGGGGGAAAGTCGCAAACGACATTTTGATGAGGGCCTTTAACAGGGCTCAATGCAATATAGATTCAGTATATAAATCTGTGTGCTCGGTTCGGAACAGGTGCCAAACTGCAGAGGCGGTCTGCGATTATGCAACGGACCGCAGCACTTCTAACCGTAAGCACTTTTATCAACCAGCGTGCTTTAGCCGTACAAATCTTCATGCGATTAATAAATTTAATCAAATTTATTATGTGCACTTATAATTTTAAGAATACAGGTGCTATGGATTATTTTAAGTATGAGCGAATTGGCATAGGAAAATAATTGTATGTAAAAATTTCAATAATATCGCTCAAGGGGTGTATGAGTGAGCGTTATCAAAAAGATCGTAGTCATGTCAAAAAAGCTGATACCTTAGTAATAAAAACGCAAATGTAATTCAAAACAATACTAAATAACCTAACTGGTTGCTGTTGCTATGTATTTTATCTTCTCATCAGTTTTTGTCCACGACATTTTATATTTTCGTGTTTTCAAAATCCTCTCTAAATAATGACAGTTGATGAAATTTTTAAAATCGATTCTTCAAATACGAAGGTTAGCTTTGACACGCGGTGTTTGCTTCATTAAAACCGTCGTTCTTACGTCCAGTTTCAACATGGCAAGTCTCCAAACAGTCTCTGGCATGAACAAACAGCCTTCCAATATCGGGTAATGAAATACCCAAATTGAATAATATTCATATTCGCTGCAATGAATAAGGAGGCATTCCATAAATAACCGCAAAATGTTATATATTAACGACAAAACAATTGAAAAAAGCTAAGGCTAAGAGGGATAGTGTGTTTTAAAAGGTTTATATAACATTACCAATACTGTGATTAAATGTATGTAATGTAAAGCAGAAATATATGCAGAAAAGATGGGACGATGATATCAGGGAGTGGCAGGAGTGATGTGGACCAGAGTGGCTCAAGAAAGACCAGAATGGAAAAGGTTCGAGCAGGCCTTTGCCGACTGGCAAACAGATCTACAGAAAATAAAATAGAAACAAATATTAGAATAAATGGCATATTGATTTATGCTATTTTAGGATAATGCATTTAGGCTAAGTTGATATGAATAAAGGCTATTATTATTATTATTAATGTATACACGCGTTTAGAAAACTAAGATAATTAAGTGAGGATTTTCGACTACCATACTAGACTGTACTTTTATTATTTTTCATTGGTTTAGATGTTTTAAAATTTTATGTAACACTTAAACAATGGGATAAAAAGAAATCATTACAAGAAACATTCGAAACTTCTCTTAAGTTAATACTCAGAAAATCTATTTATAGAAGTATATTTATTTCCTGCAAAATTCTGTGGATGGGTAATTCTCACCAAATGACGAAATTTCAGACTGGAATATAATTTTTAGTATTGAAAAAAATTGTTCAAATAGCATAAACATGAAGTTTAGCTATGTAATGAATATTTAAGAGTACTGGTCCACCATATTTTAATTAAAATATTAAATGCGGGAATGACTGGAAGAGTGAACGAATGATTTCTATTTATCATTATTATAGTGACAAACAGAGATTCTACTACCTGAAATAACAATTTCATAAAAAAGTCCTCTAAAAAAGTATGTAGCTCAGCATTAAAGAAATCCAAAAAAAACAATTTATCAAGATTTTTGTAGACACTTACATATCATTCCCTCACTTTTAAGAATGAATTCATAAGGGAATCATGGTGAGGTAATAACGAATTCGGACAAATGCTAAGAAACAACAGAATCAAAAGTCATTTATATTTTGCACTTTGAAATATGAATCGTATGTACCAACCAAAACGTATTGAATAACTTCAAAACATTTAATATAAAGTAATCTTATCATTCAAATATGGCAAATGAGGTAATGATGCAGAGAAATGAAACTTTAAGTAATTGTAACCAAAATGCATTCTTAAACAAACCCGGGGCGAAGTTATCATAAAAAGCTACATTGACAATAATGATAATGCTGCGAGGTTTTTAAATCTTTAGCTTGGTTGCATATACGTTATTCGGTACGATCATAAATCGAATATTCTTAACATGGTGAGGAAATGATTTTCTTTTCAGGAACAAGCCTTTAAATACTTGTATGATTTTTGTATTTGTCATAACTTTCAAAAATCAGAAAGACAATAAACACTATCTTTGGGAGATATAAGCAAGTTTTAATTTATCAGAATATTAATTATTTTTTCTATCTTAACTTGAATGTGGGACAACGTGAGAAAATGATTTCAGTACATCAAAATTACCATATCTTCGAAATATTTAAACATCGTAAATTTTTTATTTACGATGTTTCGATCTAGTGGTAGTCTCGTAGTAGTTTCGATATCTTCTATTTTAATGAAAATAATACATCAAAAATTTATGCACGTGACCCAGCACTAATAGATTGGGACTAAAATTTCAGGATTTGGTGAGAATTACCCGGATGTATCGAGTTTCATACAATACAAATTAATTAAAAACCTATAAACCCAAGGAAACTCTGAAGTTTATTTGAAATTTGAATAAAAGCTTCAGATTTTCTCTTAGACATCAATTTACAGTAAAATTACATAACGTAAAAAACAGCGGTTGAAACCGTGCAAAATTACCAAAGCATTTAAATTTTAAGATTAAAAAAATCGAACAATAGGTCAACGATCTTTCAACGCGAAATTACATTAGAAAAAATATTCATTTAAACATAAAATGTAGGGTTTTTATATAGGCTATTAGATAACTTATCATGAAGATAAGAGCAATGAAACAATTCCATGAAATGGAACGATTCGCAAACACTGTACTGTACCCCACTCATTCAAACGCAGGCGATTTGCAATTGGAGTAAAAGAGAAGACTTATTGGGTGATGTTGTTGACCTCATTTAAGTTATATAGGTTGCTTCTTCCTTCGCGTTACTACAGGCCATTAGTCAAGGCTTTAAAAATATCCGAAGCTTAACAACATTACATTTCATTATGGGTTTCTAAATATAGGGCCAACAAAGTAGCCGATAACACAGGAGCAAGTTAAAGTGACAATAGACTGGCAATATTGATCGAAGAATCGATAACCGTTGGAGATTAAAGATTCTAGAGTCGCGACCACGGGCCGGAAGACGTAGTGTTGGATGGCCCCAACGATTTTTTTTGCTAAACGACGAATGCTGCGGCCCGGAGGCCTTAGTAGCTTAACCGGTACTTTAGTTTACCGTGGCTATCGTTCTCTATTCAATCGATCAGACTGTATCGTTTTTATAAAGGCAACAAGACAAGACGGACAGCATAGGCACAACCGCCATACCTGCCCGCCTCCCCAAAGAGCCTGACCTAGTACAGACCCGGTCGGGAGCCGGACTATCAAGAGATATTTGGGGTTTCCACACGGAAGGTGTTCCAACAATTATGAAAGCAAGGAGTCCTCCACCCTCTACCTTGGCTTGCGTGACTTAGTGGCAAGAGGAATCTAACAGCAAAGGGTTACCGAATAAGAAACGAAATAGGAGGTCCGACTGAACCGAGAACCCCCCATTGATGGTTTTATTATCGAGGGAACAGGAACAAATGGTTACCTCCCAAATAATGATTTTTTTGCAGTTCCGCGGCATCTACCATGGTGATTTACTCGAAATTTCACTATCGCCGAGTACATTGTTACTCATTATACTCGCTGTATATATTTTATAAAATCAAACTGATAAAGACCTCCACCAACCAACTCCAATTCAAGATTCCTACGTTCAAAAATAAATTCAAATAAAGTCAAAGTCAATCTCTTTTATAGTGAATATGGTACATATAAAATATAGCAGATGTTACGCATGTATAGTGCTACACTACTTTCTGCCAGGAGGCATACAATATTTAGTCATTATTAGTCATTAAAATTGCATGATATAATGGTATGTTAACTGGGGTTAAATTAAGAATAGATTCAAATTTTTTTTAAACATGTCAAATCTAAAAAAAATCCGGTTGTACATACACGACAAACGTATAAACATAATGTATAATGACATGTTTTCTTTTATTCAATACGAATTCTCTTTTGGTAATTTTTCGTTTACGTTCGTGTAATAATTAATATAGCTTACACGAACATAATCCTCGAAATAACAGCTAAAAGATGAGCCATTTTCAATGCGTTCTGGCGCCGAAACGGTCGTTGTGGTTAGCAGTAACCATTAAAATGTGCATTTCAATTGTATTGTGTAGACTTTACGAGTTTACAGCGAAGTTTCAGCTGGAATTTCTGAAATTACTTATTTACTCAAAGCTTACATGATATTGAAGTTTTAAATATTTTCTGTTATGTTAACAACTAAAATAGTATTGTATATAACCCTTATTATTAACAATATCGTGATTTTATTAATTAATTATTAGATCGATGTATTAATTAATTATTGTATAGGCATAACAAGATATAAGTTCAATCAGCAGCCTATTTTTTTAAATATTATCTTCATAACGAGACTGTACTGAGAAAACGTCGTATGAGTGTTAAATTAAATTTAACAGGAGAAGCAAAAAAATAACGAATCATAACCACATCACGACACACACATTGACTCAGCCCTGCAGTAAGTATCGTAAGAACTTGTGTCACAGGAACGATATGGTATAAACTACATAGATAAGAATACAACATCCAAGACCAGTAAGCGAAACAATGCGTCCAGTAAATAACACAAAAACCCGCCCCCGCCGGGATTCGAACCCGGAACCTATAGCGTAGCAGTCGGCTGTTTACACCACTGCGCCACCGAGGTCGTTAAACTAATATTTCTTTATCCAAGGAGGTTAATGAAAAACTTCATTCTTTTTATCAATCATATCTCCATAGAGGTCTGAACTGAAAATTTATTTTGAACATATACCTTAAAAAGATTTATATTAAAATTACACTTACTGGCTAAAACGAATTTAATTTACAATGTTTTCCAAATACGGTATCGATATTTGACTTATCAAAGGCTAAAAATGGTTTAGAAAAGTGTACGAAGCTTTATTTAAAATACAATTAAAAAAAACAAACCCCTAAAAAAGCGTTTACCTGTTCCTAATAAAATTGGCACGAAATAAAAATGTCCGTAAACTGATAAAACAGTGAAATCGAACCCGCGACCTTCAGCCCAAGTGCCGTCGTGCGGTCGATACTTCGTTATAGGAGGTATTTTATTTCCCTCCACTTCGCAACTTTTCTAGATAGCTAAACAATTTGCATACAAACGGGTCAATAGGGTGTACTATGGAAACTTACAAAGGCAGTTTTAGGAAATGTATGTACCACACACACACACAAGTCTCACATTTTATTCATCAAACGGTTTCATGTATAATGTTACGTTAAACGTTTTGATCATGTAAATTGAACGATTAAGTGTTATGGACATTCCTACCATAAATAAATGACTTGATGTGGTCTATTCAAAGTCAAAGTCAAAATGTAAAATAAGCACTTTCAAATCGTCTTTTTTTTACTACCACCGGTTCGGAATGCTATTTCTACGGCGAAGAATCCGGCAAGAAACCTCCGTACTGGTTTTGGTATCGGATTTATTCCGGGTAACATTCAGTTTCAGAAAAAAAAAACACACATTGTGTGTGTTTTCAAGTTACGTGCTGTGAATAATATTAATGAACAGTAAATAAATAAATAAATATTTTTGTACGGTTTTTTGTTCCACACTCAAAGGGTGCGAAGTTAAACCCTGTAACGAAGCCTCGGCTGTCCGTCCGTCTGTCAGCGGACTGTATGTCATTAACTGTCATGTAGACATTAATAAAACTAAGGCATTGAATCATTTTATAATAGAGAACGGAATCTCCATACAATGACAGGCAGTGGTTTATGTTGGTTGTACACACGGCCATCTTGATTCGACCTAACCTGTTTGGACTTTACCGTTCTTAAGTTGTACAGAATAAGGTTTAATATTGAACTTGTTATGTGAAGCTTTGTGAGTACTACTTGTACTACGTTTAAGGTTCTGGGTATTGTACTATAACCCATAAACCTAGATGTTAGCTGGCAACGCTCCAAGACCTTGCATTGAAGGAGACGTCACATCCTCACGCTACACTTGAACTCGCGTTCTTTATAGTTTTATACGATTTGTATCAAATAAGCGAAAATGTATGTCTACCGTGAGTTATACCTACCTTCTATTACTGTTAGAGACTGCAGTTAAGTTGTATGATTCTTTGCAAATCACCGGGTAGATGACGATTAGGATCCGACGTCTTCGGTGCTGAAGCCATCCGGTATTCGTCCCGCTGACGACACAGTTATCGATCATTGCGTAGCTCAATTGCTAACATGGCATAAGTTTAAGGGCAAACTTTATTCATATAACTTGGTGCCGTCACCTCTCTGCGAATGGACAGAGAAACTAACGGAGCGGCGACCGTGCGACGAATGGAAACGTTTTATGAGAAAGAAAGCGAACGTCCGTCAGCAAAACAACTAAAGTTAAATAGATGGCCAACGACAATTGTCTACTTTGAAAGACCAGTAAAAGTCGCAGAACACTTGGAATGGAAGTAAACGTATCGACTTCTACCTTGCTTTGAAGTCTAAGCGTTAGGATACCTTCCAAGCCCCGGAATAGTAATGCGCCTAGCGGCCATTTTGATGGCTTCACATCAGGACATAGAACTGATGTTACGAGTACCATACAACATTTGCATTTTCCTCAGTTATTTCTTATGAATCCTTGCGAAGCGCTTCGACCGAATATATAAGAAAACTGGCTTCGACCCAACATTATTAATTAACATTATATTAATCAACATTATTATTATATCAATATAAACCATCCTCTTGAAAAGAACGCATCAAAATCCGTTGCGTAGTTTTAAAGATCTTAGCATACACATGGACAGACAGCGGGAAGCGACTTTGTTTTATACTATGTAGTGATTATTAACCCTAGAACAATTAACTACAGTTATCTGTTCTAGATACCGACATGACGAGAAGAAAATTAATTTATACAGTTATTCTGTAAACATGCAAATCTTAAGATCTAATGGTCCTATAGCTTAATTCCAAAAACCTACTATCAAGTTGAAAAAACAATATTCCAACATCACTTTGTTATTTCCCTTTCTTCAATACTTCGACTGTTACTAACCGCTGTTTATATTCAAAGTCCAAAATAAGCGAGATGAAAGGGAAAACCTCCGACACAATAACTAACCTTCGAATGGAAGCCCCACCAGTGTTTCTCTTCGACTCGATAGTTACTTAAATGATTTTAATTATGGCGACAAGGTGTTGTCAGTAAGTGTTTACCTATTCATTAGGTGCTAGTTTTTGGCCCCGGCTTTGCTTGCGGTAAATTTGGGTAAACATATTTCGGTAAATCTACAATCACCAATACTAATATCAAACCCGCTAAAATTAATTGATTCTTTTATTAACAAATTCTACGCAAACAAAATCGATAGCTGAAAACTAATTATTTCGAGGACTCCAATTGAATGCATTATTAAAACAAAACAACCATTAATTAACATGTCTCTTCATTATTATTTATCAATGAAATGGTTGGTTGTCATTTACCGACGATACAAATGTATTGCTCCATTCCTCTTTATCCAGAGTATGTTTCGAATACAACAGGCTGAGTAGGTAAAGAATTTGGATATATGCTGGTGGTAGATCTATGTGCAAGATCGTCTGGGTTGGTACCGCCCTCCTTTCTATTTCTGCCGTGAAGCAGTTCGCTGTGTTTCGGTTCGAAGGATTGGAGAGCCCGTACACTTACTTTTATTACAGGCACGAGACGTATAGCATCTTTTCCCTCTACATGGGCAAAGCATTGACGGTGCCCTTTGGTTTCTAAGACATCAAGGGCATCGTCGTGTCAATAGGCGGCGGTATCACTTTCCAACAGTTGAATCGTCTGCTTGTTTGCCCGTGATGTTGAATTAAATAAAAAACTCTGACTCGAGAGAAATGTTCAAAAGAAATTGTCGTATTTACTTATTAAATTTAAATCTATAATATAAAAATGAATCGCAAAATGTGTTGGTAAGCGCATAACTCTACAACGCCAGGACCAATTTGGCCAATTCTTTTTTTAAAATATTCGTTGAAGTTCAAAGATGGTTTTACGGCGACAAAAATTCGAATAATTGCCGGAAAAACTATAAAACAGCCCTTTTCTCTTTTCTAACTAAAACGAAATACGTAGGAACAAAAAACTTCCACATTACAAATCTATATGACAGGACGAAGTCTGTCGGGTCCGCTAGTTAACAATATAAAATCATTAAGCCGAAAAATGTACCAGGAGACCATGCAAGAGGTATAAGAGGTTCTGGTTATGAAAACGGAACAAAAGTCTTGTTATTAATATAATTCAATCATTGTTTTACTTTATCAGAAACTTTTCATTTTAAATTTTGGTAATCATATTTTAAGATTATTTTTGTATAGTTGCTAATTTAGTATTTTTCGTTGTATCCTCTGAGGTATTTGTCTGACTTGTTAATAATTTTGTACATGCTAGTTAAAGGCAATCATACGGGTATTGTAACTTTATCTACTGTATTTGTTTTGAATGTTTGTATGTGTACTGTAGCTGTGTTGTAAATAAATTACTAAAGAGATTAAGATTAACACACATAAATTAATAATAATCTCTTGAGAGGTATAGGGAGGTACGTTAAACACCGTATTCCGTATATTTATGTTGAGTCACACTGTGACGGGTTGAGAATCTGCCGTCACTATGAGGAACAAGGCAGTTACAATGTACGGGCAACCCGAGACTCAAACCTTGACCTGTCGGATCGGATCGGTCGGTTAAGGCACGTAACAATCAAACTACCACGTCCATAGATTAACATTTAAAAAAAAAATTGTCGCTTACTAAGTTCCTGAAAAGGCTCGATTTTTTGATAGCACGGTCGAATAAAATCCCTCAAGTCCTAGAAAAGATCTACGCACTGACCTGATTCTCGTAAATCATGAGCCTAGGACAATAAACGTCTAGACATAAAGACATATTGCCTGAGCACCGATAACGCCGGTTGAGGGTCAGGGCTGGATCCTTTCTTCGCCTGATCTCCTTTACGAGTAACAAAAACGTCCATATATTATTATGATTCTCACCCGGGGCTGATTTTTCGTAGGACCCATAATCTGGCCAACTTTGCTTATGTTATGTTACATTTTGTATAGGCATGTGACCACGGCTAAATTGAATTGCTTTCTTAACAATTTCAGATGAGAAAATTTTCTTGTTTCATACATTTTAGAGTGCGGTTACCAGCAGTCGGGTTTTTATTTGATATCATACACGATCACATTACACAAAAAAAAATGTTCATGACTTTATTTACTATAGAGGGCGCCCTACTCAATTTAATGTGACATCAAATAGTCTTCAACCGGCGGACGATCATTTCACATCTATAGACACCTCAATTGTCAATTTATGATAAGTAGTTTAGAAGTTATGTGGGAACAGATAAACATACATACATACATATCGGTCAAAATCATAACCCTTGGTTTTGCTTAGCCGTAGTAGTGTAAAAAGAGCCTACATTTTTCGTAATAGCAATTATGATATAAGCACGTTGCTTTCAAATTTCAGCAGGCGCTCAAACTTTTGCAATAACCAAGAAAAAGGGGTCATAATGTTGGAAGACATTTCATACTTCCTTCGTTTATTATTTTATACACCTACGTACCTTTACAGTAAATAAATATAATGGAGCTTCTAGCTGAGATTTCAAGTCACATGTAATATGAGAATAAAGGTATCGTCCAAAAATAGTAGCTATTTCATTTTCTCTTAAACTTTTATTTTTAGAAGATTCTGTAGATTAAAATTAAATTATCGCCCTTCGTCAGACGTGTGGGAAAATATATTCATATGGAAGTGCCCCATAAAGCAATTCTTCTGAAAGCTTCCATTTTTTAAATCGTTGACATCATAGCCAATTTTTTATATTTTTTCGCAAGATAGAAGATCCACTTATTGGTTTGGATCAAAAGCCTTTATGTTCAACTTTAGCCTTTTTTTAATGAACAACTTGGGCAAACAACCAGGCGGTTCACCTTCTCAATAGTTATTTACTTAATTTTATTGATGTTTGAGAAACATACAGTTTTGACTATATTAACTAAAATTACCCATTAAAAGTTAACACTTAAACAAATTAAGTTTTACACAAAAATTAAATAATAATCATAGTGAGAGACAGAAAAATAATTTTATTTGATCAATATACTGAAACAATAAATAATTTTAGATCTTATTTCACAAAAAAGTTATTAAAGAAAAGATTATTAAAATAACAATAATAAAAATAAATGCATTACAAAATAAGTAATCATAGAACGTATAGTAACATTGGCAATGAAAGCCTAAAAATGTTGCCAGTTTCTGGTGTGTATTTATCACATTTTATCAAAAGGGAGCCTAGCAAAATTCATGTCGCCGGCACCCAGATTTTGTCTGACACCCTCCACTGTTACGATTTAACAAACGCATAATACTCCTGTATCACTCAAACACAATATTGTAAAAGCGGGCCCACTTCTTTAACATTTCAAAACTCAATTGAATCCACTAACCAAAAAATTTCAAGCCTCCGTAAATACGAATGTTTTTGAATAAACCAATCTCTCAAAAAATAGTCATGCGATCTCACAATTGAAATTGAACATGAAGTACAAAGAGATAAGGTTCGTTTTACTTTAACCACTATCTGTAAAAAGGCTGCCTTTATATTTAAAAATCCTTGGGGTTAACTCCCCGCTTGAGCTGGGTGGGAAATCTGTAGTAGAAAATTCCTTTATGTACTAACTTCCATTTGAAAAATGTCTTTATCATTCTCCAAGTAATGTTTCCTATTCATCAAGTCACTTGTTGGCTTTTCACTTATTTGTATGCTTCAGTAGTCACTTAGTTTAATTTAATCGTTTCTAATAACCACAGATCAAGGAGAAAAGCGTTGTAGCTACATTGTACTCCAAGATCTCGCTACTTCTTCTGATTAAATTCCCTGCGGGTCCTGCTTTCACCAGTAATATGTCCGGGCACGTAACCTTTGCTTCATTGCGCAGCTGGATCATTCGTTTCAAAAGACACCACTGTAAATAGGAATTACTGCGGTGGGACAGAGCTGCGGGTGTGCCCTTGTATGTATATACATATCGTCCAAGTATCTATATGGCAAATTTGTAACCTTTGAATCGAGTCTGGCGATTACTTAGGGGAGGGAATGATTACTGTAGGCGACGATATAAAGAACGTTCCATTAGCTCCTGTTCGCCTTCCCCCGTGTACACAATAACACACACACACAAACCTTCTAACACCTCGTCTAAATCGACTAACATACGTTTATTAAGTGGAAACTCCGAAACGCGATATCCATGAAAACTAGGAGGCGAGAGAACTTTATTAGGTAAACTTAACCTTTCTCGTCTAAATTAGATAACTTACAAAGCTAATGAGGAGGAGCGTAATTAGCGAAAATTTATTTATCAGAAGTTTTAAAATTGGATTTAAACTCAATACATTTGTAGCAAGAAAAAACTTTTAGCGTCTTTACTAGCTGATGCAATGAAACTTTCGTTCATTGTAGCCTCAAAACCAACTAGTTGAATGTCTACCAATAAATTAGGTCCATATTGTTGACTCAATTTCAATATCTTCAGTTTAAAATGGTTTGAGACCACGCTATGCTGGCTTCATTTGACACGTCATGTACTATAACAGATCGTTTGACATAACATTGTTTATTGAACTATGTATTCAACAACATCAACATATATAACGACCTCGGTGGCGCGGTGGTGTAAACAGCAGACTGCTACGCTAAAGGTTCTGGGATTGAATCCCGGCGGAGGCGGGACTTTGTGTTATTTGCAAGATGCATTGTTTCGCTTACCATTCTTGGATGTTGTATTCTTATCTATGTAGTTTATACCATATCGTTGCTTAGTGCCTGGGACACAAATTCTTAGGATACTTACTGCATAGCTGAGTCAATGTGTGTGTAGTGATGCGGTTATTATTATATATTCTTAACATCATACTCACCAACACCCCTATGGTCGTTTTGGGGTCGATGGTTTAAACATGCAAAATGTAGGTGCAAATGCTAACCCGAATCTGAATTTTCTGAACCAGAATAAAACTATGAGTTTATGTATTTGTGTATTTATATATAGAACAAGATCATATTTTTGGGGCTCTTCATTTGGGATTTTTCCGCCCCCCTGATCCTGGCGCCCGGGGCGAGTGTCCGAAGAAAAATGTTTAAAATGTTTGTCTTTAAGACCCGTTAGCAACAAAGGAAAAAAAATATTTTTAGTCCTAAACGACGAGTGCTACGGCCCGGAGGCCTTAGCAGCTTTACCGTGACTTTACTTTACCCTGGCTATCGTTCCCCAATTCTACCTGTAAAGTATAGATACCTATTTCTACTAGTACAAGATGTTGATAGAACAGATGTTGTTGTTGCTGTTGTTGTTGTTATTTGTTGTTGTTGTTGAAGTTTAGAAGTACATGTTGACCTATCCTTTCTTTGCTTGTTTATCCCAAAGGTACCGTTCAAAATAAAAGGGTTTAACTTCCCTTAAACAGTTTGAATAAAATCAGTTTTAAGGATTTTAGGGCAAAATTAAAGTGTCTCTTCACTGGAAACGGTTTGGTGGTTTAAAAGATAAGCTTTTACAAATGAATACGACTCGTGATTTACATATACAAGCTATAAGTTTGCGTATGGTGATTCGACCAATCACGTTACAGTGTAGTGTAATCCAGTGTTTCTTAAACTGTGATCCGCGAACCCCTAGGGGTCTGCAAGTATGAGGATTGAGGAGATAAAGGCCATACATAACCGCGGCTTTTGAACAGCTTACAAATGGATTTTGATTTCAATTTACAACTTAGTAATAACATCAACACCGATATGCACTTCTTTAGTTTCAAGAAACAGAAAAATATTAAAGAACATGTTATTTTTCATATAAAAATCCTTGAAAATTTTGCTTGATTTGCTAGGGGTCGTGACCGAAAAAGATTGAGAAGCGCTGGCTCTGAACCTTAAACTGTCAAGTAACAAAGCTGGCGCCAGTCGAGGCAGACAGTTGGCCTAGAAACCGTGCAAGCCCTTTTCTGTACGAGTGTCCTTAGGTATATACATCTTATTAAGGGCATGCAATGTTAAGCCATGTTCAGAAAAATTGCTTTTGAAATACAATTGGACAAAGTTTGGACTTTTATTAGAATTTATTAATTTTATTATTTGCCAGTGCGTCAAAGGCCTGTAAAAAATACGAAATAATTGTCTTAATACAAATGATTTATCTTATTTACAATACGCGTTTTTATTATTTTAGTTTGCATAAAATACCTTCGGCCCTTAATATGACTAATGCCTATTTTATAATGTATAAAGCCATTCCAAGTTGTTGTATTGAAGTGTGTACTATTTTCTAACAGTGATGAACGCGCCTGTAATTGCTTAGCATTTATAAATCTGAATTTTTTCAATGACTATCTTACCTATAACTATAAAATGGTAAGTCGAAAAAAATTGAGAAAAAAATGTGAAAAGCCAAGAATAATGCAAAAACAGACTGTGAATATCATGTTCCTAATATTTTTTATGATAAAAAAATATAGTGAAACAAGACATAAATTATGCAAAGATGTAGGTCAAATTAAACGCAAAGGCGACCTTTACGCTTAATAAATTTCATACTGTAATTTATACAGTTTCAACTGTACAAATTACAAAGCAAAACACGTTCCATCTTTGAAAGAGGAATTAAACAAATGTTTAAAAAATGCAGAACGGATCGTGAAAAGCCTTATTCAGAGATGGCGCTGCTGCAAAAGGCATCATGTGTAAACTTCCAAGGCAGTTTCCGTTTAATGTATCGTCTACCCTACATTAAACCTTATTACCAGAGCAGAAAGTTTCTAATAAATTGAACATAACGAAATTGCACTTTCCAAGGAATTGCTTGAGAAAAATGAACCTTAATTCTTATGTTATAATACTGACGTTTTTTTTTGCAATAAGTGCAACCGGATACAAAAGCTTCCAGTTTCCTGTTTCTACAAGCGGGAGTAAGTGTTTTTGTTGTCATTTTTTCTTTATAGTTGATGGCAATGTTTTATTTTTGCAATGTATTCGTTTTGTCTAGTCCAGCTACAGCCAGAATAGGAGATTCTAAACTTACTTTTCCTAAACTTCTGAATGGAAATCTAGTAGGAAGATAATTATAATTTATGTAAAATTTATAACCCCGATGATTTAAAAATAGTTCGTTATTCGGAGCAATCACGGATTTCCTGGCTGTCTGACAAGGCTGTTTGCCTGTCTGTTAGTTCATTTAAACTTTAGCAATTTCGCCACGATTATAAAAAGAAACGAAACCAATTTCATACGGTAAAGACATTTCTTAACTTTGAAACTTTCTTGGCACCATTCGTACCATAGGTTTCGAAATTCGAATAGATAAAAAATCTAGATATTTTTTAAGATCCTAGACTTAAAAAACAATAGTCACACAAAATAAAGTATTGAATTTCGCTATGTAACATGCAAATATTAAATCGGATGGCTAAAGCTTAATTTAAGATAAGGATATATAAAAAATATATTAAAATAAATATGGTATTAGTGAAATTCTAATAAGCTACAAACACATTCGTCAGTCAAATAAATTTGTCATGTCTTTTAACTAGTCCCATTTCTATTTGTTTCCCATTTATTTATTGTTGTTCTATTTCATTAGCAGGCAGGTTTCATGAATATTGTTATTTATATCTTTAAACAAAACAGAATTTCGTCGAATGAACCTGTTATTAAAAATCAAAAACATTACTTTGTATTGGGCGTCCCACGCGAATAAAATACTTAATTAAATTCATCTTTCATGATGTCGCTTGATACATGGCCCTTTTGAAGTGTTTCACTTGTCAAATTAAAAACGTTTAATTAAGACTGTCATCTTGAGAGGATGAGAAATGAGTAAATAGGTCGAGTCAGAAAGGTTGGCCTACAATTATTTTTTTTTACTCAAACTAATACCTTTAAAAAGACCTGCAATGTGTCCGTCGTTTTCGCACATGAAGTGGTAATATAAAAATACTTATTTTAAATCTATTTGAATAAAAAAATATTTTGACTTTGACTATGAAGAAGAGTTCCTAGTGCAAGATTTAATAGTATTTACCTACTTAAAAACAGTGATTAATAATGTCGATCAAAAAACGCCAAAAAATATCTGTTTCATACAAATGGGATTCACAACAACTGCATTTTCTAATTTCATGTTCACGAAATAAAGATATTTAGAATTTGAATTTATATTTTATTCTTATTATTTGTTATAAAGATAATTAAATACCTACACACTCTGTGAACACTCCATAACTCCCAACAGATGGACGGATTATAATGCGGTTTTTTTGAAAGAGGGAAATGATTGTTCGACGATAACTCGAGTATCTTTTATCGGATCGTCTTGAAATTTGGTAGGTGGATTAAAGAGGCAAAAGCATATTTTTAATTTGAACATGAGCCAAATCGGCCAAGAGGTTCCAGAGATAAAGATTGCGGTCGCGAGTTCATAGTTTGGAGCGAAAAACTAGTATAAAGTAAGTATCTACATTTTGGTGCAAACCTACCACTCTGTCCGACTACTGCAACTCCCGTCCACCAGTGGCGTCCTTTGATCAAATAATCAACGAATAATGCAACTGTGCAATGACGCACAGGCTGTGCCCGGACACCCTACCGGCTGTCGCGGGACCCGCAACGAACTTAATCAAAAGATATAGGAGGTAGTAAGCGGTTTCAGACTTCCCTCCCAGCAAAGCCCAGAGGCCAATTAGACGGTATTACATATATATCTACATTGTTACAGAGCGGGGCATGTACATCGGGTCTCCATGCGAGTTCACCTGCAACCCGAAGCTTATCCATGTGTTCTGCGAACCCAGCACATCCACCTGCCAATGCGACCCCAAGCACCCAGTGTCACTCGGCCTCGCTAAAGGATGTTCTAAACGTAAGTGAATAAAACAGTGGCGTAGCTACAGGGAGGCATTGCCGGAAGGGGCCCCGACTCGAGGGGGAAGCAATATTGAGCAATTTGTGTTAACCATAACAGCATTAGGGGCCCTCAACGAGCGACTTTGATTGGAATGAAGAACTGAACTAAAAAGTCGCCACTTTTATAAAAAGGGCCTCATCCGATTAATTTGCCACAGGCCTGGGTATCGAACGGTAGTAGTAAAACAGTAGAGGCCCCTACAAATCTAAGTTTAACGAATACATTTGAAAAAATACCTTAAAAAGCATTATAAACTCAACATTTTTATTCCATCCTACGTCATAGGCAATCAGACAAGCAAGCAGACGGTTTACTGTGCGGCTTGACAGGACGATGCTATTAATGTCTTAAGACTCAAGCACATCAACCGGTTGCAGTTGTAAAGTATGAAACAGACCGCAACCAGATTGGGTGCTCATCCCGTTATAAGCTGACCTGACTAGCCCCCTTCCCCCTCCCAAATTTCATTCCTGGATTCGCCACTGCTCTTGCCCTTGACGCCAAGAGCATTGCCAATGTGTAGATAAAAGATGTTATTGCCTATTATTACACTACATTTTTTATTAGGCTTTGGCCTGCAAAATGTTTTTTTTTATTTAAATGACGTAGTTCTTCCTTAATTAACAATAATAATTTATAATTCTTCAATAAATATTTATGATATTTATTTGCTAGGAATATGGATGTTTATATTCGTTTTAAAATAGTTCATACATATTTCGCTTTATTAAAGCATGCAAAATTTTGGTCAAGTCCAAGTGGGTCATCAGGACTAATAATTTAAAAAAGAAAAAAATTTACGTGACAAATAATATGAAATACAAATGTCGATTTATATACAATAGATATAATAGATAAATTTATTATGATTTCGGTATATTTTTACCTATAAAAGTTTGATGATAAAATGTATATTTAATGACAAAATTCGGCAGTTTTATCTGCTCCGAGAAATAAATTTCCCTTGGGTCCACCTTGAAATAAATGAGGAATTTTTGGTGTCAGTGATCAATTATACATTTCCAGTTGTTACCGCCTACTTTTAACCAAAACTGCCGATTTTGTTTTTTTAACCAGGATATTGAACTAGAATATGTAGTCGGTGAAATAGGCACTTCATTTTAAGAAATAACTAGTGGTTATTAAAATAATCCAAACCGCGAGTTTTTCTTCAGTCAGGTTAATACAAAATCTATTTATCTCCATAAAAAGATTTGATTGTCTGTTTACACTTGTATTTAAAGGTCTTAACATACCTATTGGTAAGAAAGTATTTACCCCATCGTAGGTTTGTTAATTAAAGATATTGTACATTCTACAAAACAACATAAATTAATTACCGCCATGTTTAAATTTAATTTACTCTGAAAGCATTATGATTTGATACCCAATGCTTTCAAGGTATCAAATCACCGCTTCAATATCAAATAGAAAATAATCGACTAAATAATTACATTTGCAATAAGTATTTATATTTACTGTTAAGACGCTTTTCATGTTCAAATAAACACAATTTATTTCATCTCCTCGTGACCGTCAAACAAATCTACAGGTACCAGCTTTAAAAAACCCTTCATTAACATTTTTCTTATTTTTATTTAACAAACAGCCATTCTCCATCATTAGCAGATCCAGGGATGGCTAGGGGGCACAAGTTCCTCCCCTTTCGCCCAAAAGCTTCTTCCCTTACTACTTCTTTCTTCTGAGCTACAAGAGCCCTGAGTACAAAAAATATAGATAGTACAGAAGAAAAGCTTCATACAATGCGCGCTATATCGACGCACACATAGACAACATCCACGAGTCATTCACGGACACGAAACAATAAACATTTAAATATGAGTTTAATCGCCACGGCAATTTTTATTTTGTTGCTTGATTTTTGTTCTAGTAAGTCAAAATTGACATCCCAAACGCAAATGCGGAGGGGAGCTGTTAAACCTGAAGTACATACTCAAGATTCACTTCTGAACACTCTATTACCTACCTCTCTAGCTTTTCTAAAAAAAGGTCATCAGTTTAAAGGTTGTAGTGTCCCCCTTAATGACAATACTGAATGCGCCACTGTTCTCCATTCTCAATTATAATGAATTCAGTTACGGACGTTTTCCTTTGACTTGTATGCAAACGGTAATGAGCCCGACGGAACAGAAAATCATAACCCTTTTTGCTCTGGAGTCGGGTAGAAATAGAAGAAAACTCCTCATACAAACGTATGAGAAGGTTTCTGATTCCAATTAGAGCTGGTGTGTCGTCCAAAATAACTCGGTTGTGCTTTCAACGAGACCGCATAAAAGGGACGTGTTTATTTGCGGTTTCCGTATCTTCCTTTATCTTTGTATTTAATTGTCTGTATATATGTACATCTGTTATTTATTCTGCTTGACCACTAGCTTTGATTTACTTCTGAATACATTTTATTACTACTTAAATTAATGTGAAAATTTATCAAATAATTTAAAGATCTTTTAGAAATTTCTATAAAATAGTTTTTCCGATTCTCTGTCACCAAAAAAAAGGCAGCCTATGAAGCTGATTTATGTAAGCAAATATATTTTAGGGACGTCCGCAAAGAAAGGGTATTTTTTACCCAAGCCCCTACATTGATAAGCTCGAAAATAGGGATGTATCAATGAATGTTAAAGTGCTGCCTTACCTGATGCTTTGCCTGTACTGCAACATTTCAGATTCGATTTTAAGCATTATAATACAATAATGCCTCCCTTACTTTACTATTTACACGATTTCTATTAGTAAATATTTTTCGATCGCATATTTCACAAGTAATATTCATTGCATCCTTTGTAATTCATGTAATTTATTATTTTTATTTTAGAATATAGACTTAAAGTCATCGACTTAAATATAACATACATATTGGTTAATATAACTTAAAGTTATAGAAAAATTTGGTTTACAATTAGAAAACTATATTTTATTTACAAATCGAAATAGAAATTAATTTATTGTACCTTATTATTTTGAAAAAAGCAACTACGGAAGTATCTTGCCTGATTATTTCCCGTAAAATAGCGTTTCGAATCGGTGTGGTAGTATAAAGACGACGATTTAAAAGTACTTATTATAAGTCTATTTCAATTAAAAAAATACTTTGGCTTTGACTTTGATATATTCCTATAATGTAACAAGTTAAATGATACAAGTTGTGTACAAATATCACATTGTAACATTAAGTGTCGCACTGTATGTGTGTATGTGTGTCGCACTGTATGTGTATGTGTGTCGCACTGTATGTGTATGTGTGTCGCACTGTATGTGTATGTGTGTCGCACTGTATGTGTATGTGTGTCGCACTGTATGTGTATGTGTGTCGCACTGTATGTGTGTGTGTGTCGCACTGTATGTGTATGTGTGTCGCACTGTATGTGTATGTGTGTCGCACTGTAATGCTCAGATCTCTTCCCTAACCAATGAAATACATGAATCTGTAACATTACAGGTTGCGCACTGTAATGCTCGGCTCTGTAACATCAGGTAAATGCTCCAGGCGAAGAAGCACCCTGACAATGGAGATTTATCAAGCGAAGTAGGGGCGGGTCGTCTAGTATTGTTCCTCATCGCTTTGTTTACGATTTACGCGGATTATGTTTCTTTTTAAGTTTTCTATGGTCGTTTTTAAAGAAATTTTAAAAAAAACCAAAGAAGTTAAAGTTACAAGTAACATGTGCGAGATCGTCTGTGTTGGTACCACCTTACAACTTAAAGCAGTTATGTTTCAGTTCAAAGGATTGGAGAGTCAGTGTAAATACCGACACGAGAGTTATAACACCTTTACCTCTTCCTGGTCAAAGTATTGGCGATGCTCTCAGCGTTCCAGATATCAAGGCCATTGTCGTGTCAATAGGCGGCGGTATCACTTTCCATCAGGTACACCGTCTGCTTGTTTGCCTACGTGATGTTGTCCCATAAAAAACTAATTTCCTTTGTTATTGAGACAAAACGTACAAATAGAAATACGTAAAAAGAATCTGTTCTTATTTATGTTGAAGTGAGGCACAATGTACAGTGTTTGAAGTAGCAGGTACTCGATCCCTCTCCTACTTTATTTGTACTGTATTTTCCAGTATTTCCTCTTTTCAACTTGAGTATTACCGGTCGGATTCTCCGAAATAAATTGACGTTCGAATGAAGAACAAAGGCGGGCGATGTTTTATTTCGTCTAATTAATGATTCCTCGAATCTGAACGGGTCTTCATTTAGTGACATTAATGTAACCTATACATACCTATACAATTAATTAATTCAACTGTACTGTTTATCCTTTCTTCCGTTTATATCTCAAGCACAGTAGTAGGTCAGCTAGAGGACGTGGTAGCTCAGTTTGTTACGTGCCTTGGATAACCGACCGACCCCACCCGATAGGTCGAGGGTTCGAGTCGCGGGTTGCCGTTAGTTGTAGCTGCCATGTTCCTCAATGTGCCCGGAAAATGGCGACAGATTCGCAACCTGTCACACTGGGACTCAACATAAACATGCGAAAAGTGGTGTGTAGCAAGCATCTCTGCCAACCCCTCTCGAGGGACTACGGCTTGAGTTTATGTATGTTTGTACAGTAATAGGTGACACTAGACGGTTAAATGTTAAACAAAGGGTGCATTCTTATTGCTGGTATAATAATATTATAACAAAACAAATGTGCGAATTAAATGACTGGATAAAACGAGCCAGCGATAATTCCATAATGAGTTGCATTACGGTTTTATCAACCCACACATACACACACAAAAACAAACACAAGGTAATGTATCGCTCAGGTTTGACTGATAGGCAATAAGCGAGTCATTGCCGACCCGTTTCCGATTTAGGTAAGATACTAAAACGTTGTGAGCTCTGAGATTATCCGTACATCAATTACTTTTAACGCGTTTATCTGTAACAAGTGTTGTCAAGAACTCGCTCTGTCATCCTCTCACATCCCCGAGCATCCTCTCGGATATCGATCCCCACTCTATTGAAGTGCAGCTCGAAGATACAAACATTGACGATGTGTTCTAATTCCTCACGCAAATAACACGCAAAGCCTTGTTTGTTCTTTAATTGCTTCACAGTTTACAATTAACACAATGCAGACACGATACTTTATTATGAACATACCTTAAACTAAGTTTAATGGATTTTGAACGATTATTGGGTATTGAGAATTGAATTTATGCATATAAGTTCACTCTCTTTAAAAACTTTTTAGATAATTTAATAAAAGAAACTAAAGCCAACCATAGATGTCGAAAAAATCACGTTTCTTGTATGGGAGCCACCTTAATGTTTAAATTTCTTATGTTTTAAACATTTGTTGTTGTAGCGGCAACAGAAATAGACATTTTCTGAAAATTTCAAGTTTCTAGCTGCTATGGTTCTTGAGATACAGCCCGCTGACTGACGGACGGACGGACAGCGAAGTCTTAGTAATAAGGACCGATTTTTACCCTTTGGATACATAACCCTGAAAAGGTTATCTTTGTTTAATCAAAGTTAAAACGAGTCTGGGTTAGAAGGATTTGAGAGCCAGTGTAAATCGATATGTAGGTACAATAACCCTTCCCGGCAGCCGGGTATGAAAAAAAGGCAAAAGATGTGTCCTGCATCGGCACAAGAGGTTTATATGTACATGCTACATCATTTTAGCGACACCACTCACGACTGACCATTCGGGCTGCCGTACTTCGATGGAACATCTTTACTATCCTGTCAATGGCGTCTTTAGCTTATGGCGGCCATATACAACCATCGCATAACCCAATGTATAGAGGAGCTGTTTGCCTCTACATGGGCAAATCATTGGTACCCTTGCCGATGAGGTTGAATTTATAAAAATGGCCGCGGCGAAGGATGACTGTACATGACTCATCAATGAGAGAACCAAGAAGTTTTTTTTTTTTCGTTCCAGCTAAGAAGCTTGGAGAGCAGTGTTTCTACCAGGAAGCCTGCCGCGCGTTCGACGGCCACGCGTCCTGCGTCCAGGTCAACCACAATGCGTTCTGTCAGTGCGACCCTGGGTACCACAGCACTAGCCACTCTCGACCAACTAACAGGGTGTTCTGCACCGAAGGTTAGCTTTTATAAACACTGCAGTCGATCCCCCTCACGGAGTCGGTTGTACTATGGTTGTTGTTTAGTTTTGTGCACATTGTTTTAGTGTACGTCGACGCCTAACTTTAGGTTAATAAATAACTAGACTATTTCGATACATCGGCCGATAGTAATCAAGAAGCGATTTAAAACAAATAAAATTCTAAATATAAAACCGTTTCTAACAGACATGGTGTTGCTGACGGCGGACATGCCGACGCTGCTGGGCGTAGGCTCGGGGATCTTCGTGCTGGGAGGTCTACTCTGCATGGTGCTGCATCTGTACACACGCGCGAGATACCATCCCGCGCACCTCGCCGACGCGCGCTTCACGCCGCCATGCCACATGTCGCTTAACGATACAGGTGAATGTATTACTGTTTTATGAGTATTTTATCTTTTGAGGCTGGAGGGAGAAAAAGTACATTATTCTTCCATGATTTTTTTACCCTATCGATTACTTTTCAGTAAACATTTTTCAAAGCACAAAGCACTGTTTATAAGAACCGTCAATCTCTAGATATGTGTGACCATACCATCGGCATAGTACTTCAGTAGCTTTAAAGTGTTATACCAACAAAGTGACAAGCAGGTACCACGCTTTCATTGTTTGAATTGAAAATTATTTTGCTTATTAAGTTAATGAAAACGTTTGTATTTAGCAACAATGAGCAACACGCGAGCATCGTCGCGCGCCTCGTCCCGCAGCGGCGGCACGGCGGGCAGCGTGTCGGGCGGCGGGCGGCGCGGGGTGGCGGTGCCGGCGGGGCGGGCGGGTGCGGCGCGCGCGGCCGCCATCTTGCTCATCTCGCGCCACCTGCGCGCCGTGTCGGACGGCGGCGCGCACCCGCACAAGTGCGCCGCCAAAGGTGATCCGGAGAATGTATGCGGCGCGTGCTGTCTATTGCACGAATCGATGTTCGACCGGACCCCGCAACGATCAATGCCTGACTGTACTTCCCAGGTTTCAGTATTTTACTCTGGAAATCTACTATGAAAAGGAGTCGAAAGTCAAAATATTATAAACACAAAAACGATTGTCTTGATTTTTTGAGAGCTCATAAGATTAATGAAGAATGTCGATTTCCAATCCGTCTTTTGTAATCTTTCGAGGACTGAAAATAAATAACATAAAGCAATAGTATCTTTACAGATCAAAAAACTATTGTTAAGATTGTTGGGCATTCGTCGGTGTTGGTAATTGTGTGGGTGCGCAAAGCGCATGCGTGTGCGTCCTTTAGTTGTCGCGTCCTGTGTTAGCTCCGGCCGACTCTGTCTGCGACTGCCCCATCAACAAAAATACAATTCAAAAGCAAGTCTTATCCAAATACGCAATTTCCAGCCTAATTCAACCTACTTTAATACAGAAAATTCCTATTGTGAAAACTGTTAAAGTAGAACCATCCATTGAACAAAAAACGAAACCTCAAAACTAACTCATAGTTTGAATTTTACTTTATTTCCTTTGGATAATATCTGCTACCCTTTTTGCATATTTGGAAAGAGAATTGGAAAACTGGTGTTCGAAAAGTGAGTATACGCTTAATGTGCAAAGCTTAAAATACTCGTTAGTAATACTTTAAAAAAACAAAATGGGTGACAAGACAGTCGTTGGACAAAACGCATCTGGCGCGTTACGAGCAAGATGGCCGTGGTGTTCTTTCTTTCTTACTATTTTTTCTTCATTTGTAGACTCTTATTTTGTATCAGATTTATTAGATCCGCTTTAAAATAAATGAAGATGGAGTAAAGCAAAGACCATGTTATTCTAGTAGATAAACCATAACAAAAACAAGTTTGGTTGGGCACCTTTAATTTTCATCAAACAAAAATCGAATGTGTTTTAAAACTATTTCCTTTTTTTGGCAAAGGCTTAAATCTTAAACAGTATAGGAATCTAGCCAATGACCTCAAAATATACATTTTTATTCCTTATTACTATCTTTAGGACTTTTTATATTTGCTTTTCTTGTTCTTACCGTAATTATCGAGTTTTATATGGGACTAATCAATTTTCCATATTCATTTATTTTAATACTCCTTTATCTACCACATTATGCAAGCCACTTTAAAAGATATTTGAATTTTTAGATTTGCTATTAAAGCTTTAGCTTAGGAATGTGTTCACATGTTTGATAATTAAGCAACTATATGTAAAGCACCTTAGTGTCATAAGGTCATTACGCCACTATATTTTTGTATTTCCGCTGTCAGATCAAGTTTAGAATTCCTGATTGAAGCTAAGAGTTTTTTTAAATTAGGTCTGGAACACTGTTAATCGGACTGAATTACATGCACAACCTTTTTCTATTTCTTAATTGTTAGACAGCGGGAACATAGAACTATTTTTGATTATACATATCATTTCCTAGTCACTTGTTATCACTGTAAGCTTAACGTTTATACTGTAGCATGTTGTGTCGTTATCGATGTTATGTTAAACTTCGACATCTAAGTACACATCAAAGTAAGTACTCATTTTATAAATTCTCAAATTGCAGAATACCTCTTCCTTAAAAGCCACACCATTTTATCTGAACACATTAAGTTAAGGGCTGAAATTTTGCGCTTAACGCTCCATAAAGTTAAGTAGAATCACCGATTCTCCTAAATCAGAACACAAGCTTTGTTATTTCAACAACACGCTTCACATGAGTAAATTGATCTCCGAGCATCGAAAAATATAATTGGATCTTTCCAAACGCAGATTCGCGACGTCCAAGTTTAAGTTCAGTTCAGAGCAGCTCATCGTCGATAAGGAGTTACAGTGCTAGAAGATGGGAGAGGGAAAGAGAGCAGAAGGAGCGACGGCAGATGTCGATGCGCCTCGCTCAGTTGCACGACAAGATGACAGCCGGTCGGGAAATTCCAAAGCATGCGCCTACACCTTCCCCTCGCTCTCCAAACAACTCTACCGATGGGCTGCTACCAGCTGTATGTGAGATTAGAGAAGTAAGATCATCCAGCACTTCCTTTCATTGGTAACCTTGTCTTGTGTCAGTATCTGTCAACACGTAGCTCTAACACGTGCAACTCGACCTCTGTGAGATATCAACACTCATTCAACCGCAAGCTGATATAGTTATCATTTCAGAATAATGTTGTTTTTTGATGTTTTTAATAAAGTAACAATCAATATGATATTGAATCTAATTTAACTAGAACTTGTGACTTGGGGTTTGGATGAGTTGATGAAATATTATATTGTTCTGCCTATTACTTCTATCATATAATGTGTATTGTGTAACTTATATGTACCTTCACTTGATCCTTATTTTGTGTTTCGAAAATAAACATTCAAAATGTTTGATGCATTAGAGTTAAAATATTTATATTTTCATTTCTACTTGCAGTTAAGTTCAATTACTGTACCTACCCTGCAAGGAGTTGATGGCCCCTGTTCGAGCTCGTCGCTTTACTGACAGCAGGGGTGCTCTAAGACACGTCGATCACTTGACTCACTATCCTCCGATGGCTCTCCCGCCATCGCCTGGATGTAGAGTGTAGTGACGCCTTGATCTATTCTGAAGAAAAAAAAAACATTTGAAAATAGAACGTTTTAAAATAAAACTGACATGTGTAGAGTGGCCATCGAATAAACTTCGAAATATTTGTGTGATACAATGCTAAAGTGTGTTGCAAGCTAGCTGATTAATGTAACAAAATGGAATTTCGCGGGTAATTATATATTATATAATAATATATGTAATTGTTAAAATAGCACATTTAAAATGGAACCCCTAATTGTTACTTATAATCTTTGTATTAATGTTATAAGTGCGTATATTATTTTATTTGTAAATAATTACTACTAATCAAATAAGAAAAGAGTTTAGGTACTAATGCATCATTGCTAATTCGACAGGTTAAAATGACAGTAAAATAAGAATAGATAGCAAAGTATGATCAAATCTAAAAGCCCCATACTCTTTCAATTTTCTTACTCTCGACAGTTTAAAAGCCGTTTATCTCTTACAAACTAAAAAGTATGTACAGTGGACCCCCGGTAATCCGACAAACATTTTGCAAGGCAGTGTCGGACAATCAAATTTGTCGGATTATAGAGCACTGCCTAAGACCCCCTATAGTCCGAATTTTTTATAAAAAAGTTCCTTGTAATCCGACAAATTAGATAGTGGTGGTGCGTACAAGTTATAGCTTTGTTGTCAAATTTGTCAAATTGTCAAAAAAATATTCAATAATAAATAATATACCATGTCGGATTACAGAGGGATGAGACAGGGGCCGGATTACCGGGGGTCTACTGTATTTTTTTTTTTAATAGTTTAAGTATTTTATAGCTTATTGTAGGTATTCTTAGCCCTATAGGTATATTACCCATAGACACCGACTGCCCTAACTTTGTAGAAAGCCTAATTTAGACTCTAGGTAATTCTTGCATGAATGTTAGCTATAAATATTCGTAAAACTTGAATACCGTTATTTAAGATTTCAAATAAATTAATACTTTTATTTAAATCTATTGAAGTCACTTAACCTTAATACATAATAGGTATTTATAATTCATGAGTATTTGAGTATTTTCTGTTTTTTCATGTTTCGTGACTTATTTATGTTTTATTCGATGCGACGATGCGCCGCTTTGGAGGTTAAGGAAATAATGTATATTAATTAAATATAGTTTTTACTTGTATATATTTAATACAATTATTTAACTGAATCTCATTACCTAATTACATTATGTTATTTAAAGAGTTAGAAACACCGAAACCGATATATATTGTAACGATATTAATTTCCATGTATTTATAAGAGAATAGGTAATTTACCTATCTTATATCTCGTATAATTTTTTTTTCAGATAAATATTAAAAATTGTATTATCGTATTTGACAATATTATTTATATTAAGAAAGTATCTAAGTAGATTTATTTTAGAAAGAGGTGGTTACTAAGATCGATGTTTAATCATTTTGAATATTAACTAAATACAACATTAATTTTAATATCTTTTCAATCGAAAAATATGTCAACATAACATTATTTACCATTGACATAATTTAATAGACGCCAAAAAATTTATGGTTAGTCAAAGGAAAATGGCCGACACTTAAATGTTATGCAAATACTGAAGCGAAAATTGTATAAAATATTGTGAGATAAATAAAAACATGTAAAAAGGGCGCGTCCTCATAAATAAGGACGTATATACACACCTATATATACTACTCAAAACAAAATAAGGGCCATGAGGTATTTTGTCTGTACCATGAAAATAATAAAACCAATATATATTTTTGTCTCCATAACGAAAACTAATGTTGTTTTTAACGTGTAGACCAATAAACTTATTCCAATAATAATGATTAAAAAGCTTTGCTTTGCTTTTGAAAGAAAAAATCACATTTAAGGTTAAAATTAAAACAATGTAAAGTTACTGAAAACAAAAGGAAATACTCCATGCTCATCTTTTAGTTACGAGTATGCCCTCCTCGTTTCGCTACGCACTCCTGAAGCCTGGAGTGCATGCTCTCAATCAAATGCCTGACATTTTCCATTGGAATCTCTTCCCAGGCCCTTTTAACAGCGTTGATGAGTTGCTGTTGGTTGTGGATTTCCTGATCACCGTCTCTAACTCTTCGTTTCAACTGATCCCACATGTGCTCTATTGGATTTAAGTCCGGACTGTTCGCCGGCCACGGCAAGACTTGAATTTGAGACGCTTCCAGTACAAACCGAGTCGCTTGAGCCGTGTGTGCACGAGCATTGTATTGCATTAAGATGAATCCAGGACCCGCTCGCTGGGTAAATGGGATCACATGTGGTCTGACAACTTCCTCGATATACCGCTGAGCAGTAACAGTACCCTCATTTAAAATAGCGAGCTCAGTTTTGCCGTGTAAGCTTATCCCGCCCCAAATCATTACATTTGGACCACCAAAACGATCGACTTCACGGATGTAGGCTTCTGAAAATCTCTCGCCGCGTCTTCTCCATACTCTAATACGCCGATCGTCGTTAAAAAATTTAACTTTGCATTCGTCTGTGAAGAGCACCATGCCCCATTGGTTTATGTCCCAGTCCAAATGTTGACGGGTAAATCTTAAACGATTTGCACGATGATTTCTGGTTAATGGAACACGGACAACTCGCCTTCTTGATGCCTGCTGGTCTTCATGCAATCGATTACGAATAGTTTGGTCACTGACACGAGTACCCGTTGTGAGCCGTAAACGATTTTGCAGCTTGCGGGCCGTTGTTGTGCGATCTCGGCGCGCACATAATCGAATGTAACGATCCTCTTGAGCTGTTGTAATGCGAACTCTGCCCGAACCAGGTTTTCTTCTAACACTGCCGGTCTCTTGGAAACGATTCCATAGATTTTGAATAGCTCTTCGAGAAAATCCCAATTGCAAACCCACAGATCGCTGCGAATGACCTTTTTCAATCATTGTAACGGCTCTGGTTGCTGTCAGCGAGTCCATATGACGCCTGCGTGCTCGTGGCATATTGCAAAAGATGTTTCTGACTCGAAATATCAATGAACTCTGATAATTTCTAATAAACCAAGAAGCTAAGGAAAGCAAAACGACAAAGAAAATGGAATCAAAATTTTCAAAAATAATTTTAAATCAAATTTTATTTAAATTGTTGCCAGCATTAGATGAATACTACAATATTAAAAAGTTGAGGTATCAAAGAGTTTGTATACTTAATATTTTACTACTTTCAATATGTAAATGTTTAATAATTTACACCAAAATGAAAAAATACCTCGTGGCCCTTATTTTATTTTGAGTAGTATATTAAATATATACTACTATATATATATGTAATTTGGTTTTCATAAATTTTGAAATACAATGAAAAAAATCTACTACGTAAAAACGTATCAGTTCGTTTCTTAATGAAAATCGACATCTATTTTCATTAATACTTAGGTACTACGTCGTTTTTTTTACTTATACGTTATCAATGAACATTCACGTAGGAGAATGCTATCCGTGTCAGCGCATGTAACCAAGCATAAATGTTTTACGTCATGACTCATGTAATAATATTGTAAGGCTATTCGCAAGTCACGTATGATAACAGTGAAAGGTTTATAAAATTTAAAATTATTTTTATTAGTCCTGAAATTTCTTTTCTTCTTTTGAAATCGTCAAATGAATTTTAATAAAAATAAAATGACTCGTCGTTATCTCAAAAAGATGTATCTAATTTATATATTATTTTAAGATTTTTATTACTGAACACGGTATAAAGTGATAGAATATACAAATTTTCGATTAGGTGGACATTTGTAGAGGACATTTTCTGTCACTTGATTGTGTATCTATGAAATATAAGACCGATGATATCATTTCCTTTGTTTACTAAACGCTTTTTCAAGTAAAACCTTCAAAGAGGTGATTCCAAGTTTGACATGATTTAATAAGTTCAATTATAATTTTATCTTTTTTTTTGTTCGCTATTATCTGACATAGAACTTTGCGAATAAACTTTACCTATACTCGACCAACTCATAACTAATTTAAAAAAACACAGATAATAGCGATATAACAGATAAATCAATTTGATGTACACAAAATTACAACCTCCTCCTATTTATTTCGATAGTGGTAAAAAGTTATGGTTTGCAATTAAATACGCTTTTAGTGTAATCTGTTTTTAATTTTAATTGAAAACAGAAATGAAGAGTAGAAGAAGAAATGAAAAAATACCTCGTGGCCCTTATTTTGTTTTGAGTAGTATATAATTCTGTAGCCAACCACGGCGAAGTCAACAGAAAGCTTATTACATGACATGATGAATGTGAAAATCGACAAGGCACAATTGGAATTTGAACTATTTCTAGTACCTAACACCAAATTATTCTGCCTTCGTGGCTAAATCTACGTATTTAATAAATTCAACATTATCGCAACTGACATGTGACTTGTGAAAAGTTTCTTGTTTTAAAATCCCAATTTACCTGAAGATATGAATATGATTAGATATTTGTCCTAATTAATCAATCAGTAATTATAGTTTGTTTTAACGCTTCGACGATTGTAAACCGACTATAGAGTGTGTTATGCATTTAAAATTATATACTTGATGTATATAACGTGGTGAATCCGTATTACATATACCTACCTAATATTTATATGAAAGTACACTATATAATCTGTGGTATTTTCGTTATAACAAAATTAATGTTTTTCAACGCTAGAGCGTTTTTATTTATTACTCAAGTCGAAAATGTTAAATTACTGCTGCTTATTTTTTATTTTATTACAATATTGTTAAATCTTACGAGTTAACCTACCTTCAGTATTTTACAAATAGCTTATTATATTTGTAAGTTAAATTATTCAGGACCGGACTAAGTAAGTAAAATAATATTCCTGACATGATTCATTGACTTCTCTCATTGAATCTAATCAGTTCTCAAACCTTGGCTTCCATTTCTGCGGCCCAGTATTCATTTTCAAATTTCATTTTTTTCAGGTTTTGCTGGGTACACGTTCTTTACAATAGTTCTAGAGGTCCCTCAAAACCTGCCCCCAGGGGCGAACAAATATTATGTCAAAGATTTGGATTTGAAAATGTCATTAGATTTAGATCAAATATCTTTAGCACACAACTACCTACCTACATTACGTATTGTATATAAAGCACCCTTATGTAACAAGACTGAATACGGGCTATGTATAGAAAAGAAATACATATGTTGTGAAAATAAAATAATCGAATGTGAGATGAACCTACCCTCTGTCAGTCTACTAACGAGGCTGTATGGAATTAATCCTTTGCCTTTCCTATGGGATAAAGAAATAATAATCATCCCTCTGCCAGTTCTGTCACTCGAGTTACTTGGCGGGAACGGGGAGTAGTTGTTGAAATTTTCTTATTTTACTGTCTTTTCTTGTGTATCAGTAGAGTTTAATGTGTAATATGCTAGTGTTTTAACCGGTGAACATCTATAGTGCTATACAAGTGTCGAAAAAGTGAAATACGACAATTTGGCTGCTCGTTTCGTCGTCTCCCAAGTAACTCAATAAAGTCTACAGTAATATTACTAGCTCGTTACTGTAGAAACAATTAAGAAAGAAGAAAAATGTAACACGAAAGACTTGTGCTGTATGGGCTAAAGCCTTTCCCGATGAAAGGGAAGAATTAAACCAAGAAGAAGTTCTGTCACTCCAATTTTAAAATGTGCAGGTTTTAGCGGTCGTTCCAATACGCAACATCTGTAGTACCTACTAAAGAAAATCTATAATTGAGCATCAATTACTATTCAATAACCTATAAATTCGTAAGAATTTTATAAATGAATTTTAATTAAATTTCAATAACTGTCTGTAAGGTAGGTACCAAAAAAAGAAATCCTATTGCGGGGTTTGTCATGATGGAAGGAAATGATGTTTCTATTTGTGCCGTGAAGCAGTTCGCTGTGTTTCGGTTTGAAAGATTGGGGAGACAGTGTAATTACCGGCACGAGAGGTATATCATATTTACCTCTACATGGGCAACGCTTAGGGGGCGCTCTTGGTGTTTCACGACATCAGGGGCATCATCGTGTTAATAACCGTTTGCTTGTTAGCCCATGAAGTCATATTTAAAAAAGTTTAGTCAAGAAGCGAATGTGATATTTTCACACTATCAATACCGTATCGTGATTTATGGCGTAACTAGAACTTAGACCCATGGTAAAAATAAGGATGGGGCCCGTAAAAAACTCATGGCCGCCAACGTACCCTACTAAGCCCTTACTAAAAAAATGAAAGACCTTTTTATAGGTCTCCATTCCAAGTTAAAAACGCCAGCCTTTAAGGGGCCCTTAAACTGTTCGCGTCATGGGCCCTATAGTCTCGGGGCCTCCTAGTTACGCCACTGATCGTGATCCTACTATCATATATTATAATAGGTTTAAATACCTAGTAGTAAGGGATAGCGTCAATACCATGCTTATATTCCATGTTGACGTGATTATTAAATGAAAGAGATAGGTACATCTTTTGTCTTTTCATGCGTCATGCATTAGCGGTGCTCTTAAGTTTCAGGGCATAGACGTGACTAGGCGGCGGTGTCACAAATACCATATTGAACAAAAATTAGACAATTTTTTTCCCTGCTTGCTAGCAAGCAGAAGCAAATGCAAGTAGATCGCGTTCATTTGATCTTGGCTTAAGGCTCTAGCATTAAGCAAATGAATTATATGCATCATTGTAAGGTGTACCATGGTTACTACATCAAATGGTCAGGTACTAAATCATCTATGTTTAGAACATGAGGTGAGGCCATCAGGCCATCGATCCAAGGGTGTGGCGGGTGAAAATGCATGAAAGTTTAAGGCAACTGACGCTGTTAATAAACAACCTATAATGCTGTGTCATGTATTGTGTACTTATGTGAATAAGTATGATGTATTTATATAATAATGGATTATGAGTAAATTTACTAAGTTACAAAAAAAAAAAGATGTATAAAAAGGTATTATACCTACCAGAATTGCTAACAATGAAAAATTCGCTTTATTCAGCTTAACTTGTACAAAGCCTATTGGGTACCTACCTGTATTGCATCAATGTAAGTATGGGTGTCTTATATCTATTGTCGTTCTACCGATGTCAATAAAAAAAGTGTATAGATATGCCGTTTGTCCATTTACCCACCTGGTATCTGGATGTTAATGACATCAAAAGCATCTGTACCAAAAGATCACGATATAAATAACCAACAAATTGTTTTGTAAATGTGAATTTACTTTATAGGTAAATGTAACTGAATACGGCTTTTAATAGGCATTTAAACAAAATTGATTACCTAATTTCTACTCAATAATGAACCGATTTTAATAGGCTATTTCTTTCTCTAATCGAGAAAAATCTTACAGGTGAAGTACCTATCCGCATCTAAAATTCCAATTCAAATCAAAGCTTACTTGTCACAAACCAGCCTAGCAGTTACTTGCATATTGTAAAGTTAAAATTAATTGTGTAATTGTTGAAGTGTCGAATATATAAGAATGAATGTGGCTTCGGCCAAGCCTTATTGTTCAGGGAAATCGCTGAAATGTAGCAGAAGCTAAGAAGCAGGTTCAAATACCAGTGTAAATATAAATGCTTGCTGGCGATGGTTACATTAAATTTATTTACCATAAATTGTACCTACGTAATCGTTGTGTGACTGTAAATTGTTCATGGTCCCGTTGTTTTGTAATAGCACAAAAGTAATAATAAAAACAAAATGTTGATCGTTGTGTTTACTTTACCTACTCCTTTAGTCTTATTCCGACTTATAACACGTGGACGAATAAGTTTAAAAACTGAAACACGGCTACTGAAAACCCGCTCTAAAAACTATCAAACAAGAAAATCATCTGCAATTTTAAGTAAACTATTTAGTGTAGCTTCGGTCTTTAGAGGGCGCCCTACTCAATTTAATGGGACGTCATATAGCATATAACGAGCGGTCGACCATGAAAAATCCAATGATACCTCATTTCTCAATTTATGATAAGTAGTTTAGAAGACATGAGGGAACAGATGAACATTATTACATACATAAATATATCCAAATAAACTAGGGTTAAAACCATGCTCAAATTTAGAATTTTGTCTTTCCACATCGTGGTATCGTTCACTGTCGAAGCCCGCTACACAGGGCCGAATTTAGGAAGCAACCGGGGCGAAAGCCCCTGGGCCTCCACAAACAGGGGGCCCCCACAATAGAGATTTGGAAAAAAAAACAAATTCCAACTTGTTAAAATTAGTAAACATCTTTTACCTTTACCTACAGTACTTTGTACATACATTATTATTTAATTATGTTATTCTTAAATATTAGCAGAAATCATTGATATATATTTGTTCACTCCAAAAAATCATTTGTGACAAGGGGACCTCCGCTCCTTTGTTGCCCCGAGGACTCAATTAGTTAATGGTAGAAAAATAAAAGTACTGAAATCTAGACCTTTTTGTTCAAACCTCGAAATTACCTACAACAATGGCCGGCCGGGATACCGGACATACAAAAACTATGACAATATTCTAAAAATAATTGTTAATAATCAAAGATGATAATAAATGAGTATATGTGATGTAAATAGTATAAATTTGAACGATAATCAAAGGGTGAACGCTTATTCGAGCTGAACGCATCGAATGAAAGGATTTCATTCTATGTAAAATGTTTTGATGCGTTCGACCCGGTGTGTACGTTCACCTTTAATATTGGCTCGTATAATGATGACTTCAATTCAAAGGTGGAAAACGCTACAAAGATTAACAAAATAAATAATTATAAATCTTTAGATATTATTCACTTTACTAAATAGTCAATATTTTAATTTTTAAACATATTAGTTAGAAAACCTCGCAGATACTCCTGAATTAACAAGACATAAGGCCAGGTATACGCCGCCGAATACTCGGCTATCCGGCCTCAGCTTGCCGTTATCTGACTACAAACGACTATCTGTTTTATTATTCATATCGATGCTATATAATATATACATCTAGAATTCTGATAAGGCCCTTTACACTGACTTTTTCACCTGCTAGGATGATGCACACGTGTCTCAAAGCTATACTAAGGATGTGTTCAAATATACACTGCGACCACTATAAGCTATGACGTCAATTCAGTATACTGCGATGCCGTTCCTTTATAGCCTGGTACTGGATACTATTAAACTAAACAGACTGTGAAACTCTGTTTTTGACACCTTTTTCAAATGTATAAATTTTACTGTAGTTCCTTTAACTTTGCCAATTATATTCACAGCCACAAACTTTTATTTGTTTACAAATAAATCAGTGATTCAACATTTCTGCCAGTGAAAACTATGGTTTGCATTGATCACGTGATCAAAGCACTGCGAGCACCTTACCTCGAAAACGGCATTGCTCGTAGTAGAAATATGGCGGCGATTCATGACGTCATATATTTCCCTAGGGCACTGCGGCAGTGTACTGCCAGTTTATAATGAAACGATTTTTTCTCTGCTGAGACCACTTCGCAGTGCTCGCAGTGCATATCGTAACATACCCTAGATTTCGAGGTCCACTATTCAAATAAGTTGTCCTCGTGAAATACTTAAGATTTTTTTGATTTAAGATTGTAATGAATACTAGACTAAGATATGAGATATGAAGCGATTTTAAGTAGTAAACATTGTGCATTTAATATATATCAATATGGCTCTTTTCAGCGTATAGGTAATTTAAATTAATATTTTCGAAGATATTATAAATGGAGGGACATAGCGGTCGCGACGGTGTACCAGCCGGGGTACAGATATGAGCGTCGAGTGTTCTCCACATGGCTAATTATGTCGCTCTTTCAAGAGTAACCTCTAAGGGGCTGTCCATTAATCACGTGAGGTTCGAAAGGGGGGGGAGGGGTTCGGCAAAAATCACGAAATATCACAAGGGGGAGGGGGTATAGTAAGATATCACGTGTAGGTACTTATTTTTTCGTCAAATGCGTGATTTATAAACCGAAAGATGTTGTGAACCAGTTGTTAGTGTTGAAGAAAGTCTTGTAGTACACCATTCCTTTAATATCATTTTTATGACTGTCAAAAACAACCTGCAACTTTTCTGTCTAGACATTTTTATCATGGTCCTTAATTTTCTATAATAGGATTAGATTAGGAAAAATTATATTAAAAAATTTTAGATTCTTTGTAGGTACTCAAAAATACACGTGATTTTTGGTGGGCGGTGGGGGGATAGTCTTAAACCTCACTACGTATCTCCATGGGGGAGGGAGGAGTTAAAAATGTTAAAAAAACATCACATAATTAATGGACAGCCCCTAACGAAAACATGTTTGTATTATCTAATGATAAAAAAGCTGTAAACGTTGTTTTATTTAGTATCAGCTTTGCAGCCGTGCGTTAACCGAGGCGGGTCGCTAGTATTGAATAAATTAAAAATCGCAAAAATGTTTTATTCATTTATTAGCATTTCAATGAGCGGTGTCGAATGATAGTAGTTGGAATGTTTAATCGACCTCCTCGATGGTGGGTCCGGCACCGGGCGCGGCCCCGCCGGCTCCGGGTGCTCCGGGCGCTCCGGGGAAGCCGGGCGGCACTCCGCCGGGCATGCCGCCGGCGCCGCCTGCTCCCTGGTACAACTTCGTAATGATCGGGTTACAGATGCCCTCAAGCTCCTTCTGCTTGTGCTCGTACTCTTCCTTGTCGGCCAGCTGGTTTGAGTCCAACCACTTGATGGTGTCGTTGCACTTGTCCAGGATGGTGGTCTTGTCCGACTCCGAGATCTTCTCCTTCAACTTCTCGTCCTCCATTGTGGACTTCATGTTGAAGCAGTACGACTCCAAAGCATTCTTGGCCTGGATGGTCTCCTTCTGCTTTTCATCCTCGGTGCGGTACCTCTCCGCCTCGTTCACCATGCGCTCGATCTCCTCCTTTGAGAGGCGACCCTTGTCGTTGGTGATGGTGATCTTGTTTTCCTTGTTGGTGGACTTTTCAATGGCAGACACATTTAAGATACCGTTGGCGTCGATGTCAAAGGTGACCTCGATCTGAGGCACACCGCGAGGCGCGGGAGGGATGCCAGTCAGCTCGAACTTTCCGAGCAGGTTGTTGTCCTTGGTCATGGCACGCTCACCCTCGAATACCTGGATGAGTACACCGGGCTGGTTGTCAGAGTATGTGGTGAAGGTCTGAGTCTGCTTGGTAGGGATGGTGGTGTTACGCTTGATGAGGGTGGTCATCACACCTCCGGCGGTCTCGATACCGAGCGACAGAGGGGTAACGTCGAGCAGCAGCAAGTCCTGGACCTCCTCGGACTTGTCTCCGTGCAGGATGGCGGCCTGTACTGCGGCACCGTACGCGACGGCCTCGTCAGGGTTGATGGACTTATTCAGCTCTTTGCCGTTGAAGAAGTCCTGAAGGAGCTTCTGCACCTTAGGGATACGTGTGGAGCCTCCGACGAGGACAATGTCATGCACCTGCGACTTGTCCATCTTGGCGTCACGAAGAGACTTCTCGACCGGTTCCATGGTGGAACGGAACAGATCGGCGTTGAGCTCCTCGAAACGAGCACGGGTGATGGACGTGTAGAAGTCGATACCCTCGAACAGGGAGTCGATTTCGATACTGGCCTGTGTGGATGAGGACAGAGTCCTCTTTGCGCGCTCACAGGCGGTGCGCAGACGGCGGAGCGCGCGCTTGTTGGAAGTCAGGTCCTTCTTGTACTTGCGCTTGAACTCCTGCACGAAGTGGTTGACCATGCGGTTGTCGAAGTCCTCGCCTCCGAGATGAGTGTCTCCAGCAGTGGACTTCACTTCGAAGATACCATCCTCGATGGTGAGGATTGACACGTCGAAGGTACCGCCACCGAGATCGAAAATGAGGACATTGCGTTCTCCGGTACCCTTCTTGTCAAGCCCGTAGGCAATCGCGGCAGCAGTCGGTTCATTGATTATCCGGAGAACGTTAAGACCGGAGATGGTACCGGAATCTTTAGTGGCCTGCCTTTGTGAGTCATTGAAGTAGGCTGGAACCGTGATTACTGCGTTCTGCACTGTTTTACCAAGGTATGCCTCGGCGGTTTCCTTCATTTTGGTGAGCACCATTGAGCTCACCTCTTCTGGGAAGAAAGTTTTGTCTTCACCCTTGTAGGCGACCTTAATCTTTGGTTTACCTCCGTCACTGACGACCTCGAAGGGCCAGTGTTTCATGTCGGCTTGGACTGTGGCATCTTCGAATTTGCGACCGATGAGACGCTTAGCATCTGTAACAAACAAATAGATTGTTATTAACAAAACGTTAACAAGTACCAAATGTTTTGAAAAGTTAGTTTTTCTCAGAATACTTTTATCATTCAATATGTTCAGAGACTCTAGTCTAGTATATTGGGTATCATCATGAAAGATATAAAAACCATCAGTTTTTAGTTTATATGGTTCCAACAACTGCCAGATAAGCATTGACAAAATAGTATTATGGTATGCATTAATTTCTCAACCTCTAAAAAACATATTATTGGAACACAATTGCTTTTGAATCAGAAGAGAACTATGCAAGTTTATGTATATAGTCAACCATCCAAAATAAACTAATGACTCAATTAATTTCCAACATGAAATGTGTCAACGTGATAACTGGTTTTACTGGTTTACAAATAAATATTACAATAAGGAAGTCTATCTTTAGATTTCCTTCAGCTAGCTTAGTATGTGTCCAAAATGTGTGTAAAACTTAACCACTCCATGAAGAAACAAAAGTTATTTTACAAAATAAATTTATCTTCAGAATTGAATATGCATATTTCAGAAAAATATGTTTTCAAAATAAACTTATTTATTAGGTCACATAAATAGTGGCTTCTCAAAAAAAATGTTCCAGAATTACATATTTAAAATAACAAAATTAATATTTATCAACAACTTGGTGACTAGCCAAAAAATATTTCATGAGTCACTGGCATAGCAACACCCACATACTATAATCTAGGATAAAATCATTGATCATCAATGACCTACTTTGGTACTGAATACCACCTACAAAGGTACATAAAAGCTATATAGTATATGCAAAGGTAGAGTTCATATGGGGTCAATGATCTTCCAATAGTTTCAATGTGTGTAGGTTTAATGTAGCTCAAAAGAATACCCAGTAATTACACACTTCCTGCTACATTAATTTCCCACTAATGATTCTTTCCTATGTTTTTCCCATGAGTAAACCGTTTGTACGAGTAATTGAGGTATAACATCTTTTCTTATTAGTCATAGTTGGTTAAAAATCATACGTAAGTAGGTAGATACCAAGTTATATTGATAACATTATCATGTTGCAATGTTTGAACAGTGACGTCATTAATACTTCTTTGTTTCCTGTATAACCTTTAAACCATCTAGTATTTTTATAGACCGGTTTTACCTATACCTAGTTACTAAGGAGGTAGTTAAAAGGATGCATACCGAAGATTGTGTTGTTGGGATTCATAGCCACTTGGTTCTTGGCCGCGTCTCCGATGAGACGCTCAGTGTCTGTGAAGGCCACATATGAAGGCGTGGTCCTGTTGCCCTGGTCGTTGGCGATGATCTCCACCTTGCCATGCTGGAACACTCCAACGCACGAGTAAGTCGTGCCCAAGTCGATACCTACTGCGGGTGCTTTCGCCATCTGAACAAAAACACAAATTTGTTACAGCCAATCCGTAAAATAACTCTTTAAGTATTATATTAATAAGGAAATGAGATAAAAACTTAATATATTACAGAGAAAACGAAATTTTGAAGGTTATTCGTTTCGATACGCCACTGTTAGATAAACCCAAGCGGCCGCCATCTCGAAAAATCGATGGAAACGCTAACGTTCTAGAATGCGGTATTTGTTCTATAATTCAATGACCGACTTAAGTTTAAGTTAATTATAGTAGCTAGAGAAGACAAAGAATTTGGTCAGATGGTAGCAATGACTAGTAATTTTCCAAGCCATTCAAGAACCACGTGCTGACATTTGAACCACCATGTACAGAATTTAAGTTACAGGATATGGAGAATGGATATCATTCAACATTAATAGGTAATCTAACCGATTTGAAATATATATTTAAGACAACGAATAAGAATTTTACTAGGAAATTGAAGAACGCTTCGAACAATGTAGAAAACGCACCACAGTTATTAACCGATTTACCTCATTTATGACTTCTTTTAACTCAAAGAAACGTGCCAACTAATATAGAATTTAAAAAATATAAAAGGTACACTTACTTTAATAAATTATTCTAGTTTCAGTCTGTAAATGAGAACACACTCAGAAAACGTGCGCGATTGACGGCTTCTTGTCTTGAAATAAAATGGCGGGCTTAAATTTGTCAAGTTTATAGTATGTTGCGGCTTCGCTGGACGTCACTAGGATATTCTGGAACATTCTATTGAATACCCAATAGGAACGCTTGACTTGAACAATCCTGCCTTGCTATTGGCCAATTGAACGCCGCAGCAAATTATACGAATTACTATAGTGATGCGAAATACTGAAATATTATGAGTAGTGTGAATTAGTAAATTCTATTCAAACGGTAGCCGCCACCGTCTGCCGCAATCTCAAAATAAATTTACCTTTTCGTTAAAAAAACTTACTGTTAAAAACAACTATCACCATTGTTTTGTTAACGTCACATTGTAAAATTTTCCATTTTATGAAATTTCTTTTTATCGTTTAATGAAAAATAAAAAATTTAGTTTCAGTGGACTCGCAAGAGAACAAACTCTTGGACCACAAAATCTTTAAAAACCAAGAAATTAAAAAGTTTTTGTAACTCCTATAAATTAATTCATATTACATCTACAAGCAAAGGACGTTGAGGTTATGGCCTGGGGGAGGGCCAATTGACATTTATTTGATAATCAGTCAGAAGCAAATGATGAGCATATTTGATGTTTCAGTCTTTGTTGAATGATTGCTTTGTAATATTTTCTTCAAGTCAAGCTCCATTCCAATTTGGATCATTGAAATTAAATTTCGTCACATTAATATAAACATTTTGTCCGTCAAATCATACCGTCATAAATTTTAACAACGAAACTTAACGCAATTTTTTATACCTTAGTTTTTTATTTTAATGTAATTGTTGAAAACGAATAATTAAAATAAGGAATGGCTTAAGCAAAACCTTCTTGAAAATTGTTTTTCAAAACTTGTTTTCAGATTCAAATAAATAGCAAATCGCTCGTCATTTCTGCCTCTACCACACTAGAACTTTAAAATTATTGAGCATCTTTGTTAAATTTTATTTAAAAACAAAAAAATTCTATTAAAAATCGATTTTACAAAATTTATCATATTTCGATAGTTTTTTTCTTGTAGCTTCACCACGATTAATTCAAAAATCATTCTAGCCAACTGAAACACATCAATATATAAATGTTGCTATTTCTAAAAAGGAGTAAAGGATTAATTATCAAAAATGGCATTTTGTTAGTGCAATAATATTTTTCTCATTATTTTTGGTGTAAATGTTGAAATAGTTTTTGATTTCTTAAGAATAGGATCAAAGGAATTTAAAAAAATTAAAGCAGCAAATCCTGCAACCTAAGAGATTAACTTTTTTATTGTGTGTTGAAAGGTTATGAACGTACCTCGAGCACAGCCAAGTTCGTAGAGGCTGATTTAAATTTTTATAATTTACATTATATATTGTAAATTTATAGTCTGATGTTAATTTTCAATTATATCATCAAAATAGCGCCATAAAAGTTAAAATTTTGATGAATCCAGTGAGTCAGACAATTATTAACGAAGTTAAGAAGGAACATAGTGAGAATAACGAATTAAGGGACTTTCTGGTAACACATAACTCTCCTATTTTGGTCTTTATGAAAATAAATCAGTAACAATTAAAAATTAGCTGTTACTTGTATGCATAGTCTAGCGAGTTCGAATAAGGGATGCATAGATTATAACTTAATCTAAGTACCCACTTAAATATGATAACGAAGTAAAACTCAGAAATCTTGTATAAAATTTATTAAAACAATCCAACATACAGTCAACAAACTCGGGATCACCCTCATACAATCTTATTCATTCTTTTGGCAGGATCCACAAATAAATAAAACAAACAAAAACTATGCAAATGTAAAAGCTTTTATGTATTGTTACAGCCCAAACTAATAACCTGTCAAAACAAAACACTTTTGACCAAAAACTAAGTTAGCCGAGTATTAGTGAGTGATTTTTATCCATGTTTTAAGTCAAAAACGTTTTACTATTTTTTAAAGAAATGAGTTAAAATATTGACTATAACATATTTCATAATATAAATATTAAATACTTGTGCTAACACTAACCAACGGATATGAGCATAAAGCTAAGTCTTTTGTTATAAAATGCTATACGAATTTACTGTTCTTATAATTTTTTTAATTCCAGTGACTGTGGTCTTTGTACTTTGTTTATGGAAAACTTTCAATTAATTAGTTCACGAACCGGGAGGGTTCTTGGTAAGTTAAAGAATTTGCAAATTATCTACAATTATGTTCACATTATAATTATTGTACAGTCCATATTAGTACTATAAATACAAAACTAATTCTTAATGTATGTAGATTTAGAAAATTTTGCAAAGAAATAAATTACATCCTGCTGGGGCAGATAGGCTTGAGTTTGTTAAAAAATTATTTTAGGAATAAGAAAATAAAGTTGGAGGCAACGGTAAAATAAAAACAGAAAAACCACATCACGACACACATTGACTCTTCCCTGCTGTAAGTATCGTAAGAACTTGTGTCACAGGAACTACGCAACGATATGGTATATACTACATAGATAAGAATATAACATCCTAGACCGTTAAGCGAAACAATGCGTCTTGCAAATAACACAATCCACACATCTCTAACTTAGCAGTTGGCTGTTTAGACCACTGCGCCAGAGAGGTCGTCGGTGAAAATGACCGTTTAATATCACTTGGCGTTATTAAGTTGTCATTTAACTAAAAATAAAAGCACGAGATTCCCTAGGTCTTATACTTATTGATGCCGTACTGTGAAAACCTTGAAAATACAAGATTTGGCCAGAACCTATTTTATGGAAAAGCCTCATAAGGTCTCTGATAATAGAAACTTGTAATTTCGACCTCTATCGGCTAAAGACAATAAAACAATGAAGCAGTTCGTAAATCTCCTTAAAAATGATTTAATATTGCACAATACTCCTGTAAAACTTTAATGTTCGCTCATACAAAGTTTTCACAGTAGGGTATCATTATAATATAAAATAAAAACATTTTTGTGTCAAGACAAATATTTCTATGAAAAGATTTCAACCAAATTTAAGCTTATAAAACTTTAAAAACCAAGTATTCTTAATCATATTCGGCTTCCAATTATGATCACTAGATTGACTAGATGCACTAACTACACCCAGCTTGCATTTCAAGAAAAACCCCACGACCAGGGATCGAACCCGTAACTAAAAATATACGAGTTAGCTTGAAACACTGTTTTCTTCGTCCATTAAAAATCGACGACACACTTTAGTCATAAAACATTTACAAAACATGTCATAAAATATATCTACAAAGTCAAAAATTTCAACATGCAAACTGGGAACATGGATTCTATGGTAAATGTTTATGAGTATCATGAGATACGGAAGTATGTTTGGTATGCGAGCCCAAGGGACGTGGTGAGGAACCAGCAGAAGGTAGACCACCAGGTCGCGAAGCCAAGAACGCCGCGATGCACCTCCGGAGTGAAAACCTGCAAATATACAAAGGAAGCTCAATTAAGTGAGATCACATCCGAATTATAGGAACTTTTGCTGAAATAATGTTTCTAGCTAATCATTAAGTTTAGAAACAATTTCAAATTCTAAGCTGTGTCATTGATTTTTGTAACATTTAATGGGCAAGAGTAATGAAGATACTTACAGAGAAGTTATTAATCAAATTCATATATCCCATCAAATGGCTAATTTCTGTTATTAATTCATTTGATTTCTATTTATTTAGAATCGGCAACATTACATACTATATTTCAATATACAGTATCAGATATTTAAATAAAATCAATTGCTGTAAGTATTCTATAATTTTTAAAAACAAAAAAACATCAAAGTGTTTGCATTACCACATTTCAATGGTCATAACCCAAATTACTATCCATAGTAATACCCTTATTCTACGAAAATTAACGAATAAGTGATATCTGCATTAAAAAACAAACCTTATAAAGAATTCAAATATCCTCACAAACAATAACGATGATATTATTTTAACTAACTCACCATCTTCAAGTTCTCCCAGGCCAATTGGTATTGTTCCACTCCATCCAGTCCATCAGCAGACTCAGTTTTCACCACCGGCTTCTCAACAGCCAACTTCTGCACTTCAAACGCCATTCCCCTCCAAGTAAAACCTCCTAGAGTCTTGTACATAAGCCCCAAGTACATACACATGATGATAGGGCATATGTACTGAAGAGCAACTACACATAGGTAGTAAAAAACTGATGCAATCTGAAAGGATCGAGATAAATATTTGGTGTTAGCTTTAATGGTAGTGTAGTTATTGTTTTTGCAGAAACACTGAATTACTGACTGCGATGTATGTGAACCGCATTGGCTGATAAAATAAATCATGCTACATAACAACACTGTACTGTGAAACCTCACCTGAGAGTTCAATAAAATTTAACAGGAAAAGCAAAAAATGCCAAATATTTCTTTATTTAAGGAGACTAATGAGATACTTCATTCTTTTATTAATCATTTGTCCATCGGAACCGGACTGCAAATTTCTGTTGACCTTCTGTTATGTTAAGTTTTATATGGAAAAACCTATTAGTGGTACATACCGATTTTTTTTTTTTGTATTATTCGGTATAATCAAAGTACGGTATCGATTCAGAATGTTCGGACACCCTCTAAAGAACATTGCACACCCTCTTCCCGGGTGTCCGTTCCGTTTCTCTTTAGTAAGTTTTAGTAAAAAAATATTTTTTTCTTTACAACCCACCTTTTTCTGCAGGTCAATATTAGTGATTCTTCCTGCTTCTTTCTTCTGGACGTCGAGGCGGCGCTGCGCCATGTTCAGGTAGGCCTGCAGCTGAGTCGGCATCAGCACCAAGCGGAGGATCACGGTGCCAACTAGAAGAGCCAGCCTGGCAGAGTCGAACGCAGCTGAAGACATGCTGGAAATCAAACAGGTTTTTTAAGAAATTGATTAAAAGTTCTTATCCTCTTTTCTTTTATCTACACTGACCACAAATTAACGAACAGGCTATGGAGCGACAGAAACATTGAGGCTTCCTTTTTTATCTTTGTTATGACAATGACAGAATTTGTGAATTTGTGAATGATCTGGTTTTAGTTTTCCAGTTTTGAACGCGACATCTTTCGTGCGCTTAGAATTCGAAATCGAATTTTTGAATGAACTAAAAACCTGACTTGAAGATACAACACATGGTGGAATGTCCTAATACTATTACAGAATGCTGTAATTACAAGGAGACAAAAAATAGCACATACACACTGTGACACTGGTGTCACACTGAGACTGAACATAAACATACGAAATGCGGTATGTAACATATTAAAAAAAAAATAGGAATGAGAATGGTATTTGTCTCCCTTACAACTTTATACATGACTATATTTTTTTTCATTGGTTAGCCCAAAAAACATCACAGACAGCGTAAATTTCTCATTATAATGTGTTAATCATAGTATTGGTATGTATTTTGATTCGGGGCACACCCGCCATTGCAACTCCTAGTCTCTTAGACAAGTGCTATTATCCGCAAGCGTTAACGCCAACAGAAAAAAAAGTATAGAAATTCCGTTATAATGACGTTACTCGTGCGCGAGGAAATGTTATTTCGGTAAATTTTAATTTTGTTTTGGCGTTAACGCTTGCGGAATAACGGCATTTGTCTAAAGGCTGTTACCAGGATTAACAGTGGCGTCCTTTGATCGAATAATCAACTAATAATGCAGCTGTACAATAACACACGGGCTGTGCCCGGACACCCTACTGGCTGTCTTGGGACCCGCAACGAACTTAATCAGAAGAAATAGGAGGTATTAAGAAACAGATTTATTGGTATGTATATCTCACAGTGGGCCCTCCATCCCGCTGAACACTCTGACCGTGAGATAGTGCCGGGTGATAGGTCTGATCCACAGCAGCACAATTACGAACGGCATAGCAAAGTTGGCATTCAGCAGCAACGACTTCAGTTTGTTGTCACCGTAGAACCTGTAAACAAGTATACATACATGAATCGACCTCGGTGGCGTAGTGGTGCAAATAATCGACTGCTACGCTAGAGGTTCCGGGTTCGAATTCCGGCGGGGGCGGATCTGTGTGTTATTTGCAAGACGCATTGTTTTGCTTACCGGTCTTGGATGTAGTATTGTAATCTATGTAGTTTATACCATGTCGTTGCTTAGTGCCTGTGATACAAGATTATGTCTTAGTGCTGGGCTGAGTCAATGCGGTTATTTATAAATAATCAGCCAAGTGAAAGTCAAAATTACACATAAAGGATTATGTACTATCTACATTTAGTGAAAAAGATATCTTATATGAAATTCCTTTTAATTTAAATTAAGTAAAAAATATATTATTTGTTGTTACAGCAGCAACAGAAATACAATCTCAGATATATTTACTTATCATGATTCATTTATTGAGATTATGTTATTTAGTTTATTTACACATTTTTAGATCATTTTTATAATTATATAACCTTTATGTAATCAACTGTAGAAGCAATGAATATATTTGATTATCAACCTATTGCGGTTTATGAGATACAGACAGATGTTCGGATAATAGAGGCTTAGCTTAATAATAGGGTCCTATTGGAACCTATTGGTACGGAACCCATTTGAAGTGTATAACAAAACTTATACAAACTAATTAAACATTAAATTATTACAATAATTTCGTATTCTTATCTATGTTGTAATTATTTTGAAAAAAGCAACTACGGAGTTTTCTTGCTAGATTCTTCCTTGCAGAAATAGCGTTTTGAACCGGTGGTAGTATAAAAAGATGACAATTTAAAAGTACTTATTTTGAGTCGATTTGAAATAAAAATATTTTGTCTTTATGTAGTTTAAACCATATTGTTGCTTAGTGGCTGCAATATAAGATTATATATTCATGCAGGGCTAACTTAATGTGTGTGTTGCAATGTGATTGTTTTTATCATCATGAAAAATACTGTGTTTTTCATACTTAAGTGAATCCCAGTGCATCCTGGCAACTCTGAGACCAGGGAACGTAAAAAGAGTTCCAATCATAGCTGCCCAAACAGCCAGAGAAAACTTCAAGATGAGCTTTGAAGCTGGCCCTCTGAAAATTAATTATATATTTCATTAATAATCTACACTAATAAAGTAAAGAGAAAAAGTTTGTATGTGTGAGACATGTATATTTTTACTAATATTTAGAATTAACTTTCTGGTTGGATGTAGGCATGTTTAGTACATTCTATCAATAAAGAATTCTGTATGAAGTCTTTGGCAAAAGCTGTCTTAAAATAAAAAAACAAAACCCTCATGTTTACACTCAAGATTTGATTCTATTTATAAACCATACATACACAGAAGACAGTCCAGAGTTCTCCAGAAATTTTGAGGCATTCTCATAGAAGCTGTCGTACGCGGGATCCACACCGACTTCAAGATTCTCCTCGTCTATGATCAGCACCATCATAGCTACTAATAGGAACAAGCAGAACGCCACAATACAAGTAGACCTCTCACCGATAGACTCTTCACTTGTAAAGTATTGTTTTGTCAGGGATAAAAGTATTTTACTGTATCGAAGTTAAGAAAATTTAAGTCAACATATTACCAAAATAAAAATTAATATCTAGAAACAATTCAACCGTAAATCTATTATTTAGCAAGGCACTGTTACTCCGACCATATCTATTAAATAGGACAACAGTTTAATTATTTAAATTTAAAATTAATTGCATAGTAAGTTTTGTAAATACAGACAGATAGTAAGAATATGGATATGTTTATACCACATCAAAAGTGATATTGCCGTCTATTGACATGACGTTACGCCTGATGTCTGGAATGCCAAGAGCACCAACAATGTTGCCCATGTAGCAGTAAAGATGTTATACCTCTCGTGCTGGTTATAACACTGGCTCTCCAATCCTTTGTACCTTAATCAAATGGATGGACAGACACTTGAGAATGAGTAACATTTGAAAGGCTTGTGATTGCAAGATAAAAAATCTGAACCTTTGATAATTTGTTTGGAGCTCTTATAATAAAGATCCACCCCATTTATGTTGTTTTGATATCTATTTGAGTACCTTCATCTTACAAAAATCTTTACAATGTTTTTATAACCATTAAAAGGATACAATGAAAATAGGACAACTAGGAAGCACCACACCATACTCAGATTTATCTCATCCTTCAGAGGAAATATTGATGTGTATATCTGAAAATTTTAACAATAATTTACTTTGCAAGAACTACTTTTCATAGAATAGAACTAAATAAAAGTGTAATCCAAGTTTATACATCATGGGCAAAGAAGCTGACACTTCACCTGATGGTAAGTAATTTTATAAAACATAAAAGAAATCAAACAAGCCAAATTATTCAGTAGATCCGACTTACTTCAGACATAATATAAACTATGGCAGTGTAGAGTGAAAAATCTACAATCCACAGGTATTCCGAATAGAATCTTAAGTGTACAACATCTAAAGCTGTAACCGGGGCTGTTTCGAGCTGCAGATCCAAGCTCCTGGGTACGTGGAACGTCTCTGGTTTCCCGTTGGATTCACTGGACTTCCCTTTCTTACTCTTTGGCTTGTCTTTTGGAACCCCAGCTAACTGCTTTAGCTCACTGTTATCAGGATACAAGTACCGATATAAACCTTGAGAACACAGCAGCCATCTCGCAAAGGAATAGCTGCTGAATTTCTGAATCACCGATACCATAATTAGTGTGATGACCAATTGAGCCCCAAGTAAGGCCTGAAAAATACCAAGGGTTTATATTTAATTTTTATCAAAATGATGATAATGTAAGTGGCAGATATAAGAACGAACCATTTTGATATATTGTTCATTCACTGTCTGGTTCAACTTATTAATAGAACTTAAATTTATAAGTTTTTTTGGATGTAATTTTAACTCATAACCTCAATTAATTTAGTTTTACGAGTCTTAGTTGGGATTATCCTTGTCGTTCGAAACAATTTCTCTAAGAAAGAGAGAGAGAGACATATGAAGTATGCATTAAAAAGAAAGAGATAACAGAAATATTTTCAAGTCAATCCTAAACATCTTTACTTAGTCATTTTTTACGTAAAGTTTTACACAAACCTAACTTCGTATTAATGCTTTCTACGGCAATTTGATTTTTAACTATTTAAAGTCATTTCATTCATTATAAATATTATTTGTAATTGTTGGGCCCTCAAAATATTTTTCAATTATTCAATAGATTTTTATATATATTTTTAAATTAAATCTTGACTCAAAAGGCTTTACAAATACTTTTTCTTGTGTCAAAACTTTGAAATTGCCATACCAAAAAGATTCTTTGTAATACTTTAATTTTTAAGTATGAAACTGGCAGGTGTAACATTTTATTTATTAAATATTCAAAAAAAAAATTAATCAAAGAATTTAAACTAAATTAAAAGTAAGTAAAATAATTTTATCTTTCACGTGCTTTAAAATAAAAACAAAAACAAAACAATTATGTGATAGGAATGTGGAAAATTATTTTTATAATTTGGCAATACAAAGTATCGATGACGTAGCTTCCGAAATGACAGATTGTCGGATTTTCTATTCGATCGATCGAGTTTTCGCCGCACCGTAGTTTGCGTTTGTGGCTGCAGAGCCATTGCCGATCTCCACATTTTATTTTGTCAGTTTCGTCGCAACTGAGGTCTGCAACGCAACTCAGACCTATGCGGCGAAGCCCATATACTTAGCTGGTGTTTTTTTCCTTACCGTGTGCAGTGATTGAAAAAGTGGAAAATCAAAATGGGGTCACTATTCAGGAGCGAAGAAATGACTTTATGTCAGCTCTTCTTACAAAGTGAAGCTGCATATGCCTGCGTGTCTGAGTTGGGTGAACTTGGACTAGTACAGTTCCGTGATGTAAGTTCATCCTATCATTACTGTAAAGTAGGCTTCATAAAATCACCAACCCAATTTAAAAATTTTAACGAATAATCTGATTTCTGAATCGTGAAGATCACATAAAAAAGTTGACCCCGATTCGCATAGCAATCTAAGTTTTAGAGTTTAAATTGATAACAATATCTGTAAAGATTTAGGAGAAACTGTGGCACACATTGAGATAATTCTGATTGTAGTTACAATGCAAACTTGGCGGACACTCCAGATAAACCAAATAAAACTACAATTTATTTGGTAGGTTTATCAGAAACTTAAGCAAACAAGCACATTATTGAAATATCACAACCCTCCATTTTGCTTTGCCGTGAAGAAATAAATATTTGACAAAGTTTTGAGGATATAACTTGTTAATCAACCATTTAGTTTTGCTCAGGATTGCCTGTGACTTTATCTATGGAGAACTTTTAGTTTTACTTTTATAATGGAGATTTAGTGTAATATTTACTCGGAATTAACAGTCCAGACACAGAACAGACAGACTATGCTTCTTTTGCATTCATCATATAAATGTAGATACTTAAAACTATTCTAATAAGTCATTTATAATTAAAATACAAAGGTCTGTTAGAGGAGAAACAATACTCAATATGAGGAAAACACATTAATTTTTAATAATTCTATAGTTTGGATATTTCTGTTTTGTAACTAATGTCATAATAATTATACATTGGTATTTTTTATGTATTATACATAGGCTGGCTTAATCCTTTTTTTGTGAACCTTCTTGTAAACAAGTAAAAACATATTAAAAACTTTTGTTAGTGTTATTTAGGAATAAATCTTGTAGTATGGCTTTAATATGAACAGACAAAATGAGACATTATTAATAACATGTTGGGCTAGAGCAGACAATTTTCTACTGTTAAAAACACTACAATGCCATGGTTTTATTATAATGCTAATTTTGTATTATCCTTTCATTTGACAATGATTTAAATAAATTAGTCCCAAACTAAGCAGTCTGAGCTTGTATTTCTGAAATCAAAACAGTATGAGACATGATTACAAAGATAAATGTAAAGTTTAATCATGTGTTTTGTAAATATTAAATACAACAAATTTAAACCAAATTTATTTTACAAATGTTTGCATGAAATGTAAATATTTGAACCCTTATTGAATAGAAGGTTAGAGTAACTGTTAAACCAGGTTTAATTCTATCATATTCACTCCATTAGATAATTAATACATAGATAAAATAAAAATTGACTGACCAAATCAGAGTTTAATGATATCATGATCAAAATTGAGATTTACATTATACATTTTAGTGTTAAAATGTAGTCAAATTGAAAACTTTATTTAAATATCTTTTAATAAGATCTTTAGAATTGTTTATTTCAACTCTAGCCCAAGTCAAACTTAGAACTTTGTCTGTGTACCCTTATCACTCTGCGGAATGATGAACACAATAGAGTTTTCGTTGGTAGGCACGGCATAATCATAAGTCAAGGTGATCCATAAAGATTTCCCCATTTAAAAGAGCCAAACTTAGAACTTCATTTTGGTGAAACAATGAAGTTTCCGATTTATTATTGGTTTCCAATGTCGGTGTTGCTTAACTGTGACTCAATGTAATCTGATGCTGTAACACCCATTCATTATTCATTCAACTCATATTTTGTTGCCGATTTACAATGCAAAGTTTCAAAATTGCATCTGTTAAAATAAAGATTTAAGTTGTGCAAACAAACTTAATATATGAGACATTATACATAAATTTTCTTTATAATGAACTGCTTATAATTTACTAGACTTAAAGCATTGTTGATTGATAAGAACATGTATACATCCAACCAACCTTAAATTCTCTCATTCCCTCTCAAAGTTTTATTGCTTTGGTGCCATGTTATTAAAAATGAAAATGAATGAAAAAAAAAGGAATACAAAACCAGCATTAACAATAATATTTATTTGGGAAGTATAAATCTTCACCAATTTTTTAATTGAACCAACATGTAGTAGTCTATGATGGGCCATTATCCTTCAAGTTCTGAGAAGAGACTGGGCCCCAGGAATGGGAACTGCAGATAGATAATTACAAATATAAATTCTAACTAACTCTGTAATTCTTTAATAAACATTATCCATTTTTTCATGAGCTAGATAGAAAATGGAAGGTAACAGAGAGCCACTGAATACAAACAAATCAGTTTGATAGCCTTTGGCCTGCAGTAAGTGTTTTCCTGCTGATGATGACTTTAATAATGTTCTCCCCCAACAGTTGAACCCTGACGTTAATGCCTTCCAACGCAAGTTCGTCAACGAGGTCAGGAGGTGTGACGAGATGGAGAGGAAGCTCAGGTACCTGGAGAAGGAGATCAAACGAGACGGTATTCCCATGCTGGAGATTCCTGGAGAATGTCCGGAAGCGCCGCAGCCCAGGGAGATGATCGACCTTGAGGTAAAAAATTATCATAAGAAGATCTAAATTTGTTTAGATCCGCGAGGGCAGCAACAAATTTCTGACGAAGGCAATATGGTTGCGATTTTTAGTACTGCAAGTGCTGAAACTCCAGATTGAGTGGTAGCACGATAATCTTTTGCTGCCTGCTGTGACGCACGATTTTTATTGTATTACCTAAATCATATTTCCAATTTCTTCGTTTCGTGTGATGGAAAGACCACGTTTTATAATACGGTTGTCATAAATTTTTTGTCCCTCATCCCCGATACTCAGTCCTATGTGGATCCCTTTAGGCTACCTTCGAGAAACTGGAGAACGAGCTCAGGGAAGTGAACCAGAACGCTGAAGCTCTCAAGAGGAACTACCTCGAGCTGACGGAGCTGAAACACATCCTGAGGAAGACTCAAGTATTCTTCGACGAGGTATGTTCTAACATAGACATGGGGCGGTAGCAAATAACGTCCTGGAAAAAATATAGGGTGAAAAAATTGTAGGAAATAAATTTATCACATACTGACCGAAAGTCTGACTGAAACATCTAGGGTTTCGAAATTTTAAGGGTAAGAAGAATAACTATGTCTTTGAATGTGAGGTTTTTTTCACTTGATTTACTGAAAATCACATGATGATTTTAGTGACGAAATTAAAAATGATACAGTTATCTTTACCCATACAGTAATTTTGATATATGTATAATAATGACTTAGCTATATCTATGTTGGTTGCGAATTAATAATATTTATCGACCGATAAGATATCCTTTGCCGCCTGAGACATTAGCTCAAGACTAAATATCAAATCTTTATGATTCTTTTTGACATAATGACAGCGAAATCATAGTTTTTCGGTCGTTTCCTGCCATATAGTGTTACGATGTGGTGTTGTAATATGACCTTGGAGTAGCATAGTTAGTGGTACCGTTTTGAGAATCCAGGCAAACACGTACCTAGAAGGTATAGCTGCCTTGTAACTTATTATAGCCTGCCTTTTATGTACCACGAGTGTAACTAATTTGCTTTGTGCTAAACAGATAGCTGCTTTGAGTTTTTAATTTGAACCGAGCACAAAAAGTAATGAGCGAATGTCAAAGGTAGTTGCCAAGGTTAATACTGTTGTAGAAAAAAACTAGCCCCAAGTTGTACACTTACAATCGTTCGTTATACCATCATTGTTATATTGTTTATTTTTTCATTTGATTTCGATCAATGTCTCATGAATTTTTAATATTTATTTGATACATAATATTTGTAGGCAGGGACTTTTTAAAGCACAGAAGTAACAAGTCTTAATGAATACTAATTTTTACACCCAAATTATTTCACGCATTCAGTATCTCCTATTAAAATGGTTAACATTTTCGGGTTGTGGGTCTTTTTAGTTTTATAATATAGTATACGCTTCGAATACGTATATGCCATGAAGAGTTATCGATTGTGATAAATTACTGCTATACAATGTCAATTCCACACTTGTCAACCCTCGAGTATTATTAATTTTGATGTATGTTCCTCTGTAATTAAAACGAAGGATGAAAAGCAGAAATGATTAGAGTAATCTGTTTGGCATAAGACAATTGAACAACCTGTCCGTCCGTTAATCAAAATTTACCGGTTAATTTGAATGTGACATTGACACTAACACTGACGCCATGATGGCGTGTGTTGCACAAGATGGCGGACCCGTCGCGGGAGGAGGAGCAAGTGACGCTACTGGGGGAGGAGGGTCTCATGGCGGGAGGGCAGGCTCTCAAGCTGGGGTATGCTCCCATTCCTTATGTCAGCTCCGCGACACGCTCTGACCTCTCTCCTCGCGCGCTGGGGCGGGTGACGTCAGAGCATGTCCTTGAGCGGTGTTATTTTTGCAGCGCTTGTACTGTGACGCTGATACGGGAGTCCACCGCTCACCACTCAGGCAAGCATTGGAGTCAGCCGGTTTATAGTATATCATCAATATAACACCCTTTTTGACTTCTGTGTGTGAATGATAGCTTAGCGAAGCACAGCGGACCAGCCCTTCCAACTGTCAGTCTCGATAAGGTTTACACTAGTTTAGAGCCCACAGTCGAAGCGTGCTAACCAACTGCTGCCTGAGTGATGTTTTAACTAACACTGTTTTTTCGGACATTAAAACAATTTATTTTTGAAGTCCATCGTCGTAACGGTGACGCATCTCACGGAGCGTGTTTATTTAATGTTAAGTTTACTTTTTATTTCTTTCATTTCGTCATGCTTCCTGTACCTACCTGTCATCTTCTGCATGCCATTTTTATTTGATTCACGTGACGTAGTTCTGGATTTGAGTAAATTGACAAAATTTTAATTACACAATTATAGTATAGGCAACTACGTAGAAACTAACTATGCAAAGGCTTTTCTAGATTAGTTGCTAGGCAACGCACTGTGTGAGAAACGAGGAATCAAGATTTGTTGGCGCTATTTTTTTACTACAACAGGAATCTGAGCGGAGGGCGAGGCCACCGTGGCTTGGCGTAGTTGTGTCGTGTTTGGGATGATGTCTGTCTGTCTACATGTTTGTTTGTCCGATAGCAAGAGGGTGGTGCGAGTACCACAGAGTCGATGACCCGCGCGCTCATATCCGACGACCCTAACCGACACGTTGGCCATGTCCAACTCGGGTACGTATCAACAGCACCGGTGTGACACTAAACAGCACACTTAGACAGGCGTGGATACAGTCCAGCTTTGGATGTTAACGCCCCCACATAAGTCACGAGATACGGATGTAACAATTTAATGTTACCATTTGGATTTTTTTAAATCTTCATAACTATATCCATCTCTATTATAGAATTGTTTAATACATAATTAATTATATCGAAAAGTTTTTTTTTTTAAATAAAAACATAGTTATTTGCCACCTCTTTCAAGTCCTGTATCCGCGCCTGCATGTAGTTCGGTTTGCCATTGGATTCGATCTTTACGTGTACGCCATTTTCTTGCGTATACCTTAATGTGTACGTAACACATTTCTCTCTTTTTTGCGTAAACGAATGCAATGTGCGACCGATTTAAAGATGATTTGTTCGTTGTAAATAGTCTTGTGCTAAGTGTAGAAATAAAATTTCTTGTTATTTTTTGAGAACTGACTGACGCGACGATACATCAAAAAGAGTATGAGAACAATCCCCATTTTTAGAACCTAGACTTGACAGTCAAGTCATTAACAAGAAAAAATCTTTGCTCCCGAATTAAATTATATATCTAATTAAATTTTGAGGAAAAGATATGAGAATAGTCAATAATCAGCAAACATAGCCAAGAGGCCATTATAACCAAGTAGAGACAAGCTGTAACTGCTGTCTTATCAAGTTTTGCAGCGGCATCATTTGCAAAATACTCTAAATCAAGTTATAATTAATATCATAAACGTAATAGGGTAATCAGTCTACATCTTCTAACATATTTGATAGATTTATTAATGAGATTAGAAGCATGTTTGCTGATTGTAATTTTTTAAACTTAAGCCTTTTTGTTCTTTAAACGCGTCAGCATAATACAATAAATCACAAATGACGCAGAATCTTTTAACATAAAGGATTTATATGTTTGCATGACATTAACAACCTTTAATTGAATAGTCAATATCACAAAAAGATAGCACGAATGAAATCTGTTTTACTAATCCTCAAATGAGATGGATAATATAACGACTTGTATAGTGATGATGTACAGTAGGATAAATTGTGAACTGTTGCTTAATTTAATGCTTCGTTTATTCCTTAGCTTGCGGGATAAGCAAGAATCCTTGGAATTCCTGCCTTGGTTAGTAATGTACATTGTAATATTATTGTAGTTATACTGTTATGTCTGGGGTCGGTGGTTCTATGTCATAGACTTCTATTATATTTTTAGTGTTTGATGGAAACATTTGTCCTGTTACTGCGGGGTTTTTGGTTTTACAATGACATATACTTCAAAATTCACTTGCTTTACTAACACTTCACTTTATCATAATTAAATTGACGCTTTGATTTTTATAATGTTGCATAAATGTGAGTTGAGAAAGGTAAATTGGACTTCAAGAATAGATGGAATTAGGTGCGAAAACTGTAAATGCTGGAAATTATTCGTATGTTGTGCTAAATTTTTATTTTTATTGTTTATGTAAAACTTAAACACTTTTGGGCCTAAACAGGACCCTAGTTGGATACTTCAATTTGTTTTGTAAAATAATGTTGGAGTAGCACAAAGTTGTTGTCTCGTCTTTTGTTTAATGTCTGGTTAATTACAATACAAATAAATTGATAGCACAAAGAATTTCCCGACATCTTCAATTCGAATCTAACAGCGTCTTGGTACGAGTGTCTTTAGTCATTAATATTAGTTTTTATATTATGTCATATTGTGTTTTCAGGTGTTACTCGTGTAATTCATTCAATATTTGTCGATACTTTATCTATGACTTAATTTCGAAAACAATTTCTAGTAATCCTTGAGGTGGATGTTTAGAGAAAAATTTCCGTTGTGATGTCAGTATGGAATCCAGGTGATTTATTATGATGCATAATGCCCACAGGTATTGATTTGTTTAGATTTCTATCACGCGTTTATATACGCTATTGTCTCACGGCATAATACCGTGCAGTATCTACTAACGTATTAACGTCTGTCACTATCACATCAAAGCCTTTGTTGACTGTGAATATAAACGCATTATTCTCATGTTTTCCGACTTGGTTAGCTTGTGGGATTTTATTACTATACAAATAAGAAAGATACAGTAGTATCATAATGTACTTCCTACATCTAATTTTAAAATTAAACAACATTTGATTTGTTTTATTAACACATTTACTTTACTGATTTTCTTTTGAGAACATTTGGGATCAGAAATGGTCGATTTCGAAATAAGAAGTTTTATCTCAAAATTCTAGACATTGTCAGATTACCATGTAACGAATCAGAAAGATTGTTATCTGTCGAAATGATTCACATGAGATATGTGATGTAGTCTGGAGTGTTGGAAATTCATCTTTTGAGAACCGATTATCTGATTATCGAAATAAAATAAATCATACAAAAATAAACTTTTATTCACACGATGATAAAACTGTTTTCATTGGATATTCAACCATTTTACATAATAATGTCTCAATTAGATAGTCTTTTCAAAATTTGTTACGGATTGAGATGGTAGATAGGTTGTTTTTAATTTGCGTATCATAGGGTACGTTCCACTAAACGCCCGCAACGCCATCTACCGCGACCGCTGAAACTTGCGTTCCACTAACGGAAAAAGGCCGCGGGCGTTGTAGGCGAATGTTTTAGGTGGAACGCACATCCTGAGCGTTGTTTCGAATCGTTGTTTTTTCGAATTCCTGCTACGTTTTGGTGAAAGCCCACTCTGACCCACCAATATTTTGTGGGCGAAGTGGGCGCGATGTGGTCGCGAACAGTGACGTCATCTGTGACGTCGAGCGATCGCTCGCGACGACCACGGGTCTTAGGTGGAACGATACAGAGGGTGTAACAATAGTTGCGGGCGTTTAGTGGAACGTACCCATAGTATATGATTGTGAGCGAATCGAATTTGAGATGGAGACCCAACATACCATCAACATACCTACATATTAAAAATACAATACATCGCAAGTGATAAATTTTTATTACTCTATTATTTATTTTTCCTTAAGTTTTTATTGTCGCTTCGGTTTTGTTGCGTTACATTGTCTTGATTTATTTTTATTTAAATCAAGTTTTACGATTTCTACATACCTATACCTTAAGATTTATTTATTGTATTGTCATATGACCCAAGAAAATGTACACCATGCTTGTTTTATCCTCATAATTATTTGTTTATTTTTATTAATTGTATACATAAGGTTACTAAATTATATCAGAAAGTATCCAATTAAATATTATACATACACAAGATACATTTTTTAATTGCATTATGGTATGTATTTAAAACTGTCGTGTTTGTTGTGTGCCCTGTGGTATTTTACAAATAAATAAATAAAAATAATTTCACGATATATATCTGCTTAAAGTGCCAAAGTTACCGAACATTCTTTGATTTACCTTTCTTGGTGTTTTTTTTTTTTTTGGAAACTGGGTACAGACGTAGATAAGAATTAATTTTAGAACCTTTCTGGAGAAATTTGATTTGTCTTACATCATTTAAATGGAGTTTTCTTTGGTTTTGTTCGATGATTGAATAAATTTTTAGAGGCTCTAACGTTGTCGTTTATTCATATAAAATAAATAGTAAATTATTATTTTCCTGTTCTCTTTCTGGTGGACCGTTCAATGAAGATAAGTTTTACTGTTATGTGGGACGTATGATTGGAGTTTATTGTAAATGTCCTCTTATCGTTATTATGCGGGTACATTGCACGCCATTATAGCAGAGCCATTGGTTAACCTACATAATGTAGACAATTGTAAATTTAATATTGATCAGTTTTTTCCCCTACTTGTGAATCTATGGCTTTATTATGATTAATAGTTACTGTGTGGATGTTTGTTATGGTAAAAAAATTAGCTAAAGATTCAGAATTTAAACAGCACAATGTATTGTCACTGCGTGGTCCTAAAGTGGAATTTGAAAAATGGCGAAAACATTTTGCATAAACAAAAGTTTAACGTTTGAATAATTCTTTTTTCTTTTTATACTATCGAGCATATAGTTATGATATAGTTATGATTCATATCGTATGGAATGATGCGTGGTATCGCCAACAACTGGTTAATTGAACTACAGACGGGACTGGATTGTCCACAATTGGTCATCTGGTATAGTGCAATGTACTCCTCCAATGATACTTTATACCGATGTTCAACGGAAAAAACTCGTTCAAAATTTCATACTTCAATAATAATAATATTTATTTATAAATTTTCAATTTTGGCAGCTTGTTAGCGACATAAATCAATGATTGGAAGTCGAGGTGCTCAGCAGGAGACCAATAATTAATTTATGGTTATCGATAATTAAAACTGATTTTGTTTGAAATCATCGCTTTAAACCAGTCTAGCTCCCATTGAAATGGATTTTTCTGCTTCGAAAGGATTTACAATCTGTCGTTTTTGACAATGACACTTTCAAAAACGCTTATACCTTCTCCAGTAAATGACCATAAATCTTAAAAACACCGGTTTCAAGATCACAGAGCGACAACTCATTTTGACAGGCTGTCAGTTGTTTATTGTTTTTTTCTAGTTTGCATTTTTTTCTGCTTTTGTATTCGCATCTTCTTCAGTCAGTGTTAGTTTGTTTTATTGTCAGTAGGACGTTGACCGTTTGACTCACCACTCGAGCGGGTATCGTGAGTCGTGACTGACAAATTGTCACTTTCATATGTCACACGTCCTAAGGTCAGGGTTTCTGACATGTTCGCGTTTGCATAACTTACCCGGGTCATAGTCATAGACATAGCTCGCGTATATTCTCCCTGTTTTAATAAAAAAAGAGAGTCTTCATATCACTGTTGCGTCTGTTTTGGTGTAGCCCAGATGGGATGATATCAGTGGCGTAACAATAGGGTGGGATGCCGAAAAAATGTCACAGGCCCCCAGCCCCCCGTGCCGCGAGCAATTAACAAACATTAGGGGCCCCCAAAAACGACTCATAAAAATGAAAGCAAAAAAAAAGGTTTCAGGAAAGGACTAACTAATCCGATTCGAAGGCGACAACAGGAATGAAAGGGTAGTTCTAACAGTAGGCTCTGATTATGTTGGAGGGTTACGGAAGAGGAGTAGGGCTCCCAAAAATAAAATAAAACTAATCCGATATTTGCCACGGGCCCCGGACGGTCTAGATACGCAACAGGCAGATATTATTATGTCCAAAAAAAATCACTCCCAAAAGATCTTAAACGTGAAGGGTGTGATTGCTAGTCTTTTTTTAACCTTATCTTAAAATGCCTTCTATGTATAAAGAATATGTATACTGCCTTGAAATGTAAAATCAGTATTATGACATTGTAATAAAAAACAAATTGGGACTCTTTCAATTTACACTTTTTTTGTCGGGCGTCTTCGGTGCTGGAGCCGTGTGTTACTGTGGTACTGGAAAAACACGCGGAGCGATGATCGTGCGAGAAACGCACGACAATAGGACGGGAAAGTTTTGTATGAAAAAAAAACGAACATCTTTTTGCAGGATGACAATGTTAGACAGACGGCTTAGGGCTGATTGTTTTTTTATTGCATGGCGGAACACTGATTTCGTATTTGAAGGCAGTATATATTTTAGTATTTAGAAGGCAGTTTAAGATAAAGTAAAAAAAAAATACTAGAACTTCCTAAATCTAAATCGAAATAAAGCAGGTGACTTATTGTTTAATAAAGAATTCATAGTGCAAATAATTCACGTACTTTAAAAGCATTTATGTAACAGAAAATTATCAAGATAACAATAATGACGAATCAAGTAACGTTCTACGTACGTAATTATAATTAAATATATATATATAATTAGCAATGAGATACTACTGTTAATTACTGTAGAATTATATTAAAGAGTATGTATTTTTTTACAATTCCGTGACAAAGGGTTAAAAAAAAAAAAAATATAAGAATCAAAAATAAGCAATCACAATCACAAATACAGTTGCTCTTGAATCAGCTCTTTATTCAACACTAGCGACCCGTCCCGGCTTCGCACGGGTGCAATGCTGATACTATATATACTATAGAATGTCTTTATATACAATGTTCACAGCTATTTTGTCATTAGACAATACAAACATGTTTTCTTTAGTGGTTAATCTTGAAAGAGCGACATGTAAATGGCCATGTGAAAAACACTCAACGCTCAAATCAAATACCGGCTGGTACCTCTACCGCTATGTCCCTGCATTTTAAATCTGTAATATCTTCCAAACTTTTCATTAAAATTACATGCCGTAAATGGCCATATTGATCTATATTAAATGCACAATGTATTTAAGGTACTTAATTCGATGAGTATTAATGCTGTGTTGTTTGAAATCGCTTCGTAATTAAGTCGTTAACAGTTAAGGATAGAAATGGTTATCGTGGGTTATCCCTAAGAGACAGACTTTTTGTAGACCCTTTTTAAAATGGAAAATGGTTCTGATAGGATATTTACTCACTTAATATTTATCGTTATATTTTGGACAATTCATACAATATCTTTATAAATTATAGCCTACGTGTTGTTCTGATGTATGAGCTATAATTGAAAACTGTATTTTGTTTACAAATTGTATTTTTTTTAATTTATTAATTGTACCTTATTTTGAAAAAAGCAACCACGGAGGTTTCTTGCCGGATTCTTCCCCGTAGAGATAGCGTTTCGAACCGGGTGGTAGTATAAAAACATGACGATTTAAAAGTACTCATTTGAATGAAAAATATTTTTGACTTTGAAATTGACTATATTATTGTAAAGTTTCTTGAAAATCAATTTAGAAGTTTTTGCGTGAAAGACTGACATACTACGTCCATACATCCTTACAAACTTTCGAGTTTAAATGGAAGGATTCTTAATTCTGAAAATATTAAAGTTTTATTAGTTATAATAAAAACAATCTTTAATTCGTCAGACTTGAACGGAACGAGTTTTGTTTCACACTAAAACTGCTTGTAATGCTGAATCAAAGTGATAAAGCTTAAAGGAGTTTTTATCTTAAGCTGGTTAAGCATCAGGTGTTTACATAAGAATAAACATTAAAAAAAACATCTATCTATTTATTTATTTATTATACCTACAGGGAAACTCCCGAACGTTTCCTCTAAGAAATATTCAAAGAAATCACATCTATTATTAATAAATATTTAACAGGTTCACCTCAAGGAAAAATAAGTTTTATTACCTCAAGATGCGTCTCGAACAAACAAGCTGCCTTCGCGGCTTTTGAAACAACTCTTTAATAGTTTTACTAATGCGTTATACTAGGTTTGAATGAATTACACGATAATTATATTTACATAATAATTATAGATATATAAAGACATCGATGTAGGTATGGTGTTATGTTACTATTTCTTTGTTATAGATATACTTATCATATGAACAAGTTATGCTTGTACACATGGCCATTGATCAACTTAACCTGTTTGGAATTTTTACCGATCTTATGTTGTACAGCATAAGGATTAATATTGCACTTGTAAAACTTTAGTTGTGGTCGACTGTAACAGCTGTACTAATAAAAAGATGATCTAGAGACGTTTCAACGTACTGTGTATAATCGAAAAAGAAACTTTTAAATCGATCTTAAGCTTTTATCCTTATTGTCTTTTATAAGGATATTTCTTTCACATTCTTTCTCATTCTAGAATGGATTTCTTTAAAGTGAAAACTCACGCCGTAATTAATCCCTCGAGAGGGATATGCAGAGGTGTTACACGCCGCATTTCGCATGTTTATGTCGAGTCCCAGTGTGACATGTTGCGATACTATCCCAAGATAGCTTGTGATCTGATGTTACAAGTATTCCGACGTACTATAAAAAACTTGTATAGTTGTAAGTAAATGTATGTAATGTCGATTCTATTTGAAATTAAACACCGAAGGGCAGTTATCTATTTGATCCGAGTTAATACTACTGATAACGAGATTAATAGATAAAAGCGATTATGACAACAAGACTTGCGGTCTAAATGAAACGTCTTAAATACACGTAATATTTTTAATGTTGTAAAATATATTATTTTTTACTAATGACCATGATAAAATTGGCACGTTTTGGGGAGATTCCTACAAATATATTTTAAGTGTCAAAGCTGCACAGATTCAGGATGCTAATGATGAAATAAAATGAATGAAGTTTGTCGTTAAAATGAAACCTTTAGCCTAAGGGTATGTTTCTGAGGACGTGGTAGCTCAGTTTGTTACGTGCCTTGGTGAACCGACCGATCCGACCCGACAAGTTGTGGGTTCGAGTCTCGGGTTGCCGTATACAGTAGCTGCCATGTTCCTCATTGTGCGCGGACAGTGGCGACAGATTTGCAACCTGTCAAACTGGGAATCAACATAACAACGAAATACGGTGTTTAATTACGGGGAGGAGTAAATTACGGCGTGAGAAATCAAGAAAGACGAAAAATTCATTCTTTATGATTTCAGTTTTTGGCGTTTCAATACGTTTAGTGTGCATTTGTAAATATTAAGTGTTGTCAATTTAAATGTGATCACAGAGAAACACAAAAAAAGTCGCAGCTCCCTCGTGATTGTTTCGCCTTTGCAAACTGCCTAAAATACCTACTGGTATAACTTTCAAGACAGTTGTACAAACTGTGCCTAGACTTTTGATTATTTGCCAGAAACGTGACGTCACTGTCATGCTGACACCGCTTCCATGAAATACAGATTAAAATTGTACAGACAGAAAGGGATGCAGATATATACTAGAGTTATTGTGTCTCACTTCTTTTAAGTTATTTTTTTGTCTATTAGTTAACATGTTCAGATTATATCATAGAAGTATGAGCAATTATATTTTATTTCGAGGAAAATTTTTGCTATTTTCGGTTTTTGTTGTAGATTTTTTTTTGCTTTTGTTTTTTATCTTATAGTTTTATGGCAATCAAACAAACAACATCAGATATAATCGTTTTAAATAAAATTTTAATGTTTCATTTATAGTTTTAAGAAACCATTAATATTCAAATAATTCATCTATACACGAATATTATAAATAGGAAAGATTTGTTTGTTTGAATTGAATAGGCTCCGACACTATTGGAAATTTTTTGAAAAATTCTTCCAACATTAGAATCCTACAGTATCCCTGATGAACATAGCCAATAGAATATTTTCAAAAAAAATTAAATGCCAACCAGCCGCTAGTACAGAATATATTTAATTCTACACAGTAATTAAGTTCCGTACAGTGATTAAAACCATATTGTTTAAATTTTCAAAATAGATTTTAATATGTAGGGAAAAGTTCTATTAAAAACAATAGAATTTGTCACACTCTCTGTTTAAAGAAAACACGGAAAATTCAAAGCGAGTGGAAAATGATACAATAGTATTTTTTTTTAATTGATATTTAACTGATTTCGAATTTAAATTTATCTAGATAGAGTTTAATTTTGAATGTATATGACATTTGTATAAAATACTCGGTATTTACCAGTCATATGCTCTGTGATTCAGCATCAGAACTTTAGTTAGGTATTCAAATGAGTTGAAAGTAGATGTTGTACTTATAGATCTACACATTGAACGTTACAAGGACTAATATATATTTAGTTACAATTTTGTAAGCATTTGTATTTGATGGCTTAAATGTTATTTTCTAACGAGCATTGTTGCCAGTTTTTTTTTTATCCCGTTTTGCCAGAATTATGGGGCTGATGACTTTTAGTGTTAGGTGTTACTTAAATATTTAGAAATGTTTTGTTTTTTTTTAAACATTGTGAAACCTTAATTTACGTTCAACCCATTGATTTATAAGATTATTTCCTTTCATACGAACATAAAAACTATACCTATTTATATTATTAGTAAAATACAAAATGAATGAAACAATTATTTCATGTGATTTACTTATTAACAAAGAATCTTATCAGCAAGATAAATATGAAATACCAACAGAGTTTTTGATAATCAAAACGTATAATAAATAAATGGAAAAATTTACGATACCTTGAAATTATTATCTGATTACGTAGCGATGGGTAAAATTCTGGAGTTTAATGCCTAAAATATATTTTAAAAAATATCTGCGTATATTGTATTGGCAATTTAGACAAATGCCATTATTCCGCAAGCGTTAAGGCCAACAGAAAATAAAATTGTATGGAAATGACATAACAAGCGCGAGGAAATGTCATTTCAATACATTTTTATTTTCTGTTGGCGTTAACGTTTGCGGAATAATAGCATTTTTCTTTGGGGGCCGGTGTTTCTTTGTTTTCATCCCCAGTTTATAACTTTTGGGACTCAAGTAAAAACAAAACTTTTTCGCTGAATCTTCTAGAACTGACTTCTTTCAAAATTACACCCTCATAAGTAAATTTTCGGATTTCTTCGTAGATCTTTTTAACGTATTCTGCTGTTGAAACATATCTGAGGATTTTAGACAACATAAACTGGAATACGTTTCTCCTGATGCGAAGAGATACTGCATATTGATAAGACTATGCCCTTGATGTTTTCCAACGCCAAGAGCACCACCAATGCGTTACCCATGTAGAGGTTAAGATGATATGCACCTCAAGCCGGTGGTAAATTAGGTACCACTGGCTCTCCAATCCTTCGAACAGAAACACGGCGAACTGTTGATCGGCAGAAATAGAAAGGTACCAAAACAGAGGATCTCGCACGTTATCCACATCCTGCACCTCATGATCCACAGCATAACAACATACGATGGTTCAGCATAATATTTCAGATACAAGTGATACCTTTCTGATTAATGTTTATTATTAATATTTCCTATTTTTAAGACTTATCAGAGTAAAGGCGCTTCGAGTGGATTGATTCATAAGTATGTACTACAAGATGTGTTTGTCGCGTACCACTTTAAGTGTGCGTTTGATAAATTTAACTACAGTTTCCTTGATATTAAAACACAGTTTTAATACACGGATTGGTTGGATTATCTATGCCTGCTATGTTTGTTTCCCCTGTACAGACAAGACAGTTTTGAAAATCTTATAATCTCTTTATAATAATATCTTTTTGGGCGACACCTGTAATAGGTTTTTCGATATAAAACTTTGTAACAGTTGTATGCTAAACAGACATTTGGGGCTTCATGATCAATATTAATAAAGAAGTCTACATAAATAAAGGAATATGAGGCAATTTCTTCTCAAAAACTCATTACAAACTCGTCCCGTAATCCACACAGGAGAGGTAGGGGTGTTCGACGCTGCTCTTTTCACATGTTTATGTTGAGTCCCAGTGTGACAGGTTGCGAATCTGACGCTAACATCCGTGCACACTGAGGAACATGGCAGCTACAATGTAGGGCAACCCGAGACTCGAACCCTCGACAAATCGTCTGTCTCGACAGTATCAATATGGTGGCTTTGTTAGAAACGACCGTTGGCCGAACACAACCAAAAAAGCTAAAAAAAATCACCACTTATTAAAAAGCTCACTATAGCTCAAAATAATATCTGGCTCGAACATGTTCAAATCCCTCATAGCTGATTATATTTTTACGTTAAATCAAAAATGGAAATAAGTTTAAAAATATGACATGGCTACTATTTTCAATTTCCAATAATACGAGTACATAAGCCACATTCGGAATTTGATTGTGTGATACAAACTGGTCGTTTGAGGTTTTTATTCTTCCATTGTTAGAATTATACCACGATTGGTACCATAGTAGTGTAGTCAAAATAGGTGTGGGACTGAATTGTGTGATGTATTGAATTTGAGGATATTGCTAGGTATAATAATGATCGTCTATCAAAAAGTCATTCGAATATGAAACGCAAAAAAACATCGATGTCTTTATATATTTTTATGAAAAATTACTTACAATAATGAATTGTACATAGTTTATAAAGTATATTTTTCATTTACATACCGAAAAGGAAAAACTTACAATGAAAAATTAGGGCATATTTCTAAATGCATTGTTTTGTGGAGTTTTCTTTTTCGATTTTATTTGATTTGTAAATACGTTCCTAATTAGATTCGATCTTTCCCAGTACAAAATGATTTCTACTTTCATAATTAACATCCATAAAATTTCAAAAATATTTGTATTGAATTTTTTATTAGTTTAAATAAAAATACACATGGCTGCTCTTGACTATGATATGCAATTCCATTTATCGTTAACCATGAAATAACTTAAATTTGTATGGCAATAATCGAAAACATAAATAAATTACTGTATTTCTCTTCGATTTTTATATATTGCATTTAAAAACAAACGAAATCATGGCATCGCATTGGCTACGTCAAGGTTGCCTCACAGTTCCAAACTACAGTTGTTTAATTGTCTATTTTCATATAAATACGTATAGCTTTGTCGCTGGCGTGATACTTCGCGAGCGCATACCCGCATTCGAGCGTATGCTGTGGCGTGCTTGCCGCGGAAACGTGTTCTTGAGGCAGGCGGAGATTGATACGCCACTTGAAGATCCTTCATCGGTAAGATAAACCTTGATCTCTAGACAATATAAATGACTTGTGAAAATAGAAATGTTGTGGTGCACCTAATTGCAATTCACTAAGTTCACAAAGCCCCTTTTATTTAAAAAAATATAACATTTAATATTTTACATCTAGCCTTGAGATTTTTTTTAAAATGTTATCTCTACAAAGAAAATTTTCCAAGAATCGAACCAAAGTCTTTGGAATATTTTAATATCTACCAAGCTACGATACTAAACGTTTCTCCACCTTTCTCCTCAGTCCGACCAAGTCTACAAGTCGGTGTTCATCATCTTCTTCCAAGGAGATCAGCTGAAGAGTCGTGTGAAGAAGATATGCGAAGGTTTCCGCGCCACCCTTTACCCTTGCCCCGAAGCCCCGGCCGACCGCAGGGAGATGGCCATGGGAGTCATGACCAGGATTGAAGACCTCAACACCGTAAGTAGAGAGAGAGAATAGAATAGAGACATTTCGAGTCTTGAAAATGAAATTATTCATTCAAATTGTCTTATACTATTTATCTTGATAGTATGTTAATATCTAAAATGTGAAAAAGTATTTGATTCAAAAAAATTCAAATTCAAAGAAATGTTGTTTGTAAATAAAATGTGATAACAGTATCCATTAAAAACATTCCACTATAGATAGTATAGCGGAATGCCTGGAATGGATATAGTGACTATACAATACTTTAATCAATTAATCAAAATATTCATAGTAAATATTTAACCTTGAATCCCACTAACAACTGATTAATTTAAGTGGTCTTCCAGCCCCATCTTTGTCGCGGTCGTTTTATTTATCCAACAGGAATAATTTTCCTAATTTTGCTTACCGGTCTTGGATGTAGTTTTCTTATCTATGTAGTTTATACCATATCGTTGCTTAGTGCCTGCGATACAAGATTATATCTTAGTACTGGGATGAGTCAATGTGTGTGTCGTGATGTGATTATTATTATTATAATAATGATTCTTTTAATTTCCCTACCACCAGGTGCTAGGTCAGACACAAGACCACCGTCACCGCGTCCTGGTAGCCGCAGCCAAGAACATCAAGAACTGGTTCGTGAAGGTTAGGAAGATCAAGGCGATCTACCACACCCTGAACCTGTTCAACTTGGACGTCACCCAGAAATGCCTGATCGCCGAGTGCTGGGTGCCAGCATTGGATATGGAGACAATACAGCTGGCTCTCAGGAGGGGAACTGTAAGATTTTTTTATCAGTCTTTAGAAAATACAAAACGAGGGTCATAGTAAATTTTATCTTTTAAAACCATTCACTCACATTCTATCAGGTGTTTGTCCATGATGTTGTATAAGAAATGACGATTTAAAAGTACTTATTTTAAGTCTATTTGAATAAACGACGACCTCGGTGGCGCAGTGGTGTAAACAGCCGACTGCTACGCTAGAGGTTCCGGGTTCGAAACCCGGCGGGGGCGGGACTTTGTATTATTTGCAAGACGCATAGTTTCGCTTACCGGTCTTGGATGTTGTATTCTTATTTATTTAGTATATACCATATCGTTGCTTAGCACCTGCGATACAAGTTCTTACGATACTTAGTGCAAGGCTGAGTCAATGTGTGTGTCGTGATGTGATTATTATTATTAAACAATATTTTGATTTTGATGTTGTATGACAAATCAGAGTAGATTATAACTATACTTAAGATAGATACTATATACACCTAATAGATTATAAATTGTCATGTTCAAGACAAATTTTAATTAAATCAGTTCTGCCGTTTCTGCGTATGTTCGTGTTATCATAGTTTTTTTTTTGTCCAAAACCAAAACTTCAAAGTCGCGTCCTTAAACCACTAAATAAGAAAATGAAATAACCCAGTTATATGCACGAGTGTTGTACTGTTTTGTTATGTAGTGTGATTATTCCATTATTATTTTTTTCTGGTGAAAACATGTAAACGTTAACTTTTATTACAGGAGCGCAGCGGCAGTTCGGTTCCTCCTATCCTGAACCGCATGGAGACGGCTGAGGATCCACCGACTTATAACCGGAACAACAAGTTCACATCCGCCTTCCAGAACTTGATCTACGCTTACGGTGTCGCCACCTACCGGGAAGTGAACCCTGGTAAGAGTTATATTTAATAATGTTTATTCTAGAAGAAGTTGACATGAAATCTGTCGATTACATCGATTTTATTTTGTTATTTGTAAATTATAAAAAAATATTGAACATTCAATCACAAATGGATTTTTTTCATATTTATTTATGCTATAGACAAAATAAGTAATATGAATAGGCATTTTATTTTTATGTATAAATCATGGCATCTTAACCATTTCTCCTTTCCTTTTTTTAATCTTTCTGTTACTGACATACTGATACTTACATTACCTATTATAACTAACCCATGTATGTTTCCCATAGCTCCGTACACCATAATCACCTTCCCGTTCTTATTCGCGGTGATGTTCGGTGACCTCGGCCACGGTGCTCTCATGGCCGCTTTCGGGTTCTGGATGTGCTACAAGGAGAAACCGCTGCAGGCTAAGAAAATTGACAGCGAGGTGAGATTTTTAAAACATTATTTTTCTTTCAAACTATAGCTTTCGCCAGCAATTTTGTCTTCAAACAAAATGTAGCCTATGTGTAACCTGAACCAATGTCCATTCTTAATATTCTCGCAAAACATGCCATATTCCGGTTTAAATATACCCCGTCATGGTAATTAGGGTGTTTGTAGCCTATTCTATACCATATAATATGCTTCACTAGGAACAGTCAGGTGTTAAGTTAAACATGTAATTACTCACAGGAATATAAGGTTATTTTGAAACAGTACACTGAAGAAAGTCACACACACACAGAAGAATATAGTTAAAGATAGATAAAAGGACTTTTCATCACAAACTATAGTTTAGAGGAGCAAGACACGGGCAAAAGCTTGTAAATTTTGTTACATTTATAATTTACACTTACGTGTTCTCTCGTATATAATAAAAAAAATTCTTTCAGATCTGGAACATATTCTTCGGTGGTCGCTACATCATATTGCTCATGGGCATTTTCTCTATGTACACCGGTCTTATATACAACGATATATTCTCGAAAAGTCTCAACATATTCGGTTCCTCTTGGCGTGTCAACTACAATGAGTCCACGCTGCGAGAGAATAAGATGCTGCAATTGAACCCTGACTCTGATGATTACATGCAGTATCCTTACGCTTTCGGAATCGACCCTGTTTGGCAGGTACGTGGAGATAGATGATTATAGGTGCTGATGATGTACAGCTTGGCAAAAGAGTATGACGTGGTGACAGGTGGAAACTACACATGCTAGTGACTTTAATGATAGATAAGTAAAATGTAAATCAATTATTGGCTGTCAGTTTTTATTATTAGTATTTTTGGATTGGCTTTAAGAGTTGTGGATTATCAAAATCCACATTTCTTAATATATATGGTGTGGAATTCTTTGCCTGCCGATGTGTTCCCTGACCAATATAACTTGGGCCTCTTTAAGGCAAGAGTGAATAGGTTTCTCCTGGGCAGGCATGATCCATCTTAGACCTCATCGCCGCTTAACATCAGGCGGGTTTGGGGTCAAATTGGGTTGGGTTGTTGAATAAAAAAATATATATATATATAAAAATATATATTATATTATATTGAATAAAATAAATACACATATTTCTTACCTGGCAATGACATATTTTCTATTAAACTCGAAAATGTCATACGCATAGGAGTGTTGCCAGAAAGTCGGTTACATTCATTTTATCCAAATACATTTTTGCCAAGCTGTAGTGCAATCAATTATTTACTTGCCAGAATACAGTATTAAGATGTTAATATAAAAAAAAACGTCAACCATCACGAGTCATGCGAAATGATAGATGCTCTCAAGTTAGGCATAATCTCTATTTATTTTGTTACTTGTTCTTCAAAGGATATTATTAATATTAATAAGCCCACGAGTATATGCGTTTACATTTAATTACAATTATAATTGGATTCGACTTCAGTATCATGGTGTTTTAGGTTTATTATCTGTGGTATTGTTTTAATAAATAATATTCATTAGTTGGTGATAGAGAAAATTGCTAAACCAAACTAAAAAAATATAAAATAAAAATTTCGTTCATCAGCTCGCTTCAGCCAACAAGATCATCTTCATGAACGCCTACAAGATGAAGATCTCCATCATCATCGGTGTGTTCCACATGTTGTTTGGTGTCTGCTTGTCTCTATGGAATCACATGTGAGTTTTGATGCATTTTTTACTTCACGACTGTAAATATTAAATATATGAGTTTATTGTTGAGGGTCGATAAGATAAACTCTATATCATAGAATTAAAAAAGGGTTTACTCTTTTTTTTCAAGTTGGCAACGCATCTGCTGGCATCTTTTGCCTGCAGGTGTCCATGGGTATCATATCGGTATCACTTACCATCAACTGAGCTCTTTTGAAATGATAAATTTTACGTATAAAAATTTAAAATGCTTATCTATAATTTCCTCATCGCAGGTACTTCAAGCGCCGCATCAGCATCTACGTGGAGTTCATCCCGCAGATCATGTTCCTCACTCTGCTGTTCTTCTACATGGTACTGCTGATGTTCATCAAGTGGACCTCGTACGGAGCCACCCCTGGACACTTCGGCAGTCAGGATCCTGGTCAGTAACCAGTCTACCTGGATATACGTACCTTATTTATTTTATACTGTTAGTTTAGCGTGATCTTTAAAGTTTGCTATTGGGATAGTTTAAAGAACGCACTATAATTCACCTTTTTCTTAACTCTCAACTTAGGTGTGTGTAGGATTAAAATCCATAACATATCAAACGAAACCTCCTTCCTACAAAGATAACTCCGTATCTAGGAATTCGCAGGTCGTTGTCGTGGCCTATTATTGGCTTGGTCATAATTAATGCTGTGTATGTCACGTGTGTGAATGACTAAATGTTAAATGTTACAAGGCTGGTTGGGAGACCTTTTTTTTTTTGTAAGTTATCGGCTCTGGATACGAGTCCTTTTGAGCCTTATCGTTATAATTAATTCTTGAAGATGATAAATGAGATGAAGATGATAAGATGAACAATGAAAATGATGAATCTGCCTACAGTAACATGATAGTGCGGTTACTTTAGGTTCTAAGGAGTTACTTGGGAGATGACGAAAAGCGCAGCCCAATCGTCGTATTTCACTTTCTCCACAATTGTACAGCACTACAGATATTTACTGGTTAAAAAACTAGCATTTTACACATTAAATTCTGCTGATATATAAGAAAAGACAATAAAATAAGAAAATTCTAACTGACACCCTTCCCGTTCCCACCAAATAACTCCAATTCAGTAGTAATTTCCTTAGTGTTGCCATATGGCTAAGTAAATATTCCTAAAAAAAATAGTTTTTAATATATGTATGTCTCCAACAGAGATCGTGAAGACGAGCGCGTACTGCGCGCCATCTATATTGATCACGTTCATCAACATGGTGCTGTTCAAATCCGATGAGAACAAGCGACTCGTTTGCGATGAAACTATGTACGCTGGACAGATTGGCTTGCAGAAGGTAACATACATACTTTATATTAATAATTGTATATGTGTATGAGGAGATGCATGGATGTGGAGGAAGCGAGAGATGTATGTGAGGGTTGTTGCGTATGGCGAACCATTGTCTCTGCCTACCCTCTGGGACGAAGGCGTGAGTGTGTGTGTGTAGATTTATAAATATACATTTGTGTATGTATACACTCTAAATTAAGTCACGTTTTATTTTGTTTGTTTTTATTTAATAATTATGTGTGCTAGTTTTTAATATTATTCAAGTTTTTCACTGCAGAGGATAGTAATCTTGTATTTTTGCACTTGCAATCTGTTTGTGAAACTTGTTATAAATAAATAATAATAACCACATCACGACACACACATTGACTCAGCCCTGCAATAAGTATCGTAAGAACTTGTGTCACAGGAACTGAGCAACGATATGGTATATACTACATAGATAAGAATACGACATCCAAGACCGGTGAGCGAAACAATGCGTCTTGCAAATAAATAAATAAATTTGTTTTCGAGGGGGTATATCGGTTTTGATTTCAATCTTAGAAACTTTGTTGGATGAAACGAATATAATTTAATTATAGAAATGTTTTTCCATTCAAAAGTTGTTCAGGGATTGTAAAATTTTGAAGCATAAATGTTTTGTTGTAGTTATAAAGGTGTGGTTATTTGTTTACAGTTCTTCGTTCTGCTGGCTCTTTGCTGCGTGCCCGTGATGCTGTTTGGGAAACCCTACTTCATCAGGAAGGAACAGCAGGAACGAGCTGTGAGTTTCCTGTGTTTGTTTTTTAAACATGCAGTTTTAATTATACAAATTAATATTAAACCAGTTGTTTTTCCATAAAATTAATGTTATTGTTCCTTGGACGGAAACCATTAACCGCTAACGTATAGGCGGACAGGAATGCAACAATATATTGAAATGACATATAATTGACATTAAATGAGATCATGATAATGTCATAATTGGACTTTAAAGATATCCTGTAAAAAGAACTCTGAAGGTAATATTTGTTTCTTAATTTTCTTTTTGTCCACGCTTCTTTGTGAACAGCTTCAGGTGAGTTGGTAACAAAATAACAGCACAATAAAAAAAAGTGTTTTCATTTACAAAACTTGTAAAACCTGCCACCTTAGCAACCGAATTGTAGTTTTGACTGAGTTATTCAGTAAAATAAGGATTAAGAATTAAAAAAAATACATTGCACCAAACAATATCTACCTCCCCGAATCACCACACAATAATATATGCTATGTCACAATTAGTTGAGTTAAGTCACCAAGGTTACCCATACATCACTCGTTAAACTCATTGAGCTTCGTTACAAATAAGCACTTATTTACTTTTGAGCATCATAAATAGTTTAAATATATATGTGTTTGTTGGTATAATAATGTTGTATATTATATAGCGCGCTGGTCACCAGAGCATTGAAGGTGCAGCGGAGAACGGCACCGCGGGCGGAGCAACCGTGCCTGCTTCATCACACCACGACGAGGACATCACTGAGGTCTTCATTCATCAGGTGATACCACCAACTTGATTTATAATGTTATTATTATAAAACGTTGACATGAAAATTAGACCCCGCACTACCTGTATCGCGATAATCCGATTAAAAATCGATTAATTTAGCGAATTGTTGATGTTTTGTAAAATAGTTTTTATCCTCCATTTTAAAAGGTGTTTTATTATATAAGTAACATATTTATCAAAAAAAATCCGGCGATCAAAATTTAATCGTGTCGGTTAAGAGTCAGGAAATGCACCTTTAGTATGTGGTATCGAGTATTTTTAACAAAAGAGTATCCGAGAGTTACAGTTTGACCGTCAAAGCCATGCGGGACTAGATCTGGTACGTAAAATATTTGCAGCCTGGGAGGGATCACAAGACGCTATTGAGGTGTTCTGTGATCTTTCCAAGGCTTTTGATTGCGTAGATCACACTATTCTCCTCAGGAAATTCATCATATTGTGGCTTTGATAATCTTTCACTTGGCTATGTGAGATCCTATTTAGACGAGCGTGTTCAAAAAATTAAGATCGGTAGCACTACATCATCTGGGTCTATTGTAAAAATGGGTGTGCCTCAAGGGTCAATTCTGGGACCATTTTTGTTTTTAGTCTATATCAATGATCTTCCGTTTATGCTAGATGAAATTTTTGGTGAAGTAATTTTATTTGCTGATGACACATCTTTTATTTTTAAAACCAACAGAAAATATAAAGAAGAAAATGAAATAAATTCAACTTTAAAACAAGTAACAGATTGGTTTAACTCTAACAATTTGCTTCTTAATAGTACCAAGACTAAATGTCTCAAATTTTCTTTGCCAAACGTGCGGACATTATCGACAGATATTAAAATAAATAATGATGTGCTCGATATCGTAGGATCGACTAAATTCTTAGGCATTAATATCGATTCAAATCTTCAGTGGAACGCACATTTAGAATTAATTTGTAGTAAATTAAGCTCGGCGGCATATGCAGTAGGGAAAATTAGAAATTTAACGGATCTCCCGACAGCTAGACTGGTATATTTTGCATATTTTCATAGTATTATGTCTTATGGGTTACTACTATGGGGTAGTGCGGCCGAAACAGATACGATATTTATTTTACAAAAAAGAGCTATAAGAGCTCTGTATAACTTAAAGCCGCCACATTCATTACGACAATTATTTAAGGAAATTGATAAACTCACCTTACCGTCCCGATATATTTTTGACAATATTATGTATGTAAGGAAACATCTAAATGAGTTTGATAGACTAGGTCACGGTATAAATACCAGAAATAATGATAAATTACGTATCCCTACAGTTAGATTAGCAAAAACTAGTAAGTAATTTATTGGAAATTGTGTTCGCTTTTTTAATAAAATTCCAAGAAATGTAACAGAAATGTCAGCAAATTTAAGCAATATGTTGAACCAATTTTAATTAAGAAGGCTTACTATAAAACTCAAAATTATGTAGAGGATGAATATATATGGAAGTAATTTTAGCTGCACAGGTTTATCTTATTGACAGTTAGTGTAGCTAGAATTATTATGTTGAAAATTTGTAATTTGTAGTAGAAAATATTGTAATTGAATATTGAAAAAAGCAACTACGGAGGTTTCTTGCCGGATTCTTCCCCGTAGAAATAGCATTCCGAACCGGTGGTTGTAAAAAAAATGACGATTTGAAAGTGCTTATTTTAAGTCTAATCGAATAAAAAAACATTTTGACTTTGTCATTGTAATTGTCAGACACGTCATATGTCATTATGCTTGTCATATATCAATATATTAATTTTCTGCACTCCAAATATAAACTTTGTACAGGCCAAACTTCATACTCCGCATAACTTTCGTGAGAAAGGGGTAAAAGTTTTTGCTTTACGTTACGGTAATGTGACGTCATGTCTGTCAGGCCATCCACACGATCGAGTACGTGCTGGGTTCAGTATCTCACACGGCGTCGTACCTGCGGCTGTGGGCGCTGTCGTTGGCTCACGCGCAACTCGCTGAAGTAGCTTGGAACATGCTGCTCAGGAAAGGTAACTAACACCATACATATATATATTTATTTATTTTTTACTTTTTTTCTGGCTGCGACTACGTGAGCAATGGCTTTAGAATTTGCTCCAGAGTTTATTGATACTGCGCCATCTAGTGGATTTATCAAAAGGATCCGTTCTACGGTTGGTTTTTATGCCAAATTACATATAAATTCGGGTTTTTACTATTCTTTTAAATTTGTAATAATTATAAGAAAAAATTCTCAAGTTAATTGAACTAGCGAGCGCAGTTCTAAGAGTCTACTGGAACAATCCGGCGTTTGTATGAATGTATGTAAGTATAAATGTTTATTTGACGATAACTTGAGTGTCGTTGAATTGATCGTCGGAAAATTTGGTATACGGATAAATGGGGCAAAAATATTTTTACTGTTCGAATATGCTAAATAGGTCAAGGTGTTACCTAGATATTGGGGGTCTCGTGTTCACAGTACGTAGCGAAATACTAGTATTATTAACTTATTTCTCCGTTTTAAGGGTTGATGTCAAAGGGTTTCGAGGGTGGTATCTTCCTGTACGTGGTGTTCGCGGGCTGGGCAGCCATCTCCGTCTCCATCTTGGTTCTGATGGAAGGACTCTCAGCTTTCCTGCACACTCTTCGATTGCATTGGTATGTTACTGATATATTTTGCCGTATCCTAACGCGTATGTGTAACTTATATAAAGCTTTGACCTGTAATTATGTCTATTTTTAATGTCTAGTCTAAAGTAGTTCATTTAAAAAAAATACAATATTTACGTATACAAAGAGACATGTTCATGCTTTTAATTATCTCTTTTTATCTAAAGAAATTGTAAATAACGGATGTTTTATGAATTTATTAGTAAGTTTTATAGGCTGTTGATAATTTTTAATCTCATTAGAGTCACTCAATCTTTCTTTTCCTCCAGGGTGGAGTTCCAGAGCAAGTTCTACTCCGGTGAAGGTTATCTCTTCCAGCCCTTCTCATTCGAGATCATTCTGGACTCTGCTGGAACTGCCGAGGAGTAAACAAACACAATAACCACATCACTTTTATTATTAGACATAAATTATTAAATATTTATTAACTACAAAAAAAACTTACGTTACATTATTCTAAAATATCAGAAAAGTGTAACGTATATTTATTTTAAAATCTTGCTGTGCTTGAATTTGAAGAATTTGGTAGCAAAAGTTCAAACTTTAATAGTATTTATTAGAAAAAATATGTGTCATTAGAGTTTGACGTTTAAGTGACAGAAGATGTTAAGTCACTGTCTTGAAAATGTAGTTTCTTAAATTAATGTTTTCTCCGAAATTATATTTAATCCGTGTTTAAAAAATGTATGCATCTAATATCTAGTATACTAAAAGGTGTCGTATCTATTTAAATAAATTTTAAATATTGATATCTGCATACAGCGGGTGCAGTCTCTTAAATGAAGTAAATCAGACGAAATTATTATTTTTTATTGTGAAAAAAAAACGTTTTTTTTATATTTTTGTATTTTATAGAATCATTTTACTTTATTATTGTTACAACTTGGTATGTTTTAGTATATCTGTAATAATATTTGTGTAGCATAAAATAATTCAATTTTGTTTATTTAAGTAACGGAGTATAATACCTTTTTACCTACTTACTTGCCATAAAAGAGGGTTGCAGTACCTATAAATAAACATTTTTACAAATAGCAACATTTAATCAGTTAAAATGTACTTAATTATTGTATCTATGGAATTAACTGCTCTCTTAAATATTGAATTCATATTTAAACTCTATAAAAGCAGATTGTTACAAGTAGAAGTTGCACAGACGTCTTAAATTAGAAATGTACCAATAAATGTTATGTAGCATTAATTTATACCAATGTTTCATTTTATAAACGCATTCCAATCCTTCAAACAATTTTGACATTTTTTTTTTTTTTTTTTTTTTTTTTTTTCGGGGCACACCCGCCACTCTGTCCCACCACTGCAACTCCTGTTTATCAGGATCAACAGTGGCGTCCTTTGATCGAATAATCAACGAATAATGCAGCTGTGCAGTGATGCACAGGCTGTGCCCGGACACCCTACCGGCTGTCTTGGGACCCGCAACGAACTTAATCAGAAGAAATAGGAGGTAGTAAGAAAGCGGTTTCAGACTTCCCTCCCAGCAAAGCGGAGACAGCAATTGAAATGGCCCAGAGGCCCAAAAATCTAAAGGGGAGACAGTCAGGAGACGCCTGACCGTCTAAACACCACGGTATGCCACTAACTAACAGGGGATAAATTAGATACTAACCTAAATCTTACACCAGTAATATTGGTGACAAAACTTTTTAAAGGCACGGAAGTTTCCCTTCGTTTTCACAAGATCTAGGTAATAAATAGGACTACACGCAGATACTTGAATCGAATTCAACATGATTAACCGTTCGTCATGCCAGAGACTACACTCCCACAAGATATGATGGGCAGTTTGCACAAATTCTTGATCCGACGTTGAACATTCGCAAAAAGGTGACGGCACCAAGTTAAATGAATAAAGTTTGCCCTTAAAGTTACCATGCCCGGTTAGAAATTGGGCTACGCAATGATCGATATCAAGCCACGTTTTATTTAACCGTTCGCGCACTATAGGGAAAAATTTAAATAAATGCCGCCCCTTAGTCGAAGTATCCCATCTAGTTTGCCATTCGTCGATTAGTTTTTTATGAACGTTGTCGTTGCTATCAAATAATCTACTGATTTTAGCCCTATCCTTCGGTTTTAGAAAATCAGAACTCATACCATTCCGCGAGTTGTAATACATTGCCGCACGCCGTTGTACTTCCAAATCTACCGGTAAAACGCCCGCAAGAATCGGCAGGGCCTCAGTGCTGACGGTTCTATACGCTTTACAAAGAAAAATTAACGCTAATCTCTGACTCTGAAGCAATTTACGTCGCGCAGCGCCAATTGTGGCTCTATCCGCCCACACGGGGGCTCCGTAACAAATGCAACCCAAGAAAGTAGCAGTATAAATTATTTTTAATGACTTAAACGACAATCCCCAGGTCGAAGTTGATATTCTATTTAACGCATAAAAATTTCGTTTTGATTTTTCGCAAACTTGCTTAATGTGCTCAATAAAATGGAATTTCTTTTCAAGTATCAAACCGAGATAACAAACTGAGTCTTTCTTTTTAACTATAACTGAATTAAATTTAAAGCGCGGTAGCCCTACTAAGTTTCCTTTTAACATTAAATACTGTGTTTTATGGGCTGCGAACTCAAGATGATTTCTCTTTCCCCAGTCGGCCACCAGACGTAGGCAGGACTCAGCTAACAACTCAACTCCTGTTCTTGTATGAGATTGAATAAGCAGGAGACCGTCGTCTGCATATCCCGTAAGCGAACAGTTAGCCGGTAACGGTATAGACAAAAAGTCATCAAATCCGATATTCCAGAGATACGGCCCTAGCACTGAACCCTGTGGGCAGCCCCGAGTCAAAGCCTTCGACACTGCATGATGACCAAGTTGAAGCTTAGTTGTTCCATTTATAAAGTAATTGTATATTAAGGAATATACATTGCTGTAACAACCTCTGTTTTTAAGTTTGAGCAATAAGATTGGCCACCATGCATTATCAAAAGCACCAGAGATATCTAGGAATACACCTATGACGTATTTAAACTCCGACGATTCTACCGATTTTCTCACCGAGATAGCCGCGTCGATTGTTGATTTGCCGATAGTAAAACCGAATTGACGTTCGTGAAAAGTTGGACCGCCCGGAAGAAGCCGAGGTACGATAAGACGCTCTAGAAGTTTACCCAGGGATGGTAGAAGGGTAATGGGTCTATATGATTTCGGATCATCAGGTGGCTTATCACCGCTTTTAGGTATGATTTTAATTAGCCCGCGGCGCCAAATTTGAGGAAAAACCCCTTCAGCAATGCAACGGTTATACACAATTAAAATAGAATCCCCAGCGGACTTTACGGCTTCCTGGATCATCTTATTCGATATTTTGTCTTCCCCAGAGGCCTTATTAACCGGTAACGCCCTAACAATTTTGACAAATTCATCTAAAGTTGGAAGATCGGACGAAGGAGATGTGGGTGGAACTGCAGCCATGAGCCTAACTTCTCGATGATAGTCGGTATCATTTTCAGTAGTGTCGTCCGGAATGAGAGCGTTAAGAAGGGCCTCCGCCGTCTCCTCAACACCAAGAGTGTGAGCATCATTTATTTTGATGTTTGAAATAAATGCTTGATCAGTTGCTCTGTTAGCTTTGAACTCATGATATATGGGTGACCATGGCCCCTCTTTTTCTAACCTATCAACTACTTTCCGAAGTAAATTAGTTTTTGATTTTTGGACTGCAGCACGGTAGTGAGACCTAGCAACTCTTAAAGCAATTAAAGCGCTATCATACCTATCTGACGAAGTATCTTGTCCTAGGGATTTTTTAGCTTTATTTAATTTACGACGCGCGCTTCTAAATTTCTTACGAATTCCTATCAGAGAATCATTCCACCAGTCACATCTTTTCACACTGGATATAGATGTTCGTCCCAGTGTTACATCAGCACAGTAATTGAAAGTATCCGTCATAATTTCAGCGCTTTCTGTTGCCGATAGACGCGGGTTAGTGAAGTCTCCAGCATGTGACGCAAAAAATGAACTAAAAAAGCACCAGTCTGCACGTCTGGTTTTATAACGAAAGCTTTGTGAACGGGGCGCGATATCTTGTGTCAGCTTAGGGTTGTACTCGTACACGATCAAACGGTGATCACTACATGACGCATCAGGAAGGACACGCCAATTAGAGATTTTTACGTACGCACTTGAAAGTGTGACGTCAATGAAAGATTCGCCCATAGGGCTGCTGTACGTAGGTGGTGAATCAGAGGTGTTATGAATTTCTAGGTGCATTTCTGCAATAAACTCTTCTACTGCGGCGCGACGATCCGCATCTGCTGATCTAATTTTACCAAACCAAAGGGGGGAAGACGCGTTGGCATCCGCGCCTATAACTACAGCCTGCCTAGGAAGTGCATATAATACGGACCGCAAGTGATGTAAGTGAGGGTCTACGCGATCAGAGAACTGAAAGTAACAGCTAACTACATATATACTAAAAGAAGGACACGAGACCTCCGCAACGGCACAGTGGGACGACGAGAGATTATTAAGAGCTGTGACAGTGAAGTTTGAACGTGACACGTATATTCCCGCGCGAGCTTTATTGTTTATTTGAACTATCTTATTACGAAGCCCAGCGCTCTGGTACTGTTCTTGAACGAGAACTATGTCCAAACTATACTCAATTACAAGCCTATCTAACTCAGACGTAGCTACTTTATCGTTATGAAGGTTTAATTGTCCTATTTTAAGCTTGGCCATAGTTAGTATTTATAATCAGTTGCTCTAATTTTGCCTTGTAGGTAGGACAATCCTGAGACCCGGTCTCATGATCGCAGGGTTTTTTATACTTTTTACACGACGCACATACTCGTTTAAAAGTTGGTTGATTTTTGTTGGTACAATTTTTTGTGTCGTGTGACTCGGCACAGTGAGCGCACGATGGTGTTTTTTCAGTACAATACTTCGCGGGATGACCATATTGTTGACAATTTAAGCACCGAATTAAATCTAAATCGTCGATGAACCGGCAAGTTGTCCAATCAATGAATAACTTTTCTTTCGTGTTAATCAAATGATTTCGTATCGAATGCTCTAACTCGATCCCTAACCATTTACGGTTGTCATTAAAACTGCGACGACGGTAAATTTTTGTTGAACGTAAAAAGTCACTCTCGGAAAGAGTAATCTCATCTTTAATGTTCTGGCGGTATAAACAAACTAAAAAATTATTTTCGTCCATTGAGTTCGGGACATCTTTAACAAGGATTCGCGGTTTACGCCCTTTAGGTTTCTCCAAACGCAACCCTGCTGTTTTGATAGCCGCAACGGATTCTAATTTCTTTATTTGACTCTGATTTGTGACGCGTAACACGACGCCAGACTTAGCCGTTTTTTTAACGCCGACAATTTGGAAACCATCTGATGGTTTGATCGCTTTCATTAGCGCTTCTTTCGTCGCGGACGAGGATTTAATTTCGGCCGAACGTTCCTCCGTCGGGTAGGCCACCACACACGGGAGCGGCGCGCGAGCCTGAGCTGCCACCGGGGTCGTTTTAGGTGGCAATCGTAACTTTAAAGTCTCCGAGTACGATTTGGTTACCGCCGGAGGACTAACGTTAACTTTATTTTGAGCAATTACTAAATCACGCTCCGATTGCGCCAACTTAGTCTCGAGCATCGCAGATTTAATTGCAAGTAAAGAAACAATCGAAGTTACTCTCTGCGTCATCTCCATAATTCCTGTTTTATTCGCAATATTCAAGCGCGACCCCGAGTCGTTTAAATACTCGTTAATGTTGGTTAGGCATGTCGATGCCTCTTGCACGAGATCATACGATGAACTATCGTTACCGGCGGAGACGCTCAACTCAGAGGAATGTGACGTATTCAAATTAGATCCCAACCGTTGCATACGCTTACTAGTTACTGGCGAAACACTAGCCGGTGATAATTGACTAAATGCCCTTTTATTATTAGTAGGAGATCGCTGAACTATTTTGCTTTTCTCAAACGGGTTTCCCCCCCCGTCAGGGGGATCATCATTACGCCCGGACATCAAAGTGTAATAAGGAAACTTTAAAAACTTAAATATTATATCACCAGGTACAATAAAATAGATAATACCTAACAACGATCAGCTGGCTGCCGGGTCGGCGCCCCGACCGGCCGCCGCGCGCCTGACTACCTACACACTATAATAAAAAGAAAACGTTTGACTTACCGAGTAATGTAGCTATTTATCATCCAAAACAACGCAAATGTTTAAAAACTTACGGACCCGACGTTTATCAAACCTTTATTTTACCAATCACTACACTAGAACCCTAAAATATGCACTTCACACACGTAATTTAATTAATTATCGCGATCGCATAAAAAGACCATCCGCACACGCCAGAGGTGGGGAGGGAAGTGACAATTTTGACATTTCAATTGGTATACTCATCAAACATCATCATGGGCAAACTGGCAAACAATTCGCCTGATGGAAAGTAATACTGCCTCCTATTGACACGGCGATGCCCTTTTTATTTGTTTAGTAAAAGGGCTTTGTCGCTAAGCTACAATATCGCCCTGTAAAGGCAAAGAATACAAAAACAGTTACAAGAAATATTCATATAAAAATTACAATTCTTAAGAATTAAGCCTCAATCAGCCAATACGATGCCCTTGATGTCGTAGAACGCCAAGAACACAGCCTCCCATGCCCATGCCCATGCCCATGTAGAGGTTGAGATGTTACCTTTCATGCCAGTAATTAAACTGGCTTTCCAATCCTTCGAACCGAATTACAGCGATCTGCTTCATGCCAATAATAACAATTTATCAAATATAAATTAAAAGAATTATTTTCCAGGAATATAAACATTTCATCTTTATTGTTTAATGAGGTTATTAAATGTATAAAACAAAAGCTTAAAGGTACTTGCACAATTTTTAATTCATATTTTTTTGCCAAAAAAAAAAACATGGAGTACATGCATGTAGTTGTTATATTAAATTATAGCACAACTTTTTCTCACAAGGCTTACAAAATTTGAATAAAAATAACACAAATACAAATCAATATGTTAATATAATAGTGAAAATCGGATATCAAGGGATGATGAGAGCTTATCTTAAGTGGACTTTAAAAGACATGGGCTAAAAAAGCTAGGTTTAAAGCATTCTTATATGTTATTACAAGATGAAATTTATTCTATCATGAGTTCGGATTATTTTTCCACATGTCAGATAGCATAGCTCAATACAGTGATTTAGTACTGAGAATTTTAATTCCTCATCGATCCGATCCTCTTTGCAAATGTTCATACAAAGTCGTAACTGCAGTAGCAAGCGACTATCTAAGGTCATGTATAATACGGAAAGGGTTTAATTTTGTCATTGTTATTAGTCGTATTCAGCCCCAATGGTGATACTTATGTCGCCAGGCAGCACATTAGTCATGTGATACCAACGGTTTGTGTCAACAACCACTGAAAATAAAATGAACAAGGTATAAAGTATCAGTCTATATTATCTTGAAATGCAGGTACAATCTTCACTTAAATCGTTCTTAATTCTAGAAAACATCTTGTGTTCTTTAAACCCCATAACTTTCGAGGCTCATGTAGTTTTCATAGGCGTTCTAATCCTACTTATGACATAATATAAACTCACGTCGTATTTCCTAGAGAGGGGTTGGTAGATGTGTAACATACCGTCTTTGAAAATTTTGAGGTTTTATTTAATTTTATTTTTAGTAAGTGAATCAATTATGCAAACATGGTTGAGAAGTTTTGGGTGAAAACATTTTTAATCTAGTTTAAACATAGTTTTTATCCTGAAAAAAGGTTTGGTTCCTGAGGGATAGAAATTTTGGTTCCAGACGTAATCGTGGACAAAAGCTAGAAAGCAGCCTCGGATCTACGATTTTTTATGAACCGGGGTAAAACTTTTCTGTGGCGCCCTTTTTTTCGCCGGTAACGACCTTTTTTTTAGTTTTTATGGTCCTACATTTTGGTATTTCGGTACCTCCTTGGAGTCCCGGCTTCTCCCCTTCTCCCTAGATCCGGAGCTGTTAGTAAGTCATCCAAGAGTAATATTGCTCGAAAAAGGTTACTGACGTATTTCTCCAGGTGCCACTGTGAAGGTGATCCAGCGACATTGGTAGAGGCACTCCGGCGGTGGCGCGAGCTGCCATTGCTTGTGACCGCGCATCTGAGCTTGCCATGACATGTGCTTCACTGAATCCACCTAGCAGAAATAGTACTTAGATTAGGTTAATTGGTTACTTGTAGATGTGGTGAGTAATACTTATCGAATGACTGTTACCCATATTATGTGATAGGTAAATGAAAAATATAGTTTCTATATTATCATTAATTATTTTGAATTGCACTATACTGTTATAAATTTCCTCAATTTTAATTTCTTTTACCTTTGTACAATTGTTTTGTTTTAATTATCTTATGTAGCTACATAAATTAAGTTGTTAGTCATGGCCAAAAATGTGCATACTTGTAATTTGCATGCATAAAATGTACTAACCCATTTTCAATAATCCTTAAACTATAAGAATGTTATGTTATACTGTTGTATGCCAAATAAATAAATAATAATCAAGGATAGTATTACACCAACCGCTCAAGGGTCTCGCCAGCCCATGGCCAGTTCAAATATGAAGGAATGCAAAGGTATGTAGGTACTCGTAATGTAGGCACACAGCGCCTGTCTAAGTCTTGATGAGGGTATAGGGAGATCTTTCGCTACCGGGCGATCTTTTATTTTAAATTGTGAACTGTTTTATTGTATAGACTTAAGTGTTTAGTGCCTAGAGCGGCTGCTTTACTCGCTCGAGCCATATATTTACAGTTATTATATTAGAAAAATTTATTGCATTTGGAGATATTCTTATTCTTTTAAATAAAAGATCGAATGGCGCAGGACTGATATGGGTGTAAATCTTCGGGGATAATTTTGTTCAGCAGTGGATTTATTCTACTTAAATTATATTTGACGAGCTTTTTTATCTTAGTGTAGGGCTGTGTCAATGCAATGCAATATTTGTGTCGTGATGTGGATTATTAATCCGGCTATTTACATTAAAAATTTAAATAGGTACTTTGAGGAAAGGACGGAGGCAAATGCCTGTCTCTACTCCCTTTAGATGAAGCTCATTGTCTTCATTATAAAACTTATAAAGTATGTATAAACGAGCTTTAAGAAAATATTAAGATCTTACATGCATATGAGCGCCTTGCCCTGGCCCGCCCATAAAAATCCAGTCCACCATGTCACTCTCAGCGGTCTTCGGCAGAAAGTACGGTCTGGTGTAATATTCCCTCAGTTTCCTTGTCTCTTCATCGAAGCAAGTGCTCCAGCCCACATACCATGGCTTCCCTGACAAGTTAGCGCGATCTTCCTCCATATTAAACACTTCTTGTAAGGAATTCAAGCCAGATTTGTAGGGGAAGTAGAAGCAGTCGTTTATCTGTTTCCCCATCTTCCCGTGGCCGTAGAAATCGGCGAAAAATTGGAAGCTAAACTCCTGCAATAACATACTTTTTAGGATAAATTACTTAGGAACTTCATTGTTTTCATAAAGAATCTTGTTTATGTTTAAGGGTTTCGTACCCAAAGCTTTATAAGCCTTTGCTGTTCTTTCCTGCGCCTTTTTTCAGTGGTATATACTTTATACATTTTGAAAAATTATTGATTATAGGAAAAAAAAATTGCAACTTTTTTGTTCATGATTTCCACTCCATCATAATCATTACTGTATAACCGTATAACCGGTAGATAGATGTTTCGGAAAAATTCGTAAACGAGTTCAATTCTCACTTGACCGATTTAAAAAATGCAATTAACCTTGACAGCCTTCCAATCGTGGGTTGCATCTGTAATAATGACAGGCGCAGCGTTGTACGCGAACTGTTCAAATTCGTCAGCACTTGTGTTAGTAAGTCGGGTCACTCCGTCCACTGCTTTGCACATTGAGCAGTCTTCTGGAGGTCTGAATAAAGTCTTCGATGAGGAGGGAAGACCAAGAAGACAGTCCTGATAGAACAATTGAGATAAAATTAGTAAGCTAAATAGATCTTTACAGTTGTATGGTTCTACGTGCAACATCATCTGCGTTGGTATCCACCTTTTTATTCCTGCCTGGAGTTCGCTGGGTTTCAGTTCGAAGGATTGGAGAGCCAGTGTAATTGCCCTACATGGGCAACGCATTGGCGGTGCTCTTGGTGTTCCAGACATCATCGACAGCATCGTCGTGTCAATTGGTGGCGGTATCACTTTCCATTAGGTAAACCGTTTTTTCGTTTGCCCATGAGGTTGTATTTAAAAAAAGTGAGAGAGATAAGAACTATAGTTAGGCACTGGTCCACATAAAATAAATTACTTACCCTGGAAATTATTTCTTTAAAAGTGCACCAAACAACACCACAAATCAAAACGAATACTGCTGTTAAAAAAACAAAATGTTTTATATTCCAATAAATATGAAATACTGTTTTGCTATTAGCCGGCACATCTAGCTGAGTTATCAATGAATTTGGAACTCGTAAAATCTCAATTTTATTAAGTATTTTTATCAATTTTTGCTCAGCAGCTTTAATTTTCTTTTCACAAACTTTAGGTTTAATTTGGCTCATTTTATCTTTTAAAAATTCTGGGTCGGTAACACTCTTCGGTCGGTCTCAAAACGAAATGAAAGCTTTTTCTAATTTACAAGACAATTTATAGCGGTTTATATAGAATAAGCTTTTTAAGAGTTCAAAAAGTTTAGAGCGTCCAAGTTCCACTTGAAAATCATCGGATTATTTTGTTCTTATGTTTTATTCCGGTTCTTTTACATCCATTTTTGAATCAAGATGTCATTTACAACATATTCGGATTTAAAGAAAGTACAGTTGTAAGCTTTATATTGTATCTTATAATAATTTCCTAAGTCTATAGAAAAGCTAATAAAGTGAATAGCGCGTGTAATATGTGTGAAATTGAAATTCATTATCAGCAAGCGACACCGCAACTGGGACCTCTATCACTCGCTTCACTAACCCACAATGCTACTGGTCTTAGTACATTTTGAAGAGGTTTTAAATAAGGGGTAACTTTTGTTTTTTGTTAGTTTAATCGTCTGCTCTCTTGCTTAGTCTGGTCGGAAATCTCTGTTTTATATCATTGAATGTGAATATTGCCTTCAGAGTGACTAAGGTCGCCAAAGCGCCTAGGGCTTCACGTTTTTGGGTAAAGTAGGTACAACTACCCTGTGATGCTTTACATCATCAAATTGCAAGATCCTGTAAAAACGGGCCTTTTTTTGTCACTATCGTGAAGATAAAACAATCTATGCAAAATTTTATATATATAATTAGTTGCTTGGATATTGCTATCATTTGCAAATACATTCCAATTCAGGAAGAATGGATTTGGGCAGCTTAAAATATAGTAGAAGAGCTTAACTTTATAACGTCACCATAACTTATTGATTTGGATACATCAGATTAGTAGATTTTATAATAAAATAATGGTAGCACAGGCGTGTCATGTCTGTCAATGTCACATTTTGATGATTTTGACAATACTCAGATTAGAAATCAGCTGTCTACCGAAATTAGACTCAAATTAAAACAAAAAAGATAATCACAATAAAACCCTAAAATGTGTAAAACAAATTCATAACCGATTTCGAGAAATTATAGTCAAGTACATGCTTAGCTTTTGACTATTTAAAGAACGAGACAAGAATTACGATATGGCTGCCATACTCGGCGGTGGCCTAGGTGGCCTATCTACAGCCTACTATTTGCTTAAAAACAATGTAAGTTCCAATAACAACTTAAAGTTAATGTTACTGGAAGCAGCTTCAAGTTGTGGAGGGTGGATTAAAACGCTTAAAACTAAAGACTACGTGTTTGAGCAAGGCCCGCGAACGATCAGGCCGAAAGGTGCGACTGGGCTCAACACTTTAAACATGATCCAAGACTTAGGGCTGAGTGAGCACGTTCACCCTATAAAACCTGACCACCCTGCAGCCAAGAATAGAATGATCTACGTCAATAACACACTACACACTCTCCCGTCAAGCCTTAAAGGGGTTTTTCAGAAGAGAAAGCCATTTTCCAAGCCTCTTATTTACGCAGTCTTCAACGACTTACGACAACCCATCAAGGAGATGAAAGATGACTCCATTTATAACTTTGTTGAGAGGAGATTCGGAAAAGAAATAGCTGACTATGCAATATCACCTATGATCTGTGGAATCTGTGCTGGAGATGCCAAGGAGATATCAGTGAAATTCTTGATGAAGACCTTGTTTGATTGGGAGCAAACTCATGGAGGAGTTGTGAAGGGCATGATGAAAACCATGTTCCAGGGTAAAAAGGATGATGGCAGCCAACTCAGTGAGTTAGCTACAAAAGCTTTAGAAGAAAAATGGAGTGTTTACACAATAAAAGGTGGATTAGAAAACTTCCCTACAACACTCAGAAACCATCTCCTAGAAAATGATGTGCAGCTCCAGGAAAACTCTAGAATTCAAGAAATTGAGTTCATTGACTCAGGATCAGTAGTTTTGAAGACAAGTAGTGGTGAAGCCATCACTACAAATCATGTTTATTCATCTATCCCAGCATATTCATTGTCTAAATTAGTTTCCAAGCAGCACCCAAACCTTGCTAAGAACTTGCTGGAAATTCCATTTGTCACTGTGGGTATAGTCAATCTGTTTTTCTCTGGTGAGTCCCTGATAATGCCAGCATTTGGCTTCCTGGTGCCACCTATTGAAAACTCTCCTATCTTGGGTGTTGTTTTCGATTCTTGCTGCCTTCCAGAACAAAAAGGGACTGTCCTCACTGTAATGCTGGGTGGGAGATGGTTTGACAGGAGATTTGGTAAAAATGTATCTGAATCAAAGCTTTACAATATAGCATTGAAAGAAGTGCAATCAATATTAAACATAAATGAGACTCCTACAGCTCATCATGTTAGCATCTTAGATAATTGCATTCCACAATACACCATTGGACATTACGAAAGGGTGGAAGGTTTGAGGAAGTATATCACGGATAATAACTTACCTTTATCCCTGATTGGATGCAGTTATGATGGAGTTGGTATCAACGATGTTATCTATTCAGCTAAAACACAAGTTCAAAATGAGTATGTTTAGAAAATAATTATACAATAATGCATTGTCAAATGAGACTGTTTTTAATATATTAAGTTTTTGTAGATAGAATATAAATATTTATATTTAAATATTAATTTAATAAAAGGGTTGTATGGTTTTATTATTTTTAAATCTGGTTGCTTTGCCGTACGTTATTGTAGTATTATGATAATGATAACATAAAAGAATAATGTTTCGAGTCTAACCTTTGAGTCAATCTCGGACAGTTGAGTGGAGTAAAAAATGTGCCATGTGATGTACATATATATCTTGTTACAAGTTGTAAGTTATTATGTAACAGCATTTATGGCAAAGTAATTGTTATGTTATAGTCTTCCAAAATAGTTAATAAAATAGTTTTGTCTGTTGGATATTTTTTGTTTTGGCAGTTAATGAAATGGTATGTCTGTTACCATTTGATTATATAATACCTGAAGCTGCCTGAAAGGAATCACTTCTTATTATTTTTATACAACATCATGGGCAAGCAAGTAAACACTTCACCTGATCGAAAGTGATACCGCCACCTATTGACATGACAATGTCCCTGGTGTTCATAAGACAACCTTTTCGATTGATTTACTAAGGATAACATATTTATTTATATCCTATGACTACACATTAAGTTTGTAAAGGAAACAAAAAGAAAATAAATTTGCATAACCAGTAAATATTTATTTGTTGAATAAATAGTTGCTTATTCTAAATATTATGTTTAGCATATAAAAAGTGCAAAATATTTTTTATGAAATGACAATGTATGATGCGTAAATGTTGTATATTTTTAAATGATATACATACAGCATTACATTTATAACTTATCAAATACATATTCTGATTTAAATTTTTTTTTGTGGCTTTGAATTACTTAAAGGCATTACATAATACTTGTTTGCCACTTCAGGCATATAAAAACTTAGATAATAATCAATAAGCAGGGTTCCAAGCAAGTTAATTTTTGATTATAATTTTTTTTTAAATTTAATAATTACAGCTTTAGTCCGAAAAGTTCGAATTAAAAACACCCCCACTCTTTAAAGATGCATTGTTTCTTTTTTAAAATTCTATCAAACCTATCTAGCTTTTTAAATGTGAACAAATAAGAGTTACTTTCCATTAATAATGTTATGGATTATACTTTTCACAAAAGTCTAAGCCGCTTATTCCAAGTTGTTTGCCTAAAAACCTTTTATATTTGGAAGTCATTCTTCAGCAACGTTTCCAAGGTCCAATAAGATAGTAGTAGTGAGCATATGGTCTCTAACTGTAGCAGCAGGGGAGGCTGGAGGTACAGTGTTCCTGTAAGAGTACTGTACAGTAATGGGGCAGGTCGCTTTGCCACCTGGTGGGGCCTCTGAAGAAGTGTGGACTTTAACACGAAGCGCTAGCTTGTTGGATTTGCGCCATAGGATCGTGCTGGAGAAGAAAATTTGAATATATTGTTTTTTTTTAATTTATTTGTTATCTTTTTAAATCTCGGAGTTGTTGTAATTTTAACTGTTTAATTAAATTCCGAAATATTAATGCCAACGCATATTCGTGTCTGGATAGCGTTTTGGGCACGAAAATGCTATGACTATTGTAAACTGGTACAATAAATATGATATGTCAAATCAATCGTTCTGATGATAATAAAATAAATATGTATAGTAGGTATACTGACTCGTTATGTTCGTGCGACGTATTGTCGTCATCGTATTCCGCAGCGTCGTCCCTCTGGGCGAGCGTGAGACGATCCGATGCCGACACGATCTCGCAACAACCCGAAACGGAGACGCTCCGCTCTAACAACTTGTACAGCGATACATCCTGAGAAACAGATTAAAAACATTATATAAATGCCAATAATTATATGCTCGTTTGCTTTCTTCTGTATCTGTTACATTGACTGCTGGCCATTTCATTAAACACAACCATTTCATTTAAAATAATCAGTCACGTTTTTTGTTCTTCACATCATGGGCAAGCAAACGGTTCACCTGATGGAATGTGATACCGCCGCCTATTGACACGAATGACGCCAATGCGTTGCCCGTGTATAGGTCAAGGTGTTATACGTCTCGTGCAGGTAATTAAACAGGCTCTCCGATCCTTCGGACTGAAACACAGCGAACTGTTTCAAATAGAAACAGAAATATATTATGAAATTAACAACTCTTAGATCTGGCCGCGACATATACAATTATTTGTTGTGACCGACGCACAACATTCACTCAGAAATAAAATTTTGACTGCTGCTTTATTTTTTTTTTAAGTGGCTTTTGCTAAAATTAGCAATACCTATAGGTTTATTTATTGATGTACCTAGATAAACTAATTACACACTTCTATTAAAAAAAACTTATTCTAAGTATCCTTACTTTCTCCAAAGTAAGAGACTTTTCAAACGATTTCTCTAGTGATTTGTCGAGCGATATGTCGATCGACTTGTCCGCTGTGTCGTTGGTGACGTCCTCCGGTCGGAGCAGCTGCAACGCCATCTCGTGTCCGGTCGGGTTGCAGAGTTTCAACACCAAGTCTGTGGTCGAGCCCGCGCGGATCGGCTCGTACGATATTATCTTAACCTCTGGCACGTGGTAGCTAAATGGAATTTGATATTTTTAGTAAAAAATAATATTAGGTTACGAGATTTTAACATTTATTATTTAGATTTTTTTTGTTGTTGAATTAATTAGCTTTAAGTATTAATATTTGTTATAACATCGGCCGATGAAATAGCTGAAGTTGCGGGATGGTCATGGCTGGAGACGGCAAAAGATAGAAAAACATGGAAATCCTTGAAGGAGGCTTTTACCCGAAAGGGGTCGATACAAGGCCAAACGAATACCTAGCAATATTATCCTTTATTTTTTTAATATCTTATCTTTATCAATAATTTCTAATTAATTAATTCAAAACTTTCTTTATAATTTGATAATCAAATTGCTATAATTATTATTAATTGTTAGAAACCTTATATAATGCATGGAATTTAATAAAGCTTTACTATTATTATTATTTGTACGTCGTAAGGCAGACATGAAGTACCTACTTATTTTTTTAAACTTAACATCTGTATTTAATTCTACTCATGTTTAAACAAATAAATTTATGTTTAAATTTAAAAATTATTTGCTAAAATATGATTGAAGGTAGTATAAGAGTCATTTAATATCTAATTCATGCAAATATGAAGGTATAAATAAATGTACCTGTATAACATAAAACATTAAGAAATGAAGATATGGCGTCTACAAGTTTTAATGACATTTACTTGAATATAAAAAGGAAATCGAATACGAAACTTCAGCAGTTGCGAACTTTTAAAAAACAAATTAAAGTAGTTGTTTGAATTTTTTTTAAAATACGTCGTAAAGGCCATTTTAAAAGCATGGAAACGCCAGTCAGCTGAAACATAATACGGTTTTTAATTTTAAATGACACACATAGTGACGCAGTCCTGCAATAAGTAATGGTCATTTGATGGACAGTGATAGTGGCAGATACAGGATTGTCATAAGGGGGGGGGGGTGTCACACCCTTAAATCTGACGAGCTTTTCATTAGAAATGCTTTTGCGGGGCCTTGATCTCACTAACGTTAGGTCCTCACAAAGTAAGAACTATGTTTCCAATTATGATTTTGGCAGAAGCTTGAAAGTGATTTTGAGCGAGGAATATGAGCAATAAAAAAAGTGAACCAAAGTCTAAAATCGGTTCACTTATTTCTCATCTCCGGTCGAGAATTGACCAATAAGCTGCTAGTGTTTTATTTCCAAGGAATTTGACTTATGAAATAGAATAAAGTATGGACTCACAAAGCCAGCAGTTCAATCTTAAACTTGACAGAGCCAGGGTTGTACTCGGGCTTGGTGACGTTGTGGTCGCAGGCCCGGCAGCGCTGCGAGCGCTTCACGCTCAGCAAGCGCGCCACCGGCGCCAGGCTCTCCACGCGAGCCGCCTGGCGCTCCGGCGTCGCCAGCCGCTGCGACATGCTGCTCACTGCACGCAGGAGCTTAGCTTATGGACTATATACGACTGTTGTATGTCGCAGGATCGTTGCGAAAATTACAAAATCCCAGGGTTTTCGAAAAAACACGGAAGATAAGAAACAAAAATAAATATTGTCTGATTTCCGGAAATCCCTTTGACTTAGGTCAAATCAACCAAATCACAACACACACATTTGACTCCGTGCAAAAACTTATCATTAAATCATACTCAAACATAGCTCAGACAAAGAAACAGCCAAAAGTCTTCATCAGCTGTGTTAAGCATTCAATCAATCATTCTGATTGAATAATAAATAGCGAATTGAATTTGAAAAAAGGTATATTGATCCCTTACTACTTACTACAACCTTATAAAAAATATCAGAAAACAAACAACGAAAATTCAACCTACACTGTTTCAGGTTGACTTCTTTAGTGTAGTAGTCTTCAGGCAGTTCCTCGACATCCTCGCTGGCCTGGCTCGGGGTGAAGTTGGCGATTGCGGAGCTGGAGCCAGCATCAGACGCCGGCAGGCCGGCGATGTTGCGTGCCATTGCACCAGTTAGACCTGTTTTATCCTAAACATATACATTGGTCATAAGGAAATTTCTCTAAGGGTTTGTAGATCTTCCCAATATGCAACGTTCAATTAAGCTACTTGCCGTGCATTTCGAATTTGTTTGTCCTACAACTAAACTTAATTAAGAAAGCATACTAATTATATTTTCATGTCTATGTTAACTTTTTCTTCTTCTTCTACTACTACAAAATTAAGTTTTATTATTCTTGTGTAATTTTTTACAAAATGCACAGCACTCATTACAACATTTAGAAACTTGATCGCTTTAAGCTTGTTTTATTGTTTGAATAAACATATATATTGTTACAGTAGATGTTTTGAAGTTAATAAAACAAGAACATGACATACTGTTAAAGTGACATATTTCCCCCGAATAGCAAACTTCTTTCGCTCCCGTTCCATTTTCTCTTGTTTCTCCATTTGTGCTATGGCTTTGTAGTACTCCAGCAGCTGGTTGAATCTGGTGGTGAATGGGTTGATCCTCTCAGGCCAACCACCTGATGCTGCAAGGAATAAATAAATAGATAAATAACCACATCACAACACACACATGGACTCAGCCCTGCACTTAGTATCGTAAGAACTTGTATTGGGTGCTAAGCAATGATATACTAAATAAATAAGAATACAACATCCAAGACCGGTAAGCGAAACAATGCGTCTTGCAAATAACACAAAGTCCCGCCCCCCCCGGGATTCGAACCCGGAACCCCGAAACCTAGCGTAGCAGTCGGCTGTTTACACTACTGCGCCACCGAGGTCATCAAATGATAATACAATCAATCGACGAATGATAGGCTACTTAGAATGTGATGTCTAAAATCTTGGTATAATTAACCAAGGAAATGTTCTTGAACAGGGGGAACACCTGCTTTTTATAAGACATGGACTAAAAGATCTGGACGATGCTTAAATGTCTTAACAATAAGCAGTTTCCCACCAAAAAGTATGCATTTTAAATACGAAATAGTCTTGGGTTTTTAACTTCTGGCTTTAGTCTACATTTTATCCCATAATAAGGTTGCTAAGGTTTGTAGTTACTCGAAGTATTAAGGAATGTAAAGTGTAGGTGTTTATTAAAATATTACAGATAAAAGGCTAATCAATCAGCTATCAAATGAAATACATTTTACAAAATAGTTTTTAAGGATGTAGATTATAATCGTATCGGCTTTTCAACTCTTTTATTTATAAGCAAATCCAGGAATGTTAAATAAAAATGTTTCTTCTATTTCCTTACCAACAGGCTGATCAGGAATTCCAACATCTCTAGAAGTCCATCTGCAGTTAAAGCATGATAAGTAGTACATTTTCTTCGGTTGCTTATTCTCCACCTTGGCATCTCCACCGGCAGCTACATCAATGGGTTGGCGAGGCTGGGCCAGTGTAGCTCTGGTGGATAGTGTGTGGAAACAACTTGGACAGTCAAAACAGCTGCTGCAGCGGTTCTTCTTCAGCCTGGCTTCAGATGATGGCATGTTCTCCAAGCAGTTAGCGCAGTAATGAGAGTCCACCTTTAAAATAAGAATAGTTTTATAAGTAAGAACCTGTTATGTAAAATGAAACAATATTTGTTAAACTACCTTAAATATGCTTAGATTAATGATTTAATAATAATTAAATGTTTCCTCCATCCCTAATATTATAAATTAAGTCATGTCACATGAACTAAACATTTTCCGGTTCCCTAAGTTAGACTTTACTAAGGGAACATAATATTACTGAAACATTAAGTTTTATAATAGAAGCTTGTGTCGTTTTTAACATTACTTCAATCAGTTACTTAAATAACAATAAATATAGGATTATGTTATCACAATAGTATTCAAGGTGTGTCAGGGATTTCTGGCAAATCAATAGGTATGTAAGAACAATAGAAAATAGGTGATCAAATTTAGTTTCTCATTAAACGAACGAACGAACGAACTTGTTCTGAAGAGCTACAGATGTAAAGAGAATTTTAAACACAAATTAAAGTAATTTATTCAGTAAGAAGGCGTATAAATAATCATAAAATCTTACTTCATGGCAGATGCAAAAACCGCAGCGTATTTTTAAACAGTGCCGGCAGAAATACAAACTAGTTATAGGTTTTAGCTGTCCGCAAGAACAAACGTACTTAACGTAGTCTGGTTGAGTTAAATAAGCCATTTTTACAAGGTGTTTTATTTAAAAACTTAAGAAATGAATTAATTTTTGATTTTTCAAAGCTTATGACATTGACGTATTGATGACTACATCATTTCGTTTGAAAACAATTCATATTATTCGTAAGACTGACTAAAAACTTCCTGAACGATAGTAAACCTTTTTGTTCGAAATAATTATTGAATCCATCTTTATTTTTTATTTTCCAAGGCTACTTTTGCCTACTTACTCTTTCAGCTATATCCATGGACTAATAAATGAAGTCCATGACTTGTAGCTTTAGTTTTCAGGATATTTTTTTTAATTGCGTTGCCACACAGACTTCTGTGCGTTGCTATCATCGTGGCAATAACTTAGAGTATTTTGCCAGTGTCAAGTTATATTTAATAACAAGTTTTGATTTGAAGGATAAAATGATAGTTGGAATGATGAACCTGTCTACAGTAACTCGCTAGTAATGTTAGGCACTGTAGGCAGCCAACTCGTCGTTTTTTACGTTCACCACACTTGTATACCCCTACAGATATTCACTGGTTAAAATACTAGCATTTTATATACTAAATTCTGCTGATATACAAGAATTAATCAGTAATCAGGGTTCTGTTGGTAAATTTACTGTATCTATGTTGAAAAGGTTATTTTAAACGCTTATGTTGGTATTGTTTTTAGTGCTGCGCTGAGATATCATGTACAGATCTCTAGAGATGTTTTAGAGTTAATCTAAACAATGCAAATCCATACTAAAGCATACCAGTATCCCACACTAGAGGCATTAAGCACACAATTGTACAATCAATTTTATTGCCTACATATTCTTGAGCTGCCAGGAATACTAGCGACCTTTATTATTAGGAATCCATTTTCGCTAGAAGTTAAAGAAGCTGGTCTGATTGAAGTATGTTTTCAAAACGCATTTTTTTTTCTTTTTCCCAATTTAGGTATTATATTTGATTAGGTAATTATCATAATTAGCTGTCTAGGGAACTGAATCATTTCGAGTACTTTTTTATCCTACAAAAAGACTCAATCACGTGACATAGATAACTTGCCTACGAAAGCAAACTCTATGAATCATCTTGTCATGTTATGGAATTTAAGTTTTCACTAAGAATATGCTGAGGTATTAGGTAGCTATTGTTTCGTTAAGGTATTATGTATTTGGGTAGGCAGGTAGAATATTTCAAAATAAAAAATGCGTGAATTCTTCGCACGCAAAAACCGACTCTTGAATATTAATTAGGCAATCTCGTATGAAGAATACCAACGCAAGACGCTGCTTTGTTGACCTTATTGTTGAATTTTTAACATTTAGGTACGTAATATGCATGAAGGGGTTATTCAATTGCAGCTCATTAGGCCTTAAGTGCGTGTGGGTTATATACCTTTACTTTTGTTAGTATCTATGTTATGTACTGTAGTAAATTTTATATTAGACACAGTATCTAAGTGTGGCAATGTTTGTTAGTTAGTAGGTTCCTGTGTAGGAAGTATTCCTTAAACTACTATCCGATTTAAATCGTTAGAAGAAATACTCAAAATAAAAATAACTATAGAATGGACTGCATGGAGATTTTAATGGTTCCATATTGTTTAAAATTAAATACGAAAAAGTCGCAGGCAAAAGCCTATAAAGCCGGTAAATAAATCTATGGGTAGGGTCCTTACCCATAAAGGCAGTAAATAAATAAATTTAGGCTTTATTAAGTTACCTTAGATATCGATAAGCACCTCCAACCAGACTGAGCCCCTAATGTAGAGGGTAAGCTCAGGGGATCTCGTCAGTTTTCTTAGTAGAAAAAAATCGTCTTAAATACTCGAACTTGACCGATTAAGATATGGTGGGTTAATTACTAGCTGAGAAGTGTATATTTTGCTAATCTGACTTTTTAACCAACCCTGATTAAAGAAACTAAGTATCTGTCCTAAATAATTTAAATAAACTACATAATATCTCGTCAACTAATGCAAGTAGTGCAAAATTAAAAGGGCTAGTAGATTAGAAAGAAGTTCTAAACAACACCAACAGCTAAATACAGACTACCCACTTGTTTAAACTGGTGACTAGCGCCAGTTTGTACAGGCGTTCGAAAATAAATCTCGATAATGGTAGAAAATATAGTTCCATCAATTCACCACTGGCAACAAAATGGTTTCGCTGGTACAGAGTAGGCAAGACGACTGAATTAGGCATCTGTTCTTTTAAGGCTACTAACAGGAACACATGTGGCCCTGCTTTCTACAACGTAATGTATTACGAAATTGATCGGTGGATGCACTTATGTCACTCGTATTAATTACTTGGTGCTGTGTTGTTTTAGTTTAAACTGCCTTTCGTGCTCGCCACCTTGGAATGCTTGGCCGTTGATACAGGAACGGTGTATCTACCATGAGTTCGAATTACTTTTCTATACGTTAGATAGTATAGCTGAGAATCTTAATTCCTCATCAATCCTCAGAGGCGCTTTACAAAGATTCATACCAAATTGTAACTTTTTAAAATTTAATTCTAGTCAGTCCTAAAGATAGTCTCAAAAAGAGTCACTCTAATGATATTATAAAACATAAATTTCCAACAAATCAATCGGAAAAAGTGTTCCAATCTTAGCGGCGCACACAAATACACATTTTTAACACTTGTCAAATGGTATGAAAGGTATGTGTCATTTCAGCACAAAAGTATTAAAGAGTATAAAATTAGTAAAATAATTCCCACCTGGGAGTTATTGGAGTCTTCAGTTAGCTTGCGCTTAAGACATATCTGCCTTTAATTTATGCTTTATATTTAAAAATAAACAAAAATGAACATTGTCATTTAAATATACATTGCTCTCACCCAACTGGCACACTGGGATACGTTGAGAAAAAAAGCCCAAACTACCGTTATGCACTTGGGTACTAACTAACATCTTATATGAAGGATGAATAGTTAGAATGACTTATCAAATTTGGACAGAAAACGTCGGCAAACTTTTGTTGTATTAAAATGAATGGATAGTTTAAACATTCGTTGAAAAGTAAATACTATATAATTAGCCTATTGTTTATAAAAATGACCCAAACGATGATATTTTAAAAGAATTATCACACACAATTATTTAGTATTCAAAAGAACGTTATATATCTAAACAAATGCCTAAAAACACCCGTTTGGTCGCGATTATCGAATATAACACGTCACTGATATAATGATTACTCAATGTGACCTCTAATCGTAAGATATTTGGCCTCTGCCTACGGCTTAAAATACTTAACTCAATTTACTTTCCATTACCACTTTTGGAGCCAACCACAAAAACCAACCGTAGAAAACCCATCCTTATACATTAAATCCTAGTTACCAAAAAGTATCGTTACACGAAACCAGCTTTTAACATACCGCCAAGAAGTCTGAGAAATAAGTTATTTGTAATACCGGATATTATAATGTCCAAATTAAATAATTGAGGTGATTAGTAGGCTGTCACGGAGTTGAGACGGGGCACGGGTCAATCGTCACCTACAGCCATAGGAACAATAGTTATGTAAGAAAACAGTTGAGTATTAACTTGACAATGCAAATTTCGGACCTTTTCATTTAGGTAAACGAGGCCCAGTAAAGAAATAAATCAACTCACGTTAGAAACTGTTAGAAAGTTGTTTTTTTTTAATAGCCCTGGAAGCAAGTGTCGTTAAAACTTTATGCTGTTATCGCTGTTCTTGAGTGATTTAAAGTTAAGCTTTGGTCATCTGCTTGTTACAATAGCGAAAGAAAGTATGATAAAGAACTTCAATTTTCTCTACCATCATTTTACGAGCAAACCTATTTCTAAGATCCCTTTGTTCTTCTATTCGATAAATGAATTGATTCAATCTAATCAAAAATAGATATCAACAAAATTAAGTAGGTACCTGCGTACATCTTTCTACAGGGTTCGTTATTTACTTTGCTTAATGCAAAATATGAATACTTTAATTCGAGTACGTTTATATAAAAGTGTAGTTTTTTTGTCGTTTTCAATAAAAATCAATGACCGATGATATTCTGGTGAACCGATTATAACCAAAGGATTATTATAAAGATAGTGAAGAAAGATTAATCGTTTTTATTCAGTAAACTTGAGACGGATTAACATATTAAGTTTTAAAGCTGATCTTTATATAGTTTGATATACCTACCTAAGTTATCTACTCGTATTTTGGGAGGTACTCAGTACCTAAGTTCTTATAAATAGGTACCTATAATTTCTTTTAATATAATTTTAATGGTAAGTCCATAGTTAAATTTTTTTGTCCTTTTATGGAGTATGGACTTTTCTAACTTTTTTTATCATACCTGTTTTATTGAAGCAAAATTATTACATTAACTTAAGTTTGTAACCTTATAAATATAAACAGCAAATATCGTATCTACAGAGAAGTAACCAGATGAAGAAACCGAGAAGTGGTAGGTAATCGTGAAAAGTTGTCTAACGTGATTATTGAAATGCTAAAGTTGGTAAATCCTTGAGTTTTAAATAGCCCTAAATGCATAATAAAATATTTTGTGATTAATAACCGAGTCAGGTTTGCTGGTAGGGTCATAGATCCTCCACTCGCATGCTCAGTTGGGGAGGCACGCATGCTTAGATTGCGCAAAAATTGTTAGTGCAGCGTAGCGTCGGGCGCGCGCGGGCTAAGCATTTTCGCGCCAAACACCGCACGTGCCCGATCGCGTTCGTAAATTGAAAGTTTTTTATAAATTCTACCAAGGGCTAAGAAAATCCTAGTTTGAAGTTTTCGAGGAAACTTTGAATTTTAGGGTTGTGTAATGGTGATGATGGAGTAAGTGTAGTGGTCAGGGTGTGCGTGATGGTGCCACCATGTGGTTGGTGGTCGGACTGCTCTTGTTAATCAACGAGGCTTCAGCATATAACATCAGTTTTTCAGCTTTGAATGATGGGGTAAGTACAATTTTGGAATACACGTATTTTACCGGACTGTTCCATAAGGAGGATAATGTTTTTAAAACTTGTTTAAGGAAGGAAAGGACACACAAAATTCATTATTTAGTTCTATAAAATAAAGGAATAAAATTCGTTCGTGAATTAGAAAGTTTGAAATTAAAAATTGAAACGTAACGTTTTTGCTAGATTTATTATTAAAATATTATATTATGAACATTGCAGAATTTGCAAATCTAATTAATATTCAACCGATATGATAAGTAGATAAAATCTGACCTACTAACAGTTTTAAGTGCTTCCTTTTTCTACTATTAAATTTCCTAAATCGTATCTTAAAAGTGCGGATGTTACCGTCGTTGGTAGACAGAGTTAAAATTAGAGATTCCTGCGTAAATTATGACATAGTTGTAATGTAACTAAGTTGTTTATAAAGCTGAATTATAAGACAAGGATTATGTTGGTTACGCATTGCCAAAGAACCGTATTTGTTCGCTGGAAGTGCCATGAAAGCTCACGCAGTTACCTATTCATAATTTTATAACATATTACTGTCGGTCTTGGACGTAGTATTATCATATGTGTAGTTTATACAATATCGTTGCTTAGCACCTGTTATATAAAATTCTTTAATCTTACTGTAGGGCTGAGTCAATGTGTGTGTCGTGATGTGATTATTATTATTGTTTCTTTCGACTCTAAAAATAAAAACACAAATTAAGCATCCTTTATTGGCTTCACCGCAGAGGAGTAATTACGTACTAAATTAATAATTCAAAACAACTTCCAAAGTTTACAATAAAGTGTGTGTGTTTGGGATTGTAAAACGGCGTTTTAAATTTAAAATAAAGACCTTACCTAAGAAATAAGTAGGGTAAATTCCCTTTTGTTTCAAGCAAACCAAAGTTTGTATTAATCGATGTAACACTACTTACACTTTAAAATACCAAATACCTATGTCCACATCAGAAATATTACAACCTATATGAAAATGTGCAAGCCAACTGGAAATTTGTGAATATCAATTATACTATGTCAACAGCGTTTAGGCAGGGCAGTACTTTTGTTATGTCGTGGACCAAATAATAACGTACTGTCTTTATAAAACAAATGTATGTACGTTTCTAAAACTCTAAGGACTTACACTTACTATGTAATATTATTGTGGTTTTCACCTTAAGCATGTGATAGCGTTACAAACATCAACATTAGATGCCATATCCAGTGATCGTATGACATAATATCGCGTTTGTGGTCTATCAAGTTTACCGGCAAGGGAGCGCCGTGTATACAGCCACTACTGTTCTACTTACATACACATAAAAGGTACTTTTTAGTCAACCTACTATGGTACAGAGTAATTATTTTTAGATAGACTCGAAGTAGAATAGAGTAGAATCAAAATTTTACGTACAAACGTAAAAAAACCTAAGACTGTGAAAGATCTTTTTTTTTATGAGTAGACATATTAATTTGAATTGTTAACATGTATGGGAAAAAAAAATCAATTAGTCAACAGTCAATACTACGTTTTCGATCTTATCATTTTATTTTCAATGGAGATTATAAAAAGCAAAGTGATCATTTTTTTTCATTTTATAATTATATTATTATAAAGTGATAAAGGCAAGGTTAGATGCATTACGTATAAATAATTCACATCGTTAACAATGATGCTTAGTTACGAACGCTAAGCACTAAAAAACTAAGAGAATTGAATTATCTTTGAACTTTGCCGTAACTAGGCATTTGAGATTAGCTTCACGCAAGTCATTATTTTGGTAATAAAAACGAATGCAAATACGTTTATGTAACGGTTTGTTAATCAAACGAACGAAGTTAGAGCAAAGACATTACTTACTTGCATTACGATAAGTCCTACTTATAATTTGGTACATATATGTAATTTTAAATTTAGCTTGTCTTGTCATGTGAGTGAGTATGCTCGCTTTATTTTAGATGAGACAGGAGATGAATCTTGGTTTTTGAATGTTGCAGGTAAATCCCAAATTTTTGTAAAGAAACTTTAGTCCAAAGATTAAATAAACAATAAATTAAATTAAAATACTGATACTTGGTTACCTCCGAACTTTAACGACAGATTTTCATATTTTTACAAAGACATGAGGGCCGAGACCTCGATTAGAATGAGCTTATTTTGACACTTGATTTTTGTTTTTGCAAATTGCAATATTTCGATAGCTATCAAAATTAACGTTTAATGATATCAAAGGCGGTCAGCATTGATTCGATCGTAATTTGCATAGAGTTTGATGAATTTGAATATTAAATTAGAGTTTATTACGGTGTTTTCTCAAGGTAGACGGGTAGGAAAGAGGTTTACGAAAAAGTTTTGTCATATGCAATAGTCATAAGTTAGTTTTTCTGACTAAAAGGGTGATGACGTTAAGGACTTATGTCTCATGACAAAAAAAAATATATTTTGCAATGAGCAATGCTTTCAATCCATATTTTCTTATTCATATTTGCCAACCAACATCTCTGCGTGAGAAGACCTTTATAACAAGGCACACAAGTTTTTTTTTCAATCCCTTATTATGGTTCATGTGGGTTTGGGTTATACTGACAGTTTTGTGAGATATTTAGGGTCGAGGACAACCTTCTTGATGTATGGTTTTATTTTATTTAGAACTAGGCAAGCATTTGACCCAAATCTCGTCTTATTAAGCGGCGATCTAAGGTGGAACGGCCTACCTAGAAGAAGCCTATTCACCTGCCTTAAAGAGCCTCAGGTTATATTTATCAGGGAATACATCGGCAGGCAAAGAATTCCACTCCTTTTGTGCCTCAAAGGAGTGGTAGTGTGGAGCTTGATTGAAGACATTTGTATGTTCATTAGCTATGGGCAAATATGCCTGAAATAAAATATTATTATTATTATTCGACCTCGGTGGCGTAGTGGTGTAAACAGCCAACTTCTACGCTCGAGGTTCCGGGTTCGAATCCCGGCGGGGGCGGAACTTGTATTATTTGCAAGACGCATTGTTTCGCTTACCGGTCTTGGATGTTGTATTCTTATCTATGTAATATATACCATATCATTGCTTAGTTCCTGTGACACAAGTTCTTACGATACTTACTGCAGGGCTGAGTAAATGTGTGTGTCGTGATGTGGTTATAATAATAATTATTATTATAACGTTGATAGCCTGCAGATACTTATAAAACTAGTGCACAAGTTACATTAAACTTATAACAACCCTATTTGCGTCGTTGTTTACATGGTGTCACTATCATTTATCCCAACTCATAATATACATAAGTAAATCTATCTGCTTTTTACTTAAATTACAGTACAATTAGTCACAAGTGAAACTAAGTTGTTTGCCAGCAGTCTTTTTAATCCTGGTGGTACTCACTTCCCCTGTTAAAAGTTAAATTTTGATTCTCATCAACAATATTAGGCACAGCAAAGATTTCATAGTAAACTACAATAGCTTTTAAAAAATCCATCGAACCCAAGATCTGCGTTAAAATATGCCAACAATATAAACTATATAAACAAGTGTTTGTGTGTCAACATTTTCGCATTCTCTTATAATATTTTGACATATGTTTTCAACATGTCTGTCTGTCCATCTCCCGTCCGTTCTAAACGAAGTCGTGGGTAAAAGCTCGTTGAATAATAAAAATGTATGTAATCTTGTTTGTTAAGCAATATAACTAGTCAAATACCGCAACGACCGATATTGTTTAATACTTTAAATAAACATTGATTAGATACTATAGTTAATCGACGCGGGTTTGCGCGCGTCGGTAGAAAATTACCTTTTATGTAACGCAAAATGCTAGTTTATATGTGTTTTGTAACCTTGCCATCTTAATTCTTCGACTTGACCTAAAGAGAGTACAGTTGTCGACAGAAGTGCTTATTCAACATTATTTTAAGTAAGAACCACGGTTGTAGCTCAATCTCATTATATCTTTAAGGAAACGTTTGTTAATTTAATTTACTTTATTCGATTTTTGTTACTAAAAAAAGGTTAAATTATGTACGTCTTTATATTTCTAAAGAGATTGAAATTACAAGGCCTTTTGTTTTTTTCAAGAGGACGTGTTAGATCAGTTTGTAACGTGCCTTGGTTAACCGACCAATCTGACCCGACAATTCGAGGGTTCGAGTCTTGGGTTACCGTAAGTTATAGCTGCCATTTTCCTGAATGAGCCCGGATAGTGGCGACAAATTCACAACCTGTCACACTGGGACTCGACATAAAATGTGAGATGCGGTGTATATCACCTCTGCCATCCTCTCTCGAGGGAAAACGGCGTGAGGTTATGTATGTATGTTTTCTGCTTCTACTTTTCAATTTTTATATTTTCCATCTTATCAGTACCTATTACATTTTTTCAGACAACGGGGCATCGAAGTTTTTATTGGATTGGGTCTGTTCGTTGTATCCGTAGATCTTTGTTTAACTTAAAACAGGCGCACTCGACTGTACTCGCTAAACGTCATATTAATAAAAAAATCTTGTAATGATATAAAATTACTTGTTTCAAATTTCAGCAGCCTATTACGTTTAGATTAATTTTAATTTAATTAGATCAGTAGGTTAAGCAGAGTGCATTACTCATTCTGAGGCGCGGTAATAAACAGTAATGTTTGGAACTTGGAGCATTATACGTTTGGTAACGAATTGGCTAAAATAGCTTGGTACAGACGCTCACAAATAAAGCGTCACAAAACAAGTGCTATCGGTCCTTATGCTGTACAACTTAAGAACTTAACAGTCCCAAACAGGCTAGGTTAGTTTGATCCGTGTATAAAAAGAATTTGCTTTATAAATTTTCATGTGTCGTGTGAAATCGGTAAACAATAATCTACGAGTAATTAAATAAAAAATAAACCGATCGCTCGAGAACCGGAACGTGTGAATAAATAGTTAAAATGTAGGTTAACTTATTAAAAATTATTATGAGAAATCAGTTTGGCAATTAGAATTAGCAGATATGTCATTGTTTTCTTCCTCTCAAAGCAAGCTGTTAGCGCTTTTAACCTAGAACTCCGCACCAATCACTGAGCGAGGGTTTGTTGAAATGAAATTTTATAAAGAAAATTAAATGAAATCAATATATTTTTATTCGTTTGAAATACGACATATCTGGACTAGAATACACAGTCAAATTTTGCCCATGGTACTGGGTTTGTGGTAGGGCATAGATTGCTCTTATATATTCACAAAAAGTGGTTTAAAAATTAAGTCATGAATATTTTAAGCTTTGTTATTCACTTGATAATAAATATAGTGCTTGATCCTTGCAAAATCCAATTGCGAAACTATTTCTGTCTGTTATGTATTCACGTCTGTATCGCCGAACAGCTTCTAACGAATTTATCGTAAGGAGATAAACCGAACTCTAAGGAAGGACGTTGGCTGTTAAAAACAAGTTTTTTACGCAGAAAAGGAAATGCCATACTCGTGAAAGTTTGTGATTGTTGCGAACTAATCGCGCAAAATCGGCTAGAGGAATTGAGATGAAATTCTTATACAGACAGTTTTTAACCTTAATTAACAGAGGTAAAGGGTAGTTTCCCGAAAAAAAAATACATGGGCAAAGCCCTGGGTTAGTCAGTGAAATAATAAATGTTGTATGATCCCATGGGCTCGAAAAACCGACAAACCGTTGGAAAAGAAAGGTTCTAAAGAGGCGACTGGGTGATTTTGTAGATAACCAAGGGTTTATGGAGCCGCTGGATGCAAACGGCACAGGATTGCTACGGTTGGAAATATTTGTGAACTAATTTGTCCGGCAGTGGAGTTCTTCCAGCGAAAATGATGAAACACCTAACATAACATAAACACACGCCATTTTCCCTTGAAATAAATAAAGCAAAATTGATGAAAACATAAATTTTTATATAATTGCTATATTTATAGAAAGTTATTTTATAAATTTATGGCATTCAAAATCGAGAACATTTAGTGAAGTGAAACCAATGATTGTTCTCAGCCCGCTAATTAAATTAACAGTGCTAGCTATAACGTGAATTAGGCAGCACTCATTAAATCAGACATTAGAAATGTTTTTACCAAGCAAACATCACATGATTTGCTATCGACTGTTGTATAATGCGTTCAAAAGTTGGCATTTCTCGGCGTTTGTCGGCAAGCTAACAGGTTTCAAACATTTTTTTTATTTGCTTTCCTATTTATTAATTTGCCGTTATGTTTCACAACACTAATTATAGCATTTGTGCAGGTTTGAAAAACTGTTACCCAATTACTTGTATATGGATTCGATATCGGTTTTGGATGAAACTTTAGATTTTATTTGCTTAAATATCAGAATCTATGGAGATAATTTGAAGATGAACTAACAAGATATGCGAGGAACATGTAATTATGAAATATCCCTTTAAATTCTAAGCTTGTTTACGCCACGAAAATGTAAATAGGATATTTATTATGATCTATTTTAATAGGTTACACACGGCCAAGGATCATCCTAACCTTTATGGACTCTGTACGGTCCTTAAGTTTCAGCAAAAGGAAAAAGGAAAGCTCATATATGGTATGATATGGCCGTCAGTACATATGATTTTAATAAGAAATATAGTTCAACTCAGAAATGTTACTTTATTACTTATTTCTTTCATCCATGGTATCCATACCTATTTAAAAGATGGAACGATTTCCATACAGTGAACATGAAAATTTTAAATTATACTGTTGTTTGTCGAAGAACAATTCAACCAGGGCTTTTTTTATTTATTTGCTAGGCTCGTCAACAATTATTACATTAAAATATTAAATAATATCCTTACAAATACAGTATCTAACAAATAATGCATAATTACTTATAGGTGAATACAGCATGCATAATAAACAAACTATCCTAATTTAATTTAATTTAATTTTTAAATTCGAAATCGAGTCTATTTAAAGTACAAAGGATTTTTTCATAAAATAGAAGTACATTTATATTTTATAATTTAGTTATTTATATATATATATTTTTAATTTAACAAGCAGACGGTCTACCTGACCTAGCTTAGGTAAGATTTCTGAGTTATGAATTAAAGTGTCGACCTGGATTAGTAGATCCTCATCAGGTCACGACGTGATGTGAGCTGATGATGTTGCACCACCATAGGTTTCCCATACTGAGTCAGGATGACGAAAGATACCTAAATTGTTTTTTAAAATCTTACTGACCTACATCTACACACTCGTCGATTGAATATAAGAAACAATCTTAATTTTAGGTTACGGATTTGCGAAAGTTATTTTACAGTTTCCAGGTTATCTTCATTGATTTTAAAAACTTTTATCATTTAACTTCTATTCAAATATGTAATCCGTACTTACTCATATATACTCACACACTCACATGTATATTCATATAAATATATACATACAAAAATATGGATGAAGGTCGGTCTGCTTTGACAGCTTAAATGTTAAACCGATCACGATGGCATCGACCGGGGAAATTAATTGGCTTGGGGATATTTTTCTTTTGTGCTTATTTTTCGTAATATCAAAACTCAAAAGTTATTCACAATTACATTAAGTTTGTTTCCAATTACAATTGTGTACAGTGATAAAAATATGTTTAAAATATGAAGTTAATTTTAAAAATAGCACAAACCAAAGATTTCATCATCTTCAAAGTCCCCGGTTCGAATCCCGGCGGAGGCGGAACTTTCTGTTATTTGCAAGACGCACTGCTTCGCTTACCGGTCTTGTATGTAGTATTCTTATCTATGGCCACACAAAATGTTAAATCTTAGTGCAGGGCTGAGTCTACATGTGTGTCGTGATGTGGTTATTATTATTATTATTCGTGCGTCTGCAGTGGTTTATGGTTTTTGCAATAATTCTTACGTTTGTAAGTTATTCTGTGACTAACATCTAAAGCACGATGCTGTGTGAAACACAACACATATATCATATTACGTACGCAAATGGGAGAGTTGAATGCTATTGTCGCAAACACAACAATGTAGTATACCATTTTAATTAAAGTTACAACGTTAAGTAAAATCAGATTATTCCATAGTAGATTTATATTAACAAGATTAATACATTCATGTTTTAAATATTTTTCATTTTTCATCATGTAGAAAACAAACAACAATTCCATAAATATTTTAAAAGATTCCAAATCTTTTATAACCTAGGTAAAGCCTCGACGTAAGGGGATCCTTGAGGTGTATAGGATTCGGGACACTCTGTCCCACCACTGCAAGTCTGTTCACCAGGATCAATAGTGGCGTCCTCTGATCTAAGAATCAACGAATAATGCAGCTGTGCAGTGACGCACAGGCTGTGCCCGGACACCCTACCGGCTGTCTTGGGACCCGCAACGAACTTAATCAGAAGAAATGAGAGGGAGTAAGAAATGGATTCCAGATTTCCCTTGCACAAAAAAATGGGCAAATCAATTAAAACGCCACAAAATAAAGGGGACTACAGTCAGGGTGCGCCTGACAGTCAAAATACCACATTTTATATATTAAGATTGTGGAGTCAACATTGAACAAGAGATGCAAAGAAAGATGTAGTACACACAGCTCGTTTGATGTAGTACAAATAAAACTAAATCAAAATTCAAAATTCAATTCAAAAATTGGTAAAATACTTTAAAATCGAAAGAGTAGGTTTGAAAATCCTCAGAATCTTATGTATAAAATTCTCGTATCACATTGTTCGTTCCCGTACTCCTCCGAAACGGCTTGACCGATTCTCATAAAATTTTGTGAGCATATTGAGTAGATCTGAGAATCGGCCAACATCTACTTCTTTTTTTTATTATTAGGGTAATATATATGGCAAAACAACGTTTGCCGGGTCAGCTAGTAATACATAAAAACCTTTTTAAACTTGACCTCTTTATAAAAATTAACATTCATTGTAGTGTTGTAAAAGATATACAGTACTAATTGCTTATTTGCGACTATGTCTTAACCAAAATAAAACCTCATAATCCTACAGAAAACCTTTTTAAAACTTGATCACTTTTTAATATTAGTGGTAAGATTGATTTCAACACTATACCTGTATGAAATGTACACCATTAAACGGTTGAAACAATGTAGTGAACAACCATAAAACAACTTTAAACTTAACCTTAATAAACCTTGAACAAACATTACATAAGTCAATGCTATCTCAACGAACCGATCTTGTAATACTTAACTGGCATACAGATAAATAAATATATACTTATTTGAGGACGTGATAGCCCACTTTGTTACGTGCCTTGGTTAGCCGACCGATCTGACTCGACAGGTCGAGGGTTCGAGTCTCGCGTTGCCGTACGTTGTAACTATTCCACATTGTGCCCGGATAGTAGCGACAGATTCGCAACCTGGAACACTGTCTCAACATAAACATGCGAAACGCGGTGTTTAACACCTCTGCCTACCCCTCTCGAAAGATTAATTACGGCGTGAGTTTATGTTTGTTTTTTATGTTGCAATACATAACATTTGTACATAACACAGGCAATGTTGGAAACTACTCATAGTTTTCAAAATATCATTGTGGATACTTGAATGAATACTGGCTAAAGGTTGTCGCGTGTAAAAACTTCTCATTTTTTATTGTGCTGTATGTTATTTGTAATTCATATAAATTTGCAAATGTAATAATTAATTTTTATATTTGTAATAATTTAATTATTGGAGTTTACCTTTCATTTTTTTTTTTTCAATTTTTATTTTATTTATTATTACAAAACTAACGGCACCAAAAAGTAAATATTAGTGATAAATAAATAAATAATACCATTAATGAAATAAACAAATTATTTACAAAATGAAAATACTTCCTTATGAACTATTTTAAAAAGAAAATACATAAAAAATGCAAATTATCTATTACTTATTATTTTGATTTTATGGCGACTATCGTATTGGATGACAACTAAGCCAATGTCACGTGATGAGAACACACAATGCCATAAATTAGAAAATGATCTTGTGATCTGCTGCTGAATCTATAACAATATAAACAACAATGATTAACATTATAAGGACAGCACATGGACAATGAGGACAGCACAGAAACTTCATAATTTTATAGTTTTTGATTTTATAACTGTAATTAGAAGATCTTAAGTCCATACAGAAGTGGAAGACATGACATGAAGAATTGATTTAATAGGATTTAACGCTGTTGCGTTGATAATTTTGAATACCATAGTTTAATCGATAAAGATACAAACTATAGACAAAAACAACAACTTGTCTTGTAAACATGTCTATTGTTAAAAAAAAACTGAGAAAAAACTCAAGATAAAAATGAAATTATTTGTTATAAAACAACTAATTACCTAATTAACCGCTCATTATTAAGATTTACAGTTTTTTTTACAATCTAATTAATTTGCAACAATAAAGTTGAATGTGTTAAGTTTGTACATCGTGGTAACCAATTAGTGAACATTAATTCATAATTTAAAGTTTCAATAGATTATTGTTCATTATCCCATGGGTAAATAATTAGATAGTATTGCTTATGGATCAATTGTTGTATTATTATTGTTAGGAAATAATATTATACTGTGAGATTTGAAACTATTTTTCTATACTTCTATCGAGTATCTGTGTGAAATAAGATCAGATTTATTTTTGACTTGCGAACATTACGTTTTCATACAAAAGACATCGACGCGTCGAAATTCAAGTTCTTTTCTTAAATAAAATATTTTTTTTTTTGTTTTATGGCGATTATGTTATTAGATGACTGAAGCCAATGTAAATCATAGAATAATTTTATAACGTTAAATATTTATTCTACTTGATAATAGTAGAGAAAACTAATATTTCTCTGAACCCTGAAAAACATTATAAAACTGAATTTGTTTGTAACTTTAATAATTATTTCAACAGTAACTGATAAAATAATAAGAATCAAAAACATAACTACCAAAATATATTTATTTGAACTAAAACTATTGATGTAAAACGTTAGAACGTTATCGCCTCGCTAAATGACGTACAAACAGACGGACATACATCGTTACGTAACAGTAATCAGACAATTCTATTTCAATTTGCTCAACACAACAAATGTCAAAGTGTTTTGTCTGGAGTTCTCAACAAGTGCAATGTTTTGCACCTATGTCTTAATTTTTTGTATGCGTGATAAATGTTACGTGCGCTGTATTATATACAAGCTTAGCGCGCGACTTGATCTGCTTACCACTCATGTTTTTATCTTTTTTTTTAAATAAGGACTTGAGGAGGACGTGGTAGTTCAGTCTGTTACGTGCCTTGGATAACCAACCGACACGTCAAGGGTTCGAGTCTCGGGTTGCCGTACATTGTAGCTGCTATGTTCCTTATCGTGCCCGGATAGTGGCGACAGATTTGCAACCTGTCACACTGGGACTCAACGTAAATATGTTTAATACCTCTGCTAACAACTCTCGAGAGATAACTTACGACGTCAGTTAATGTTTATGTGTTTTGTAAATAAAATGTCTACCATAGGATACACACACAGCTATAGTTACTGTCGACAAATCACCTGAGACTTTGACTTAAAATGTATGAAGAGACGCCTGGGCGTCCTTCAGATAGCTTCATCAAAACCAATATAAACTATTCAAAGTAACGGTCGGTCTCTGGCTACTGGTTCACAGTATGTTTATGCACTAAAGGGCCGTACTAAATAAAGGGATTATTTTACGGATCCGTATCCAAAGGGTGCCAACGGAACCCTTTTACTTATCCTCCGCTGTCCGTCCGTTCGTCTTTCTATCAGTGGGCTGTATATAATGAAGCATGAAAGCTAACCCGTTGAAATTTTCAGAAAATGTGTATTTCTGTTGCCGCTATAACAACTAATAATTGAAATATAAATTTGTTAAAAAGAATCCGAATATTATTAATATACAATGAACGCTTTTTTATTTGTTGCTGTTGTTTCTATTACGAAATATGGCACATTGTGAAATCTTTTACGATAGGATGAACACTTTGAATCCGACTCACACTTGGCCGGTTTTTTTAAAAGATTCGTTTCAAATATGATCTACGTACAAACATACTTCACTTCTTTGTTATAGGACACACGTGATGAATTTGTAAAAGTTGTTTACACATTTTAATGCGCGTGAAGTTCTATTGACGGTTTTATATTTATTTTGTTTGCACAAAGCAGATTTCATACTAACAGATTTATTTATTGATTGATCGTTTTTAATCCGTGGCCGCAAAGGTTTACGTTTGTATTTGTCTATTTGAGGAATGATAGCTCCAAAGCGGTTGAACCAATATTGATAAAAAAATTGTAAGTAACAATGAAAAATAAGTCAGTTTAATGTTTTTTCGAACAATAAAAAATACTCGATAGCCTTTATTTAATACTTTGTACCGTGCTGCCATTTTTTTCTTTCTTTTAAACCATTCTGTATAGGAACAAAAAAAGTACACTATTCATAGCGTGACATCCTGTTATTGGCTTAGTTTTCTATATTCTTCAATACCATTAAAAAAACTGTATTTCTGCTGCAGGATGTCTAAATAAAAAAATCAAATCGGTCCAGCTGTCTTCGAGTTTTAGATTGACTAACAAATAACTCTTCAATTTTTTTATCAAAATTGATTAGCAAAAATATATGAAGAAGAAGAAGATCAAATAATAAATAGTTACTTAAAATGCTGAAAATGAACAATTCATTCATATTCAATGAGAAACCAAAAGTAAGCATCGGTACTTAATAAATTCTAACTGCCTAGGAGTAGACAGTAGCTGCCATGTTCCTCATTGTGCCCATATAGTGGCGACCTCTGCCAACCCATCTCGAGGGATTACGACGTGAGTTTATGTTTATCTTTTATGCCTACGCGTAGACTAAAAAAAACAAGTTTTAAACCATACTTATGCGTCGAATGTTCTTTATTTAGTTATAACACAGGTAATACAATTTGATCACAATTGTTTATAGGACTTATTTATATCTGAAAAGCTAAATTTTTTGAACATTTCGAAGAAAGGTGCGATTTTATTAGGTGGATTTAGGTGCTTTTCGTGTTGTTCGGATCAAATACTTGACGATCGAAACCGAGAGAAATCTTCTTTCTTCGAATAGCCTAGCAGGAAGTGCGGGGCTAAGTGTACGTTTTACAATAAGGCGGTAAATGCACAGCGAGTGCAGATACGGTTAATTCTAAATGTATCCTACTATAAATTATCATTCAATCCAAAATCCCTTCATCAGTATGCAATTAGCTGCGTTCGATTTCTCATTAAACACATAAAGAATCGTAATTAGAGACCGTTCACATGAGCGCGGCGACTCGCTCGTTACGTGACAACGAGCAAAACACCATTAAACGGTGATTATGTGATTTTGATTTGTATAAATTAGCTGATTTTATGGCCGATGGCCGAATGCGGTGTTTTTGACTGTGTTAAAGTAATAAATCTTGCTTTAAGTAGACTTTTGATATAACCTCATGCACAAAGAAACAAACGGTTTACCTAATGGAAAGTGATACCGCTGCTTAATGAGACGATGATGCCCTTGATGTCTGACAGCGCCAAGAGCACCGCCTATGCGTCGCCCATGTAGAATTAAAGATGTTATACCTCTTGTACCGGTAATAACATTGGCTCTCCAATCCTTCGAATCGAAACATAGCGAAATGTTTCACATTGGAAATAGAAAGGAGGGTGGTACCAACGCAGACGATCTGGCACATAGATCTAACACCTGTAAACTATTACTACTGGCTAGATAGCTGGATTTGTACTTTTTTTTACAAACTTCGAAAGGGGAAAGAAAACACTTATTCAATTTAAAGCTACGAGTTCGTTTTTCTTTTAACTGCAACTTTTTTGTTTTATTTTACATTTACAAAATTTCGTTGAAATCGGTTGAGCGGTTTTGAATATGTTGGTACATAGGTATTAAAAATTAATTATATGACTAACAATTTAAAAGAGCTTATCATTAAAATGTATACATTTTACATCACATACATTTGACATGCATTGTTCTAAGGACGTCCGTGTCGTCCTTTTTTACCAAAATTCATTCATTCTTCAAATAAATATTAGCTTCCTTTGTAAGTACATCTTGTTTGCAGCTTAAAATACAAGCAAATATTAGGATATCAAATATTTGAAAAGCTTATCTATCGTCTGACAAAATAAAGGCAAACCTTGAGTAGTGTTTATCTTCCATGACATGACATTGAGTACTTATCTTCCATGACATGACATTGAGTATTTAGGTATTCGACTTTGTACGCTTATTGCCCATGTTTCATGAACATGACAGAAGTCATTGTAGTGTTTATTTCTGAAAGAGCTTAAAAGTATTTCAGCTCTTCTTTTACTATTAATGAAGTATCTTGTTTCGGACCTGTTTTTAGGATCTAGGATTTCTAGGATCACTTAACATAGATCCTAGAAGAAAAAATCTTAAGTATATCGAAATTTATTTCCAAAAACAAACTAAAATTAAGAAATAATATTTTTTTAAGACTTATGTAGACAACTATATTTTTATGAAAACTTGAATGAATTTAAGACTCGTTTAGGTTTTAATATTCATGAACAAGTTTTATGGCAGTGATTTTCATGCAATGAATATTATTTAAAAAAAAGACTTTATTAAGAAATTAGCTCAACAGTTTCACCCTAATCTTTCAAATTCAAATTATTTATTTCTGCTAAACTTTGGTACGAAGGACCATTTCTTTGTCGATTTTCTACCAAACAAGTGTACCTCTACTAGTTTAGTTATCATAAGGAAAATTCTAACTACAATCGGACTTACTGACGGACATGGATACGCAGTTGTCCGATGATCCGTTACGAAGGCAGTGTTTGCTTTCATTGCGCGCGCGCACCTTGCAATTGGCCTCCATCTTGAATGTCAATGAAGTTATGTCATCCTGGAAATTACACCGGCATCGACAGGTATGCGGCTGTAGGTATGATAGCAGGTTTTATGAATTAGATAGGACATACGCCATACAAACATAGAATAGTTTTGTCTGTTCCTCAATTAAATAGACTATAGATAATTGTATAATCTTATGGAAGGAAGTAGACTAAAAAGTCCCTTGTAATGTAGATTTTATTAGTCATTGAATTATATAAAATCATTTTATAAACTAAAAATGATGATCACAAAAAAATTATTAATATCCGAACGCACGCAATAATTTGTTAGTAAGTATTTGCATAAATCTCGAGATATTGGTGTTCGGGCATTTTTCAAAGTGTCTGTACCTGTTGACCCCTATTCATAGGTTATGCAATATTTCGCGGACGATGTCGGTCACATTGTTGTTTTATGAGTTGTGACGAGTTGTATGCATCCACCATAATGGGTAGATTTGCCAAGAAACCACTTTAGTTTATTGGCTGCAACGTATTTCTTAAGAAAAATTGACCCATTACGTTCCACCCGGTGATGATAGGCAAACTTCAATAGCCTATTATCTTTAAGAGATCTGATTCCTTTTAGCAGACTCCCGTTACCATGTTTAATGGCTGTAATATGCAGCGTAGACGAGCCTCCCAATTTGATTCCAATGGTTTGATAAAATAACAGGTCTGAGATTATTGAGCGAAACAATATACCACACCCTTTCAAATAGCAAGTTTCGCCCGGCGTAAGAGTGGTAGTAGTGGTTTTGAGTTTGAATACCAGCAGATTCAACCACAAAACTTTTACGCCGCAAATGCTGTCAAAACAAATTTCCTTTATTGATAAACATAATTTTCTTTTTAGTTATGTATGTTATATATAGATTATTTTCCAGTGGGACGTCCGCTACCCTGCCCGCAAGTCGGCAGTGCGTCGTCAGCGCCAGTTCCCTGCCTCCATGCCGTTCATGTGCGAGGAGGCGGCTCGGTCAGGCCGGAGCCCCACGCCACCAGAGTCTGTGCATCGGTTGCGGCCCGGGGACATCGACGTAGTGGCTGCTATAGGGGACTCGCTGGTTGCTGGCAGCGGAGCCCTTGAGGAGTTCGCGTTAGGCGCGTTTGTTGAATATCGTGGCGTTTCTTGGTGTGCAGGTATGTCTGATGCACAAATAGTTACCCATAATTATTATAACTATAAATATTTAAAGTATAAAGTTCCAAAACCCCAAGTCGATGAATATTGACTGTATTTTGAGGAGATTAATTAAGATTTAATTTAATTTAACACACATTTAATGACAGCCAATTTATTATTTAAACTCAAATAAATAACACTTTTAGACAACAGTAAATAAAAGTACACTTAAATAAATTAGTTTTGATTTTGTTCTTATTCATTACACACCTCATAAAAACATGACAAACTAAATTTGGCATGATTCCACTCATTCCAGGTGGTGACGGATCCTGGCGTGAGTTCCTGACGCTGCCGAACATCCTGAAGGAGTTCAACCCAGGGCTGCGCGGGTACTCCACCGGCACCGGCGAGTGGGTCACCAGGAACGCCAGGCTGAACGTCGCATTCCCAGTGGCTTCTGATCAGGACGCATACAAACAGGCAAAGGTACTAATACAAAAAGGCCTCTTTAGCAATATTGCATTTGAATCTAAATATGATGCATATGTCAAATTGTAAAATGGCTACTTACTAATTTAACTGTCAGTTTCAGTAAATTGAACACTCATGAGTGACTTTTTTTGAGAGAAAGAAATTTTCCATGATATGTCAACAAATTCAATAGACGAATGGTCAGGAGGTTGGCCTTAAGCTCCCTTTCTTGGTCAGCTGGTAAAAAATCTCCAAAACATTCACCAAAATGTATATTCTCAGAAAAAAATACGACTATAGCAGGCGGACTAACAAAACTTAAAGAATGATTTACCAAAACTAAGTTTCCGCGTGCAACGTATATGATAAAATTTTACATAAATTACATTAATGCAGCTTGTTTTTCCTTTTCCAGTTAATTAAAACATGTACCCATATATTTTTAAACTAGGAAATTCCAAATAGGTTGACATCTACAGTCTCATCTCATCTCATCTCTCTAAATACTAATGCAATTGAAAGTTGACCAAAAGCTACAAAACGTATGGATTATTAAAAGGTTTCGAAACGCATTTTGGTTTCTTTTGGTTTTGGTTTAAAATAAATGAAAGAGGGTTACGAAATGGGAAAGTGTACAAATGGGAAGGAGCCTTTACAGACCTATAGGTTGACATTTACAGTCTCATATCATCTCTATACTCTCTACAGTACCCAGAAAAATTAAAATCATCAAAAACACAAACAGAACTAATCACTAAACAATTAAAATCATAGATTAATTATTGGTAGTCACGGTGCTCCGGAGACCAATCATTAATCTATATTTAAAAAAAAATGCAATTTTGTAGTGCCTCCGTCAATAAACATAAACAAATATGGAAATAATGATTCGTTTTGAATGTAACCTCTTGCCGTTTGTGATGCTAAACAGGTGTACACATATCCATAATAAAATACAAGAAATTGAAGTTCATACGTTTGTAAGTAAGAGGTAACCATCGAAACTACTCAACCTATTTTGAAAATTATTATATCTTTCGAATTACCTCCCTTGGGTATTGTCATTACTAGAGTATGCAGTGAAGATTATTTTGATAGTTGATATATTGTACTGATTGAACTGATATGGGAAACCTGTAATTGGCATTAGTATTAGAAAACACTACTTGTCATATTTACGCTGTAGGTTTTCGTAAAAAAAATGCACAGTTCCTTTGTGGACTAGTTACGACTAATTTTTGTCTGAGAAAATACCTACGAAGATAAATACAGACGAAGCCACGGATAGAAGCTATTATTTAATAATACAATTTATACAGAGACTGTTCCTAAAATAATGCAATCTTTTCAATTAAATATGCATTACGAAACGAGACTGACAAAATTGAAATCTGCACAAATGCAAAAATAATGATTTTGGCTGATTTATTTAATTGCATAACTCATTTTTAATAATATTTGTCTAGTGATATTTTGTTGGAAACTCATAATTTCAGCCACTTCTCAACATACACATTTTCCATTACGTACTTACTACTGCCCTAAAAAAAGTGTTATTTCTTTCTGATCACTCTATAATTTTGATTAAGCCAATAATCATGGAGTTACCTATATATGGGCAATGCATTGGCGGTGCTCATTGGAAGACATCATTGGGTCATAGTCGGCGGTATCACTTTCCATTAGGTGAACCGTCTGCTTGTTTGTCCATGATGTTGTATAAAATAAATAAATAAATTATATATCATGGAGTTGGCACCATTCTTTAAAGTTTTTATGGCATTGCTATCATAATGGCAATAACTTTGAGTATTTTGCCAGTGTCAAGTTTCAAGTTTTGTTGAGGGATATAATTATGATGAGATGAATAATGAAAGGATGATAATGATAGATGAATAATGAAAGGATGATAATGATAGATGGAATGATCAATCTGCCTACAGTAACTTGCCTAGTACTATTACTGTAGGCTTTATTAAATTACTTGGGAGATGACGAAAAGAGCAGCCAAATCGTCGTATTTCACGTTCTCTATACTTGTCCACTACAGGGAGTCACTGGTTAAAACATTAGCATTTTACGCATTAATTCTGCTGATTTACAAAAAAAAAAACACTAAATAAGAACATATTTGGCACCCGTTCCCGCCAAGTAACCCTTTTTCTATTTTTTAAATGTATTTCTTTAACGGCATTGGTTTTAGTACCATACTGCCTAATCATCAGTAATTATAATTTCTTCATTCTTGAAGATGATAAATGAGATGAAGATGATAAATGAGATGAAGATGATAAATGAGATGAAGATGAATAATGAAAATGATGAATCTGCCTACAGTAACATGCTAGTACGGTTACTGTAGGCTCTAAGAAGTTACTTGGGAGCTGACGAAAAGAGCAGCCAAATCGTCGTTTTTCACTTTCTTCACACTTGTACAGCACTACAGATATTTACTGGTTAAACACTAGTATTTTACACATTAAATTCTGATGAAATAGAAGAAAAAACAATAAAATAAGAAAATTCTAACTGACACTTCCCGTTCCCGCCAAGTCCCTTTTTCTACAAAGTTCTTTTCATTAACAAAGGACATCGTTTTTTTCACAATGTCTACATAATGCAAAGGATGTTAATTTATACAGCCAATTACAGTTGTAACATTTCTGTCCCTGATCTCTAAACCTTACAAATAACTAAATATTCAATGAAGCATACGTTTTGGTTCACGTTGCAATACGACTGCGCCGAATATAGAAGTGTTTTTACACAATTTGTTGCTGTTGATGTTTGCGCACACGCACGCCATCCTGAAGTTTCAGACCTTATCGCGGTAATTATACTTCGTAATTGATTAAACAAATTAATGTACTGATTAGATTAGATTTATTTATTTTGTTGATTAAATTACTCCAAGGATGCACCATTGCATGTAGTTGTGAAAGAAATAGGATTAAAATCATGTACGTGAAACCCAATACTTGACGCTGGCTTGAACGAGACAATTCCAAATTACTGCAATTCGGCGTTTTTTTGCTTGTTTTGCGTGACTTTAGAAACCTTTTTATGTATGTCCTGACATTGAAAGGCCGCTTCAAGCAATCCTTCTTTTTTTAAAGTATTTCTTTTAACGGCTTTGGTTATAGTACCATACTGCCTAATCATCAGTGGTTACAATTTCCTCATACAAGGATATCTTCAGTAAAGTCTCATGTTTATATATCAGTCGAGGTTCAAATTTCTTCTATTGTTGTTGTGATGTAATTATAGAGTACTTAAATTTTGCAATAAAGATGGCAAAAGTGAAGACATCCCCCGCATGTCTTCACTTTTATACATCTTTATTAAGCCATCTATCAAGATCATCCTTTCAATATTGTATGCAGAACATTGTAAAAGAAATCCTTCTGAAAGCTTTTACTTTTTTAATTCGTTGACATATCATAGACTTTAAGTCGATTTTTGCAAATTTATCAGCTTAACAGTATTATTTGACATACTTAAGCATCATATTTGGATTAAATACTATATTGCCATAGCTTCTTTTTAGCCTTGCTTGTAGACTTATATCTTTACCTCTCATTGGCAACGCATTGGCGGTGCTTTTGGCGTTCCAGACTTCAAGGGCATCGTCATGTCAATAGGCGGCGGTATCACTTTCCATCAGGGGAACCATCTGCTTGTTTGCCCGTTATGTTGTATAAAAAGTCAACTAAATTCATCCTTAAGCTTTAGTTTACTTTTAATTAACAAACAAGTAATTTAATAAAGCTCAAACACGCGACTTGCTATTTATAAATCTGACGCAACTAAAACTTTTGCACATGGCTAATAAATACTGTTTCGTTACATTTCTTCATAGCAGTAAATTTAAAAACAATTTTGACCTTTACAGCTATAGCAATAAGAGCTGTTTGTTTAGTTTGAGACAAATCCGGTAAAAGCTCGGTCTTTTATTAGGTAACTGTAATTGCAGACCCTTTCGTGTCTAGAATTTGTAATAGGAACCTAAAGTTGTATCTTTTCGTACGGTTCCATGAAGGAATATTAGGTTAGAGGTTTCGGTTTGGATGTTAAAGCTTTTCTGTCAAATTCCTGAACTTTTTATGGTATTGGTTAAAACAAGTCGGTTCGGAAAGAAAATAAAATATGACAACATCAAATACAAACGAATACCAAGTGGTACTAGATTTTGATATTAGAAAGGAATAAATCAAGTTAAGCCATAGGTAAATTGACAATTAAAACATAACTGGTAATTAACTTTACTTACATAATACAATTTAACGATTAATAGGTACTCAAAAATCTACTCTCCCTGAAGAGCAAACTCTAGAATCAAATATTTAAACAAATGTATCAAATGGAAATCAAATACTGGTAGTATCTTCATGTTGATCTTCTCAAAGAAAATAAAGAATAATTTTGTCGTATTTAAAATTAAAGTCTCAATATACCAAAAAAGCAAAATAACTTTTGATATCTGTAAAGTTTTCCCACAGTTCCTTCCGATTTATAAATGCGAGAATTGTGAGTATTTTTTGTTGGTAGCCAAATGCCCAATAAACAAGACTATGTTTTAATATGAGTCTCTCAGTTGAAAAGTTTTTATTCGAACAAACCGAAGCTTACTCTCCATTGTGACCTAGAACACCATATCACCCACATACCTCCGCAAAGTTTGACACACTTATTATTACCAAACAGGTTATTATCAAACACAAAAGTAACGCAGACTGTATAATACTCATTTATACATTAGAATGCTCATTCATTAATTTAATGACCGCACTCGAGCATACGAGTATATATGTGCGTGATGCTCCACGTACGTACGCAACTTTGCGTTTGAAACGTACTTACTCAATTAACTGCATTCATGTTGATACATCTAATTTAAACCCATATTATATGACTGTTAGGAGTTCCTAATAGCAGTGGTGGAAGAAGGAATGAAGTTGGGGGGGCGTCTATACGACTGTTAACCACTTAACAAAAATGAAGACCTTTTTTTCGAACGCTTTTTGATGGTAAGCTTGGCCTTACTTGTCCTTGGGTTTTGACTTAGTAAGGACTAAAAATCCGAAGAAATCAGATGCTTTTGGATGGGCTTGAGCCCCCTGGCCCCTTCACTAGATCCGACAACGTCATATAATATAAGTTTAAATTAAATAAAATAAAAAAGCGTAAAACAAGATAATGCATAATTTTGCATGTCTAAAATAAGCCAAAAAATAATTTAAAAATCCCGAGATTTTGGGAAACTTATCTGGAACAAACAAAACACAAAAAATCCTCATGAAGATCCCATGCCCCATTCGTTATGACTAGCAAGAATTACCGATAAGTTCTGAACTCATAGTTAAGTAGGTATAAGTAGATAAACTTAGATCATCAATTATTATAACCTCGATCTCGGTGGCGCAGTGGTATACACAGCCGACTGCAACGCTAAAGGTTCCGGGTTTGAATCCCGGCGAGGTCGGGACTTTGTGTTATTTGCAAGACGCGTTGTGTCGCTAACCGGTCTTGGATGTCGTATTCTTATCTATGCACCACATAGTTGCTTAGTTCCTGCGACACAAGTTCTTACGATACTTACAGGGCTGAGACAATGTGTGTGTCGTGATGCGGTTACTATAATTATTATTATAAGACATCGATGTCTATTAAACAAACTAGTGATTGCTTGGTTTTGACAATAGACAACAACTAATAAACTGTTTAAGGTGTTGGTGGCACGAATGCGTGCTTCCCCTGACATAGACATGAAGAATGACTGGAAGATGGTGACAGTGTTTATCGGAGCCAATGACATCTGCTCCGCTTCCTGCCTGAACCCCGTGGACTGGTCGCCTGCAGCACACGCCAGGAAGCTCGCCAAGGCCCTAGACTACCTACACCAGCACCTGCCTAGGACTATTGTGAACCTGGTGCCTGTACTTGGTGAGTATTATTCTTTTATTTGTAATAAACATACATCGAAATTTTGCAGGGAGAAAACAAAACTAAGCTTCATTAGACATAATGGAAATTGATGTCGTTTGATTATTGACCTTGGTCCTTTTAAGGGTTAAGTTATTTTGGTATTCCGTTTTGAAAAATCAAACTGTTTCAGTTTTTCAAAAGAAGGGCGAGTTTCTATCTCAAATGTTCAGACTCTGGAAGAACGTCCTCACAGAAGACATTTTTCTATTACTTTACTTTAGGGTCAGCAACGCATTAGTTTGCATTATTTACATGCCTTTATGCCAAGTGCAAGTGCTGCAAGTTGAGTATAAAAAAACGTATTTACCATCACCCAGTGCAGTGACTACCTGGTGCACCTATTTAAACTTTGTGGTATGTATGTTTGCTTGCTACGTGTGGTATAAGAAATTATTGCACTTAATTTTGAAAGACCATATACTTGGGGACCAGAGATTTAGATTGTTCCTTGTTCGTTGCAGATGTGTCGGTGTCGGTGCGCGTGCTGCGGCCGCTGATGTGCCGGCTGATGCACTCGTTGTTCTGTACGTGCTTCCACCAGCGCGGCGGCGAGCTGCCCGAACTCGTGCGCGCCGCCAGGACCTACCAGGCGCACGAGGAGATGCTGGTCAGCCACACACTTACATATTATGCTGAAATTATGTCTTTTCTTAAGGCACCCATAACACTAGGCGTTTTTCGAACAGTAGTGTTTCTCTTACGGCTGCCCAACATGTTTATGTTGCACTAACCGCAATTATCAAAGACAAAATGGATTGCCACCCACCGGCTGTATTCCTCGGATTAACATGTAAGCCGGTGGCCTGCCCCGTCAACGGGGTCAAAGGCAATTTATGTTTCATCAACGAATATGTTTCACGAACGCGAAGTTAACGTTGCGCAACTCGTATTTACTCTTTATTACCGAACTTTTATGACTTGTGATCTATGTGTCCGTAATTAAGAAAAGTTCCTAGAGTTGTTTGTTTGATCAGCTACAGTTTATAGAAATACGAATTAAGTATAATCCACAAACTAAGGCCTCTAATCCAATTGGCGTTTTCTAACCGGAGGCGTTTCGTGGTCGGAGAAACGTCACCGCTCGAAAAATGCCAAGTGGGATAGCGGCCTAAGCAGCTATAGTCTCGTCAAAGACGATTGGCAAATCAAGCTATAGCCTCGCCGACTCGTTCCTCTAGATATCGAGCGGTCGCTACGACGTGCGGCAAGACTTCACAGTGGTGGTGCAGCCATTCATGCGTTTGTTCAACGCGCCGCTGCCGCTGCCGTCGCCGCTGCCGCTCGTCATACACCAGTCATACATCACGCATGACTGCTTCCACTTCTCGCAGAAAGGACACGCGCTTGGTGAGATTTGATTTTCATTCTTTTTCTTTATAAGGTTTTTACTTCAAAACGAACAAAGGAAGGATCGCTTTGTTGTTTATAGTATCGTATCTCGTTTTGTGCAACCTATCAAAAGGTTGCTTAGAATATCAATACTTTTGCCTACAAAAGCATATCTTCTATTACAGCTGCCAATCTCCTGTGGAACAACCTCCTGGAGCCGGTTGGCAACAAATCTGACAACATCCCCCCAGTACTGATGAGGTCATTCAAATGCCCCACCAAGAACGCCCCCTACATATTCACCGCGAAGAACTCTAGAACCTTCTTCAGGACAGGAAGACAAGATGGCGACGATCCGTTATGACTTTAAATTTTCTTTAGGATTTGGTTAAACTGTTTTATTGATCAGCATGTGCATAATTGAGGAAAATCGCTATTTAGTATGAACATGCGTAAGCAGTGGAAAGCGGAATTCATGTTTACGCATGTTCATACAAAATAGCCATGATTTAATGATTCAAATAAAATCAAATGGTTTATTTGCTAAATGCAGGCTTTTACTGATCTTATCAGTTATTCATGTTTCAATACATTTTGCTATATAGTTAAGCATATAAATATTTAAATTATTGATTGACTGATTGATTAATGGTGATTTTCCATACATGACATGCTGATCAAAGCTGACAAGTGTGATTACGCCGTTAGAATTTGTTGTTTGTGTAAATAACTTTATCAGTCAGTGTAGTTTAGATTGTTTTGTTTAGTTGCAAAAGACGGGTCATTTCATGAGATGAGTTTATTTAAACATATTTTATACAGTTCTGCTTAAAAAAAACCAACCCACTCCCAGGTAGTTCTTTAATCAGTCAGTTTTTGAATGATTTAAAAACATGCTACAAACGCCTAAAACATGAATTACATGGTGAATGGAAGAATAAGACAAAGCTATACAAAAACTATTCGGTGAATGGTTATTGACGTCATCGTAAATCTGTCTGACCGCGAGCCCGGCTGGTAAAGGCTCATAGTACGAAAAGTTCATGCAGTTCAATTTTTGCCCGTCTTAAAGAAGCTATAGTAAGCACCCAGTACTTAATCATCTCATTTGATGAAAATGTTGCTTTGTCTTACTAACTAACTAGTAAATGGATCAATACCGTATCAATACTCGAGCCAATCAATTATTTGTATGATATTCCATACTGCAACGTACACTTAACATCATAATAAAAATTACACTTTTTGGCTAAGTAGGTAAAGATATTTTTATTAGGTACTTTTTCAAACTATCTCGTATATACCGAATAAAATATATTTATTTTTTTAGGACGTTCGTTACCAAGTGATATAGTGTAAGAGCTAATTAAAAAAGTATTGATCGTTTTTATAAAATTTGTGTATGAAAAATTCTAGTTTCTACTTACTTAAGTTAATAAGAAATAGATAAATCAATTATTATTTCCTTTAATTGAAATGTATTCTTTCCAACAATTTTTTTGGCTTTCTTATGTACGTACCTACAATGTGTTTTGTCATTTTTTTTTTCAATATTTTATAAACGTTTATATTTCTTCTTTCTAAAGGTGCATTTTGGTGCCATTAAAATAAGTTAAAAAACCAAAACATAATATTAAGTACAAAGAAAAATAAAGAAATGAAAACATTCGTACGAGATTTTATTGAGCGCCTGAAATTTATACACAAGCAAACTAGTTTTAAGAAATTTTTATCAGCGTTATCAAATCAGGCGCCTATGGTTATGGTTGTAAACGCCATGGTTGTAAGGGTTCATGTACCTACACCGCATAAAAAGTGTCTTCTTAACATTATTATTAAGAATTGTTGGGTAAATTATATCTAAATTAGAACCCTTCATCATTAGAAGAGCTCGTCTGCTAGATATAAGCCTCCCCAAATATTTTTGTACGTGGCGATCCTGTACCGCTTTTATCCAGAGGGTCCCGCAACCCTTATAAGACAATCCGACCAGTCCGTGTCTGGGGGGGCCATCCAACACTGCGTCTTCAGGAGCCTAAATAAAACTACTAAACCTAGCAATCTCAAAATTAAATCCCAACTAGTTAATTTATATTTATAATGAACAACAATGACTGTTCAGACATTCTTGCTCCCTACTATTGAATGTTTATTATTGTTCATTAAGGAGACACTAGGTTCCAAAATGTATAACTACTATGTCACGTAACATTCCCTATTATGTTTGTTTGTTAGTATAATTCATTTCAGTGGGCAAGGATGACATGCTAGGTAATGTCACGGGTCGTTGGTGAGCCAAGCCTGGGCCAACCTTAGTCTGCAGTCGGAGATATAGTCTAGCCCAGTGGAATTCAACCTTTTTAAAATAAATATTGTTTAATTAAAAAACAACTGATTTTAAGACATTGTTTGGTGCCAGAACATGTAGGGAACAACATTGTACTAAGAAATTTATACTTTTCTCAAAATGGATAAAGGTTTATACTAAATTTGTAAATCTCAATGGCCCAGTGGGCCGCATGAGGGCCGAGTGCCTCACGTTGACGAACCCTGGTCTAGGCGATCGATGGTACATTCCTTGACACGAGCTTCTAAAGAAAATAGTACCTATTGAAAATCTTCAACAAGTTATGAAATCTCTTCGCGATGTTAGTTTTTGGTAAGACACATTGGCCATGTTGTGGGTGTTTATTTATTGATTGATTTATTTATTTTATGTACAAATAAAGCTACAGAAAAACTCCAATCCAATATTGCATTTACATAACAAGATATTTACATTACATTAATACATGTTATCAGAATTCGTAAAAATTAATAATAAGAAGATTTAAACTGTAATTGAATATTGCATTTCAACTGTAATTGAATATTGCATTTCAATTACTGTTTAAGTCATGATGTAAAAACAAAGAATACAAATTATATTACACTTTAGAGATGTGATCATATGCAGCTTTCGTGATCGTATCCAGTGAACTACTAAATAGATCAACAGGTAGGTGACATCACATCCGATGAGACTAGCCGGTGTCACCAGTCGGTTAGGACGACTTGGCGTGGAAGGGCCGGCCCATCCACACCAAGCGTCTCTCTCAGTAGTCAGAATAGATTCACTCGTACAAAACAGCGCCACCTAAGCGAGGTCCGAGCCCACTATGGGTGCCCTTAGGTTGAGCCTGTAGTCTAGATCTGCACTTTGCACCTGTTGAGGGATGTAGCACCTTTTGTGCTACATCCAAAATTAAAATAACCCCGTTGGGGCTACAAGTTTTGAGACCTCCCAGCCTTAAGGCTTGTAGACCCAACGTAATGCCCGGCTTTGAGGGCATCAACGCAAGGAGGCGAAGCGCAGCTACGCTGTGCCTCGCTCCCTTGCGGGGAAGCACTCGCCGCACGGTTAGTCCGGTTACGCTGCGAAGGCCAATAGGGCCGCAGTTAGGGTTAAAAAAAAAAAAAAAAAGGTAGTTGACAGCGCGTTGAGGAGCCGAAGTGCTCCAGTAAGAAAAACTCCGGCTTGCACTTCTATTTTAGAAATATCTTAATTTAAGTATCTACATAGGATTTTATGACAAGAAGTTTTAAGCAAGATTTGTCATCCAAATTGGAGTACTATAAATTGGAGACCTAGGTGTCTGATAAAGCTTTTATTTATTGTTGTTGTGCAAAAAAAAAGCACAATATAATTCTGTTGCTTTTATCGATAGAAGCAGAGTTAGTCATGAGATATCTATTATTTAGCTATTTTAAGTAATTGGTCACCCAAATGTGTGCTCCAGTATGATTCAACGTACTTATTCTTGAAAGTAAGGGCCGTCGCTCATCAAGGAACACGGCAGATAAAAATGAGACTTACAATGTCAAAGCAAGTCAATCTGAAACATTTTTATATTCTGTTGGTGTTTACGTTTGCTGAAAATATTTTTCGTCTCAGGACTGGTTGTCCTGTCGAAACATGGACATTATCTGTACTATAATACAACTGGCAGATTATAAGACGTAGACTAAAGCCAAAACCATAGATAGCACAGCGGAGACCAATAATTAATCTATGGCCAGAACTTCAAAGTTTAATGTGGCTACCATAAGTTTTACCTTCGATTACCGCTTGCGACTGCAGTTACAAATTTCTATGATTCTTTGCAAAGCGCCTCTAACGGACTGATGAGGAATTAATACTCATACAAATTCTCTGTAATAATCTATGTTACCTGACGTGTAGGAAAACTATGCGAACTCATGGTAGACACACAGGACTATTACGAATTTCGAAGATAGTTCCAATACATAAATGCATACTGGGAAACGACATTTCGCCGGTGAAAGTGCAATCACTTACTCGTACATACCGAGTAAATTAAAAATTAAAAAAAAAATCAGGAGTGACAAAAACTAACTAATTAACTATTCTTATCTCATTAATTGTCAATTTCCCAATTTGTTTTTTTTTGTAGTTCCGAGGTATCATCCACTGTTAGTTATACCGTACTTTGAAATCCACGTTTTTTTTGGCCAACACTTGTAATAGGTTTTCAGGTATTAAACTTTGTAACACTTATTTGCTCAACAGGCTAAATTTTTGACCTCCATAGACATATGACCAATAAAACAATGAAGTAAGTATTTCATTTGTCTCCAAAAATATTGAAATGTGAGGCAATTTTTTGCTTCTGTAAAATTTTATTGGTCGCTCATACCAGGTTTTCATTGTGTTTATGCAGAATGACTCTATCGCCGACGATTTGACTTTTGAGCACGGTTGAATTAAACCCTACTTTTTCTTAGTTCACGTCTAAAGCCGGCAAGGTTTCAACTGATAATAGATCTTCTTGATTTTAGGTTGAATACTAGTAAATAAGTAAATCCTCCAAGAATAACCCCGGCGCGCTTGAATTCGGTACATAAAAGCGGTTGTATTGTACACCGCGCGCACACTCAGGCCCGGTGCGTTGCCTCGCGAACACGCCAGCCCGACCCGCTCTACGTACACGTACGCGCACGCAGCAAACACAAACATGGTGAGTACGCAGCTTATTGTATGATTTATTTGGACGAGTAAAAAAGATTTTTTGTGATATTTGATTATTAAAAACTGGTTTTAATTTATTTTTATTTGAAAATAAGTACATCAATTCAACAATCACATCTTTTACTTTTCTTCTTTCAGTTTATTTTCATACTTTTATAGTAAAGAAAAATCTATAAAGCTATTGAACTAAATTACAAAACTTCTAAAGTACAGTTTTAAATTTCGAAAAATTAAAACCTACCTTCGAAATGAACTGTGACGTATGTTTAAAACAAAAAAAAACAAATGCACAACCAATTTTATTTCCAAACAAAAGCGTTTCAAATACTAGTCTGTTCCTTCAAAAAAGACAGTGATGAATTCAGGCCGAAAATAAATTATGGTTAGTCACGTATTCCCCTACATATTATTTCAGGGGCAAGGAGGGACATGACGAACAACGTCTGTGAAATGACTAGGGACTTTGAAAGTTTCAGCGTATTTTTTTTTTGGTAAATTATTTTGTTCTTAATTTTTTTTTTGAGGTCAATTTTTAGTGTCTAGCAAAAAGTTATTTTAAGCTTAAAATGAAAAGCAGTTTCGTGTTGTTCATTTCAATTTCTTATTGATATTCATGCGACCGTGTTAAACTAGGTTTTTAAATAAAATGTTTCCTATCTTCACCCTGAAAGTTCGTTTTAAATATATTTTTTAGTCATTTTATATTTTTTTACCACTAAGATTTCCGGTTGGCTATCTTGGGTCATCACGCACGCATTGCAGACTCTGTAAAAACCTTATAGCAGCCTTTTTGAAAAACCCAATGATGATATTGTTTTTTTTTTTTACCTTTTTCAATTATATTAGTATCCATAGAAAAATATACATAAACTCAAGTTATAATAAATCTTTCGAGAGGGGTAGGCAGAGGTGTTACACACCGCACATCGCATGTTAATGTTGAGTCCCAGTGTGACAGGTTACGAATCTTTCGCCGCTACTCATAGCTATAACTATGATTAATTTCAATATCAAATTTCCTTATGATTAACGAAACCATACTGTCTTGTACTTTTCGCAGTCAGTTAATCGTATTAAACATGGTGCTGTAGGCATGATTACATGGGAAAGTGGCAACTTGATTAGACAGTGATTATTCTGTACCACAGTTCTGTACGGAGCAAAATCGTGACGATTGGAAGTCGTTTAGAATTTGTAATTGTTTAAACGGTAGTTCGAATGTAATAAATAAGCTATTACATACAGTCAGAGCTAAAAGTTCGTGGTTCTTAATTATAATCAAAGAAATTACACTTATTCTAATTATAAGGGATTCGATTCCCAATTGTAGTTTTTTGAAATGTTACACCGAGTATCTAAGCGCTTACAAGTTTTATATTAATTTTTTAATCTATCTGTTACTTATTTATACATATTTGTTACTTACATTTTCTTTTATTTTTGTTTCTTTCGTTAATTGTTTTTCGTAATTAACTATGTATGGCTGTCTCTTACATTTATCTGCAGTTCACTGCATCTGTTTTTAATGATCTACTTAGTAACATGCAAATAAATTATAACTTTCCATCCACATACGCACAAAAATCACTTCGGTTCAGTTTTTTTTACGAAGGAACCCCATAACACCATGGGTCAGTCATGTGTCCATATGTTACTACATTTTAATTAAATTCCACACTGACCAACACTCATAGAACTAGACACTCATAGATATCGACCTCACCGTTGACATGACACGTCAAATTACACCGTTATCAGATCAGCAGTGTTATTACTGTGTCCCTTTATCATGTTTACCTACAGCACTGCCCTCATTCTGCCAAGCCCTGGATACACCCCATGCTCGTGCCAAATTAATGCTTTTAATCAAACATTAAAAGTTCTACCTTGGAACTCATGTTTTGCACTGTTCATTTGAGCTAAAATGCAAGTAAAGATGTAGCTATTTCATGATATATACACAAGTAAAACACATAATCCTCATTTTAAGTTTCACCATGGATAAAATTAAATGATATTTTAGAAAGTGATTTAAGAATTTTCTATGTAGGCAATAACATCGACCCAATATAAAATGCATTCGATGTTTTTATTCGTTTATCATGGGTTCCGATTGGAAACGGTACAATTTTGACTTAAAAAAAACTTGGTACCGTCAATATCCGAAACTAAATGTTCAATACAACTTCTCTTTCCAATCAAAATGTTTATAAGCCAACTAGCGCTTCGCTTTTGACAAGACGGCCTGGTATCATCCGTCAAGATGATCTTAAAAGGTTTTTTATTTTATTAAAGTTGATTGAACGAAATCAACGTTTTGTTTTGTTAACGGTAAACTTGGAACGTAATAAAAACCGGCCAATTGCCCGACACAGTTGCACGTGTTTAATAATAAAATTAAATGTACAATAAGAACGTAAATAGGTACAGCTAGGTCTGAAAGTCTGAAACCGCTTTCTTACTACCTCCTATTTCTTCTGATTAAGTTCGTTGCGGGTCCCAAGACAGCCGGTAGGGTGTCCGGGCACAGCCTGTGCGTTATTGCATAGCTGCATTATTCGTTGATTATTCGATCAAAGGATGCCACTGTTGATCCTGATAAATAGGAGTTGCAGTGGTGGGACAGAGTGGCGGGTGTGCCCCAGGTAAAAGGTACAGCTAGATGCTCATTTAAATATCATATACTAGACGGTACGAATCAGATTTTTTAGTTAATCTCCAAGCGAATCTTCTCAATTTATTTATTTAAAACCCTTCTTGTTTGACGTGTTCTGCCTAAAAACTTTACCTACGTACCAAATTCCATTGTGTACGTAGCTGTTTGCGATTTATAGGTATAGATTTATCTGAAACAGGCGTTTTTGGGATTCTGTACCCAAAGGGAGAAAAACGGGACGCTATTACTAAGCCTCCGCCGTCAGACTGTCTGTCTGTCAGTTGTATCTCATGAACCATTATTGATATAGATAAATCAGAAATAGACATTCTGAAAATTTCATAAGTCTAGTATTTCTGATTTATCTAATTTATCCTTTTTTTTATTTTATTCATGGCCAGGCAGGCATTTGTCCCCAAACCCGCCTGATGTTAAGCGGCGATGAGGTCTAAGGTGGTTCATGTCTGCCTAGGAGAAACCTATTCACTCTTGCCTTAAAGAGGCCCAAGTTGTATTGTTATCTATTTTTAATACTAATAAAAACTTAATGAAAAAAAAATTAAGTGTGCTCCTATTCAAAAAACGTGATTTTTTCGTTTTATTTTTATATTTCTTGAACATATTGTTTAATCTTGTCAAATGCTACGCAACCCTTCATGAGAGAGTTCTGTTCACACTTGGCCAGTTTTTAATTCTCATTCCATCATTCTTAACCTGAAAATGAAAATTAGATAACTGTAAAATGTATTCTTGAACTTCACTTTTTGAAAGTAGACCTAAAATGGATTTCAGCGAGTCGCTGAACAAACAAACTTAAACTGTGCGTGTGTCAGTTAGTACTGAGAACCTAATTTCTGTATTTAATGAGGCATTAAGCTCTGTGCAGACGTCAGTGAATCACCAAGTCAGTTCAGACTCCAGCCCACGAATCCATTGAAAGTTTGATAGTTACATTGTCTTATAAATTACCATTGTTTATTGTGCACTTATTGAAAATATAATGTTGTAAATTAAAATCATCGCCTACCCTTAGACCATTTACTGGGTTCAGAATACATTAATTACTTATTTATTTATTTATTTATTTATCTACGGAAACCTAAAGTTGCTTATTTTACTGTAATTTGTAGTAAAATATTATTCTACTCTTCAGTGAAATCAAATATTAAAATTAATAGATTTAACTTGTTTTATCATCATTAGATTACCTTAAACACAGTTTCTAATTCAACTTTAAAAACAGTTTCTAATTCAAATTTATTTTTATTTATTTAAATATACTTAAAATAAGTGCTTTCAAATCGTCTTTTTTATCTACCACGGAATGCTATCTACTTGGAAGAAGCCGGCAAGGAGCCTGTGTTGTGTTGGTTTGTCAAAAATTTACAACAGTTTTTCAATACATTTTGAAACATTAAGGTTTTTTAACTATTTCATACAAATTAAAGTTACTAAGTTTATTAAGTATTCGCCTATATTGCCTCTTTATAATTAAAAAAAACCTTCATATGAAGATGGTGTTCATAATAATTCATCTTATTTTATTGTTCATCTTGAAGAAATGAGTTTGTTTTTAGCCGGATGAATCATTCCGTTACTTTAAGCGTGCCTCGAAAGCAAAACAAAAAATATATAGCAGATTTGCGTACTGTCTAATTTCATAATATAGAAGGTATTACTATATTTTAAACTACATTTTGTGTATTGGTCAGTTGTATGTATGAATCTTTGATTATTAATTCACTCCGTAAAATATAGTTATAAAAAGTGTACCTACTAGCCTATGATAAGTAATTTTTGCAGTAGTTTTCAGTCGTCCTCTATAATTCCTGCATACTTTTAAGGCGTAATTCGTCATTTTTATGTAACACAAAATACGCGTTGACACTCCAATGTCAGTTTTTCTATTAACCGGGCGAAAAGAATATGTACTGTAACGGTTATTATTATTTTTTTTTGACGTTTTACGTCCGAACTTTCTGTCTAGACAGGTTAATAATCAAAGGTATGAGTTAACTTAAGATATTTTCAAGAAAATGAATGAAATGAAAAATGTTTTTTTTTTGTAAGATTACATTAATATAAAAGGGCAACTTTTGAGCGTTAGTCTAGTCAATGAATGAGTGTAGATTGAAAAGTGGAAAGCACAAAGTTTTACTTCGAAACATTATTTGGACCGGACTACGTGTCCAATAATGAATACCAAGTGGTATTAGATTTTGATATTAGAATGGAATATCTAAATCTTTTGATGGGTGTTTAGCATAAATCTTATGTGGTAAAAAGAAAAAAATCAATAAAATATAAATATAAATATAAACATAACATAAACTCACGCCGTAATCCCTCGAGAGGGGTTGGCAGAGGTGTTACACACCACATTTCGCACGTTTATGTTGAGTCCCAGTGTGACATGTTGCGAATCTGTCGCCACTCTCCGGGAACATTGAGGAATATGGCAGCTGCAATTAGCGGTAACCCGAGACTCTTACCCTCGACCTATTGAGTCGGATCGGTCGGTTAACCCAGGCACGTAACAAACTGAGCTACTACGTCTTCCATTTTTTTTGTAATTATCGACAAAAGCGACAAAAGCAAAACAATGTTACCTACTTATAATTATTATTATATTTACTTAAAGAAACACATTGTTTATTTAAACATACTTTGAATGAACACTAGTTATAAATTAGCTCATCCTTACAAAAGGTGTTTACTACTATTAATTTAATTAAAACGATTAGGTACAATGACGTGAATTAATTATTTATACACTTATATGACTAACTTTCATTACTAACCGACCTCGTGTAGGTTATCCTAGTCTATAGGGGTTCAAAAACCTCTGTAATTAAGTACATTAGCCGGCCTATCGTAGTCACGCAATAGCTTTCATAATATTCAAATATATATTACAAGAATACACATACTGTACTATACATAGTGTATTTATTTGCAGGAATCAAAATATAAGATCGTTACCTAAAGTTTTGAGTGTTCAAGTGGCGTGAAATGTAAGTTCTATGAGTCACGGGTATTATACTCGTTTACGTTTTCATGCGTTGATTGTTTTTGCGAAAATCTAAATTCATTGTAAGTAAGGTTATTTAATTTAAGAGAAACGGAAACCATGCTCTTAGTTACCATAGATTATTTACAAAACCATAATCTATGGTTCCTAAGAGAATGGTTTCCAGTATCCGATATGGTTTCCATAATCTATGGTTCCTAGGAGCAGTCTGGAAAATATACTGGACCAATTTCGACTGGATATCTACGAGCAAATTTCAAATCCAGATAGAAATTAAATATTAAACTTAATAAAACCTAGTAGTAGTCCAATATCATTATTTTTTCTCTCCATAATCGAACATTTTCTTGTCTGGGAAACTGGATCAATATTATTAATTGATTGGAATCTGATACTCCATTTCAAAAACCAAGTAAAATGATTAAAAATAGTAACTCTGTCCAAAACTAACATTGACAGAATAAAGTGTCCCGTGTCGACCTCTGACTCACTAGGAGACGGATTACGTCATGGTTGACTCTCCCTGTCCTCCCTCCCATTCCTTTGGGAGAAGGGGAATAAATTCAAACCTCATGAGTTAATTAGGTTTTTCTTTTTGCGTTTTCGTCAAAAAGTACGACGTAATGTACGATTGAAGTTAAAGAATCTAGCCAATATGACAAGTTTTAAAGCAATAAGCTTTTGACAGAGTTTTCCAGGCATTTGATTCAATGTTTGATTCCTTGGGGGGGGCTATCAAATCCCAAATCTATGTCATATAGTTGGATAATAATAATAAACCACATCACGATACACACATTGAATCAGCCCTGTAGTAAGTATCGTCAGAACTTGTGTTGCAGGTACTAAGCAACGATATGGTATAAACTACATAGATAAGAATACTACATCCAAGACCGGTAAGCGAAACAATGCGTCTTGCAAATAACACAAAGTGTCGCCCCGCCGGGATTCGAACCCAGAACCTCTAGTCGGCTGTTTAGACCACTGCGACACAGAGATAAGATATATCAGTATTATAGAGAAAAGTTCTAGCTTTTAGAGAAAATTCAAACAAAATCAAGATTACCTAAAAGAAACTGTTTGTTTGTTCATTAAAGTCTATTCAATCGATGAGTCAATTCTAAATATACAACCCAGTAGCGCAATCCATTTAGTTACATTCTGTCTACAGTCCGTCTGTCAAACTGTTTTTAAACCCCAGCAGGCATTGTTCAATACAATATTATGGAGTCATTGCGAAGGCCAAGTCTTGTTTTGTGATTAAAGCATCATGGCAGATAGCTTGGCTGCATGCGCTGTTTTTTATTTTTTTGGATAAAGGGTCCCGTGAATCAAAGCCCAGTCATACGAGTATATTAACTTAGTGCGAATTTTTATTAAATTCTGTGAGAAGCAGAGTCAGAGATCGCTGGTAGCGTTGCCTGACGTGCCGTATTTAAATTTCCCCCGTAGTCTTTGTCCCTCTAAAAGTGTTTCACTTATACTGACGAAATTTGTTGCCAGTTGAACAAAATTCGTGAATATTCGAAAATGTAAGACCTAAAATAAAAAATATAAGGTCAAGAAGATTGATAATATTTCCCGCTTTCAACGGAAAAATCACAATTTTTAACTCACAGAGATACCAAATCTCGCTGTATTCGAAACTTAAACTGGTAGCGCAAGGTACCTACAACTACTACGATTTATATAAGAGGATATTATCTAAGTCTTTTTCTATTAGGTTCCTAATTAGGAATGAAAGCTTCGCTTCAGCAAAGAATGCGCAAACTTTCAACCCCTATCAATCTCGTTTTGGTGTTGAATAACAGAACACGTTTTTAGCTGACATCTCCTACATATAAATTATTATGTATACATGCCAAATTCATAGATAATTTAATCATGTGTGAGTAGTATTTCACTTTATTACATGCTTTTAATTGAATGCCGCATATTTGTACTACGTGACCGTTCCTTTGGGAACATATTACTGTTTTTTTTTTTAACTTTTAAACGTTTGCTAAGATAAGAGCGAACAAAGAAAAAAAATAATCTTTCCAATCCTGTTAATAGTCTTCGAATTTCAGCCAGACTAACGAACAGCTCTTAAATTTCGTTTAGTCCACTTTCGATCCCTAAAATCACCCATTTTTTTTAATTTATTACAAAGAGGAAAGATACACCTATACAGCTATACGGCCCATACGGAACTCACTCCATCAAAAACGTCTACGCTTGTCAAACTTTTATTATATTCGTAAGTTTTTTACGGGCGTTAGTAAAAAGCATCAGAATGAGTATGCTGGGCATTGCCCCTGAAGTTGGACGATTACAAGCAATCTCGTAATAATGGCTTGTATGGTCATTAGATGGAATCTCTAAAAATGCCTACCTTTCCTAGTTATTCTGTTAACGCGATAATTAATTGATAGTTTCATTTTTATAGAATTGTATGTTACCTGCGATGGAATTCTTAGTTGTTTAAAACTGCTGATTTCGTAGTTATTTATATTGAAATAGTTTTATGACCAAATCGCAACCTTTTTAAACAATAATATCTTGGAACAATTCTACCATATTGCTTTAGTCAGAAACAAAGACGAAATATAGGTTTAATTCGTCTGTAATCTGAAAGCACGGGATTACATACTTATACATACTAATTATTTCACGACATATAATTATTAATTAATATGTATAGGTACCTAAATCGATACTTAATTTAGTTTATGACATAAAACTCGAATATAAGCCCCATACAATCGTATTATCTACACGAGGAACTTTAATAGCTTTCTATCATAACATCTGATATAACAATTTTAGGGGCGCTAAATTCCTCGTAATGACTAGCTTAAATCCTATACACTAATAACTTTTGTATTTCCATTACCAACGTACAGACGGTCGCACACAAAGCTTCACACAACAAGAGCAAAATCAATCCTTATTCTGTGCAACTTAAGAACGGTACAAAGTCCAAACATGCTAGGTTGATCCATGGCCGTGTGTATCAACGTAATATCAACTTTGCTCTAACGTGTTAAGTATGATTTTTCTTCGTTTCATGTTCCTTTCATGTTAGTGTTTAAGTTCATGATACGTACGAACGGATGTGGAGCTTTTAGGGTTGCCACAGGATATGTTGAAGCACTATAACGTCCTTAACGTTAGCTTAGTTTAGAAATGAGCCTTTGATCCGAGCCTTCATATCGAAATATCCTTCGAGTGATTAGATTTTGTTGCAGTTTGACCCATTGGTCACTTTCCTTCCAAATTTGCATTGACTAACATATAGCAAATATTGTTAATCAATGTTGTTGTATCAAATATTTCCATCAACTTACAAGCAGATGATTGCCTTGTTTTGGTCAGGGATCAATCTATCCCGTTTGGACTTTGTTAAGGTGTAGTTACAGGTAAGGTTTGATATTGCACTTCTTACATGAAGCTTTGTTTGTGGCCGTCTGTACTTACTCGTCCTACGCATAGTAACAAGATCAATACTTAGCCAAATCATTTGTTTTAAATTATGTAAAACCTCCTTCAATTATTTGCAGCCGCTGCATTAATCAGTAGTCTTCATGTAGTCTTTCCATCTTCCGTTTATTGTCTGTGACATCTCATGCGGAACAGTTTGACAACTACTGACCCATTTGTTCTTAAAATAGATGCCATAGATACTATTAACCCGCCTTAGCTTTGCTTCAGCAACTTTGATCTTGAAAATAACATCGGCAAAATCGTGTCCAAAATTATTATTAAATTAATTAAATATGATTAAGCTTAAATTTAATTGAAACGTCGTTTTTTTTAATTGCATATGTTTATAAAACGAACCTGACAAAAAGGAAACTTACCGGAATAAAAAATATCTTTTGTAATTTCAGAACATCGAATTTTAGTGAAGATGTTTCCATTTTTTTAAGATTAAATGCATTAAAAAGCAACGCCTTCAAAATATGGAGTTTAACTTACTTTATTTAATTCAAAAAGGATATAAATGTCCAATTAAAAAACTTGTAATACTACAATTCCATTGATTTCGATGTACAGCTCCATTAACAATCGAACTGTCCAATAAATACAACCGAATACGGAAACAATACAATCGTAGTGGGCGAATAATTGGGAACAAACTGAAATTGTACCACAATACAGCCCACACTCCCACATCTAGCAATAAACTCGATATAGGGCAATTGGGCAAAAACCAATTTTCTAATTTAAGTTGCGGTTGCCCGAAAAGGACTTGGGTAGAGATAAATTAGTTTTTTTTAAGGCCACTGCAGCAATAATGTCTGCATCTTTTAAGTGGGTACATGTTCATAAAACAATAGATAGATGACATTGACTACTTATATATCTAATTAAGGTAATAAACACTTACTTATTACCTTTCCCGGACAGTGCTAGTAGAGGGGGTCCAATTTACGTTGTTGTCTCTACTAGCACTCCATAGCGGATATTTTTTAACTGTCAGAGGAAACAGACTTATTACTGCGTTTTAATTTAAAAGTAAGTAACCGAATTTGTATATTTTTATCTTAATGGTCTTATATTGACAAGCTTTTATTGTATCACTGTGTTCGTAAACATTAATCTCCGAAACCAGTGAACCGATTTCAATGCTAGTTTGTCAACGTGTAGAATAACTCCTGATTGGTTTTGGTCCCAATAGATGGCGTTGTTTTTGAGATCTAAAAATCGCTCAAGCGAAGCAGAGGAGCTAAGTCAAAATATCTCCCAGATGGAAGGCCAGCTAGTGGTCTTTGATCGGGGTATAAGCAACAGTAATTTTTCACCTAGAAGCAGAGGCGTAACTAGGTGGTGGCTTGGCGGCAAAATGCCAGAGGCCTCGAGCCTAAAGGGCCCCCGACGCTTGCAGTATAAGGGTCACTTTGGAATGGAGACATCAAAAAGGTCGCCAGTTTAATTTAGTTTAAGAATAGTATACGCTAAACGTTAGCTTTAACTTGAAACAGACATAAAAAAGGTCGCAAGTTTTTATGGGCCCCAATTTATTTGACAGGGCCCCCTGACAGTCTAATTACGCCACTGCCTATAGGTTCATAGTATCTCAGTATACGTACTGGTTTGATTGATGATCACAGCCGCGGTACCACACCGTACCTTCGCCAAGTTTTTATCTTCACCCTCCGGAGTGCTATGAATAGATTCCTATTAGAAAATCATTAACCTACCACACCCTATGAGTCTGACTTCTGCATAGAGTTTTGGAATTAAACGGTTTTGTTCGGTAGTTTATAAATTGTGTTCTTTTAAACTTTATGAAAAGTTTTCAGTACCTAGTTTTACAAAAACCTTTTGACTATTTGGCATGAATTTTCAATTGTATTCAAACTTTCTGTCCAAAGAGATTTATTAGGGGTATTACTGTCAATACCGTATCGTGATCCTGATATCATGAAATAGTATGACCATACTGTCAATACCATCAATATTTACGTAATATTGTACACATTGTTGTAATTATTTTGAAAAAAGCAACTACGGAGGTTTATTGCCGGATTCTTCCCCGTAGAAATAGCGTTTCGTACCGATTGTAGTATAAAATGATGACGATTTAAAAGTACTTATTTTAAGTCTATTTCAATTAAAAATATTTTGTCTCTGACTTTCACTTTGAAAATTTAAATTGAAATTAAACAATTCAAAAACTAATGTAGGAACACATTTAGCTATACTACTAACTTGATAACATCTTACAGGAGGTGTTTACCAGTTAACTTCTCCACTATAATAATACTTTCCTTTCATTCATTTAAATATCACTCAACATAAATTTAACAAAAATATGTTACTTTTTATATTGTCCTGGAAAACTTTACTTCAAATATATTAATTAATAAAAAAATTGACTTAATTTATAGGTTTATAAATTTATAATAATACAATATGATGGGCTTACCGTCGTTATTTACTATTTGCATTGAACTATGTTAAATAAAAATGATCTGTGTGTCTACCATTAGTTTTACTTTCGATTGACGCTACCGACTGAAGTTAAAAATGTGTATGAATCTTTGTAAAGCGCCTCTAACGGATAGACTAGGAATTAGGATTCTCAGTACATAATCACTGTAGTAATCTTACACACTAACTACCCTACATCACTACTAATCACTGTAGTATACTATCTGATGTGAAGAAAAACAGTCCGAACTCATGGTAGACACTCTGAGCTAAACCTACAGCGCAAATGTCTAATTTACCTAAGTACAATTATGTTATGTAATTAAGAATTAAATAAAGGAAATGTTTGTATAAAGGGATATGAGATGGTTTAATTTGTAATATCGTACGCATGACTGTTAACCATTCGTGCGTACCGAATCCCATTTATCACTACATTCTCATTACACATGTTAATATGGATTTGAATTAAATGATTTATCTGTTGAGTTGTTACTTGTTAGCGCACTTGGCTTATTGATTGAAATAGATCCACGTTTGCGTTTTTAAATTGAAATTAGTCAAACACTATTTTAAATAGATGAAATAACAGGGGATCGGGCTACTAGAAGAAATTACTTTGATATATTGCTTATGTTATTTACAATATACGTAATTAGAAAAAGATCTGTGAAAAAAAGTGTATTTATTACTAATATAATGTTTAAAATGCTACTTAATACTAAATATCCCTATCTCTTTCTAAAAAGGGTTTTTCTATGCAACGTCTATGACACTATCCGCGTGTGTCGTCATATGTGGCTATTGCATTCTCTTTCACACGCAAAATTTCAAACCCACTCTCTTTCACTGTGTATCGTTGGCAAACATTTAACAATTTAATTTTTTCTTTAACAGATCGTTTTGTAATAATTTATATTTTATTTAAATCATAACCTTGAAAAATCTTCCAATCCCTTATTGTCGGAATCGGATCACACATTTCGAAGATTATCTCCTATATACTTAAAAACTTTTGAATAGATTTAAAGAAATAAAACAAACAGTTGAAGCGGTCGTAAAACAAAAATGAATTATTCATTTCTCCAAGCCCGTTACACTATTTCTTCAACCCTACTTACCTAGTGGCATAAAGAAAATTACTCTCTAAATAAAAAACGGAATAGGCTTAACATTTTTCATAAGGGCTCCGTTGCCAGTAAATCCCGCCTCTTTGCATGATTGTTCGTTCTCCATAGTTATTTATTGTAATTTTGTTGGTTTTGTTATCATCCGTCACGCACCTTTATAGACCTAACATAAAAATAGGTCGTACATATTTTTTAATTTGTCACAAATGTTGTACTACGATTATTCTTTATATTAAGTTTGTTCTATTGGAATTTCTTCTTGAAAGGATTATCTTATTCCTACACAAGAATTATTAAATAGTATCTAAATCGTACAAACAATAAAAATGATGTTTGGCTTTGTATTAAAAAAAAGATCAAAAGATATCGAAAATTAAAAAAGGTATCAAAAATTACCACAGGTTTGAAAGTACCATAATTCAAAGATTTGGTTATCTTTAAAGAATAAATAAATAAGTCGAGAACTTAGCTTTCAAAAATAAAACCGCCTCAACATTATTCAAACTAAACCCTTAAAACCGAAAAAAAAATGCGGTTAAAGCAAAAAAGTATTTGTTTCATTATTTAAAGGCAAAATTAAACGTCAGCATGACTTTGATTACGGTTATGAAAGAATTTGATTCCAACCATTAAATTCAAAACCCGGCGTTCTACTCCTGCCTTCAGTTCAGGAAATGGAGGCTTTGTTTTTTAATGGAGCTATTATTTAGTTAATACATACATACTTATACCTTTTATTTGTAAATGTTTTTACGGCTCTGGATACGAGTCCTTTTGAGCCTTATCGTTATAATTCATTCTTGAAGATGATAAATGAGATGAAGATGATAAGATGAACAATGAAAATGATGAATCTGCCTACAGTAATCGCACTAGCATGTTACTGTAGGCTCTAAGGAGTTACTTGGGAGATGACGAAAAGCGCAGCCAAATCGTCGTATTTCACTTTCCCCACAATTGTACAGCACTACATATATTTACTGGTTAAAACATTTTACACTTTCAATTCTGCTGATATATAAGAAAAGACAACAAAAAAGAAAATCCTAACTGACACTTTCCGTTCCCGCCAAGTAACTCCCATACTTATACTCGTAAAAAAGGTTGACTAAAAAGTCTTGTATTACCATCAAAGGCTTTAATTTTATATACTTTAAAGAACAGTAGTTTTAACAGTCCCTGAAGTGAAATAGTCTATCAAACACATAATTACTGAGTCCCAATCGCGGTTTGCGTTTATGTTTGACCCGACCTTCCTACTACAAAAGATAATAGGCCTACAAACTACATATCAAATCAACTAATTGAACTTTTTGCCCAACAGAGGGAATGCATATCAGTCCACATCGGCCAAGCAGGTGTACAGATCGGCAACGCCTGCTGGGAGCTATACTGCTTGGAGCATGGCATCCAGCCTGATGGCCAGATGCCGTCAGACAAGACCCTGGGTGGCGGAGACGACTCCTTCAACACCTTCTTCAGTGAAACCGGCGCCGGGAAACACGTGCCCAGAGCCGTGTTCGTAGATCTGGAACCAACTGTTGTTGGTGAGTGAAATTAAGCATTTTCTAAGCCATGTTCAACCTTTGGCCACTTGGTTTCCTACAATCAGCTGAGATTGTGGTAAAATTCCACAGAAAATAGACTATGATTATAATCTCGACCTGAATTAGATTTTTGTAAAAGCTGGTGCGACTAATAGTGGCTGTATAAAGAACGATGACTGTGACAAATTGCTTCCATCCATGGCAATAAAAATAAAACACTCGAATTCCGAATACCTAACCCAAAAGTAGATCGCCTAGATGTAACGTAGATTAGACTCGGGTATTGAACCTGCGATCGTTCACTGCCCTGTCATTACGCCACTGAACCGAACACTCAGACACTGAAATTATCAAAGTTTTTATTACCTTCCAACTGAATTCACATTAATTATATCCATTGTGGTCGTAAATAATAGGTTTTGGGAACTACCGCTTATTGTCACGTTTAATAAAGAAGTTTCTCGGAAAATTGTGACATTGAAATTTACCTTAAAGCTAATTTAAAACTTAAATTTGGTCTGGCGGACGTTTGTCCCCTACGATAGGTGTTGCTTCTTCCAAAAATTATTGTAATAGTTCCTCACGTATCCTTTCAAACGATAGTCTCGAATAAAAAGGAAAATTATGTTGTTTTTCGAACGCTATAAATTCGGCAAAAATTTTTGCTGACGGGAAGTGTCTGATTTCTTGAATTTCTTAAGAAAATTCTGATAAACACGTGTAAAATTAGTAAGAAATGTTTTTACGTACCTTTAGCATGTGATTCCTGAAAATTGAAATGAATGATTTAATTGGGCTGAGTGAATTGAAATGTTTTTTTTTTCTTACATGCTGTCGTCACCTTTTTTGTTGTGACATTTGTCTAATATTTTATACTATTATTGTTCTCCAATTGCATGAATACGTTGGTCATCTTTTTAATAATATAAATAGGCCGTCAGCACAAGTTAGTGAGTCAGCGAATAGGTAGGTAGATGTTCAATGTATAGTCTAACACTACCCTATCACATATATTTTGTTTGTCAAAGAATATCCTATATGACCCATAGTTCATACAACTTCATCACATGACATCGGCTTAGCAGTCGTACAATACGATTGTCGCCATAAAATAAGAATTGATTGATTGATTGACAGTTTATAAAATTGGTGGTGTGGTGTAATTAATTTGCTATGACAGAGATCGTCAATTTGATTCCCCGACATTTAAAAACCACAGCATGTAACTGTGGTTTCTAATGAAATAGAAGACTAGACATTGGGATCATGCATATTATGTTTTAAATCCAAAAGTACCAGCTCTTTAGGTCTTTTGTCAAAAACCTCCTGTAAACCATTATTTCGTATCGATATTTAAATTTTTCCAAGAGAAAATAGTTCTCATTGTGTGGAGTTACTTTTAATTTTATTTAAGCTTTTAAAGACTCAATAGTTATGGCTTGATATTTTGATGAGTAAGCTACTTGGAAACTAAGTTACCTAAAAGAATTCGCAATGGAAAAGGTAATCATAGCAACAAATCAAAGACAGATTGCTTTTAACAAATTAACAATTAGGCGAACAAGAAATGAAATCGTTCTGCTTGGCCAGTCAGTCGTCGGTTACAGCTCAACGATGCCGTTCCTAGGTATCATAAAATACCTTGCGATATTCAAAGCAGATGTTCATTTTCACATTCAACATTTTCTTAAGGTTTTAATGTTGCGTTTCTTTTGCATGAGCGGTATTTTCTAGTTTGATTTATATACTATCTTTATGATAAGCATGCAGTCGGCTTGGTGGGAATCAGATATTGTAGCTTTAAATAATCGCAACGCTGAAGACATCATTTGCCGGTTACAATTTTATACCAAAGGCAAAATATAACAGAAAATCCACGGTCTTACTTTGAATGCTTTTAAGATTAAAGCTTTAAAAACAAAACAAATACCTATAATAATAATACCACATTACGACACAAATATTAATCAGCGCTTCACAGGCACTAAGCAACGATATGGTTTAAACTACATATATACGAGTAAGAATACTACATCCGGTAAGCGAAAAACGCGTTTTGCAAGTTCAGCTTAGTTCGTAGCAGTAGGCTGTTTACACCACTGCGGCACAGAGGTAATTAAAACCTGTGGACTTAACTAAATAATTGTAGAAGTGAATACTTATTTTCATCATTCTCTTAGCTATAGAAGCCCTTACACTTGTTTAAGTACATTCCCTCTACTTACAAGAATAAATGTCTATTGGATTGGAATCCTCAACAGCATGATCAAGTGGCCCTTATTATGTTTTATGGGTTTTATGACTTGCTGCGCCCGCACTAGTATGGTATGCGTGTGTGCAATTAATTCGGGATGCATTTAATTGAGCTTTCTCCGAGAGCTGGAGATCAAATGTCTAGAGTTTCATTATTGGTAAAGAGATCGAGTTACTCGTGGATTCTTAAAGAATATCATTAGGTAAAGTTGGTAGCGAGTTACTTATTTATATAAATGAAAAATAAGAATCAAAGTCAAAATGTTTTTTATTCGAATAGACTTAAAACAAGCACTTTCAAATCGTAATTTTTTACTACCACCGGAATGCTATTTCAACGGGGAAGAATCCGGCAAGAAATCTCCGTAGTTGCTTTTTTCAATACTCAAATATAATATTTTCTTCTACAACTTACACATTTTCAACATCTTCTAGCTACACTCCAACTGTCAATAAGATAAACCTGTGCAGCTAATTAAATTACTACCGTATATCTTTATCCTCAACATAATTTTGAATTTTATAGCAGGCCTTCTTAGTGGATTTGAAAAGAAGTAGATTATTTCAGATTTAGCTGATTGCAAACTGTGTTTTATAAATTTAATCAACAAATTTATTAAAGAGAGGTTCTTTCTGCAGGTGTATTACATTAGTTACCTACGTTTATTTAATGTCGAGTGCATCTGAAAATTTCACCTATCTTACTAATCTGAAGAATAGTGTTCCTTAACTTTTTTCGGCCACGGACTCCTGCAATAAAGCAGCATCATAAAGGACCCCTATTAAAGAAATACTTTAGTATGAGCGTTGGTTTTGCTTTTTTACAACATAATTGTTGCATGTTGTTATTTGAAATGAAACTCTATTTGTATTATCATTTATTATTGTTAAATGTCACTGCGGACCCAAATACGCATACTGGTGGCTCGTGGACCCCTAAGTCTCCGCGGACAACAGGTTAAGAAACACTCCAGTGGACAGTGGACTGCATAAACATTAACTCACACCGTAATCAATCCCTCGAGAAGGGTAGGCAGAGATGTTACACACTTTAATTCGCATGTTTATTTAATTTTTATTCTACCAATATTTGGGAAACATTCAATTTTTAATTCTCACAAATAACATTATTATAATTAATAATAAATCAATAAAGTTTCAACTATTTAATAAAACTTATAACCTTAATTGGTACTGTGGTATGACTATCTTAGGACAGAGAAAAAAAAAAGTAATTACAAAAAAAAAAAAACAACAACACTGGAAACTCAACTGCATAAACAATAAACAATACTGTGCTCTTCTAACCCGCATCAATACGTTTTATAATTTTTTTAAAAGAAGCAAGTGATTCTGTTAAAACATCATTAAATGTATTATTGTAATTATTACAAGTGCGAAATAAAAATTCATTACTTCTACAATTAGTTTAGGGTACATTATAAAATGATCTTATTCGAGAATTCAATCGTGTACATTTAAAACAAATATTACTTAACAAAAAGGAGAATCAATTATATTATTAATAATCTTATACAAAAATATTTGATCTCTTTCGTGTCTGCGAACAGCCAATGAGGGAGTATATTCTGAACTACTATGTTATGTTGGTATGTTATTTTGATTCCCAGTGTGACAAGTTGCAAATCTGTCGCCACTATCCGGGCACAATGAGGAATATACCTAGTCAGATCATAAATTGTCACATGTTTAATATAAAATACTTGAAACAAGTTTATTCATTATGTAACTATTTATGTATCAAAATGAACTTAACAAAACATAGATTCTTATGAAACTAAAGTTTATTCAAAATGACCTCCGTGATTTTGAATACAGGCCTTCAATCTGCGCGGCCAGTCGTCTATCGCAGCATGAACGAGGTCCATGTCAATATCGGCGGCTGCCTTAATCAAGGATGTCTTGAGTGACTCCAAATTGGAATGAGGCTTTGAGCACGCCTTTTCCTCCAAGTGTTGCCATATCTTGTAATCTAACGGATTCAAATCTGGACTGGAGGAGGGCCAGTCTTCGTGCCGGATGTAGTCGATTTCACGCGCCGCCAGCCAGTCTTGTGTGCTCTTCGCTCTATGAGCTGGCGCCGAATCTTGTTAGAATACCCAGTGCCTGTTATTGAACATGGTATGAGAAACAGGTTCCACAAGGTTCGTCAGGACTGTATTTTGATACACAACTGCATTCGTTTTTACACCTTTGTCACAAAAATGTACCTCTATTAAGCCCCAATAAGAAACTCCCAACCATACCTACCATGAGCGAGGATGGAAAATGACCTCTTTGGACACGCGGAATACGGTTGCTCACTTCTTCACTACTGTGTGCGTACACATTTTCATTTTGTTTATTGTAGCTCTCTTCTAAGGTAAAAATTTTTCATCAGAAAAAATAATTTCCCGATATTTTTTCCCGCGTACCGCTTCAACAAAACGCGGCATCTCTTCAGTCTCAGACAGACGAGCATTCAAACGATGTTCTGTTTTTCTACGATATGCCCGAAGCCCTAAGTCTTCATTTCCTTTTCACCGTGGTTCTGCTTACCCCCATGTGAAGGGCCAACAGTTTCTGCTTACGTTTGGGATTTCTTTGAATTCGCGCCTTCACAGCTTTTATCACTGCAGTCTTAACAGACCGAGGGCGACCACTTCTTGACCTGTCATCTACACTAGAGTCTTCATTGTATCGTTTGTTGGTACGATAAACGAATCTTTTGGTTAGATTCAAATTTTTCAGTATGCCAAAAATTTGAATTGGCGCGTAACCGCAACGATGCAACGCAATAACTGCAACACGGTCTTCTTTAAGCGTCCACTCCATATTTAAAAATGAGTAAAATTCTAAAAAGTATACATTTTTATTTTCATGAACAATTCGAAATTCTAATTCAATAAACTTTTTTGTGGCCAGCATTCTAAAAAAAAAGTGTTTACTGTGTGACAATACTTATGACCTGACTGTGTAGTAGCTTCAATGTACGGCAACTCGAGACTCGAAACTTCGTCCTGTCGAGTCGATCGGTTAACCAAGGCAACAAACTGTGGTCTTATCTGAAGGTCTGTTCTTCTAGATGAGGTACGCACGGGCACGTACAGGCAGTTGTTTCATCCAGAACAGCTCATCACTGGTAAAGAGGATGCTGCCAACAACTACGCCCGCGGGCACTACACCATCGGCAAGGAGATCGTTGACGTAGTGCTGGACAGGATCAGGAAACTGGCCGACCAGTGTACTGGACTGCAGGTCAGTCGAAATATCCATGAATCTTCTTATATTTTATAGATGGTAGAACCATGTACGAGATCGTCTGGATAGGTATCACCCTCCTTTCTATTTCTGCCGTGAAGCATTTTGCTGTGTTTCGGTTCGAAGGATTGGAGAGTCTGTAATTACCGGCATGAGAGGCATAACATCGATACCTACTTCTACAACGCATTAGCGATGCTCTTGACGTTCCGACATCAAGGGCATCGTCGTGTCAATAGGCAGCGGTATCTCTTTCCATCAGGTGAACCGACTTCTTTTTTGCCCATGTTGATGTTTAAAATAATATAAAAAATTAAAGGATAAAAAGCCTCAATTTGACGAAGAACTCCAATATTTTTCGCTGTCCGTAGTTTAGCGTATCTATCCTTGTTGTCTGTCACAACAGTAACAACTTGTCGAATTATGTTGAAAATTTTAATGGTTATAACTAATAGTAGATTTAAAAAATCTAAAAACCCACGTTTTTAAATGTCCTAAAAATAAGAAAATAATCCTACGGGGCTGATAGAGGGGCGTATATTATTTAAGGGATTATTAATGGGATATATTTACATGACGTGTATAGATCGTGGGTGTAACATGCAAAGATACGCCCCCACGTTTTTAGTAGCCCCTCTTTCAGCCCCGTAGGGTTATTTTCTTATTTTTAGGACATTTAAAAACGTGGGTTTTTAGATTTTTTAAATCTATTCATTATTTTTATTGCCTCAAAGGCACTACATACAAATTTTATCAAAATCGGTCCAGTCATCGGGTTTGAAGCTACCCTGAAAATTTCAGCCTGCTAGCTTATCGGGAAGTGCCTCAAAATTGAGTGCCAAAAATTCAACCGGAACGACAAACAAACAAACAAGAACGTGAGTGTATAAAACGTGGGAAAATAGACTACGTCAAAATCAAAAAGGATTGTCTAGAAGGGTGCCTTGAAGTTTACCCAATACCGTACCTCAGAAACTATTCCAAGAACCTTAGCTTTATAAACCATCCAGTATGTGGGGTTGCCAACAATCTAAGAATTAACGCTCGCAGTGGATAACTTGTTTATTTATTTGCAGAACGGTGAATTTAATTAAGTTTAATTTGATATTGAAAAAGTTCTATCGTAAAACTACTAACTGGAAAGAGATAAAATCAGAGCAAAAACTATATTCGATTACATGATATGTCAATGGAGATGTTTACTGATTTTGAAAATACCATATTAAATATTATCACATTAAAATATAAAGAGTAAAAAAAATTTAATCCATCAATAAATGAAAAAGTTCTGGCTCTAAAGTTGCGTTTCTAAAAATGGTTTCGATACACGTGGCGCTCGAGCGAGTGACGTCATACGACTAATGTGACTTACAATTTGTATGAACTAAACAGCCCCGAAAAAAAATAATGATAATTTTGCACCAAATTTAAGGCAAAACGTTTACTGTTATAATTAATCGAAGAAAAATGTTGTTCATTTCTCTATTGGAACTAAATACCTTGTCAATTTTGTAATATAGGACTAACTAAGTACGGAATTTATATAAGTATTCATAACACCCATTTTGACCACAATTATGTTATAATTTATTCCGAGTTGCGATTTCACGTGACATTGTTAATCTCCTGGCTGGAAGATTTAAATATGAAAGTATTTTTGTGCATAATGTTTCTTCATGAACATTTTTATTTTCTCAGGGTTTCCTGGTGTTCCACTCGTTTGGAGGCGGCACTGGATCTGGGTTCACCTCTCTGCTGATGGAACGCCTATCTGTGGACTACGGAAAGAAATCTAAATTGGAGTTCTCCATTTACCCAGCACCGCAGGTAATTGTCCAATTGTTTTATTGATTTTTTGTTGTGATGCTTATGAAATTATTTTGGTTCAAATTCATAAACACGTAACATAAACTCACACCGTAATTAATCCCATGAGAGGGGTAGGCAAAGGTATTAGACACCGCATTTCACATGTTTATGTTGAGTCCCAGTGTGACAGGTTGCGAATCTGCCGCCTCTATCTGGGCACAATAAGAAACATGGCAGTTACAATGAACGGTACCACGAGACTCGAACCCTCGAATCGGTCAAGTCTGTCGGTTAAACAAGGCACGTAACAAACTAAGCTACCACGTCCTCCAAATTAAATCAAATTCAAATAACTGATTTTTATTATTATTTCAATGGAAGGGGGATATGCCGTAAGTTGCCGCGGCAGGATAAGTATAATACGCAGAAGAAAATCCAAAAAAATTTAACTTACCCACCACTCTCCAGCTTCTGTCAGGATCAACAATGGGGTCCGTTGAATCAAACAATGCAGCTGTGCATTAAAGCACAGTGGATCCACTTCCGACCGACTTTTACTGTTAGAAGTTTTAATAAGTCTTGTTTCCAAGGTGTCGACAGCAGTAGTGGAGCCCTACAACTCGATCCTGACCACCCATACAACGCTGGAGCACTCTGACTGCGCGTTCATGGTAGACAACGAAGCCATATACGACATCTGCAGACGAAACCTCGATATTGAGAGGCCCACCTACACCAACCTCAACAGGCTTATTGGACAGGTAACTTGAAACTTGAGGATAGTAAGTTTTTATGCATAAGCATAAGGCATCTCAATATGTATCTACAAGCTGAGAATTTTAGTGTAGTGCGAGTGCAGTTGAGTGAAACTTATCTACTACAGTTGTAATCCTTTAATAGAAATAAGTTTGATACCTACTTACCATGTGGTAACTAGGTCTCTGTAACTTTTGACTTTACTTATCGACCATAGACTTATGTTTCAAGATTTAGCGATCTCTACAAACTCTGTCAAATACTCAGCCACTTTTCTACAGCCAATATCTTCTATTTTTCCACCAGATCGTATCATCCATCACGGCATCGCTGCGTTTCGACGGCGCCCTCAACGTAGACCTGACGGAGTTCCAGACCAACTTAGTACCGTACCCTCGCATACACTTTCCGCTGGCGACCTATGCACCAGTCATCTCCGCTGAGAAAGCCTACCATGAGCAGCTGACTGTCGCGGAGATCACCAACGCCTGCTTCGAGCCGGCTAATCAGGTGAGGCAAGATTTTCTATTATTAGATTATTATATTAGAAGCAAGATGTTGACAATAATCACGGCTAATGTGGAAGGGAGGTGTTGTAAACATGGTTATATAGAAATAAGCGTAAAACTCCATTGAAAATAAGCATACGGTTTACCTGGCCGAAAAGACAATGTGGGCGGAGGACCACGTGAGCAATGCCAACCTCCTTCAGTAACCCATAAACAATTTAAATCTTTGTACCTATTGGTCATTTAATAATTTATCTACTCGAACAACCCTTGAAATAACTCTTTGTTGATGCTTATCTTAAACTCTATGTTTAATTTCAGATGGTTAAATGCGATCCACGTCATGGCAAATACATGGCCTGCTGCATGTTGTACAGGTAAGAACTAAAGAACTGGAACTTCTATAATTCTTCAAAGATGTGTAGTGATGTTGCTTCCTTAGGGAAACATAATTTCTGTATTAGTTGAAGAGAGGCGAAAAACTTGAATTTGTTAAACTTTGCCATTGTTCTATGTTTTTCCTTTGCTTGATAATTTTACTAATGGGTTGTTGTTGTTTCAGAGGAGATGTCGTACCTAAAGATGTGAACGCAGCCATTGCCACCATCAAGACAAAGAGGACCATTCAGTTCGTGGACTGGTGCCCAACCGGTTTCAAGGTTACACATTCTTTCGATTTTTTCCTACACCGTGCTAAAGATCTTACATCTTGCTTGAAGAGCATTATTTGAATTCCAATTTAGTTTGTTCTTTTCATTTCTTCGCGATGTTAAATTAAAGTTGCTCTAGTTATATCCACTCAAGGTGTAGTCCTACAGCATACATTACAAGGTTCGTTTGTTTTTGCAGGTGGGTATAAACTACCAGCCTCCGACAGTGGTGCCAGGAGGAGACCTGGCCAAGGTGCAGCGCGCAGTCTGCATGCTGTCCAACACCACCGCCATTGCTGAGGCGTGGGCCAGGTAATGACAATCTACTGTTGACGTTTAAATATAGATTCTTCATTCTTCGTCCGTTACAGCCCGCTTATAGACGGGCTGTATCTCATGAACCATAATAGCTAGTATTTCGAAATTTCCAGAGAATCTCTATTTCTGTGGCCGCTGTAACATTTGTTGTTAACTAAAAATATAAAGAAATTAGAAGTTCAAGGGGGCTCCCATGCAAGAAACATAATTTGCTTGTTCTTATTTCTTTTAAGAAATTATCCAAAAATTAAAACATTTCTAAGCTTTTAACATGGTACGGAGCCCATCATGTGCGAGTCCGACTCACACTTGACCGCTTTTTTTCCAGATTGGACCACAAGTTCGACTTGATGTACGCAAAGCGCGCGTTCGTCCATTGGTACGTGGGTGAGGGTATGGAGGAGGGAGAGTTCTCCGAGGCTCGGGAGGACCTCGCCGCACTAGAGAAGGACTACGAGGAGGTCGGAGTGGACTCCACTGAAGGAGAGCTTGACGAGGACAATGAATACTAGGAGGGCGCTATCGTCGAACCATAGACGTTTTTGAAAGGGATTAAACCTCTTTGATTTATAACCTTAACACTTTTTTTTACTTAATAAGTATAAAGTAGAGAACGTATTTTTTTAAGGATTAGGTGGACGAAATAATAATAATAAAAATTTTATTTACTACTTCAAGTTTGACCTTAAACTTTTTTTTAAATTAATATTATTTACCATAGTATATAAGGTTATACGTAGTTTAAATTAGACTATTAAGCGACCAGCTTCAGAAAAAAGGCTGTTAACATTATTAACAGTACAAACTTTTTAAAAATAACTTTCAAAAGTGAAATCCAAAGTTTGACTAACTGTGTAATGTGTGGGAATTGTTAATTTGCAAATTTTATAATGCATTTAATTAATTAAGTTAATAATAATGAAGTGATAAAACTAATAGTAATTTTTATATACAATTAGTTATAAATATGAATGCTTTTTACAACGTTTGCAATGCTTTTGTAATGTTATATTTTTAAGCTTCGTTGAAAGGTGAAGTGTGATTCTGAAAATAAATAAATTTGCACAATAAACTTTTACACGAATTCAGTCTTTTATTTTCTATGTATATATTTTTTTTTAATTTTAGTGGAACTGAATGTCCCAGAAGGAGGATAAGGTTTTTAGGGCATATGTATGTATGTCTGTTACATTGCGACCTTCTGTAGCTTAAACGGGTGAACCGATTTTGATCAATTTAATGTCGTTAGATTTGTCTTTATTGCACGATTGCCATTAATTATGTTTTGTATCGGGACGTGTAAAAATTACTGCAATTTTGCGACTGGGTACTAGATGGTACAATAAAAGTAACAATTTTATAGAACATTTATTACATTTACGCTGTGTACAGTATAACCTAAAAATTAGTTGCAACATCCATAAAATCATTGGAATATAATAATAATCAAGTGTCATGTAAAATATGAGTAATTCCCTGAAATTTATTAAAATTATATCATACATAATGTCGTAAATGGTAAAATATAATTAAGGTAATAAATGATTACTATAACTTGATGTTAATTTCAAATAATACTAAATTATAAATTGATTTATGAAATATATACATATATATATATATATATATATTATTGAGACCCATGTTCATCTACAGGAATTACTTTAACCATTGATATTACCAACTGTTTTTTTTACTTGTCACAAACAAATTAGAAGACAAAATTAAGTTATATTAAATATTTGATTAACTAGAAAAAAACTTAACAATTCGGTTGTCCTAAAATAAAGCACAGTATAATAAAGATAACCACATTACGACACATACATTGACTCAGCCATGCACTAAGATATAACCTTACCACATCACGATATCGTATAAACTACATAGATAAAAATACAACACCCAACACCGGTAAGCGAAACAATGCGTCTTGCAAATAACAAAAAGTGTCACCCCTGCCGTATTCGAACCTGGAACCTAGACAAAGTGTATATACATAAGGTTTTAAATAATTATGATTTTCATGTTTATCATAAAAAATGCACAGTTTAATGCTAAAAGATTATAATGTAAATAGTTAACCATAAAACAATTAAACATCTTATCATAATAAGTATTTAAAAACTGACGAAGTATTTATTTTTCAATGGCAGTTACACTTTTTCACAGGGTTCCGTACACGACAGAAAAAAACAGGACCCTATTGCTAAGCCTCCGCTGTCCGTCTGTCTGTCAGCGCGTTGTATCTCATAAACCATAATATACTAGAGTCGTGCAATTTTCAGATAAAGTTTATTTCTGTTACCGCTATATGAACAATGTAAACAAAGAAATTTAAAATTAAAGGGGGCTTCCATAGAAACGTATTTGAATGGAAAGTTTTTGCTTGCTCTTGTATCTTTTACTAAAATATCGAACCAAAAAAAAAAAAAAGTTCTTAGAAGATGTTACGGAACCCATCATGAGCGAGTCCGACTTACACTTGACCGGTTTTATTTTAGGACAACCGAATTACAGAACTTGACCACAAATGCTCGAATGAACTAAAAGCAGTTTTAATATTACAACGATATATTTATATTACAGTTTTATTTACATATCTGATATGATCTAATATTTCTCTTACGAGAAACCCTTTTTACGCACATGGCTTTAAAAAATCAACAACGAAAATTTTGTGCTAAAGCTTTTTTTTTTAAGTTTCATATGCACACTTGATATCTTTCAATCTATCAATAACAACTTGTTAACGAATAAATAAAGTATCTAGTCGAATCGTTCGGTATTATCAGTATAAAAATTCTTACTTCGCACATTTATAAGCATCGTAATGGTATCGTATCGCCTCAGGTTGACAACAACTCAAAAGACGATCCCTAGTAGAGTGCTACGACAAATTAAAAAAACGACGCGTTATTTTTTTATTTTTGCATAAAATTATTTTGTTTTAAAACGCCCTCTGTGCAATTTCTTTTGCAACATTTGTTTTATTTAATCAAATTTTTCGAAAAAAGCACCAATCACAGTCTTTTCGAGACAAATGAAATGACTTATATTTAGAACTATCCGTAAGGAGAACATACTTATTGTAGACGATACAAACATTATTAAGGGACCCGGAAAATTTAGAAAAGCTGGTGGTAGTTGGACAGGGCAAAAATATCCCGCGGTCGATCGCATGCCCGTTGGTCAGATCTTATAAAGACTCACTGACCTGCCCATACCTATAGCTATTAAGGCCGCCGAGGACACAAACACATGGAAAAGCCCGATGCGTAAAGTGACGAAGATTTCTAGCTAGACACGACTCTCAGTAATTAAGACGCCGACTAAGAGGAAGATATTTTAAAGGAAAAAAAAGTACAAAATGAAACAGGCAGAGAGGGCTGGTAAATCGAACTTTCGAGTTCTGATGCCCAATTTTAACGTTTTCACGTCATAAAGGTGCAACCACATAGCAGTTATTAAACTTTATAATGTCATTATGCTACAATACGTTCGAGAATAATATTTTTGTATGTCCGTAATGAATAAATTCAAAAACTACTTGACCGATTTAGAAAATTGTCTCCCCGAAAAAATGCTACATTAACCCTAAAACCAATAAGCTAATTTGATCACTAGAATAAATAAGGAATCTTTGCCAGAAAGTTGCCACATAATGTCTTCATCGCATGCGCTACGCTAATTGTTGATGATAGAACAAAAAAATGTTCAACACAATTAAAGAATAAACATACGTTTAACAGATATTATTTAGTTCAGGAATAAAAAAAAACTAAATTAAATTCACAAACTATTAAAGTAAAACGCGTGATACGTTTTTATAATTCATGAAACCACATCTTAATTTATTTCCTTTTCCGATTGATGTCATTAAAGAACACATCAAACTTTCAGAAAAATCTTTGCAATACCATATGTCCTACTATTGTTGTTATTGCGTATCAGCAGCTCTATATAAATAGTATATTACAAACGCTCCCACTCTAGTTCTACTCGTTGTATAAAGATTTGTGATGTGTAACAAAAAAGTTGAACAACAAATGTTTTGCAACATTCTCTAACGTTATATAACTTCTTTGTGGATGCACCGTATTGTTACTTTAACTGATGAAAAATAAAGAAAACCTGACAGATGGCATGTAACGAAGACGTTCAGAAAAAACTAATTGACAAATGGCAAGCTAGATGGGATACTTCGATAAAAGGACGGCATTTATTTAAATGTTTCCCTATAGTGCGCGAACGGTTATATAAAACGTGGATAGATCTATCATTGCGTAGCCCAATTTCTAACTGGACATGGTAACTTTAAGGGCAAACTCTATTCGTTTAACCTGGTGCCATCAACTCTTTGCGAATGTTCAACGTCAGATCAAGAATTTATACAAACTGTGGGAGTATAGTCTCTTGCATGACGAACGGTCAATCATGTTAAATTCGATTCAAGTCTCCGCGTGTAGTCCTATTTATTACCCAGATCTTGTGAAAACGAAGGGAAACTTCCGTGCTTTTATAAAGTTTTGCCACCGATATAAATGGTGTAAGATATAGGTTAGTATTTAATTTATCCCCTGTTAGTTAGTGGCATACCGTGGAATTTAGACGGTCAGGCGTCTCCTGACTGTCTTCCCTTTAGTTTTTTGGCCTCTGGGCCATTTCAATTGCTATCTTGCTGAGAGAGAAGACTGAAACCGCTTCCTTACTACCTCTTATTTCTTTTGATCAACTTCGTTGCGGGTCCCGCGACAGCCGGTAGGGTGTGCGGGCACAGCCTGTGCATCACTGCACAGCTGCATTATTCGTTGATTATTCGATCAAGGGACGCCACTGTTGATCCTGATAAACAGGAGTTGCAGTGGTGGGACAGAGTGGCGGGTGTGCCCCGATTATGATGGCACGTTTATTCTATGCACAAGTCAACACTAGTACAGTAGTGTTGGAAATTGAGTTGATATGATTTTAAAAGTTTCTCATGATCATCAAATAAGAGTATTCATTCATTATTATACACAAAGCACTCACATTGGACGTTATTTCTTCATAAATTCGTTACTTCGATGGAGTGTACCTCGAGATTGCACCAATCACGTGTACGTGTACGCGCGTGTACGTGTTCGTTTACTGCGTCTTTTCGTGTTGTTGTGTGTCTATGTGCGTGACGGCATCTCGCGGGAACCAACCCCGCGCTCCTCGAGTTGACGAACTAGCGGTCTCTAACTCGCCGAACAACCACTCCCTGGATAACAAACAATGTTGTATTACTTTTAATTTAGTAAGGTCTCATCGCGTCACGTCTGTGGTTTTGAGAATTATAACTTAGGGTTATGAAAGTCGAGAGCCTTTTTAGGTAAGCGTGTCCTTTGTTCGCATCGTCACTTATCATTAGGTGAGATTGTGGCCAAATGTTTGACTATGAAATATAAGAGCTTTATCATACAAAATATGAATACGCAACCTGCGCCAGGATAACACGCCGCGAAGACTGCAAGTAGTCGAGGTGAATATTTCGCGTCATCATTGCACTTGGTGGTGTGAGATGCGCCTTCTCTAGCAGTAGCAGCATCTAGATAATAGTAGTGCTATCTGTCTACCCACAGTACGTGTACTGACTTCCTGTGGCGTGTGACCCGCACGGCGTCTCCGCGCCGCAGCGGCAGGCGGGGCTCGGCGCTGCACGGCGCGCCGCACGCCGCCCGCGGCCGCCGCAGTAGTGCTATCTGTCTACCCACAGTACGTGTACTGACTTCCTGTGGCGTGTGACCCGCACGGCGTCTCCGCGCCGCAGCGGCAGGCGGGGCTCGGCGCTGCACGGCGCGCCGCACGCCGCCCGCGGCCGCCGCAGTAGTGCTATCTGTCTACCCACAGTACGTGTACTGACTTCCTGTGGCGTGTGACCCGCACGGCGTCTCCGCGCCGCAGCGGCAGGCGGGGCTCGGCGCTGCACGGCGCGCCGCACGCCGCCCGCGGCCGCCGCAGTAGTGCTATCTGTCTACCCACAGTACGTGTACTGACTTCCTGTGGCGTGTGACCCGCACGGCGTCTCCGCGCCGCAGCGGCAGGCGGGGCTCGGCGCTGCACGGCGCGCCGCACGCCGCCCGCGGCCGCCGCAGTAGTGCTATCTGTCTACCCACAGTACGTGTACTGACTTCCTGTGGCGTGTGACCCGCACGGCGTCTCCGCGCCGCAGCGGCAGGCGGGGCTCGGCGCTGCACGGCGCGCCGCACGCCGCCCGCGGCCGCCGCAGTAGTGCTATCTGTCTACCCACAGTACGTGTACTGACTTCCTGTGGCGTGTGACCCGCACGGCGTCTCCGCGCCGCAGCGGCAGGCGGGGCTCGGCGCTGCACGGCGCGCCGCACGCCGCCCGCGGCCGCCGCAGTAGTGCTATCTGTCTACCCACAGTACGTGTACTGACTTCCTGTGGCGTGTGACCCGCACGGCGTCTCCGCGCCGCAGCGGCAGGCGGGGCTCGGCGCTGCACGGCGCGCCGCACGCCGCCCGCGGCCGCCGCAGTAGTGCTATCTGTCTACCCACAGTACGTGTACTGACTTCCTGTGGCGTGTGACCCGCACGGCGTCTCCGCGCCGCAGCGGCAGGCGGGGCTCGGCGCTGCACGGCGCGCCGCACGCCGCCCGCGGCCGCCGCAGTAGTGCTATCTGTCTACCCACAGTACGTGTACTGACTTCCTGTGGCGTGTGACCCGCACGGCGTCTCCGCGCCGCAGCGGCAGGCGGGGCTCGGCGCTGCACGGCGCGCCGCACGCCGCCCGCGGCCGCCGCAGTAGTGCTATCTGTCTACCCACAGTACGTGTACTGACTTCCTGTGGCGTGTGACCCGCACGGCGTCTCCGCGCCGCAGCGGCAGGCGGGGCTCGGCGCTGCACGGCGCGCCGCACGCCGCCCGCGGCCGCCGCAGTAGTGCTATCTGTCTACCCACAGTACGTGTACTGACTTCCTGTGGCGTGTGACCCGCACGGCGTCTCCGCGCCGCAGCGGCAGGCGGGGCTCGGCGCTGCACGGCGCGCCGCACGCCGCCCGCGGCCGCCGCAGTAGTGCTATCTGTCTACCCACAGTACGTGTACTGACTTCCTGTGGCGTGTGACCCGCACGGCGTCTCCGCGCCGCAGCGGCAGGCGGGGCTCGGCGCTGCACGGCGCGCCGCACGCCGCCCGCGGCCGCCGCAGTAGTGCTATCTGTCTACCCACAGTACGTGTACTGACTTCCTGTGGCGTGTGACCCGCACGGCGTCTCCGCGCCGCAGCGGCAGGCGGGGCTCGGCGCTGCACGGCGCGCCGCACGCCGCCCGCGGCCGCCGCAGTAGTGCTATCTGTCTACCCACAGTACGTGTACTGACTTCCTGTGGCGTGTGACCCGCACGGCGTCTCCGCGCCGCAGCGGCAGGCGGGGCTCGGCGCTGCACGGCGCGCCGCACGCCGCCCGCGGCCGCCGCAGTAGTGCTATCTGTCTACCCACAGTACGTGTACTGACTTCCTGTGGCGTGTGACCCGCACGGCGTCTCCGCGCCGCAGCGGCAGGCGGGGCTCGGCGCTGCACGGCGCGCCGCACGCCGCCCGCGGCCGCCGCAGTAGTGCTATCTGTCTACCCACAGTACGTGTACTGACTTCCTGTGGCGTGTGACCCGCACGGCGTCTCCGCGCCGCAGCGGCAGGCGGGGCTCGGCGCTGCACGGCGCGCCGCACGCCGCCCGCGGCCGCCGCAGTAGTGCTATCTGTCTACCCACAGTACGTGTACTGACTTCCTGTGGCGTGTGACCCGCACGGCGTCTCCGCGCCGCAGCGGCAGGCGGGGCTCGGCGCTGCACGGCGCGCCGCACGCCGCCCGCGGCCGCCGCAGTAGTGCTATCTGTCTACCCACAGTACGTGTACTGACTTCCTGTGGCGTGTGACCCGCACGGCGTCTCCGCGCCGCAGCGGCAGGCGGGGCTCGGCGCTGCACGGCGCGCCGCACGCCGCCCGCGGCCGCCGCAGTAGTGCTATCTGTCTACCCACAGTACGTGTACTGACTTCCTGTGGCGTGTGACCCGCACGGCGTCTCCGCGCCGCAGCGGCAGGCGGGGCTCGGCGCTGCACGGCGCGCCGCACGCCGCCCGCGGCCGCCGCAGTAGTGCTATCTGTCTACCCACAGTACGTGTACTGACTTCCTGTGGCGTGTGACCCGCACGGCGTCTCCGCGCCGCAGCGGCAGGCGGGGCTCGGCGCTGCACGGCGCGCCGCACGCCGCCCGCGGCCGCCGCAGTAGTGCTATCTGTCTACCCACAGTACGTGTACTGACTTCCTGTGGCGTGTGACCCGCACGGCGTCTCCGCGCCGCAGCGGCAGGCGGGGCTCGGCGCTGCACGGCGCGCCGCACGCCGCCCGCGGCCGCCGCAGTAGTGCTATCTGTCTACCCACAGTACGTGTACTGACTTCCTGTGGCGTGTGACCCGCACGGCGTCTCCGCGCCGCAGCGGCAGGCGGGGCTCGGCGCTGCACGGCGCGCCGCACGCCGCCCGCGGCCGCCGCAGTAGTGCTATCTGTCTACCCACAGTACGTGTACTGACTTCCTGTGGCGTGTGACCCGCACGGCGTCTCCGCGCCGCAGCGGCAGGCGGGGCTCGGCGCTGCACGGCGCGCCGCACGCCGCCCGCGGCCGCCGCAGTAGTGCTATCTGTCTACCCACAGTACGTGTACTGACTTCCTGTGGCGTGTGACCCGCACGGCGTCTCCGCGCCGCAGCGGCAGGCGGGGCTCGGCGCTGCACGGCGCGCCGCACGCCGCCCGCGGCCGCCGCAGTAGTGCTATCTGTCTACCCACAGTACGTGTACTGACTTCCTGTGGCGTGTGACCCGCACGGCGTCTCCGCGCCGCAGCGGCAGGCGGGGCTCGGCGCTGCACGGCGCGCCGCACGCCGCCCGCGGCCGCCGCAGTAGTGCTATCTGTCTACCCACAGTACGTGTACTGACTTCCTGTGGCGTGTGACCCGCACGGCGTCTCCGCGCCGCAGCGGCAGGCGGGGCTCGGCGCTGCACGGCGCGCCGCACGCCGCCCGCGGCCGCCGCAGTAGTGCTATCTGTCTACCCACAGTACGTGTACTGACTTCCTGTGGCGTGTGACCCGCACGGCGTCTCCGCGCCGCAGCGGCAGGCGGGGCTCGGCGCTGCACGGCGCGCCGCACGCCGCCCGCGGCCGCCGCAGTAGTGCTATCTGTCTACCCACAGTACGTGTACTGACTTCCTGTGGCGTGTGACCCGCACGGCGTCTCCGCGCCGCAGCGGCAGGCGGGGCTCGGCGCTGCACGGCGCGCCGCACGCCGCCCGCGGCCGCCGCAGTAGTGCTATCTGTCTACCCACAGTACGTGTACTGACTTCCTGTGGCGTGTGACCCGCACGGCGTCTCCGCGCCGCAGCGGCAGGCGGGGCTCGGCGCTGCACGGCGCGCCGCACGCCGCCCGCGGCCGCCGCAGTAGTGCTATCTGTCTACCCACAGTACGTGTACTGACTTCCTGTGGCGTGTGACCCGCACGGCGTCTCCGCGCCGCAGCGGCAGGCGGGGCTCGGCGCTGCACGGCGCGCCGCACGCCGCCCGCGGCCGCCGCAGTAGTGCTATCTGTCTACCCACAGTACGTGTACTGACTTCCTGTGGCGTGTGACCCGCACGGCGTCTCCGCGCCGCAGCGGCAGGCGGGGCTCGGCGCTGCACGGCGCGCCGCACGCCGCCCGCGGCCGCCGCAGTAGTGCTATCTGTCTACCCACAGTACGTGTACTGACTTCCTGTGGCGTGTGACCCGCACGGCGTCTCCGCGCCGCAGCGGCAGGCGGGGCTCGGCGCTGCACGGCGCGCCGCACGCCGCCCGCGGCCGCCGCAGTAGTGCTATCTGTCTACCCACAGTACGTGTACTGACTTCCTGTGGCGTGTGACCCGCACGGCGTCTCCGCGCCGCAGCGGCAGGCGGGGCTCGGCGCTGCACGGCGCGCCGCACGCCGCCCGCGGCCGCCGCAGTAGTGCTATCTGTCTACCCACAGTACGTGTACTGACTTCCTGTGGCGTGTGACCCGCACGGCGTCTCCGCGCCGCAGCGGCAGGCGGGGCTCGGCGCTGCACGGCGCGCCGCACGCCGCCCGCGGCCGCCGCAGTAGTGCTATCTGTCTACCCACAGTACGTGTACTGACTTCCTGTGGCGTGTGACCCGCACGGCGTCTCCGCGCCGCAGCGGCAGGCGGGGCTCGGCGCTGCACGGCGCGCCGCACGCCGCCCGCGGCCGCCGCAGTAGTGCTATCTGTCTACCCACAGTACGTGTACTGACTTCCTGTGGCGTGTGACCCGCACGGCGTCTCCGCGCCGCAGCGGCAGGCGGGGCTCGGCGCTGCACGGCGCGCCGCACGCCGCCCGCGGCCGCCGCAGTAGTGCTATCTGTCTACCCACAGTACGTGTACTGACTTCCTGTGGCGTGTGACCCGCACGGCGTCTCCGCGCCGCAGCGGCAGGCGGGGCTCGGCGCTGCACGGCGCGCCGCACGCCGCCCGCGGCCGCCGCAGTAGCGGCAGCCAGCGCCCGCTGTACGCGCGCGTGCACGTCAGCACCAGCGAGCGAGCGCGCTTGTCCGCCTTCTGCGCTAGCTGCTCACGCTACCAAATCATTATATTACTCATAAGATAGTCAATATAACTTTTATAAAGAACTAGTGACTCGTCCCGGCTTCGCACAGGTAGGAGAGAATTAGAACAACCGTAGGCGACAGAGGGTAGAGGAGTGCGGTCGAGGATAGCATTAAGCGAATTTCGTGGTGTGCTGGTGCACGATGGCACATCCTCTTTGCACTGTGTGCGTATGAATGCACAGCTATTTGCGGTCTGGACAAGTTCAAACGTAATTCAGCGTTACTCAATCTTCAATAATATAAAGAGCCGACTGCTACGCTAGAGATTCCGGGTTTGAATCCCAGCGGCGGCGAAACTCTGTGCTGTTTGCAAAACGCATTATTTCGCTTGCTGGTCTTGGATGTAGATTCTGATCGATGTAGTATATTCCATATCGTTGCTCAGTGCCAGCGATACAAGATTATTAGTGCAGGGCTGAGCCATTGGGTGTGTCGTAGTGTGGTTATTGTTATTATACCGTAGACAACAATTCAAATTAATCACAAATCAATTAGATACATCCCATATGACAGGACAGGATTTTACACCTCCGCAGTCCACGCACTTCCGTAATCACAAGTTTGCGCGACAATATTTCGATTCGTTTAATAAAGTTTAAATGCTTCAATAAAATTAAACTCGTAATATACGTTTTACATATTTTGTATGTATTCATAATAAATTTTGGCTCATCCTTGGCAATCTTTGTTTCTGAAAAGTATGTACCACAGACGAAATAACCTACTCACGCCGTAATTAGAGATAGGCAGAGGTGTAAAACACCGCTTTTCGCATGTTTATGTTGAGTCCCAGTGTGAAAGGTTGCGAATCTGTCACCACTATCCGGGCACAATGAAGAACATGGCAGCTACAATTTACGGCAACCCGAGACTCGAACCCTCGACCTGTCGGGTCGGGTCGGTCTGTTAACCAAGGCACGTAACAAACTGAGCTAGCACGTATATCTCTATAATCTGTATTTATCTCTATAATCTGTATTTATGTAAGATAATCCAATTAAATGCTTGTTAAAAAAGACACTCACAGTAAGATCGTACTCCCGGCATCCATCCTTGACAGGCCAGTTGATGCCATCGTACCGGTGCGAGTGCACCACCAGCTCCAAGTTCCGTCTCCTGCCGAGATCGTACGGGAACACGAAGGCGGGTAGACCTCGCTCCTGGCGTCTGCAGACCGCCTTCTCTAGGATCCAGTCTTCTATCGTGGTGCGGTTGCGGAGTATACCTCTCACCTTGAGGTTCGAATGATGATAGACATTTATTAATTTTAGATGTAAACAGAGTCATGTAAATATTTAGTTTATTGAATGAAGTTTGTATTGGACCAAGTTACGATTATAGCGCTGTATTAATTCTCTTACATTTGTAGAACAAGACTGAATCAAATTTTGTTTTGCAATATGGCATGTATTGTTGTTTATTAACTGAAAAAAATATGTATACTCGACCCTAACATTATGTCCGCGTAGGATTTAGTATATCTATAATTTGCGTTGTAGCAAATTCTACCATTTTCAATAAAAATGTAATATAACCATATTCAACAGATTTATCTCTTGTGTATTAGCACGCGAGGGATAAATCAACTCCATACAATTTAAGAAAATTAGCTTAGGAAAAAAAAATCTCTTGTAATAAAACTGTGATGTTTTTTTTTTTTCGTAACCTAAAAGTACACATTCACGTACGTACATACGTAACGCGCACGTGAATATGCACTGGTAGGTATGTTTTAAACAATTGCTGTTAGTTAACGAACAGCAGTCCTAGCACGCTAAATAAATGGGGCATATCTCGCGCGACAAGATCTTCTTTCCCTGTCCTAACAATAGCAAAAAGAAAGAGATAGTTGCTATTTAGCGTCCCCATGCCGCTCGCAGGTCTAAGTGTGCTAGCCTTGCAGCTATAGCTTCGTACCTGCAGATACAGTAGCGCCCCGACAGCCAGCACGACGCCAACCGCCATGCCGATGGCCAGCAGCGTCAGCAGCAGCGTGGCCAGCGTCAGGTACACCATCGGCTCGCGCCCGGTGCCGTTGTGGACGTACCACACGCGGTTCAATGCGTGGTACATGCATATCGTCAGCACCTAGTCGGTACCAAAACCATAGATTTACAGATTTTAAGACCACAATCCTCTCTATTTCTGCCGTGGAGTAGTTCACTGCTTTCGATTTTCAGGATTGGAGTGCCAGATTAATTACCGGCAAGAGAGATATATTATCTAACGTATTGGCGGTGCTCTTGGCGTTCCAGATAAATAGAACATCGTCGTGCCAATAGGCGGCTGCATCACTTTGTGATATTGCCAATGATATTGTATTAAAAGAAACTATAACATACTACAATACATAATGAAAGGTTGTATCGGGCAAAGAAGACCTTTGAAGGGGTGGGTGGACTGTGTGATAGATGACATGAAGCAGAAGATGTGAGTGACAAGGCGCGACTGAAGTATGGAAGAAAAAACAAGGAAGGTTAGTGAAAAATTTAATGAAATAATATCCACATGCAATGCATGAGAAAAACCCATGGTTCCACCTAATAAAATAATTGATCATCAATTAGAAACTGAAACCTCTAGTGTATTTCAACTAGCTGTTACAACGCTTACTAATCAAAATTTTTTATTAGTGAAAGTAACAACTAACTTACTCATTTCAAAAATTTTAATAAACATGTTTTTAAACTCAATATCTCAGTGTAAAAGACACAAAAAGAAAATAATGTTATTTCACTGCAATCTCTCAAAAGAGGATATGTTCAAGTAAGATTACAATAAGATCAAATGGTCACTTGCCACAGAAGCATGGAAGCAGCCAAGAACTGCTGAAGCCAAGAAGTAGGCAAAATATCCATGGTTGAAATGCCCGACACAGCAGTTGATCCATGGGCAGTGATGGTCCATCTTCATCACGCAGAAGCCACCTGAAAGGAAATTGTTAGTTTACTAGCTAGTGCATGTGACTTATGTAAAATCTGAAAATAATTATTTCAGTTTTTCACCTCATACATTTTTAAAACCTTATAAAATATCTTTAAGTAGGGTGTGAATGCTTAGTTTGTTGCGTGCCTTAGTTACCAACCCGACCAGACAGTTTGAGGGTTGAAGTCTCAGGTTGCCGTAAGTGGAAGTTGGAGGATGTATAGTCTAAAAACAGGTGACCTTTTTTTTACCCGACTACCAGCCTGCAGAGCCAAATCGAAGGGTAATGATTTCAAGATTCTATGTGTGTTTTTTAAAAACAATTTTACGGGGAGCTTGACCTCACTAATGTAACATTTTAATAAAGTGAGGGCTACAGGTCCTAAGAATTCAGATGCTTTTGGGGGTGGGTAAACCTAGCCTCTTGGATCCAACAGTGATGTTTAGTATATAATCTTACATTTCCTACAGTGATGAGACCTTGGTGCTTTGTAGCCATTGCACTCGGAACAAAACTGAAGATATTTCGTATCACTTTCTTTATCCTGGAAATAATGCAAAAAAGGGTTTTCAAGTCATTTCTAACTTCATTTATAAATTAAAATATGTAATGGAAGGTTTTTAGATAAATTATTTTAAATAAGCCCAGTAACTATATAATAAATAATAATTAATTAATAGAGTATGTATTTTTAAAATAACTTATCAAGTAAAATTTAAGTGTTCAATTACCGGTTTCCACCCAGTAGGCAAAAACCCTGGCCCTTCCAATAAGGATTGGAGGAAGAAGTAGAGGGTTGCAGCAGCCAGACCAAGGAAGACTGCTGCATGAATGGCAGCCCCAGCAGACTTGTGAGGCGGCCACCACATCCCAAGGAGGTGCACCATAGCCCATGTTATCAGTTTTATTATACCTGTAAAAAATAGACGAAAAACTAAAGGTGCATTTTTAAAAAGTTTATTTTCGGTTTTAGCGTGAACGATAACTTTTCGAATTTATTTTTTGTTACTTATAAACATGTTTTTAATACAAAAACTTACACAAAACAGAAATCGGACCCCAGTGGCACAGTCTTCTTATTGCTGCTCCCGCCATCGTTTTTATTTATCTATAAATACATAAACGTAGGCCTTGCCTTAATAGCATATTAATTTAAAAACCCTAAAATTTACTAGTTTTATTATAAAACAATGTTATGTATCTGAAACAATTCGGTGATTTTCTTTGCTCGCTATCAATTTGACAGTTACGAAATCTGTCCGATAATTAAAATGAACATCCACCAACTAGCTATAAATAAAACAATATTTCAAGACGAATCTAAATTCTACTATTATGGGAGACAAGTTTAAACTCATCAAATATACTTTTCAACTACAAATTGTTTTTATAAGAGAGAGACAAGGGTTAAAAATAAATAAAATCCTAAAAAGATGATTAACATCGAAACAACCAAGTTAATTTCCTAGATTTTCACTAATTTATGATTTTAAATGATAACCCTAATCACAAAATAGCCAGAGAGATAAAAAGTTTATTTATAATCGGGTTTTGCTCAATACACAACAGGAAAACTAATTATTTCAGTTTGTACTCTCTGAATTTAAGTAGTAGATATTTTAGTGTAGTTATGGTAACACCAACTACCACGTCACGCAGTTGTCACATCGCGATATTTTTGTGGCTGTAGGGTGTGTGCATTCTTTATGTGTGTTGTGCTACTTATGTGGATTTCTAGGTGATATTTTTCTTTTTAACGGGTAAATATCCTTCTATTTAATAATACAGTTAAGGCATGTTCGTCGCGCTTGAAAATAACTTGTTAAATGTGTTCCATGGGTCTGACAATTCTATGAAATGATTAACTTCTCGCCGGCGACAGTAATCTTGTTGTAATCGTTACAAAATTCATTTTTTCAGCTAACCGAATCTCAAACTATTCTTATATCAGTTAATTTCATGATTAAGACTAATTTTTTAAAAATTTACCTGCACCTATAGCAGTTAGTATCACGCGGTTTAATATTTAATTCCTCGTAATTTTGCTGGGCTGGCAGTGCAATTTGCATGATATGTGCTCATATGTGGGTATTTCTCGTTGCAGATAGTGACATCAAGCCGCCAAGATGCCGAAATCGGTGAGTTTAATCATGTTTAGCCAGTTTAAAATGTCATTACAAGTGTAAATAAGGTAGCACGCGCTGATTTCTTATTCAGAAATTTCCGTCCGCGGATGCGTGAATCAACAGATTTCACTACTGCTATGTGATCAAGCGATACTTATACATTACTTAGTATCCACTTGTCACCAGTTTTAACTGAATCAAACCACAATTATGGTGTAATTAATCACACAAATTAAATCAGGTGTTATAAAGGTCTGTTATAATAGTTAATGTGTAATGCAGAGTTAAAATGTATAGGAATGTTATATAAATTTGTATTGTATGGTGCTACATATGACAATACATGTACATATACAGCATTATAGGTTATCAGCAAAAGACTAAGATATGTTTGTGATTATCGTAAGTGATAAACTTATTGTTTGTTTAAACTGTAATTTTATTTGGTTTTTTTTTAAATTTTACCATTTTATTTATGCTATATAGTTTTTTTTAAATATTTTTCAAACTTAGTAGATTTTTTTTTGAAATATTTCATTATGATATCATCACAAAAGTATCTCATTTTAAATTTGACTTCAATAATTATAGTGGTGACTCACACACACATATTCATTAAACTAAGTTTGTAAAATCGTCACTTGTACCAAATTCATGTTTAATAATTAAAAAAACTGATTCATTATGTACACTTGTAGAATAAATAAAAAATGTTCTTGCTATTTGTTATATATTTGTTAAAATACGCTTAAATTAATAACAATTAGCAAAACAATTGTAAAAGTAGGTTCTTTTTTAACAAAACAGTATGTTTTAATACCAATCTTACCTTATTTATCTTGGTTAATCTAAAAAAAAGTGAGTCTAAATCATCACGAATCAATTTATGAGACATTGTTTACAAATTTAATGTTTTGTAATGATTTAAAATCTCTCATTAAAAAGAAAAGTACAACTGCCAGATTTCATGTAGATCTTTTTTAGAAAACAATAAAAGAGAGCCATAGTCTAAAAAATCACAGACATGCTATAATACATAGCGCAGTACTGTAAGATATCACTCACACATCAGGAAAAGCCGTTCACACACAGCTATATGCACTGGGTGTGAGATATCTTACCACACCATGCTATATATATTATAATGACCGTCTGTGAACAGCTTTTAAACCATCTGTGAAAAGTGTGGTTATACATTATTTTATTTATTTCTTATTACAATATTACAGATGCTTGGCTTTTTAAGCAACGCACTTGATTTCACTGACAATACTCTGGTTAGTTGATGTTTTTTCTTCTAATTAATCTTGTGTGAACTAGATACTAGAGTTTCTTTTGTTGCTAGATTTTTGTGTCTCGTAAACTGGATTTTGTGTAGTTTCTTCAAACTAATAGCATGGTTTTATTAATACACTTTATTGACTAACTAATCATGTAGTTATTTTTAAATCCTATGATAATAGCTAGCGATTTCCTCTAATGTTGAGTATTAAAGATTTGGTTATAACACACTAAATAAAAATGAACACCAAATGTACATGTTCAATTAATTTGTAGTAACTAGTAGTAAGGCAACAAACACAAAATTATCATTAATTTTTTTTCACAATACATTGTAGTTATAATATTGTTTTTAGCGTCACCTAGGTAGTTAGCCCGTAAATAAATTTATTCAAGTGGCAGATTTTTTTTTACATTTAAAAATGCAAATGAAAAGTTCAACATTTTGATTATGTCAAGAACCTATTTCACTATAATTCTAGTTTTATTCATCATTTAATAATGAATGTCACAAAGATTTAAAATAACTCAGGCTTTAATTTTTCAGTTTATTGTTCAAAGCCCTGATTCTTTATCCTTCAAACAATAACTTAAATTTGATGAATGAAAATTCATTATACAGAAATGCCAACGGAAAATTAAATGTAGGTAATCCATTTAAATACAAAAGGCGTTTAAGTGTAAGGCTTGGTGGACTGTGTGACATCAGGAGGAAATGAAGAAGTGGGTCACCTGTTGGGTTATCTTGTTAGTGGACACTGCACCCATCTATTTATTTGTACAGCAACACTTTTACGTACTGGTGTTTGTGAAAGATATTTGGAAAGTAGGAGGTTTCTGTATACATAGATATACATTTGTACAAAAATAAGCTGTTTTCTTAAAAAAAAAAGTAGTGTTAGAAAGTCGGGATCGAAAATTTATTGCTGATATTAGTGGAGCTCCATTAAGGATGCTCTACACAGGCAACATCGTTAGGTTGTGGTGAATGAATAATAGTGAGTTTAGATGTTGCGGTTGCGGACGACGATACTTAATACTTATAATATCTCGTACTAATACATACAAGTGCCTGCCAGACGGTTTCTGAATTAAGAATTCTCAATTTGGAAATGTCGTAATACAGCCTGTTTCCTGATTTGTCGGTGCGGAATCGGTATTCTTTGTATACGCCGGTACCAAAAGCTAAAAACTAAGCGCTTATGTTTCTGTGAAGCGTTCTGATTGGTGCGATAAGAGCGGTTCAGATACCGCACATAGACGCTTAGCCTTTTTAGCTTATGGTACCACGTATAACAAGAATACTGATTCCGCACCGATGCCGTACCGAAAAATCAGGTACACTAAATTCAGTGCAAACTTTCGTTGAGACAATCCCACCCAACTCTAAATTTCAATTCAAAAACCAAATACGTTAGGCTGAGTTATCACGTAGTTGACTCATCAAATACTTTGAAAACGGTTCCGTTGATAATATGTTTGTGTATCTGTCTATCTGCAACAATGATTTACAAGAACAACGATACACGGCTGTCGTCTGCTTATCTGCTTTTGCCGCGGCACTGTGTGGGTTCGTGGATTTGATCACGATTCCATTTTAATATACACGGAAAAAACGATGCAAAAAATAACTGCAGCTATTTCGTACGGTTCTCCCGTTGATTTGTTGTTTTTATTATTTTCAATTTGATTTCTCATTTGATAATAGTGGCTCGAACTAGGATGATATACGATTGAGATTTCGGCTAGATTTGTTTGAAATTGCCAATGAACGTGATATATTTTTTTAAATCTAATAACGCTTACCTAAAGCATTGTATGAGCTCATGTAGCTAATGGTAAAAAAATATGTTTTAAGATCTTTTACAGTTCTGTATATTTCCAAAAGTGCATGGTCGTTGAAAAGGCATGATATATTTATAGGATATAGCAAGTGTTTCGCGAAGGAACCCTAAATGTAGCGAAACGTAGGCGTTTAGGTTGTGACTGAAGGTGCGCGCGCGCCGCGACCTTGGTTGGCTCGGTGGCTTGGGGCGCATCCCCGCGCTCCACCGTGCACTCAGCTCTCAGTTCTAACTCCTCCGCCGCGTCAGGCAGACGCGGCTACAGTGCTCCACAACCCCCAACCCCTAACCCATAGTGACTGTGATCTGAACTCTGTGCTTGTGAACTAACTTCAAAAATGGTTGCCGGCGGTAAACAGGTATCGGAAGATCACTTTATATTATTGTCTTAGAAGTATCAACTTTCATCTGCTTGTTATATCAACAACTGGAGCACAGCGGGGGGGCAACTGTCCAAATCTGCAACATTCACTCGTTTATGATTTTCTGTAACTACTTGAATCGTTTAATTAAGATTTGCTTCTGCTGCATTTACTTTTTATACGACTTGAACTTCGACTTTTCTACATGTCAAGCCTTTTAAATAACTCAATTCGTTATTCTTGTATTTCAATAGCTCATACTCAAACCAAAACTCCATCAGTAATCGCCATGAAAACGTAACTTTATACAATGGCATCCATTTTCCTTATCTTACATAAAATTCACCTGTAAACTCGACATAGCAACAAGTTGTTTCAAAGTCATCTCCTTCGATGAACGTTTCGTCAATTGAATATATTACTTGTACAGGTTTCGAGCGTGATGTTGACTTAAATCATAAGTCTCGATGATGTCACGGAGCGATTCTGAACCAAGAATATTCCAAGATGGGGTTCGCTTATTAGTTTTATTATTTGTTTTCGCATCGCGGAGACGGTTGTAACCGTCTTTTTGTTCCCCATCCTTGTCCTTCCCGTCCGTTAGAACGGGACGGAGGTCTCCCTGCCCGGAACGCTCTTGCTTTTATCGGTGTCCGTCGTTATTTTGATATATAAACCGTAAAAATTGTCTTCCATTACCGCAAGGGCCTCAATTTTACTACCTCGTCGTAATTATCTCTACATTTGCGGTTACGTAAAATGATTATTACTGATAATCATTCATTTCATTGAATTATCTTATCTACTATCCGCTTAGTCTAATGAATCGAATGTTAAACATTTGTTATGAAATAATGAGCCTCGAGTAAATATGTAGTTGTTCACGTGAGGTTAGAGTGCACAAATGTCTTGATGATGACCTTCCGCCTTAACCTCAACTCAAGAACCTCCGAGTACCTGCGAGAGGTGACTCCGACTGCCACTAATTATTTTTGCATCATCAGCATCATATAATCACGTACATCGTACACACGCTCAAGGCTTTTCCTTATCTGAAACCTAGCAACCAGTAGCTGAGCAAAAATATGCTAATCACCAATTTTTCATACCTACTTTATTTCACATGATATTGTATTTTCCGAGAAGGATATGCTGCTATTTTTCTACTTTACAATCCAATAGTGTGGATACATTTTACGTGTTATTTTCCTCACTGTTGTATTTAACGACGTATTTATTTAAATATATCGCAATAACTTGAACAGTTCAGAATTTCTATCCTTTTGTTTTAAATCGTTATTTATGGGGCATAGCACTGCCATAAAGAATTGAATAATCTCTGAAACTCTTTGAAGTGTCAATAATTAATTTTTGCATCATCGGTCAAGTCTGAGCCGTGCGTTGCTGACGGACAGTCGTACTTGTTATTAATTTGACGGTCGACATGCTCTATGCCCATGTAGCGCCGTTTCACTTGGTTTCCCTCACACTCCCGCGATTTCTACACTTTGGTGCATTTCTTTTTCCATTACCTTTTTGAGTTTCTGTTTTTATAGTTTCTTTAATTTCATGTCGGCCTTCTGCGTATCGTTTTAGTATTTGCCATTTTACTAGAGGTTTTTTTATTATTTATTAGGTTGTAACTTTATAGAACATGCATGGGCATTAACATCGGCCACGTGTCGTTTACCACCTGTCCTGCACCCTGCACCTGTTAAACCACCCTAACTTCCACCCTTATCCTCTAACACTGAACTAAATTGCTACCTATGGCCATTAGAATAAGATCCACTCATCTAAGCTCCATCTGATACGGTTTTGTAGCTGTTGTATTCAAAAACATACCTTAAAAGCCTGGCTTCTTAGTCGAATTTTGTTTGAATCATAGCTGTGCTATGTTTTGTTTTTTTTTTCTGGATTGCGTCCATTTCCTTTGTAATCCCGTATGGCGCCAAAACGTATAGCAAGTTTTTTCCCCATACATTTTAAGGTGATTACATTTTAAGGTAAGTGTGATTGTCCATCTTAAACAATCATTTTCCTCTAAATTGATATGAACACACAATACTTGTGAATGTTCAAATCTTAATAATGGTCGTGTAGCTGACTATTTATTTCCATTTTCATTGTATTCTCGGAACTGTTACATACAATTGTAAAATAGCAAAGTTCACAAACAACGTCTCATTACGCGTTGGTAAAGATTATCGCTGTAATTACTTTACATGGCCTCGAAAATCGCTTCGTTTCCTTGCCTCGAGAAAATCGAGTCTGCCTCAAAAAATGCCGGTCATTTTTCTTTTTTTCATTTTCATTATCCTATTATAACACTAACCTTAACACTAGGAAACAATGGATCTTCATAAATTAACCGGTTCTCTTTCTGTTTATTTACGTAATGTACAAAAAAACAGACTTTGTCCTGACAAAATATTACAAGTCTGCGAACTCACTTCTCTAGTTTGAAAATTCATTGGTTATTTAATTATAATATTTTAATTAATCTTTCTTTTTAAATTATTGACTCTATTCACGAACATCTATAATTAATTCATAAAAAGTAATATATGAATTAGATAGTGTTCATTGCGATCCTCGACGTGGGGCGTTCCTTTGAAATTGCCAAAATTTAGTACAGTAAACCTTTCAAATTTTTAAATTTTAAGAAATGTTTTGTCTCTAGAAAATTTATATAAATTCTGTAATAAAAAAAAATCAACTAAAAAGGTTTAATTCCGTTGGTATAGATAGAGAAAAATCGATGGTATCAACTTGTTTCAATTTGTGTCAGTAGACGGAATTATTTCCATGATTTCACACTGGTTAGACATTGAGTTGCTAATTTTCACGTAGCCCGACTACTTGTCTGTCAAGACATTTATTTACATAATGATGGATGACCACGACTACACGTTTTTGCCAGGAATAAATTTGAAATTTTGAATGAGATGTTTGTTGAGATCGTTGGAAATGAATTTCCTTGGTAAAAATATCACACAGTATAAAAAAAACTTAATCTGCAGATAAGATTTATAAAAATGAAACAGAAGTTCTGATTTCTTTTATTTTCTACATATCATGTTATGGCTTAAGCTTAATCTGCAGCAGGAAATCCAGATAAATTCACTATTGTTTTATAAAGCTTAATCCAGTGCCGGACAAAATCAATGCAGCTAATATTCTTACAATAGACGTCACAGTAGCAACACATTTTATTTTGAAAAAATAATATCCGAAAAGAATATAGATGTACATACGTTAGCTCGTTATCAAGTAGGTAGTGATGTCATTCTTATGAAGCAGGCAATGTTTGCGGTAACAATATATTATGCGTTTGTATAGCACCAGAACTAAATCCTCATTGCCAAGGTTAGAAGCAACCAGAGGATGACTTCAATAATTATTTAACACTCAGTCTCAAATTCCGTAAATACCTCACCACAACCCATGTGTGGGCTTGACCTTTGTGTGTGTGTTTTTTTTTCTTAAATTATTATTTATTATTAAAATATTATGTCTCTCAACATCCTGGTTTGCGAAAAAAACGTTTTTCAATCGTAAAACTTAACTATTTTTTTTTTAAATAATTATTCATGTATTTTTAAGTTGTATTCTGTAGTAAGTCTCATAAGTTATACAAATTCCGAAAGATTTTAGTCCAAACTGAAATGATATTACTATTAAAGAAAATAAATATACCTACTGTCAACTACTTCACCTCAAAATCTGACTTAAACATTAATTTTACGAAACTTCCTACAAGCTTTGAAACTAGCTTAACCATATGATATGATAATAACCAAATGATAAAACAAAACATGATGCCTTATGAAAATAGAATTATCGTAGTAGCCTAGCCTTGCCCGCATGGTGACTTGAATAGTTTCCTTGACATCGCACGGCTGTAATAGCCCTTTTAATGGCATTGTAAGGTTTGGATTTATAACTTATTTCGAATGTTATTTATCCTAAAGCTGGTATTACACGCGAATGTGACCGCTTTAACGAATATGACCTTACAAATAATATACACTTTAGCGATAATTTTGATTCACTGAGCGAAGCAAAATTAAAAATCAAATTGTTGGGTAATAACTCTATTGTCAATTTATAGTCTAGCCTTTAATATATAAAATATTTATTAATTTATTTATTATATAATATTATTTAAAATATATAATATCTTTGAACAATTCTAAGAAATTCTCTTAGTCCCAAATTAAGCCTCAGGCATGTACTCTGTGTACTAAACAACTGTATAACTACATACATAGACAAATACATACTTAAATAGCTAAAAACAACCATAACCTGAGAGCAAATATTTGTGTTCATCACACAAATATGCCCGAGCAGGGACTCGAACCCGTGGCCTCACGCAGCTAACAATGCGTCACGGAGACTGTCAAAACGTTTGCACCAATAGATGAAAAAAATATCAGTATTTCAGTACATTATTAGTGTATAAAATGTAATCATTTAACAATGTAAAGGATTTAAAAATGATTTTCTTAAACAAATAAGTTTTAGCTGAAAGGATCCTCATTTCTTCTGACTGAAAACTGAGAAGTATTTTGGTCAATACTCCTGTATGAATCTTCTTCGGTAACTTTCTTGGTATAGCGTTAACTATACCATCACGACTCACACGTCCCTGTAACGTGTATCAGTGACGTGCTAATTTCAACGAATCCATCTTATGACATCTACATCCGCTCGATTTTACTTCCCTTCGTTTTTGGCTAAGAACGTCCAACTTCTAATGCAGGTTGACAATGGCTGGTGTTTTCGATAGATTAGTTCACGTTGTTTCGTGAAACATGTTTCCTTTCCTCTGAATCATTTGTGATAAAACAATCACCGTCATGATTGCTAACGTTTTTGGAATTTCCTGATATTTTTTTCAATGTGCATGAAGTATGATAGTTTTTTATTAGAATATCATCAACATAAAATAGTAATTAATGATGCGGGCGTCCATTTATAAACATATGAGGGTGAATTATATCGTCAAGGTCAGATTCTGACCTCGACATCTATGAATGAATCGTTGGACAATCATAATGATGGGCTGAAATTGCCATCGAAGGAAACCTTACGTGCTCCGGAATAAGGTCTATAAGATCCACAAGCTCTTGTAAATGCAGATAAAATCGAGTTGAGCCATTGTTAATAACCAGTATTAAGGTAATAAACATTGTACATTTAAATTCATCATTTAATAGTTAATGCAATTATATTTAATGAAACCTCTCTGACTATTGTTCGAAAACTTTACTGAAAATATATTGTTTATTTCCCTTGATTTTTTTAAACTTCTAAAATTATATACTTGTCCGATAACAAATTAGTAATAGCTCAGTGTAAAGCAATTATATAGATGTTCGGTATATGAATCGTATTTTTATCGATAGTGGAATATCTGCAATAGCATAGTAAACAGTAATAGTAAATTATGATGATATAATCGTTGAGGATGGACATCCGTTTGGCACCGGATCGAGCGCATCAACTAAATATAGAAATAAAACTGAAGCTATTTTTATTTTCACTGTCTCCACACGATAGAAGTTCCCTTTTCTGTTACTATTTCTTAATTTTAAATATGTTGTTGTTTTAGAGATGTCTATTTGAATAAACTCACGAATTACAGACTAGCTAAGAACCTAGAATTCTACAAAAAGTTGTGTATCCAAGTGCAAATTCAATTTTCTTACAATTTTAATGTCAGTCACGTGATCTGACCTTAACATCGGTGTATATAATGTGTTTGTTTATGATAATGTCTCGTAAGATTTATCGGACTATTTCTTCGCCATATTAGTTCTGACACCTGAGGCTGTAGTTGCGGTCGACTTGAAGGGCGTTTTAAATAAACCCATATATTATCTTGAATTACTTTTCCTAAGTACACATGTAGCAAACATGTGTGTCGTCAGTGAATTTATCTTACCTTTTGTAAAGATTCAAAATGGTTTTTCTCTACGTGATATGTATGTTGCTATAATTTTAGTTTGTCAAAGTTACCATTGTAAATATCCTTGTTTAGTAACGGTTTGTTTTCGTGTTTTGTATCCGTCTGTGTGTTGTTTAGAACATATCGAAAAGGTATGTAATGTGGTAAACTTTTTTACGATACAGCATTAATATAGTATTGGTTTCCAGATGAACGTCCGCGTGACGACGATGGACGCGGAGCTGGAATTCGCGATCCAGCAGACCACCACCGGCAAGCAGCTGTTCGACCAGGTGGTGAAAACTATCGGCCTTCGGGAGGTCTGGTTCTTCGGACTCCAGTACACCGACTCCAAAGGAGACCTCACCTGGATCAAACTCTACAAGAAGGTATGTCACATAATATTAAAAAAAACTCATACTAATTAAAATGTCACCGACTAATTTGTACACTGTCACTTTCAACTGCAATTTTCGTCTGGTCGTGAGAAAGTGCAGCGCAATCGTGATTATGATAAGAAACCTTTGAAATTTGCTTTTTAGTATATGCATTATGTAATGAATGGTTAGTTGGTATATTTTAATAAGTCGCCGCCGCTGCAATGGTGCTTTGCGTTGCATTCGACAGGAGGTGTTAGTTAATTGAAAACACCCACCGGCAAGCGCTTGAATGTTCTGTTTACACGCACGCCAGTAAGTAGGCGTTTATTGCTTCAGCGCGTGAAGCGATGTAACGATTATTTTTAGCGGAACACTTCAGTCAAGTTCAAGTTTGTTTTGGCCTGTTACACACCACTAGTTGTACAACTGTACGCAGACGATGATGCTTGAAGCAGTGTTGTTTACTTTGAATCTTTATAAATGTAAATAGAAGCCAATTGTTTGTAACATACTCCTATTCTTGACCTGTCGTTGTTGTTGAATAATTACGATACTCACAAGAGATACCATCTACCTACTCTATATAATAATATCGTTGGCGAGTTTCCTTCCAACTTGTTTACAAGCATTGGAGGTTTTTGACAGGATAATCGTTTTAATTCTGAGAAAAGGTAAAGAGTAACATAATTGAGTCAGCGACATTGACCGCATTGCGAATGAAGCGAGTCGCGGCCAATTGCAATTGCTGCAAGTAAAATTCAACGCACGTTTCCGCTGCTTTATCTTCAGCATTAAACTTGGCTCTTTCCTCGGCCTCCTCCCGACTTTGACCCGCTCCATCAATGCCGTTTACGAAACACGACTAAATATCAACACACTACCAACCACATCACCAATAACAACTGCCTCCGGACCAGATCTCCTACCTACAACATGTACATGTAACGCGCATATGAATATTCAAAAGGTCACGAATACATTACTTTCTTTCACATTCAAATTAGGTGAATTCGTTTGTGTTTCAAGTCGTCATTTGACTTCGATTTTGTCAGCCTGATCAACTCCTATGAGTGTTATTTTCCCTAGCGGATGGAGACTTTGCGAAACGTATTTGTCAGTAATTTACCATCTGTCGCAACTCAAAGAGTCCTTCCTTCGATGTTTGAATGCAATGATCATTATTCACGATCATACGTTTATTGTCGTTTGATTCAACGGCACCATTGGAACACGCGATTGCAGCACAAAACGCAATAAAAACAGCGAGATCTCGACCTCAATCCCATGCATGCATTTCATATTGAAACTGCTTATTTGTACGCATTCACTGAAACAGCCACAGAACATGTCAACTTTGACATGCCGGCGGTCTCTGAATACATTTACACGATCGAAAGTTATTGATAAATAATAAATTATACGAAGAAACGTGATTCGTTAAATAGATTTTCTTAATTAAACTTTCATAAAATATTATTAGGGAAAACCAAAACACCTTTGAATCATTAGGTTTATGACGTCTTACATCATGTCGCAACCGCATCGTTATAAGTTTATCGGGGCCTTTTATGTTGTCAATGAGAATTTTATTAGAATAAACATTTCGACTACTTCATCATCATCAACCTATACCCGTCTACTGCTGGACTTAGGCATCTCTCAAACCATTCAGCCCCATGTTCCGCTCTCATCCAACTGCTGCCAGATACTGCTTTCGTATATCGTTAATCCACCTTGCCGCAGCTAATAATACCCGTCTACTGCTGGACTTAGGCTTCTCTCAAACCATTCAGCCCCATGTTCCGCTCTCATCCAACTGCTGCCAGATACTGCAGCTGCTTTCGTATATTGTTAATCCACGCTGCTAGCTAATCCAACTTTACCTAGTAGCAGGCTCCACTCAAAAACACGTTTAACTTATCCATAATGCAGTTTAAAAAGTGTGAACATTAAAAGCATCCTTTTAGCCACGTGCCATTGTAAAAACATAGTCATTAAAGTCGCCTTGTTTGATAACTTTGCGTGCGCAGGAGTCGCAACAATTGATAAACACTCTTGTAGTTGACTTCAACAAAGCACAATATTGTTATATTGTAGTTTTGGATTGTAGTAATCCACACCTTTTTTATATTAAAAACTAGTCAAGCATTTGACCCCAATCCTGCCTGATGATAAGTGGTGAGTTTGAGGTGGAACATGCTTACCTAGGAGAAGCCTATTCACTTTTGCCTTTAATAGCCCCAGGTTTTATTTAAAAGGGAACACAGCAGTACGCATTATTAAAAAAATCTCGGAGCGACCAAACTGAAAATATTGGTACATTGTAGTCCTAGGAACCAATTACTTTCGGTACAGTTTAATGAACACTATTTTCCTCCTGACTAAACTGGAAATTCCATTGGTTCATTTCCTTATAGGGTCCGATATGAAGATATATGACCGCTTGCGTTACCTATAGGTTAACCTGAAAGCGTTTATATCGTTGGTATCTAGAACGTCTCCATATGCCGGACCGTATGCTTATTGACATCTTCGTATAAAATGTAATGCAGCAGAACAATATGCCTAATTCTGAACAGTCACACAGTCAAAACCTGTTAAAACGACATTGGTTACAAGGACTCGAATGGCGCAGTCCCGAATGGCTGACGTATAAACCGCTAAGTTATCAAACCGCCTAAAACGACGATCTCAAACGGCTAATTTCATTAGTGACGTCACGTCTTGTGTCTCAAGTTAATTGTAAACATTATTATTATTATAGCAAGCGTTTCTATGAATCAATAAACTATCTAACGACAACCGATTCCGGTTAAAATTGATACCAATCTTATCAAATAATGTATGTAGCTAGTATGAAGTAATTAATACGTTATAAATAAGTGATTCATTTTCTTTATGGAATTAACCGATTTGATATTAGAATATTTTAATTTTTGCTTTGATTTATAATTTTTTAGGTTTTATTGTTACAAATACTTTTTGGAACACCAGTCCTCAGTGTTTGAAAAACGTGTTTTTTAATGTCTTTTGGATTTTGAGAAAGGTATGTCTTTTCTTTTCTCTCATCTTTTTTAACGCAAAGAAAAGTCATAAAGATAATGTTTACTTAATTCAGCTTTGTAATCTTTTATCAAATTTGCCAAAGTTATTAACCTATATACGTAGGTATGTGTATACTATATATTAAACGTCCATGTCATTATGAGTCAGCTATTTATGAGCCAGCGTCCATTTGATTATCATTTAAATTACTCAACTTTTAGACTTGCTCTGTCCATATGTTTTTTTTTTAATGTATACTTAAAATGAAATTGTTTGTCCTGACTGAATTATCAACGCACAGCTAAAATTATTCAGTTTGGAAAGCTGAAATAAGGCTGGTAGTTAGTTTACAAGCAGAGATCAGCTGAGACCGAAAACCTCGTATGGGCTTACAAAAAAATATTTATATGGAGACTCGTGAAATACTTCATCGTTTTTATTATATTTGTATTGTCTATGTCAATCGAGGTCTACGTAAGTTTGTATTGAGCATTGACCTGCGTTTTGGATTTTCATCGACGAACCCTATTACATTTACCAGGTTTTCACAATACGGTATCGATATGGAGATTTTGTACGAAGCAATTACTTTTAAGTTGATTAAACTGAATGCCTCGTTAGTTAATGAAACAAATTAGTACTAAAACAGAAAATCCTACTGGTGAGAATTAACTGAGAAAATAAAAACAAGTACATTAATTGAAATAAGTGAAATCAGATGAGTTTTGGCAGTTTTTTTACTGGAAGTTCGGCGTGTATCTTAACATAAGCGCTATAATACCTCGAGAGGGGTTGGCAGAGGTGTTGCACACCGCATTCTACATATTTACGTTGAGTCCCAGAGTGATAGGTTACCAATCTGTCGCCTTTATCCGAACACAATGAGGAACATGGAAGCCACAACTTACGACAATCCAAGACTCGAACCCTCGACCCCTAGGTTTCTCAAAATATTGTAAACATGTTTATTTATAATACTTTCGCCATGGTTGTAAACATCTTTGTTGGAAACGTCCCACCTAGTCTATTGATTGAACTATCGCAGTCTTTGTTTAAGCTTCATTGTATTGTTGTAAAGTAGTAGGTATGTGACTCAGTATCGGAAATGGACGCAATTCGGTTAGCTTTATAATGTGTGCGTGTATCAGTACATACACAATAATATATACTTAAGCAGTGATCGCCATTATGTGTGTGTGTTTGTATGCGAGCTGTTATCACATCATGACCGTTGACGGTCAGATTTTAATTTAGGAAGCTTCATTTATCGTCAGAGATGTATGTGTGTTGTTTTATTGACAATGTTAATTATCGCTTTGATTTATAAGCTGTATGTGTATCTAAACATGAGTTACTAATGTCTAATTTGATGTCCTAGGTGGCGCAGTGGTGTAAACAGCCGACTGCCACGCTAGAGGCTCCGGGTTCGAATCCCGGCGAAGGGGGGGACTTTGTGATATTTGCAAGATGTATTCGTTCGCTTACCGGTCTTGGATGGTGTATTCTTATCTATGTAGTTTCTACCATATCGTTGCTTAGTTCCTGCGATACAAGATTATCTTAGTGCTGGACTTAGTCAATGTGTGTGTAGTGATGTGGTTATTATTATTGTCTAGTAGGTATTGAAATTTCTTGCAAATTTCAAGTCACTTCTACTGTACTTTAGATTCTCTTGTTCAGGTTTAGCTCACTTTCAGTTCTTTATCTCGGGACTTGAGTTTTATTAGTATATGCTGCCGTCCTAGTGTGTCATTGTTTAAACTTAACTGTTTTATTGCCTTAAGTAATAACTATTTTTAGATCTTAGTAACAAATGTTCAGATCCTAACGTTCTGCAACGATGCTTTTGTATTTTGATGTTAATTCTGTCGAAATTTAAAAAACTGTTTATTCTAAAGGTTGTGTTCCGCTAACTCGTCTATCTCGTTTGGAATGCTAGCATTTTGTACCTAATGTTTTTCAACGAAAAAACCTCATTGGTTTAACATTTACGTCATCCGTTTTTTTTTTTCTTCATCTCCTTCAACTTATTAACACCTATCAACGAGAACGAATGTTAAATGTCTAATGTCATGTTCGTTTGTCGCTCCATTCAAGGGACAAGTTTTTTTTTTTTTGTAGCATATTGAAAGAAAATCTTTATTCATGTCAATGTCAAAATCACAAAAAAAAACAAGTTTATGACGATAGTAAGGACCAACAGATTGCTTGATTGTAAAAAACCGGTCAAGTGTGAGCCGAACTCGTACGTGAAGGGTTCCGTTCAATCGTACAAGATTAAAAGACTCGTACTTTTTAATTTCGTAAAACAAAAGGACGATAGGAATAATTGAAAATTTAAAAATTGATATTGTTTTATTATTCAAACCTATATGACCGGTGAGCAAAAATAGATTTATAGGGAAAATCACTCACATGTTACTCTATAGTATATAAAATGTTGTCTATATCTATAATATTACATAATAAAGAGGAAAGATTTGAATGTTTATTTGAAATGAATGTGCTCCAAAACTACATAACCAATTAGAAAAAATCTTTCACCATTAGAATCCTACATTATCCCTAATTAAATTAGACGATGTAATATTTATTTAAAAAAAAATGAAAGCCTATATCTACCCGGGCGAAACCGCGAAGGGCCGCTAGTTGTTTATGAAACGAAGCATTTGCCGTGTATGATTTGAGTAAATGATTGTATTGAAAGGGCTTATCGTAATGGCGGTCAGCGTAACATGTGGTAGCCATTGTGGAGAATAACGATAGTGTTCCATTGTATATAATACAATAATAACTACATACTCAATTTATATTTAAAAAAAAAAACCCGGTCAAGTGTGAGTCGGACTCGCACATGGAGGGTTCCGTACAATCGTACAATAAACTTTTAAGATAATTTCGTAACTGAAACAAGAACAAGCGAAAATCACGTTTCTTATATTGGAAGTCAGCCCTCTGTAATTTTTAAATTTCATTTTGTTTTTAATATATATGTTGTTGTAGCGGCAACAGAAACAGACATTCTCTGGAAATGTCCTGGTTCATGAGATACAGCCCGCTGACAGACTGGCGGGTCCTTTGGGTATGGAACCCTAAAATGTAGATAACGTTACCGAAATCACTAAAATACATTAAACGTGTGCTAGTTTACTATTTGTAATTACATTGCTGCTGTAAAAAAAACTTGTCTCGTGTCTCTAATAAAACTATTCGAGTTTTGATATGACCTAAATTCCTCGAGAATTTGAATAGAAATTCAAAACCTGAATCATTTCGTCAATGAATATTTGTCAATAGCAGTTGCAAATTGTTAAAACAGTTTAATTACATATATTTATATTTATAAGAGATATTATTGAAATAAAAATTTAGAATCATTTGTTATTCGATGTTTAATAAACCATCAAGTTAACTCTGATTTAAGTTATAACTTTTTATCTCGAACAAAAATCCCTCAGGTCTTTCGAACAACGCCCCGATGAGAAGCTAGTTATGCAATAATTTTATTACGCATATCACGTCATACCTATCGGAAATTGGAGACTGTCAGAATTATTACGTGCTAAATCGTCATTAGTCATAAATCGTAATGATGTGTTTATATAGACGATATAACGATTTGCTATGTAGACGATTCATTTGTAACGTCTATATGCTGAAGAGAAAGCTTGTGTTTAGTTTTCGTTTACAGCAGTTAAACGTTGTGTGAATATGTTATTATTTTATATAATTCGTACCTCATAATGCAGCGACTCTCTGTCGCATCTAAATCTAACACATGACTCTGTTATGTGTTAGATTTCGCTGGACGTCATTTCAATAGAATCTGTGGTATCTTTAATAACATAGCATAGGCAAAGAGGCCAGAGTGATTCCTTCACTCAAAATATTTGTCTATATTTTGTTTGGTGAAAGATCCAATGTAATGGGATTTTAGATGCATTTGTTATAATGTTCAGTTTGATTCATTTTATTGGCTTAACAAATCAATTTCTCCATTAAAATGATTATATTATGTAAACTTTAAAAGAGTTAACTTTTTTTTTAAACATCATGACTTCCGCTGATAAAGACTATGAGACGGCACGGTTAGTAGGTGACAGTTTGAAGGAGGTGTCATTTATGTTTAAAAGTAAACAATATATGAATTAAAACAAGAAACTACGAATCTGTTATTTGGGCTGGCTGTTTTGTTTACTGAGCTTATGCCTGCAGTAAAAAGATAAAATATTCGTTTCATTAACGCTGACAACAACGCCTATTAAATATTAAGTAATTAGATTAGATAATCACAAAAAATATGTATAGCTAGGTAGGGAACACGAAGGTGTCTAGGCTAATCGTCAAGTGTAACACTTTAAAGTCACTTGAATAATGTAAACATAATAACCTAACCTAATCGTAAACTATGGTCAAGTCAAGTGATTGTACATTTGAGGAGTTCAATTTACTACGAGCCCAACTGCCTCGATAAGGCCCCGTAACTTGCAAAGAGGAAATTATAAACATTATTTGTATAAAATATGACTAAGACGTGATGTAATGCTGAATCACTTAGCAGCATACTGTTGCCACATTGCCGAGAATGAACATTCTTATCTAAAACGTTTCACGAGACGCCGAGATATTTGAACGAGCTAAAATGCAGCAACTAACTGGTTGCTCTGTTACCATGGATACCATCACATAACTCACTTTCGTATCCATGGCGACGGCAAGCAAGCCGATTGGTATTTTCACTGTTATACATGGTCTATCCAATCATTTTTCGACTTCAAATTTTTCGGTTAGCGATAAAACAGTTTCAATTATTAACATTTTTTATCCTGACAATACTTCTTTTATTAAAGTATTCAGCATTAATGGTCTCTCCATTAGAACCATATACACATTCATCCATAACTATTTTAACAACGTGATAAGATAAAATACTTATTGGAATAAAGAATATTATTATCATTGCTCTTTGGACTGCAGTCGCATCTCCTCCATGTAATTGTATTAAAGAAAACGCACTTAACGCACGGACGGCTTTGTGCATGGCTGATTAACAATTATTATGGGTTAACCTTTTAAGTGTGGTTTTGACCTGATCCTTAAAATTAACCTCAAATAACACACATACGTATAACCTCTGCTTCAAGTGTGAATAAAATTGCCGTCGTTTCAAATTGTTTTGACGACCTCGGTGGCGCAGTAGTGTAAACAGCCGACTGCTACGCTAGAGGTTCCGGGTTCGAATCTCAGTGTCGGCGGGACTTTGTGTTATTAGCGTGACGCATCGTTTCGCTTACCGGTATTGGATGTTGTATTCTTATCTATGTAGTTTATACCATATCGTTGCTTAGTTCCTGCGATACAGGATTATCTTAGTGCAGGACTGAGTCAATGTGTGTCGTGATGTGGTTAATATTTAATATTATTGGGCATTAGTCCTAAAATCTTGATTTTGCAGCTTTTTTTGGTTGTTTAGACGGACTTGGTTGCTTTAGCGTGCTCAGATCGATTTACCACAATAGTTGTTACTTTGTAGTATTCCTCTTAAGTCGTATCTTCCCCATTCGCGAATGTTACAATACTTTCTAGTTCTTGTTCACGTAATCTAAGAATTTTCTTTTTACTACAACTTAAGTTTATCTCCTACTCGATAAGCTCGGCAAAAACTGTTTCAGTTATTTAACATTACTTTTTTTCCCTCTAATTTTGATGAAGGGTTCGACAGTCCGTATTGGATAGTGTTCCGCATATATAAAATAATTGAACCGGCGTTCTAACCCGTATGAAAGCAGAGCTTATACCAAATGGGCGTTTAAATCAAACGAGAAAGACCTCTTATGCAATTATTTGATCCGGTATCCCCCATCTCTATAGAACCATCCGAGAACCTTTCTAAATAACCTTGCACAAGCGACCCGCCCCGGCGTCGCACGGATATTATGCATGTTTTATATACGTATAAACCTTCCCCTTGAATCACTCTTAATCTATTTAAAAAAAAACTGCATCAAAATCCGATGCGTAGTTTAAAAAATTTAAGCATACATATGGGCAGAAAGACAGCGGGGAAGAGACTTTGTTTTATACTATGTAGGGTTCGAAATATCCATCTTCTATACCAGCTATACTTTGCCCACCTGGAATTAACCTCCCCCCCACGTCTGAGTGGTTTACAATTTTACTTGCGGCACAGAAACGTGTTTGGGTCCCTTATAAAAAAAGTTGAATATCGCTGATTTTTACGCAACTTATTTATAATTGATTTTTTTCCGCTGTTCAGATACAAATATTTTAAAAACTTCGATAGAAAATCTATGGTTTCGTTGCCATAGCGAGTTGATATTCGAGAATCACAAACCGGTTTGTTACCTTGCCAGTCGTGGCAACGTTTAGTTCCTAATTTTCCACAACGTTTAGTTCTAGCAATGTATTTTAGGCTGTATAGTGTCTCCTAGATATTCGACACAACCGTCATAATGGCCTGACAATTAACAAATATGTCATGTTCTACCATTATAACCGTCTCCAATGAGATCATGTTTGTAAACGTTTAAAATTTATAACGTATATAACATTTTCTAGGTATAATAATAAATTCCAATACGTGTGTGCTATAGGCACGGAATGGCTGAACATGTGTTTGTTCGTGTCAGATTATCCGCAATAAGACACATACGTAAGTACAGATAGTATAAAATATTATATGCAATCTAAACACTCGGACGAGATGATGTCGAAATCGTAAATTCCTAATGCATTTGTGCATTGGTAAACGATTAATCGAGACTCCAATACACAGTGAAGAAGAGAATTTATCATTTAAAACTACTTTCACGTGCGTGGCCGCCGCTCACACATATCTACAATTAAGCTCTCTTTCTACGCTCGTTCCAACTTTTGTACGAAAACTTTTCGCTTACGTCACAAATAACTTTCTACTAGCAGGGGACACTAAACAATTATGACTTGCAGCCGTAATTGTTGTCACTTGTTGTGGTTTCTCGGACTCGTACGAAAACACCGCTCCAAGCAGAACAATGTATCTAATTATTTTAGCTTGTTGCTATGCTGCTTTATTCTTTTGTGTTGAATCTACTTCCTAGAGATTATTAGCTAAGTGGTTCGACTGGTGACTATCGTGCCATGTTCAGGGATACTCTGAAACGATGAAAAACGAATTATCGGCCGAATGTTTGTTTGTTTCCTACTACGAAAGTCTTTTGGCAACTTTGTTTGATATTTATTGAATCAAAAACTTATTCCAAAGACACCGACACATTGATTTTCAAAGTAGTGTGGTCGTTAATTTTATGTTGTCGGTATGCCCAATGTTTCGTTGCTGGCATTACGGAGTAAGGCCCCAGGCTTAAATCGTTCCATTACTTTTACCGATGGCTTGTTAAAGGTGAAGGGAACTATCGGAAAATTTCTTTCTACTGAAGATGTAATGATTGCAAGTGTAAACAGTCGATCTGCTGGTTCATTTGATACTGATCTCTGAGGTAGGGGTGTGATATCAGGTCAAGTTTAAGGTAAGAGTAATGAAGTTAATCTAAAAACTAAGATCGTCTAATCTAAAGTATAAAAGTATGTTATTAGTTGTCTGTTAGCTGCGTTAATATTATAATAAGCAGCGCGGGCGCACGCAATATCGTTCCCCCGGCTCAAACGGAATGTCGGTTTTTGTAAGATAATGGAGATAATCTACAAGTACCTGCCTGGCCCCGATATAGGCTGTGACGCGAAAGTGTTGCGTCACAGATCTCAGTAACGTGCGATATATCTCAGATAATATATCACTTTATTACTATCCAAATATCTGACATGCATGCGAACACCGTTAATGCTCGCTTTCAACTATAACATTATTCACATGAAATTATTCCTTTACCAAAGCTAGAGACACAAATCTTTCTAAGGCTCTGCACGTGTTTAATTTGTAATCGCTTATGAGGTCCAACATCAACTTTGGCTAAATGTTAACCTGGCTGCATATAATATTAATACCTATTAAATACATGAGTACAACTTTGAATACGGATACACTAGCACAACCTTGTACAACTAGAAGGGTCATTCATAACATTCCTAAACCCAAGTCACTTTACGGACCAAGTCATATTGGGAATTATGGAAGAAAGACCATTATGACCAAAAAACGAGTTATAGTCCAAATACAGCTATAAATTATGCACAGTTAGTATTAGTAAGAGATAAAGATATCCCTGACGGAGATGTAAACAACCTGTTGCATGAGGTTTAATTAAACGTGGTTCTAGAAGTTCGGGGCATAGAAGACTAATAGTGTCTACCACCTACGGAAGCCTGTGTGTCTACCATGACTCTTCTATGACCTCTTATAGGCTGAGTAATACACGTATTGTCAATATTCACCCATGATGATGATGATGTATTGATAGGTGTTCTATGAGTCTTCTATAACTTAAAGCGATAGCAGTTACAAAATACAGGCCTCTCTATCAGATAGATGATAATTATGATCTCTACTACAAATTCCTGTAGTAATCCGTAGAAAATTTCTAAAAAAATCCGTGGAGAATTTATATAATGATGTAGATGTGTTGGCAAAATTTTGCTAAAAGTAATCCGAAGTCATGGACAAGTTGACAGATAAAGTAGGTATAGTGTTGAGGGAACGTCGCATGTCAGAGGCAGTGTCAGATTAGGTTCTTGTGTGCGCAGCGGCCAGCGGAGCGGAGCGGCCGCGTGACCTCGTTCCCACGAGAGACCACACTCCACCACAATACCCACAGCGTCCTTCACACCAAACAAATGGATTGTCATCAAAAGGTCGTCTCCGCTGAATCCGGATGGGCTAATCGATCGCCTAGCTCACCTGATACGGTGGAATGTGCCTTCAAGGACTTGTAAGCTAAAGTACAAGTACAATTGGAAAGCAAATGAATCTGTTAGTATTCGCAGAAATTGATAGAGGCTAAGTTTCGAATAACGTAAGCAGTAGACATAGCGAATTAGGGGTTTAAATCTAATCAACTGAGGCCGAACTTTATTTGGACCCGCGGGATTTGTTGAGTTTTATTTAATTTTATTATAGCCCCGAGGGTTATTTAAGAGAAACCGTAACCACAAATTACTAATTCCTTCTATTATGTGTCCCGAAAAACAATGAAAAGTAATTTTGATGATAAGGAAATTTGCAAACAGTGCAAGGTGTGGTGTTTAGAGGTGCAGACAAAACGGTGAAAGTGGCGTGCGTATAGGGCGACCTTGCCGACCTCCTTACGCATCCGACACATAACAATGCCTAGGACCGCAGCCTGCCCCCGCCGAGCGCTCGCACTCGGAACCGGTCCGTGAACCGCGGCTACACGAGATTTATACTCGTTCGAAAGCGACCACCGCACCGCACTCGTGGCGACTGCGTTTTCCTCCATGCATTCTGCAGGTTCAAATTTCCACTAATTACAGGTGGTGTATGTCTTAATGTAAAATTTTATTGCACGCGCCCTCTTGATCCTATTACCCCTCAACGTTCCAACGTCTTCATTCCCAAATCAAAGGAAACAATTTTAAATGTCCATAACATTACTGTTTCTATACAAAAACAGACTGACTGTGTGGGTCTCTATATGACAATCGACCTCATCTGAGGCTGAGTTTTTGTAAAGCAATTCACTTCGAACTGAACATCTAAGATAGCCTTTATAATCGTTACGACTTGAAGACTGTTAGAGAAAAATCTGCAACGGAGGATTGAATAGTTTTGGTGCTGTAACCGAGAGAAGGGAGGCGCAAGGTGTCGCGGCGTCATCCGGCAAGTGGGTTAGCGAAGGAGACAGCGCTGTCTGGCTGTCGCACGTTACTGCACCGACCGGTGCAGACGCGCGCCGCCCATTGCCCGCCAAGAGAAATGCCCCCGACAGTTTCACCACCAATCCACATTGATTTAATCACGTCCACAGGAAATTGGTCTAATCGCTTCCCATAGCGTGAAGGAAGTATTGAAAATTTTGATATCTGTGCGTGAGCAAATCTATCGATCAGATATGTGATCTTACGAGAACAGCTGATTCTGCAGCGATCTCGGGGTCGACGACCTTACTTTCGCCGCTCCCACGCCGCTGCGTTGCTCAATCCTCACCTGGGCCGCTAAGACTTCGCTAATTATTATCTTCCACGAGACGTTGCCGGTAGAGTAGTTTCGTGAGAAGCGTACATTTTAGCGCCCCGAGTGCCTCCTACACGGCACCACCTGCGTCGTGGTACCAACCTTCGCGCAATGATTTGTCTTCAATTGTCACGCTATATTTTCTGTTTTGATTTTCTCTTTATTACGAAAAAGCAAAACTAATAGATCAAAAAAATCTTTTGCGTAATAATAACTTAGTTATGTTTATCTGAAAAGGAAAAATATATTTACGAAAAGACCATATTTCTATTCTTACTTTTCCACTAATAAATGTAGTCATATTTGTTGTTAAGTTCACGATAAAACTGACAAAGCAATTATAGAGTGCGATGATCTAATAAAACGTTAATAAGATTAAGAGTACGGGACACTGTGTGCGTTAATTAAGTCTGTTAAGCACATGGGCTGCATTCGAAAGACTAGAATTAACCGCAACGGCTCACTTTACTTTATAAAACATAATTTTTGTTAGGATTACGGTTCTGCGATTAAGCGGCTGGTTGCTTGGAATGTAGCACGTAAATTTGAATTTTAAAAAAAGTACACCAGAAATTGAGTTGTATTCAAGAGGTAATACTTCTTTTGCAAGTATCAATAGGATGTAACAACTCCGCGACAAACTAGCCGTTTTTTGCTACCTCTATTCAATGTTCACAAATTGTTCATCTTGATTAAACATGTTACCGTGATATTCAGACAGACAGACAATGTTCAATTCTAAAACCCTTAATCATGTTAAGCCGGAGTCGATAATCGAGAGGTCAGCCAAATGCATAACTACAGCTGTCAAAAGGCTCATAGCGAATGATGATGAAGATGACGACGCTGCATACGACAGAGCTGAAGATCTGGTAACGAGATTTTGGCTAGATGACCTAGATTGACCACCAGCCAGCCAAGTGAATCGAGTTTGGCTAATTACTGGTGATTAGGAATACTGTAGATGCTAGTGTGGTTGTAGTTTGTGATAGCAATGTTGATGCCGAATATAATGTCGTAGGCCAAAACTTAAAAACTGCAAACAATCTATTTGATATGAAATTGATATCACACGTGAACGTCATGATTTTTGGTTTAGTGATTGGGATGCAAAAACTTCACTTGCGCTGTAAAACTGAATGTCAATGATTCTGCACTTTTACATTTAAAAAGCTTAAATATGTGAGCTATGCTATAATTACTGAGGCTGTAGCAGTTTTAATTATTTTCTAGAAACATCTATAAAATACTCGTTATTTGTCAAAACTTTTATAGTTTCAGTAAATTTTTACCGTGTTTGTTACGAAGTAATGCTATTTAGTTAATTTTGTAATCACGTGCTTGCAATTACATACATCACGGTATATAGTAATTAGCAACTAATTTAATTTTTGATTGAAAATAATGAGATAAACATTTCAGAAGCTTTTATATTTTTTATCGAAAACTTTAAGGATATCTCGTGCCAGATTCTTTAATGCACGAGCACTGCTATTGATACTGTTTTATAAGAACTGTTCAGTTGATTTATTTATTGATTAACAGATGGCGTTGCTCTTATTCTGAATCGCAGTATCAGAGTTTTTCCTGGCTTATATAATATATGATGTCCGAAATAAATATCTAGTTTTCTTGCATCAGTTAATAACGTGGATGACATATTTAACTAGTCAAAAATTTCAAAAACTGTTGTACATATTTGATTGTATTGTGCATCAATAGTAGGGAGTGAATTGTAATTAACTGTTGCCTTTTTAACGCTTCCCTTGGAACTGCTGGGCGTGTCGCGAAGTCAGGGTCTCTACCGTTCTCCAGATGGGTAAGATTTATGACGAAAGAAATGATTTGATGTAACTACATCGTGTATTCCCTTCGTCCGACCAGTGGAATGATTAAAGTCTGATCAGAGATTTTACCGTTTATGTGAAACTATTCTATGTACGAGAGAAATTATGAGGTTTCTGCTGTAATGGTTTTTGGTGATGGTTTTTTCGATGCAATAACCTAAGGATAATCCAAAAACTTAGATTATTAACACTTTGGTCTCTTTGGTCTTGGTACAGTTGGAAAGTCAACTCCTATATATTGTTTATTCTATTTTGATACCATGGATTTTCATTCATCTACTGTTTTTTTAATGTCATGACAACGGGAATACATGATTAAAACAATTTTTTTGATTCGTAGTTAGGCGCTAGAGCTTGTATGGCCTTTTTTTTTGTTTATTCATAAATAATATGCGGTCTGATTCTATTACTGTACTTTGAGTGTGTCGTTTGAAAGAAATTTCATTATTTTATTGAAAGCAATATTGAGATGCTGACCCAGTGTTTTGTGATTCCAGGTGATGCAACAAGACGTGAAGAAGGAGAACCCCCTGCAGTTCAAGTTCCGCGCCAAGTTCTACCCTGAGGATGTGGCAGACGAGCTCATCCAGGAGATCACCCTCAAGCTGTTCTACCTGCAGGTACTGTACTGCGCTATCCTGAAATTTTGACTTTCAATTGGTGCCGCATTATTTCAAAATTTATAATAGTTGTCGAATTTTTGTAAGCTTTGGTAACCGCTTACCATCAGGAGAGCCTTAAGCTATATATTTTTTGTCCGAGAAAAAAAGAAAGTAATGTTTTTGAACTTCCTAACTGTTCTGAATAAATAAATAAATAAATTAGCTTCAATACTAAGGCAGGTGGCAATATCCGGCCACCGAGAATGTTCTTGGAGCTGTTGCGTTTTTACTCATTTAAGTCCAAAAGTTAAGACTTCAGTAGGGTTGAACCTAAAATGGTCCTTCGAACCCCAAAAAAAAAATCTATAATCCCACATTATCTGAACTTAAAAATGTTGTTTTGTTATTGGTTGTAGTAGTTGCTATAGATTTATTGTTATAATTAATTCCAAGGTGAAGAACGCGATCCTGTCGGACGAGATCTACTGTCCGCCGGAGACGTCAGTTCTGCTGGCGTCGTACGCTGTCCAAGCAAGACATGGAGACCACGTACCTGCTATGCATGGGCCAGGTTTCCTTACCAACGACCGCCTGCTGCCGCAGAGAGTCACTGACCAGCACAAGGTATGCTGTAACTTTATGATTGTTTAAAATGATTTACTCAATAGACCCCAATGATGCAGAATGAGACGATGATGACACCTAGATGTGTAATATTGATATTAACAAAGACAAACCTTACAGTACCTCACACCTTACAGTACCTCACACCTTACAGTACCTCACACCTTACAGTACCTCACACCTTATAGCTACCGCAGAAGATCATGATTGGTGCAATGACTATATTATAACACCAAGTTATACACAACACACATTAAGCTATACGTTAAAAGTGTGTCTGTTGCCGCAAAGGGTTACAGACAATACCATAGCGACTATGATATACCTTTATTATATAATAAGTATTGCACATACATAGAACATAAACATCCTAGTCTAAATAATATCTCATACATTGATACGTAAGGCAAAAAAGTATGACGCGATGGCAGATGGAACTACGAATTTCTTACCTTGCAATCCATGTTTAATGTCAAACTCTGCATCTCTGTGTTACCAGAATATCCAAAATTTTATCCGAACACAATTCTGCCAATCTGTACAATTTTTACCTGAATAAACACAAATATGTAATGAAGAAAAATATAGTAACAAATACTTATGTCGTATACCTTGCTGTCCAGATGTCCCGCGAGGAGTGGGAGCAGAGCATCACCAACTGGTGGTCGGAGCACCGCGGCATGCTCCGCGAGGACGCCATGATGGAGTACCTGAAGATAGCGCAGGACCTAGAGATGTACGGCGTCAACTACTTCGATATACGCAACAAGAAAAACACCGACCTATGGCTCGGTGTCGACGCTCTAGGGCTGAACATATACGAGAAGGATGACAAGTAAGCAATTATTATTTGTAATTAATGAATACACCTTGGCAAAACAAGAGAACGACGTCGTGACACTAAGCCAATGAAATGTCATTAGCTGTTTTTTTTTTTTTTTGTAAAAGTTTACGGCTCTGCATACAAGTCCTTTTGAGTCTGTCATTAGCTGATTCCTGCTCAGTGTTGCCAGTAAGTTGCTTACAGTGCCGTCGTTTATATGTTTACTTTTTTTCCGGCCTGTACATTTTCGGGCGATAATGTACAAATCTGACGTTGAATATATTTGATTCCTGGTTCCGGGTTTGAATCCCGACGGAGGCGGAACTTATTATTTGCAAGACGCATTGTTTCGCTTCTAGGATATAGTATTTTTATCTATGCAGAGTATACCACATCGTTGCTTAGTGTCTGCGATACAAGATTCTTCAATCTAACGACCTCGTTGACGCAGTGGTGTAAACAACCGACTGCTACGCTTGAATCCCGGCGGGGGCGGGACTTTGTGTTATTTGCAAGACGCATTGTTTCGCTTACCGGTCTTGGATGTTGTATTCTTATCTATGTAGTATATACCATATCATTGGTTAGTTCCTGTGACACAAGTTCTTACGATACTTACTGCAGGGCTGAGTCAATGTGTGTGTCGTGATGTGGTTATTATTATTGTTACATTAAAGTAAATTAAAATTAGTAGATTCACACGGAGAACATGAAAACACACGTTTAAAATCTCTAATACTCATGTAAAAAGAATTCAAACATAACTCAATATTAAACCATGGTATTTTTTTTCAGATTGACGCCCAAAATTGGTTTCCCATGGTCTGAAATCAGGAATATATCTTTCAACGATCGGAAGTTCATAATTAAACCCATCGACAAAAAGGTGAGTAATATTTTCGATTATTCGGCTTGGGTTGTTTTCTATTGGTATTGATATATTTTTAATTGATTATTCTTTAATCGGTATTAATCTATTAGTTAGTGTTAATATAGTTTAAAACAGGTATGTTTTAACAGAAAACCGACTGAAATACTTAAAAAAAATTGTCTTTTGTGACATTGACATGTACGAAATTTTACGTCGCATTTTTCAGCTAATTTACTTTAGGCTTTACAATGAATGAATCATTAAAACTAGTTCGCTATGAAATCACATTTCAAATCAGTCACGTTTATTAATTGGACGTTATTAATTAATATCGTATTCATTACATATATTATAACTAAGTCGGTTTCATGTTTAATCTATCATTTAAAGTAAAATATAAATGTTGAAATACGTTTTAAACATGAATAAAATCTTCGTTTGCTGCTCACTTTGCGAAGTCCGCATTAAATCCTTAGAATTTCTTCAAAGAACTTTTAAACTATTGCCAAATACATTCCTTTTTTTTTCTTCATTTTCATGTACAAATAATTAGTCTATTTCAGATACGATAAAAAAAAAACGGTCAAGTGTGAGTTGGCGTCTTTCTATCGCAATAAATCTTTTTTTTTGTATGGGAGCTCTTTTAATGTTTTAATTTAGCGGCAACATACGGAGGAGGCTTAGTAATAGGATCCCGTCTTTTACCCTTGTAGTAAAAATGTGATTGTATTGTTAAGGCGCCTGACTTTGTGTTCTTCGCGCCGCGAGTCCGCGTGAACAAGCGTATCCTGGCTTTGTGTATGGGCAACCACGAGCTCTACATGCGCCGTCGCAAGCCCGACACCATCGACGTACAGCAGATGAAGGCTCAGGCCCGCGAGGAGAAGCAGGCCAAGCAGCAGCAGAGGTACATTATTATTATTACCTATGCTGAAATTGATTTTAATTAAATTTAATAATATTATATCTTATACATTAAAATAACATAGAGAAGTTATTTATAAAGATATTGTGTAAATTGTTCAAAATATAACGATAGTTGTCAAGTCATAAAAATCCTATTAGAAACATTTTCGATTTCTACGCGGACGAAGTCGCGGGTAAAGGCTAGTAATATTATTATTAGAGGAAAGATTTGATCGTTTCGTTTAATTGAATATGCCGAAACTACTGAACCGATTTGAAAAATTCTTTCATACCATTAGAATCGTACATTATCCCCGATGAACATAGGCGATAGAATATTTTCAAAAAAGTTATACACCTTTATCTACCAGCCGGGGTAGGCCGCTAGTTGTTACATTAAATAGGTAACAATAGAAAAAATGTCTCTATACAGTGTAAAATCCTCACTGGACATGTTTTACCACTGCTGGGTTTACCTTTAGGCGTGCTTCAAGAATTTTTGTCCGGACCGATCCTATGCCGCTTGCATCCAGCATTTCCCCTCAGCCCATACAAGATCGTCCGTTCACTTCGTAGAAAGCTAAATTACACGTCTTCAAAATTATTAAATGATTTAAAAAAAAAATGGCAAAAACACCTCAATTTTTCAATGGTCCCTCCTGTCAATAGACATAAAGAATACAAGGCATAAAAAAACAATGAGACATAAAATATACAAAAAAAAGAAGAATTTGATTTGTTACATTTATAAATTTCGTTTTTATTAAAGAGAAAAACTGCAACTCGAGATCGCGGCTCGTGAGAGAGCGGAAAAGAAACAGCAAGAGTATGAAGACAGACTGAGACAGATGCAGGAGGACATGGAGAGGTCACAGGTAATAAATGAATCTTATTAATGTGTACAAATTTACCTTACAAACTAGCTTTTGGACGCAACTTCGTCCAAAAGAACACATGTTTTCTTACTGCTACTAAGAATGTACGTCCTTGCAATATTGTTTATAAGTCCCTTTAATAATAATAACCACATCACACCACACACATTGACTCAGCCCTGCAGTAAAATTGTAGAATCTTGTATCGCAGGCACTAAGCAACGACATGGTATAAACTACATAGATAAGAATACAACATCCAAGACCGTTAAGCGAAACAATGCGTCTAGTAAATAACTCAAAATTCTGCCCCCGCTGGGATTCGAAACCGGTAACTCTAGCGTAGCAGACGGCTGTTTACACCAATGCGCTACCGATGTCGTCAACTACCATTACTAGTAGTATTAGTAAGACAGAAATATAATGTCAATAAAAACGTTTATATTTCTCTTAGTACAGGTTTGGGACAATTTATGTATGTATGCAAATATTTAAGATTTGTTTGTTATGTAGGCGAACCTGGTGGAGGCTCAGGACATGATCCGGCGGTTGGAGGAGCAGCTCCGCCAGCTGCAAGCTGCCAAGGATGAGCTCGAGCGTCGCCAGAACGAACTGCAGGACATGATGACCCGCCTCGAGGAGACCAAGGTATGTCACAATAATACTTATTGTTTATTTGTTCAATTGACTTAATAAAACTCTAGTGAACAATTATTTAAATGTCAGAAATACCGTCAACATAAAATTAATGTTAGTTGAAAATATACTACAGTATAACTATGACAGTTATTTTTTTTTTTAATTTTTGTATAACTTGGTAATCTCATGTATTCTGTGTAACTGTACAATATCGGCTTTTAGTCTGCTATTGAAGCAGTGCACGGCATGATATAAAAAATCCGTCTTTCCGTTTCAGAACATGGAAGCGGCGGAGCGCGCCAAACTCGAGGAAGAGATCCGCACCAAACAACAGGAGGTGTCCCGCATCCAGACGGAGGTGGAAGCCAAGGACTCTGAAACGCGGCGGCTGCAGGAGGAAGTGGAGGAGGCTCGCCGCAAGCAGGACGAGGCGGCCGCTTTACTGGCCGCAGCTGTCACCCCTGCACATCATCACGTAGCTGAAGGTATTGAAATCTCCGAAATATTAAAAACATTTCAACGCACACATTGAATTAGCTATCTAAGATATATTCTTTTATAGCTGGAATTAAGCAACGATATAGTACATACATAAAATAGATAAGAATACTACATTCAAGATCAGTAAGCTTAGCGGTCAACTGTTACACCACTGCACCACTGAAAGGCTTGATATCACGAAGAAAGCTCACTAATCCCCCCTTCCACTTCAGGAGCGGCGTCTGATGATGCAGGCTCGGAGCCAGGTGACCTGCCTGGAGCAGGACCTGATCTGGTGGATCCTGTGGAGGAGCGTCGCACGTTGGCCGAACGCAACGAACGTCTGCACAACCAACTCAAGGTATTGTACCTGTCATTTTAATCACAGAATTTGATCGTGTGAATATGAGAAGACAATCATCTCGGTTATGAATGAAATTGTTATTTTTATTATGTAACTTTTTACTTGCATGTAATTTTCTACTTCACATCATAAAAATCTCGTCAATCAAAGCCTCGAAGGTTCAAACTAATCTCTTTGAGAATTAGTTTTTATAGAATTCAAATCTCGCTTTTAGGTCTGAATACCGCCTTACAATAAACCCAAAAAAAAAACTAACCCGTCATCTCTGTACTGTGCAGGCATTGAAGCAGGACCTGGCGCAGTCTCGCGACGAGACCAAAGAGACTGCGATGGACAAGATCCACCGCGAGAACGTCCGCCAGGGACGCGACAAGTACAAGACACTCCGCGAGATCCGCAAAGGCAACACCAAGCGCCGCGTCGACCAGTTCGAGAACATGTAGACACACACACACAACGAGGGGGGACGGCCGGATACAGGGGGAGGGGGTCATGTCTACTCTAGATCGACTTTACATTCGACATTTGACAGTTGTCGTGAACTGTCCAAAATTAGGACTCCATATTATAATATCCTGTCACATCTGACGGTCATTGACAAATGACGTCCCCCCCCCTTGTCCAAGCCCCCTCCCTCCGCAGGCCGTCACCAGACGAACGTCCGAAGAGATTGTCTTATTCAATGACAGCTACAAAAAGAAGCCTACTTAGAAATTGTATTTGGTGCAAATAACACAATTTTCCATATCAAGATTTATATTAAGTACTTACGTGAAGGATGTTAGTCTCGAAACAACACGTATTTTTGTACAAACAACTATTCATTTATACAAACTTGATTATTTTTTGTTGATCGTTAACTTAAATAGTTTAATTTAAATGGTGTAAAGGATATTTTATGGGCACCGACACCGGGGAATAGCTCTCCAGTTGACATTTAGTGCCAAACCTTTTCTTTGATCAATCTGCAATCTGTTAAACTACATTGAACATAATAATTATAACTTACATTTCGAACTGTTGAAATATTCAACTGTAGAGCTATTTTTCCGTTTGTAAAAGAGAATGTAACTTAGTTATATAAAGTTAAGGTGGGTTTTACATTACACCGTCCAAGCAGTAAGTAAGTAGCATGCGATGCGACGTGACTCGTCGCTGGTGCTCTTCATTTCACGAACAATCCGAGTAGGCGGCCTTACTCGAACTAACTATATGTAAATATTGATTATTATTACTTAATAGTAATTTTATTTTAGAACATAATGTGCTATAACCGAATATGTATAAAAACTTGAGGAATCATGTCATCGTATATTAATTAATTCCAAAACGAATGAGCACGCGGAGTCGTTTTTGTTTGGATTTGTATTGCGTCGGTGTGCTTCGTTATTCAGTTTGTGGTTACGTTATTGCTGGTTTGCCTGTTGACTAGTGTATGTGATGCGGCCTAGGGCTCCGCTGGCGGCCCGGCCTCACTTCGGGAGCATTCAACCCAGACTGATACAAACATATTGTCGTGTCAAACACATATTTTGATGATACTTAATTTTTTTCGAGTCTTGCTCAAAAAATAAGAAACAAAAGTCCGAAGTGTCCGATGTCGAGGGGTGATAGGGAAGGGGGCGACAGCCCTTATTTATTTTTATAATCATTTATATTTTAGATATAGGAGTTGAAATATAACTTCAAGTGTAATTATCATTTCAGGGACAGTTTTCTTTCATGTTCTTTTAATTTAATACTGATATTATATTTTACCTTTATAATTATACTAAGTCCAGTTCACGCGAGCGGAGAATGCCGCTGAGTCAGCAACTTTCTTAATTCCCTGAACTTAAATTGAAAAAATAACAGTTTTAACCTTTGTAACTGAAGTGTAATGTTATTTTTAAGTGAAAAAGGCATTCCATATAAAGGAGACGGTGATGTGTGAATGTTTATTGTACGTGATGCATTATTGGTGTCACACGTGTGTGCCATGTGTGTCGTCATCACACGACGGATTCGCCGCCCCTCACGTATTTCCAAGTTCCCCGGAACTTCAGCAGTATTTAACTATTTATCTTGTCATTATTTTCTAAAATTATACAATACCATGTTGCCTTTCTATGTAGGATGAAATTTTTCAAATAAAACGATTAAGTAAAAAGTAACGTGTTTTATTGAAGTCGCCTCGAACCTGCTGTCCGCAGGCTAATATATAATTATCATTTAATACATTTGCTTGACTGGTTATGCTTAGCTATTTAGAAATAGTTAATAACAACGTCCATTCTCACTTCTCAGGATGGCAGTAACTTATCCTTATTTATGGATTTAAATATCGTTTGATCAATAAATAAGAACTGTTCCCTACAATAAATAAATTTACAATAATTTCCAAATCGTCTGTATTGTATTTTAGCAATTTTTGATAGCAAATTGTTTTGTCGCCTACAACATGCTTCTTTCTCCATAAATATATGTTAAGTAGTCCGGCCAGAATGAAGGACAAAAATATGTAACGAAATCTATAAAAATTGCTAAATCTTAAAATCCCCAAACCATAATAATATATATATAAATATGAATCCACTTGTCAAGCGGCCATCTTGTAAAAATTAAACATTAATTTTGTTAAGGATGAATACTTATATGCGGCCATTTAAGGTCCGCTGGA